>CM077157.1:79190072-79810072 GCA_039583875.1 Platanthera guangdongensis
TTAAAAACTAAAAAAAAAACTATAAAACTAAAAACTAAAATTAAAACAAAAAAAATAAAACTAAAAAAAAACTAAAAAAAATAAAAATAAAACATATCAAAAAAACCTAAAAAACTAAAACCCAACAAAAATAAAATTAAAAACACAAAATATCAAAAAAAGTAAAAAACAAAACAAAAACTAAAAACTAAAAACAAAAACTCCAAAAAACATATAATAATTTAATTCTAAAAACATATATTTTGTTTATTTTATTTTATTTTAACTTCTTTTGTTTTAATTCGGCACGTTCTTTGCTCTTGTGCACGTTTGGGATGCATTTTTGTCCACGCTCTTTTAGCTAAGGCCTTAGCTACCTTCGTGTCACACAAGCACTTGCCACCCCCTACCTCCCATATTTTTTCGGCAGAGTTTATATTTTTCCTTTTATTTTTTCTGTTACATTTTTGCTCCTTCTAACAATAATGCAGGGTTTCAACCCGGGCCTCCCCGAACTCGTCTTAGGGATGTTCCTACCCTCTCTTTTTATTTTTGCACATATTATATTTTGTATATTAATCGTTCCGCATACTTAGACTGCAACATTGGGGACAATGTTGGGTTTAAGTATAAGGGTTTTTTCCTATTATGCATTTTTATTATTCTGTACTCATAAAAATAAAAACAATTACAAAACTTAAAACCTAAAAAAAATTTTCCTTGTTTTTTTATATAAAAAAAACTCAAAAAAAATCATAAAACAAAAAAAATCACACAAATAAACTTATAAAACATCAAAAAAATTCAAAAAAAAATTTTCTTTTTACTTTGTAAATATTTTTTGTAAAATCTCTCTCTTCCCCCCTCTTCTTCCTTTTTTGAAAAAAGCTCGCTTTTTAGCCTGCCCGCGACGTTCGACTCATCGAACTAACCACCCAAATAAGAGTTTGTTCACGGGCCACCCTCGAGTTTTTTACTTTATATAATATTTAAAACAAAAAATTCTCTCTTCCCCCCTATCTTCTTTGTAAATAATACTTCTTTCTCTCCTCTTTCTTGTAAATAACTTATCAAAAAATACTTAAAAAACAAAAAAAAATTAGCAAAACCTAAATCCAAAAGTGAATAACTCTAAAAATCCAAAAAGATGATAATCAAAACAAAAAAATGATAAAAACCCTAAAATCCCAAAAATATTTTGTTAACTTATGTAACAGATAAATCGAATATACCATTTCTTAACCCTTTTTGCTTTCCAAAAATGTAATTTCGAGTTAATTTATAAGCGAATTTTAATTATTCTTTGCTTACTATTCATTTATTAATTAATGTTTGATAGATTTAAGTATCTGGGGATTAAGTGTTAAAGAATTTTTTATGTCTTTTCCTTATAATAGGGAACTTGTTTTTTACCACTACTTCTAATTTTTAAATAGAATCTCGTTTTTATGTTAGAAAATAACATCCATGGATTTCAATTATTTCTAATTCATGTTTTTAGAAACATCGGAACGTTCATTTTAAAAAGGTTGCTCTCAAAACTTTTTTATTAAAATCTAGTTTTCTTTTTGAAAAAAATAAACCCACTTCCATTTTTTCATGTCTTACTTGACATGTTTACCCATATTTTATCCCTTAAAAAGATCTTATGTCAATGGGAATAAGATTTCATTCTGTAAACATAGGCACCCAATATTTAAAAAGATTATATGTTATGGAGTAAGAGGATAAAATTCATTACTCCTACACATATACATTAGGTTATTTTATTATGAAGAAAGAAAAAAAAATTATATGTTAGGAAAATAAGATTTCATTTTCCTAATTATTCAAAAGAAAAAATTGGAGGTTTGAGAAAAAATTGTCTCACCTCAATATCCAAGACTTCTTCATAAACCACCAAACCACTAATCCTATTTCAATGATTCTAGAATTAATTTAAAATTTTTTGAGAGCATAACTTTAAATTACATTATTTCCTTTAACTTCTTTTAAGCTAAAGTTTTTTGTATAATTCCAATCCATCTTTATTAAACTAACAAAAATAATTTTTTGCTTTCTATTTTATTTTTTTCTAGAAGTCTTTTTGAAACTCTTCCTCTATTTATAACATTTTCATAATTTAGGATTTAATTCTTAGACCCCAGATATTTATTTTTATCTTACTTTTAATTAAGTCAAGCGGTAGCTAAACTTAGGATTTCTTTTATTCCTTATAAGTTCATCTCCAACTTTTGCTTTGGAATAGCAAAAGCTTAAGTATGAGGATAATTGATGAATTGTAAATATACGCATTTTTGTGTACATTAATTTAGTCGTTTTCATTTATTTTCATCATTTTTACTTGTTTTTGTTTAATAAAATGCTCTTTTTATTGTAAATATTTTCCTAACTTGTTTTATTTATTTTTCAGAAAAAATCAAAAATCTGCACAAAATAGTCAAGTCACGCCCATGTACTGTTGGTCACGCCCGTGACCAGGGCGTGATAGGTCAAATTCCCGAGAAATGAACAAATTTTGAAGAAATTACTTGACACGCCCGGTCACACGCCCGTGACATGACCCGTGTCCAGTGCTCGACGTTTTCCGCTCGACGATTTTTGCGCTCGCCAATTTCCGCTCGACGATCGTCGAACACCGTCACGCCCGTGATCTGGGGCATGACCGCTCCATCAAGCTCGACGAAATGTTCCGTTCGACGATCCTCCGCTTGACGATTTGCCGCTCGATGACTTTGCGCTCGACGTTCGTCGAAACCTCCGCGACACGCCCACAGTCACGCCCGTAACCTAGGGCGTGACTCCCTTTACCGCTCAACGATTTTGCCGCTCGACGACTTTCCGCTCGACGATCGTCGAACCCCCGACATGCCCAGAGTCACGTCGTGACCTAGGGCGTGACTTCTCCACCTGGCCGACAAGACCCGCACGACGACTTTTGACGCACCGCGCCCAGATCCACCTCCTCGACATGCCCACCATCACGCCCATGACCTAGGGCGTGACCGCTGCGTGACCGACACGTGTCCTGCCCGAAGTCCGCTTTCCGTCAAATCGCCAGCTGCATTTTGTACAGTGCTGACACGCCCCCCCTACACGCCCGTGTCAGGGGGCGTGTTCCTCAAAATTTTGTATATAAATTCCAGTGTTCTGCTTTAGTTCCTGTTCCCCTTTTGGATCCATTTTGTATAGGGGAAGTGCTGTGTAAATGATTCCAGGACCTATGTAAGGGATTTTCTGACCCTCCTTTTTGGTTTTAGCTTTGTAATATCCTTTTTAGATTAATAAAATTTGTAGTTTTCTTCCTTTCTATCGATTTGAACTTCATCTATGTGCCTTCTCTTTATGCAATCTTATCTTTTCATTTGTTTTTCGTTCCTTTTTTATGAGTGTGTGTGTATGAGTATAGTTCTTTACTTTTATGTTTTCATTATTTTGTTTACTTAGCTTAGTTTAGTGTTAGGATTTTTTTGCACTTTCATATCCATCCTTATAAAACTATAAAAATGGTTATAAAAATGATTTTTGATTTTTCTTACTTAGCCTTTTTGTTATTTTTGTAAAACTTTTTGTGCTTTTACCTTTTCTTCCACTTTTTAGACATTTTTATAGCATTATAAGAAAGGAAAAGTTGTTATTTTGCTTTTTTGAACACTTGCATTTTCACTTTTATTGTCAAAACTTTTTGCTCCTTTTATTTTTTTGTTCTCCTTTTATGCATTTCTACCATATTCTAGCGGTAGAAATGTATTCGTTTTAATTTTTCGATCATTTTCGTTTTTGCGTTTATTTGCAACCTTTTTGCTCGTTCTATTTTTATTTCTGCTTTTTATGTATTTTTACCGCATTTTAAATGCAGTTGTTTTAATTTTTGGATAACTTAGCTTTACTTAATTTTTTGTACTTGTGCATTTATTTCCGCCTACTCGTTAAGAGTTAAATGGCGCTTTGCTTTATTTCATTCAGTAGAGTGTGTTTACGTTCTGCAGTGTGTGTGTGTTTTACTTTCTGTATAGTGCGTGAGTTTGTAATTTTCTTTATTTCCTCCTACTCATTTGAGTTAAATGGCAGGTCTTTATTCTCCCTACTTATTTGAGTAGGATTTGTGTGTGCGTGTGTGTTTTACTTTATGTCGAGAGTGTGTGTGTGTGAGTTTTACTTTCTATCGAGTGTGTGCGTGTGAGCATTTATTTAGTCCTACTCGTTTGAGTAGAACCCGCTTTCTTTCTCCTGCCCACGCATTTGCGTCGGGACTCGCATTTTACCGCTTTCATTTCAGTCCTACTCGTTTGAGTAGGACTTGCAATTTTCTGCTTTCCTTTACTGCTTTATTTTACTGCTTTCATTTTCAGCTTTCTTTACTGCTTTCTTTATTGCTTTCCTCGCACGTTGTCCCCATTCCGATGGGTGGCTAACCGTTCTTAGCCCTCAGTATCGAAGAGCATTGGGATAAATAAAATAACTTAAAATAATAAAAGGTCTCATTTTTCTAATTAATTAAAGTACTTAAGGTTTGCCCGGGGTTAACGACGTGTAGGACCACATATTGATGTGTGGGCCCTATTTCCGTTTTCCATACGCTAGCCAAGAGGCCGTGCGTATGGATAGATCACCCCCTTGGCAAATAGAGTTCCGCATTAACCCTCGAGAGAGGAGGCGCGTTAACTCTACCGGATTGTGTTCCCCACCCAATAGCGGGGTTCTTAGCATAATGCGGGCATTAAGAGGAATCCTTCGTCGGACTAACGTTCGGTCGAATAGTTTTAGCGTTCAGGTGAGCGATAGCCCTATAGCTAGGTGAGCTCATTCTAGTGGAACCTCCACGGACAAGTCTCTGCCTTAATTAATTAGAAATTTAGGATCTCTTTTTATTAAAGTATATTTTAGTTCTAATTATATTCGGTACCATCGAGCTAAGCTCTTCATAGGCTCCACCTTATTGCTTTCTTTTTATGCTTTTTTTCTGTCTTTTTTTATTATATATAAAATACCCGACAAGTAATTATCGGTAAAATAATAGTCCCCTCCAGGGAAGAGTAGAAATAATCGAACCGACTCCGAGAACAATACGACCTTGATATTCCACCCGAAATATCTTGTATTACTCACGATAGGTGCACTTGCCTCCTTTCGTTAAAAATCGATCATATCTTTTTATATCCAAATAGATAAATACGTGCGCCCCATTTTCTTAAATAAAAATCACTATCCGCTTTTCTACTTAAATAAACCGACCGGGGCGCCGCGTGAATCCTCACCTATTTTGGAGTTTTAACCGCATTAAGTTTTCGGACTTGATGTGAAAAATATCAATCACCTGGTTCGTCCAACCCGAGAGCGGGGTGGCTGTGAATTTGCTCCCAGTGTCACTGTGCCACCCCGCCTCACCAGGGTTGAACTCAGCCGCGGAACCACCGTCGGTTGGCACGCTGTGGGTAGGGCTCTTCTCCGGTGGTGGTCCAGTGACCGTTCGCCGCTGGCCACCGCCGAAGGTAAAATAGAGCAATTGCTCTGCACCTTCGGGTGCCGCCGGAGCGGCGTTTTCTAGTGGCACCCCGACTTTCTCCCCACCAAAAAAGTCATCCTGATGGGTCAAGCCTTCTCAGCACCACCCCTAGTGAGGGGAAGGAGCCAACCTCCCTACAGCCGCCACCCGACTTGGAGCAAGGGTCGGGTGGTGCCAGCGGCGCTCCGGCCACCGAAGGGTCCATGCAGGACATCAAAGAGGAAGGGAAGGGGGAGGGGAGAAGTTTCCACCTGAGGAGGAGGAGCTTGCCAAGGTCCATCCTGATCCACCATTAAAGGTGGCGGTGGTGGCGCTTGAGGGTGGTGGTTTCCGGCGTGGGCAGCTCCGGCAGAGGGGCCCTGGCTCGGTTTGGGTTGGTATGGAGGGAAGAGTGCCGAGCAAGATCTTTTATAGATCGGGGAAGGTCTATCCCCCCTACCACCAATGGTGTGGGATTATCCCATGTAGAGGAGGGGTTCTTCCCCTCTCCTTTACATGATCCGGCCACGTGGCATCATCCTATGGTTCCTAGGTGGCAGCTACTTGGTGGGGAAAAGGTTTGGTGGGCCTTTGGGCCTTGGTACTTTAAGGGAAAAGAAGAGGGGAGGAGGAAGATGGGCCCACCTTGCCCTATGGCTCACCTCCCCTTCTTCCTTGCTGGTTGGTGGCCCAAGGGTGGCGGGTAAGGACTTGTCATTAGTGAAGGGGGGGAGCTGAAATCATACCACTTATGGAAAAATCTAAAATTTTGGATTTTTAGGGGGGGCGGGGGAGTTGACCAAAGTCAACCCTAGAATGGGTCCCTCATATTGGTCAAGGTCAAAGTGGGTCCAAGATACTGGGAGTTGGGTCGAAGTCGGGGTGTCACGTCATAATTTGTGTGTGCACGCTTTTCGATGATGGAGTATGCTTGATTTTACCATATGTTGACTATTTGTATCGAAATTTGGCATGGGCAAAACTCGGTTGACCTCGTATTGACCATACGAGATCAATGCCACTAACCGGGGTCGAATCAGAGTTCGTTTGATAAAAGTCCAAAATCTGCGCGTCGCGGCACGCTAAAAAGGTCAAGATGTCTAAGTCCGTCGTTCGATCATGAATCGCTATGTGGCGAATTTCGATGCGCTCGTATCAACTTTTTGAGGCCACAAAAACTGACGGAACTCAAATCAGAGTTCTTTAGCTCTATTTCCCGCCTATAGTTACCTCCTACTGGGTCGCAGGTAGAGGTTTGGGTCACTTTTATCTAGCCTAACAGGGTTCTGGTGTCCCAATAAAAGTCGTGATGTTACAGCCTGGGGGTCCATGTTGGCTAAATAAACCATTTCTTTTATTGCACAAATCTTGATGTTTCATTCCTTGTTCAGGGACCTCAAGAACTTTTCATTGAGTTCGTAGTTACTGAAGCTCCTGCCATAAGTCCTCAGGTTGTTTACAATTCTGAAGAACCTTTCAAAACATTCAGCCACTGAGTCTTTCTTATCATGTCTGAAAGCTTCATACTGTTGGTTTAGCAAAGATTTTCTATCATTTCTGATCTCATCAGTTCCTTCCATATAGACAATTAGTGACTCCCACATTTCTTTTGATGTTTTACAATGAATCAGGTTTTGAAAAGTGAAATCATCTATTGCACTGACTATAATATTCTGGGCCCTCTTATCCATAGAGGCCAGAATGATTTCATCCTTATACATCTCCATGTAGGTCTTTGGTTTCTTGATGTTTGCATCAAGAACTTACACTTTCATGTGAATGAAAGGTCCTTCAATCACTGTGATGTATATTCTTGGATCTGCTGCCTCCATGAATATTCTGACTCTCTCCTTCCAAATTCCAAAATTCTCTTTGGAGCAGACTGGGAGCTAGATGGATTTGTTTTCCCTCTGAGCCATGATTTATATTTCTCTATAATCCTTCGTATTCTCACTAGGCTGTTATGCCTTCTCAATGAACCTAATGCTGTGATACCAATTGTAAATGTTTGTTTTAGGGTCGAGAGTGACCTAGAGGGGGGTGAGTATGTCTCATTTAAAGCTTAACTACTTTTTAAATTCTTAGATTTACTTTTTTATGTTTGTTACCCCAGTCAAATAAAAGAAGAAAAAATATTCAACAATTTAAACAATCACAGCACAACATCCACAACTCAGTACACACTGATTTATAGTGGTTACTAAATTTTTGGGTACATTCACTTACCCCTTCACCTATCTAGCAATGAAATAGATTCGGCCAAAGTCCTTTTTTTTTCTATACTCAGAACCTCAGATCTTACAGCTCAGAGTCTAGCTGGCTCCTACAACTCAGACTTTACAAGTCTTACCACTCAGATCACCAAGATCCTACACCTCAAGTTCTTTCCAAGAACTCTACCTCAAAGTGTATCCTCACTCCTACTCCTCAGGCAACTCCTGCCCTACAACTCAGAATATTCAGTTCCTACAACTCAGAGAAATACCCACTTCTCCTACCTCAGGCACTCAGTCTTACCCCAGCCTTTATAACACAGACATACAACTAAGAGAAATTGATTCTCCTACACTCAGATCTATAGTTAGATATTACAAGAATTATAATAGTGAAAAGAAATAAATTTTGAATTAGTCACCCAACAAGAGAGAAACGGGTGACTGCTTCTTGAACTGATCTTGATCAGTCAGCTTCCCTTGATCATTATTGAAATGGATTTGATCATACCCTTCTAAGCTTTTCAAATCTTCTTGAAGATGAAATTAGGGTAGATATAGGTTGGAGAATGTTGAAGACAATTCTTGATCCGGCTTCACTCCACCTTCTGAATTCTAGCCGATCACTTTTTAGATCTGAGAAGAGATATTGAATTGAAAGCTACTTGATCTTCTTCTTATTTTGCTTCATCTTTTTTTTGATCTTCTCACTTTTTCACTTTTTTCATATCTGTTTCTGTAGAGTTGGTCCCTTTATATAGGTTCTGTCAAAGGTAACTTTTAGATCCAGTTGTTTACTGACATCTGACGGTTCTGACAGTTGTCAGATCCTCTGGCTTGATTTCTGTAGTTAGAAAACAACTCTGCTTGAAGTGTTGGAACTTTACTATTGGATGTGTCGACACCAGTCCTGGGTATTGACACTACTCTTGTAGTGATGTTGACATACTTCAGAATATGTCATCCCATCCTTCACCTTGTCTCGACACAGCTGATGTAGAATGTGTCGACATAGCTTTCACCTTGTCTCGACACAGCTGATGTAGAATGTGTCGACACTAACTGTAAGTGTCGACACTATTGTTCTTTGTCTTGACACAACTTGTGTAGTGTGTTTCGACACTAGTCCTGAGTGTCGACTAAAAACCCCTCCCCCTCCCGGATCCCAAAACACGGCACGAAGGGGGTCTTATGCCCAGAACAGCTGCATTGCGCTAGCATTAGCACACGGGCTAACCTTTACCATAAGACGCCTATTCTGCCGGCTATAACCAATATCAATAAATGCCAACCCAACCAAATTATAAACTAGAAGTCAATCCACACATAAGTAATATAAGTCCAAAGGTACATCAAAACAAGAAGCTACGAGAAGCTTCTAAAATATCAGAGTACAGCTAATATATGCCCAAAGGGCTACATCAAAGTCTCTCAACACTCACATCGGTTACTGACGGTAGCGACGGTACCGTCCCATCAGGCCCTGTCGTCCTGGCCTGGCTATCCTGCTACATAATCTGCGGCTGCTCTACCTGCAGGGTGACCTCCTAAAAAGGAAGACGTAGCCACCGTTAGTCAAAAAGACTATGTGGCTTTCACATCAGCTCCCCCGGCGACTCCTCGGCACCGGGCGGAGAAAGGAACCATGATACAATATATAATAAGTAATATAAGTAGTTACAAGTAGGTGGAATAAGCATAATAAGATTAACAACGTTTTAATTTAGCAGTTCTACATGAGCTATAACAATCCATCAAGTATAAAGATCTACAATAGGAAAGTAACTTAACTTATAATGATGCCCACGCAAGCTTATAAGTTAAGGATCGGTTTAACATAAAGTAACTCATCGTATAGGAGTTCCCATACAAACTTATACTATAAGGATCTTGTATATGCAATGTATGTAATGGTATGTGTGCAATGCAATGACTCACCCATGTCCACGCACATGCAAATGCTATGTCGACACAGACTAGTAGTTCCCACTTTTCGAGCAGGTAGCTAACCTCTCAGGCGTCAATCGCCGTGGCCAAGCGATGACAGTAGAGCGGGCTTCTCTACTACTAAGCGGGTACCCACACTACTTCGCTTATGCCTCTGTATGCCTCAACGCTAAGAACATAATAGTGGAGCCCATGCGTACTATGGCCCAGTGGGAGTCTCGGGTAGATGTACACCGAGTTCCAAGCCCCGAACTGGCCTTGTGTGGCCTAGAAGGAGCCTTAGAAAAAGCACGAGGATCAAGCCTAACCGTTAACTTGGCACGAAAGGAGTCCCGGGACATGAACACCGAGAACCAAGACCAACTACCCAAAGTATATCTGTCAACTCCCGTCGGTGTGATGACTTGACAGGCAGTAGACCTGCCACACTATCCTTAAATCAGGATTATGACACCATGTGTCAACTCACACCGCATGCAATTATACATCACTGTGGTATGGAAGGAGCCTCGGATAAAGCACGAGGACCAAGCCCAACCATCCACTCGACACAGAAGGAGCCCCGCGAAATGAGCACCGAGGACCAAGCCCAACTGTCCATCTATGACTCTTCTCAATGCTATCCAAACTAGTGCGGTCAATTACCCGCACATACATCCTTTCACAATGCTACCTGTAGGGAGACGCCACTCTAAGCATTGGACTACTAAATTTATTCCGTTAAACAATTATTCACATGGCCATAGATTATCATCTTACATTTCATTACCTAATGATTTCAACACAATATTAACATGATGTGCATTTCTATTGGTTTACCAATTTCTACCAAATCGTTTCGTTTAAGTACGCTTCACTTCACAAATCATTTACGAGCGATCAAATCATCAAACTTCATCATTCATAGAACTATGATGGCTAACATAAAAGAGTTCACCCAACCTCAAAGTTAATTTGCTACATTGTCTCTACCGAGTCCAAACCTGACTCTACACCATCCCAGAATTTTAAGTACAGAACACATATGGATGGCACCTTCGATCGGAGATTCTTGAGGCTACAGAACTCCGGCGAAGGCGAGTAACCTCTCGTTGGAAAGGTCTTTCCATGGGTTACAACTTTAATGTTCAGACCACAATCTAGATCCGAGAGTAATACACTTGAAATTGGCTTTAAAATCCGCTGCATACAAAACACAATTTCTGCATGTTTGGTTTGTCGGCCGTCCATTTAGTTCAGACTTTATTGTGGCTACATACTTCGCCTGAAGTCGTGCAACCACTAGTTGGAAAGGTATTTTCAAGGGCTTCGACTTTCGTGTTTAGTCGAAAGCCCCGTTCTGAACATATCACACCTGAAAATGGCCAAGAAAATCACTTCGTGCAAAATAAAGATTCTGCACACATCTTAAGGCGTAATAAACAACATCGGTTCATCTTCCTCCTCAAGCCGATGTTCCCCAAATCACATCAGAAATTCCTCCTCCCTTATTCACCCTCATAAGGCCATATCTCTTCACGGAACCGTCCCCCATCTTCACATAGAAGGTTGGATAGGTTGAAGATACCACTATCCATAGAGCACAATCCCTAGAACGACCTCTTCCTAGGGAAATCATCATCTCGCAAGTCCAGACTATTTTGAGTCGACATCTCACCTAGATATATCTATAGGTCTAGCACCAAGGGAGAGGGGAGGAAGCTCACCTCATTTCCAGCATGTCCACCATTTCCAGTCAAGGATCTTGTAACTCTTCTCGGCGACATCTTCTTCTCCTCGGCGGCGGCGGATCATCACCTCTTGGACTTGCTCCAGCACCTTCTCCCTCTCTACAGCAGTTTATCCCTCAGAAATGGTTGTAAGAGGAATGAAAAATGGCTAGGGTTTCTCTTTTCCCTTATAAGTCAAAAGTGACATGGGTAGGGACACGCTCGTGTCCTTACCCGTGTCCTGCTCTGGGGAAGCATCGTCGACGGTTCCAATGTCGGTTCAATACACAAACACAGGTAGGGACATGCTCGTGTCCCTACCCGTATCCACATGACACGGCCGTGTTCTCTAGTCGTGTCTTGCTCAGGACACGCTTCGACGAGTTTCACTTGTCACACACAGGTAGGGACACGCCCGTGTCTCTACCCGTGTCCTCCTTGGGGCACACTTCGTCGAGCTCTACTCGACACACACGGGTAGGGACACGCATGTGTCTCTACCCGTGTCCTCAATCACACGGGTAGTGACACGCCCGTGTCACTACCTGTGTCCTTCTCTGGGATAACTCGAGTCATCGACTCGAGTGTTGGTTGCATAGACACGGGTAAGGACACACCCGTGTCTCTACCCATGTCCTTCACGGGAAAACTGTTTGGACATACACGGGTAGGCACACGCCGTGTCCCTACCATTTCTTCATACACACGGGTAGTGACACGCCCATGTCACTACCTATGTCCTTCTCTGGACCAACTTGAGTCATCGACTCGAGAGCTGGCCACACACACGGGTAGGGACACGCCCGTGTCTCTACCCGTGTCCTATTCTGGACTGACTTCTCCTCCTATTTACAAGTGCAGCCCAGCTACCAGCACTTCCCTGAACCCAAGTCAGCTCTCCTGACTCAAAAACACGCACGAGGGGCCTAGTGTGAATCGGGACTTTACAAATCCTATAAACAAAATAAAATATTTCATCCCCGAAATCAGGCTAAGGCTATGAGGGTAGAGAAAAGCATAGAATAACATAAAATATGTTTTTTTTAAAAAAAATTACCTTGAGGAAATAATTCCGGGTAGCATTTTTTGCATCAAGCCCACTGGCTCCCATGTATACTCCTCCTTCCCATGATTAAACAACTGCACCTTCACCAAAGGAACACTCTTGTGGCACAAAATTATTGTCTCGTTGTCTACGATCCGCACCGGCTCTAGTCGCACAGACCTATCAGTCGCCACTGTACCATCAGTGGTGGGGATATATTGATCGAGCTGTAACAGCGCCTTTCGAAGCGACGAAACATGGAACATGTCGTGGAGATTCTCTAACTCTGGCGGTAACTGCAACCGATAGGCCAAAGTGCCAATCCTTTCCAATTTAGTGTAGGGCCCAACGTACCTAAGGTTGAGTGTTTTCACACCACGCACTCGTGACACTCCATGCATCGACCGGATCTTCAAAAATGCTTTATCACCCACTTGGAATTCCACCATCCGGTGTTTTGCATTATAATACTTTGCATGCCGACTTTGAGCTTCAAGAATGGGGTCCCGTATCAGTCTAACCATCGCATCCATATCATCAATGTACTCAATTCCCAAAGCCTTCGGCTCTACATCTTGCACCCAAGACAAGGGGGTTCTACACCTTCTTCCGTAAAGGACTTCATGGGGCACCATATTGATGCTAGCTTGATGGATGTTGTTATAGGAGAATTCTACCAGGGTAAGAGCCTTTCCCACGTCTCTTGTTGGGTCCGGCGTTCCTTCACTTGACCCGTGGCGCTCTTCTACTTATTTAAGAAATTAAGTAGCACCCTTTCCAACAGTCCGGGCTTTTGTAACAGTTGGTTATGCGCTTGATCCTTCAATTGGTATCAGAGGAGGTCAAGGGTTCAAGACCGGGGGAGCGCTATTAAATCCTGATTTTTCCCTTCTACCTGTGTGGGTACGGCGGGTCAGGCAACCATGGACATGTGGTAACCCCACATCTGAGCCGTGCAACCGTGGACATGTGGTAACCCCACCTCTGAGCCGTGTGGGCCATGTGGTAACCCCACCTCTGAGCCATGTGGGCCATGTGATAACTCCACCTCTAAGCCGACGGGTTATGCTGGACGTCGAGGGGGATTGTTGGGTCCGGCGTTCCTTCACTTGACCCGTGGCGCTCTTCTACTTATTTAAGAAATTAAGTAGCACCATTTACAATAGTCCGGGCTTTTGGAACAGTTGGTTATGCGCTTGATCCTTCATCTTTCCTCTATCCGACACACATAACCTCAATAGGTCCTCCAGTGTTCTGATGGTGCTCTCAGATAGCCCGTCCGTCTGAAGATGAAACGTTGTGCTAAAGGTAAGGCGCGAACCCAAATACGCCTGTACATCCTTCCACTCCTTAGAGGTAAAACGACCATCACAGTCAAAAACGATTGTCTTTGGCACGCCATGGTACCACATAAACTGCTCCACAAAGAGGCGTACTAAGACATCCACATGAGACTCTTTCTTCATAGGGAAGAATTTGGTTACTTTTGTCAGGCGATCCACGATCACCCACACTGAATCATTCACTGAGCGTGAGCAAGGTAACCCGTGAACGAAGTCCAAGGAGATATCCTCAAACTTCCACTCGGCGATGGGCAACGACTGTAACAAACCACCAGGGCTCTTGCATTCCTCCTTCACCCTTTTACAAGCCTCGTAATGAGAAACAAAGTACCTGACATCCCTCTTCATTCCCCGCCAACACATGGTCTTCCGCAAGCCGGCGTACATCTTGGCAACACCCGGGTGCACTGAATACTGAGAACAATGTGCCTCTCTCAAGATTTCCTCCCGGATTTTACCGCCCTTGGGAATGTAGAGCCAGCCGCGGAAATAAACGAGGCCGTCTTTTAGTGTATACTCGTCAGTAGTCCCATCTTCAATTGACTTGATTGTCGAGGCCAGAGCAGCATCCATTCCTTGCTCCCCCCGGATTTGGTCCTGGATATCGCAGATGATACTCATGATAGTCAAGTACTCCATATACTCTTCCGAAGGAACCCTAAACACCAAAGTAATCTCCATCTCTTCGAGAATCCGAGCTAACTCCATACTCATCAACTGAGACTTTGAGCTCGAGTCCGGTACTTTTCTGCTCAATGCATAGGCCACCAAGTTCGCTTTTCTGGGTTGGAAGTTCAAGGTGAACTCATAATCGTACAGAAACTCTAACCACCGTCGTTGTCTCAAATTAAGTTCCTTCTGAGTGTGAAAATGCTTTAAATTTTTGTTGTCCAAAAATATCTAGTAATGCACTCCATATAGTTAGTGCCTCCAAACTTTGAGGGCGAACACCGCTGCCCCCAATTCTATATCGTGAACCGGATAATTGAGTTCATACTTCTTTAGTTGTCTTGAGGGATAGGCAATTACGTGGACGTGATGCATCAGTACCGCTCCCATCCCTTGATAAGATGCATCAGTGTAAACTTGAAATCCTTCCTTCCCAGACGAAAGTGCTAGGATGGGGGCGGAGGTAAGCCTATCTTTCAACTCTTGGAACGCAGCCTCACACTGGGGTGTCCACTCATATGGCACACCTTTCTTCGTCAAGGTAGTAAGAGGAAGGGCAATCTTTGAGAATCCTTTTACGAACATGCGATAGTACCTGGCAAGTCCAAGGAAGCTCCGCACATCGGCTGCTGACTTCAAGAGAGACCACTCCTTCACGGTACGCTCCTTGGCCGGATGCACTGCTAGTCCAGCCCCACTGATCACATGGCCGAAGAAAGCAACCTCTTTAAGCCAGAATTCGCACTTGTTGAACTTCGCGAACAAGGTGTGCTCTTTTAGCTTCTTCAATAATAAGGTCAGGTGTTCGATATGCTCCTCCTCTGTCATTGATTAGACCAGGATGTCGTCGATTAAAATGATGACGAAGATGTCCACATAAGGCTCAAACACCTTGTTCATCAGGCTCATGAAAGCTGAGGGGCATTTGTTAGCCAAAACGGCATTACGGTGAACTCGTACAGTCTGTATCTTGAGCTAAAAGCCGTTTTCTGGATCTCCCCTTCTCGTATCCTCAACTGATAATACCCCGAGCGCAAATCCAACTTGGAAAACCAATACGCTCCTACCAGTTGATCGAACAGCTCGTCAATCCGGGGTAGCGGATAAGTGTTCCGCACCGTCAGTCGATTGAGCTCCTGATAGTCTATGCATAATTGCAAGGTTCCATCCTTCTTCTTGACGAACAATACAGGGGCTCCCTAGGGTGACGAGCTGGGGCGAACAAACCCAGACTCCACCAATTCTTGTAACTGAACTCTAAACTCTGTGAGTTCCTTCGGGGCCATCCGGTAAGGGGTCCTGGAGACGGTCTTGGCACCTGGTACTAGATTAATTTGAAAATCAACTTCTCTATGCGGGGGTAATCCTGGCAGTTTCTCAGGAAATACCTCGGGGAAGTCCCGCACTACCCGTACATCTTTCATTTCCAATGCTATCTCCTTCAACTCGAAACAAATCATGAAAACTTCTTCCCCCTTCATATGGTCTTTTAAAGCCTGAACTGAAGATAACAACATACGAGGTGCGAATCTAATACCTTGAAGGATGACATCGGTGTCTCTATGCCTCAAGTTAATTTATTTCTCCGCGCAGTAGATTCCCATGAAGTGCCAGTCCAACAATGCCATGCCCAGAATGAGGTCGAATTCTGGCATTCTCAAGATCGTGGCAGGTGATGCTAACGATCACGGCAGTGAACCGGTCGCACAAGTAATATAAAATGTTAGAATTTTCTCAAGTATCGATCTCTCAAGGAACACAGTAAGGTGGAGTTAATATTGAGGAGGACTTGAGATTGAAGTCCTCAAAGTCGGCGGTAACGATGGGGGTTTTGATTATTGCGATAAAAAAGTAAAAATCTAACAACTACTCCTATGCAACACCGCTATGCGATGCTTTGCCAGGCAGGATGGAAGACAAGATGGGTCGCTATGCACCGAATCGATGGGCGGATGGACGAGTAGGCTTGCGGATGAGGTGGTTAGAACAGCGGAATGAGGGTCATGAGCACCTATTCACTACGTACGCCACCAGCAATTGCTAGTGCGGCAAGGGTGGATGGTGGTGGATGGAATATGGCCACCTCAAGCAAATATAACGAAAATACAAATAAAAAAGACATGATTTAAAATAAGTGTTTTACAACTAAGCGCACATCATCTATACATAAAGTTTAAAATAACACATAAACAACAATAAAGGAAGAACAAGGCAAGAGATCGACCGAATCCGAAGTCTTGCTGAGGATTCACGGTTGGAATCATCGGGTTATCAATCCGCGTCCAAGCTCGGTCTTCAACTGCGTCCGGGGTAGAGAAGGGATGTCACCACCTTCCAATGGCCCGTCTTCTTCGTGTCACGATAGCAGACGAAAGTTGCAAGCTTACTTTTGCTTGATGGCTATGGCGTTGAAGCTTGAAATTAGCCCAAGATATGATGGAGGTGGCCGAGAGGAAGCTCCGACTTGGATTTGGCGGTGAAAGCTTGCCCAGAGCACCTCCATAGGGTGGAGATTGAAGAAGGACGGCGGAATCCCTCCTCGGAGATGAAAACGGCGAAGGAAAAATGAGTGATTTTGGAATTAGGACGTCACATGCATATTTATAGATAGGAGAAATAACAATGCACACGATCACGGGCGCACGACCAGTGGTCATGCGCATTATGTCCAGTGATCGTGCGCACTGGCATGGTAGATTAGGAAGAAGAATTTGGGTAACGCGCACGAGCAGTGGCGCACGACAAGTGGTCATGCACACTATGTCCAATGGTCGTGCGATTACCCTAGACAGAACTCCAGGAAAATAGGAATCAATGCACACGATCAGTAGCACACGACCGGTGGTCATGTCCACAGGTCCAGTGGTCGTGCGATTACCCCATGCAGATTCTGGAAATCAGGGTACATTCCGCACGATCATTGGCGCACCACCAGTGGTCGTGTGCACTATATCCGATGATCATGCGCAGTATTCCTGCTTCCAAACGTCCCCGGAACACGCACACAACCCCTAAACCCAGCACTGATATGTGCAGACATTCCAAACGAGCACAAAACAGAGTACAGAAAAAACAATATACACAACCACGAGCTTAAATGTGCACTTCCTATGGAAATAACGATAAGATAAAATATATATGATAATGAACTAAAAGTGAAGTGAATGCGAAGGAAAACTAGCCCGAATGAGTCCGAAAATAGGTATATAAAATGGACTCATCACACCCCCAGACTTAACTGTTTGCGCGTGCCGAGCAAACAAAATCTAAGCAGATAGGGAAAATGATTTAGCAAACAAGGAAATTGCGATACGGAGTACCATGCGAAGTTGCATGCACGCACGCGTAAAAATATAATAGAAGAAATTTCTAAGTATACAAAATAGGTTATACTTTTCACAATGCGTATCAAAATTTTATTACTACTCAAAAATGTAATCACGGTGAATCATCCGATCACGCGTAGGGAGAAAGTAGACTAATCGCTAGGCGAGCATTACCAAAGATCGGGGCTCGGGATAACCTCCAAAGGAATCCACCAATGTCGGTGACCATATGCTTGCCCTTTCGCATTCTCTCCACGGCACTGGTTTGGTTCACACACGAATCAGTAGGACTTTAGGTGAAGAGTTGGGGCTTGGGTTTCAGTGAGGTAAACAAAGATAAACAGGAAGGCTAAACACCTAACCCAAATGAGCTATCATAAAAATAATCCCTCTGCTAAGCAAAATACACGCGGGTACACCACAACCCCAGACTTAACTTTTCAAATATGGGTGTGTGTACCACCTACTCCAAATATAATCTCATCTCAAAAAGAATTTTCAATCAAACTTTTTCTTCTTTTCACTTTTCGTTTTCACAATTAATTTTTTTTGTATATATTTTTTCGAATCCTATTAAATTTTAACAATTTCAGCAAATAAAAATTTGGAGCACATCCACATATTCACATGTAATATCACCACATCACATCCCAGAATGAAAATGTAAAACTCCAATGCTCAACGTAGGTGTGCGACTAGGATTGACTCTGAGGCTTTGGTGAAATCATGGTGGAGCTGAATCAAAAGGAGGGGTAGGCACAACGGGGCTAGCGAGGATAAGACGTTAGGAATGGTACAAAGCTCAACCGGGCCAAAATGATGGCCTACATCACGCTCATGCGAGTGAACTAACCTATACTCATGCTTCAAGAATAGCTTAGGGCAAGTTCTTAGCCAACGAGAAAGACTATCCATCCTCCCGACTCGAGCAATATGAACCTAACGACCGTCTACACACATCCCTAAGCTACCGTCGGATTCACACCAGATTCACCAATTTTTGAGTCGAATGAAAGTATTTACGCAATTAGAAAAATATAAAAATAAAAGCATACAAAAAAAATTAAATCTACTCTAATTTCTATACGAGACGAGAGCACTCGACTAGGAGCACAGCAGGGTCAACATTTTACCTCGTCTCACAATCCTATGCCAGCACAATAATTTTCCCAAATCATACAAAAGAAACGAGTTTAACTCGCAGAACGCAAAAAGCTAAGCATGCACTCATGTGGGTGCAGTGGTGTGTGATGCAATGAACTAATCATAATAAATCTATAAAAGCTTCTAGTATGCACATGAAATATGCGCATGCAATAGGTAACAAATCTCTCCCCCAGACTTAAACTAAGCTACACAACATATGATATAGGAATTTAAATCAAATAGAGACAGGGGAAGAAGTTACCCAATGCTCAGCCAGTGAGCATACCAGAAGACGAGTGGAAATAAGAAGCAGGTCCGCCATACGAAGAATCACAACCCCGCCAATGCAATTTCCCATGAATACCTGCAGGGGTGAGCTTCGCAAAAACAAAAGAAAAATAGAAAATACAAAGAAATGCTAAAACTAAGCTAGACATGAAAAATAAAAATGCAGAAAATATAAGATAACTACTGGGGTTATTGTCATCCCAGCACAACTTATTAAATTCTATACAGTTCTAGCTAATGAGCCTATGAAAAGAAAAATGCATAGGTAACTGGCCTAATATCCATTCCGGTAGCAAGTACCGATACGGAGATAGAGCAGTTACCCCTCTACCTAAATAGTAATACCTGCCCAACACAGGTAGAGGAAATAAGAAATAAGAAGAGGAGGAGCACTGGACCTCGCTCACCTTATCACAAAATAAATCCTTGCCTAGCAAGGTATCGTCTACAGGGAGACTATAGGAGGAGAAAGCGATGAATGGAGCTTCCTCAATAGAGGAGGAATCAACCTCCTCGCAAAAGAGGATGCTATCATCCATGACTCGAGCTGAAAGCTCCAAGTCCTCCTTAAGCACCTGCGAACACTCAACCCGCACAGGCTTAGATACAGAAATGGGATCAAGAAATAAAGGAGATGAATAACTAAAAGAATTAGAAATTGGGGGAGTGGTCCCGGTCTCACTACCAACAGGATCCAAACATAGCTCATCATTGGTGTCATATGAGTCATGGCGAGGGGAATCCGAGAGCTCGAGGTCCTCGGTGGCAAGAGAAACAACCTCGTCCAATAAAGAGGTGCAAACCTCCACATCAGAAAGAAGGTATTCCTCATCCCACCGAGGTGCGTCATAGTGCTCTGAGGATCCACACTCTCCGTCAGAGATAGTAGAGTCCTCATCCCACTTCGTCGCAACCTCGTGCTCTGAATCGCAATCCAGCCTAACATCATCAACCGACTCACTAAAAATAGGGATAGATAATTCTTGCAAAGAAGGCGGAGTAATAACAACATCAGAGAAAATATGTGCGGGTTCCTCCGGGGGTGAATCAACAAGAGGGGGAAGAATGCATAGGGAGAGACGGTACCACAATGTCGTCACACCGATCAGCAGAAAGTCTGATGGGTATATCTGCTGCAGTCCCCCATAAACAGGGTGGTGCTGCGAATATATCATCAGAATCAGAAGGGGCGGCAATTTGAGAGGGTGATAGAGTGAATCAGATACCCGGTTCATCATCCTCCAACTGGCGCTGAAATTCTGCGCAATCTTTTAACACGTGCTCGGTGCTACGACCACACAAACACCGTTTTCCATTACTCCTCGTTCCAGGTGGGACCGGAGAGGAATAATAAAAAGATGAATGCGTAGAAGAGGAGTGACCATAAGACCTGGGTTGGGTGTATGAAGTACCATAGGAAGACGGTGCTCCATACACAGAACCATGAGAATTATGCTCACAATCATCAGTGGGGAACTCATCACTACCATGCCTATAATCCCCGCACCATCGGCAACGGATATTCATATAAGAATACATGGTGCAAAAAGAAGAATTCACCAACAAAAAGTTTCTAAGCAACAATTAACTACACGACACAGATAAAAGAATAGGAAAACCTGCTACAGAAAAATTAAAACTTGAAGAGAAACAAATAAAAACAAGAAACAAATTCTAAAAACTAAAGCAAAGAAGAAACATTAAATATACAAATGGAAAAAGGCTTCTATCTCCTATCACCCTCTCCAAAACTCACACGACTGTGTTCCCCGGCAACAGCGCCAAAAACTTAATGTTAACGATCACGGCAGTTAACCGGTCGTACAAGAAATATAAAATGGGCGAGTTTTACCAAGTATCGATCTCTCAAGGAACACAGTAAGGTGGGGTTAATGTAGAGGAGGACTTGAGATTGAAGTCCTCAAGGTCGGCAGTAACGATGGGGGTTTTGATTGTTGCGATAAAAAGAAAGTAAAAATCTAACAACTACTCCTATGCAACGCCGCTATGCGATGCTTTGCCAGGCGGGATGGAAGACTAGACAGGCCGCTGATGCGTGTAAATCGGCAAGCGCACCAGTCGCACAAGTAATAAAGTTTGGGAATAAATCCCCGAGTGTCGGTCTCTTGAGGAATGCAATTAGCATAGAGCGGCAACATTTCAGAAAATATTGTTATGAGGGTTATACCTAGAAAAAGAGCAAAAAGGGGACTTGAGAGATTGTGGTTGTTTGATCTAATAAACTAGGAAAAGCTATGCGGGTCGAAGGCACCACTTCGCAAGGTGAAGTGGGTGTTTCGGCCATGATGCCGAACTTCGGTTTGGCGAGTGGACGGAAAGCTAATGGATGGAAGTGTTCTTGTGTGGGGTGCAATCGGGTATGACACGGGTATGGAGTGGATGTGCAGTGAGTGAGGCGCATTCACAGACAATACTCACAAGTATAAGAAAAATACTAACATCCCAATAGATATAGAATAAAACTTGATGTTCATTACAATGTTAAACCATTCCATACTACAGAGAAAGGGGAAGAAGAGTATACCAAAAGAGAGTGAAGATCCACCGCAGGTCGTGGCCGGAGTAGCGAGTTGTCAATCCGCTTCCGGGCTCAGTCCAAGGAGGCTTCTGGTACCAACGAGTTGTCACCTCGAAGGCCTTTAAGTCCATTCTCTAGGTTGTCTACTTCACCAACTCCGGTGGAAAGCTTGGAGTTGAAGTCGTCCATGGCCGAGGGCTTCGCCGGAGAGTTTGAAAAGCTTCGGAGTAGCTGGCTATGGACTCCCGACGAAGGTGGAGGTAATGGAGCAGCTGGAGAAGTAAATAGGCAATTCCCGCGCACTCCCCGATCGCAGCAAATGACAGGCGTTGACCTAAATTGCAGATCAGGGCCTTAAATATGGAGTCAGCAAAAGCAGTGCGCACGATCAGTGGCGCACGACCAGTGGTCGTGCGCACTGTTGGTCGATGATCGTGCGCCATTGCCAAATATACCTGCAACCTGGATAAGCAGCATCATCATATAAGCACACGATCAGTGGCGCACGACCATTGGTCGTGCTCACTAAATCCACTTATCGTGCGATTAGCAGGGACAGAATTGCCGAAAGCAAGGGGCAAACGCGAACGAGCAGTGGCGTACGACCAGTGGTCGTGCGCACTACGACCAGTGCTCGTGCGATTACCCGGGCAGAATTAGGAAAATTAGAATGTAATGCGCACGATCGGTGGCGCACGACCAGTGGTCGTGCAAAATAAGTCCAGTGATCGTGCGCAGTATTCCTGCATTGTCGGGGTCTCCCGAGCGGTTCGGTAGCACGCACACGAACCCTGCACCAGCAGAAGAGGTAGATAGGCCACCCAACGTGCACACCACATTCCCAAGACAGGGCTAAAGAACAACAAAAACACAGAAACACAAAAAGCACACAGAAACGGGCCTATAGTGCACTTAATCGTGAAATAGGCACGTAAGCAAATATAAGCAATAATGGCTCTCAAGTGTAGTGCTAAGACAATAAACCTGGCCCAGATGAGTCCAAAAATCAGTGTAAAATGTGGACTCATCACACCCCCAGACTTAACCATTTGCACGTCCCGAGCAAATCATTACTCTGTGGACTAGAAAATAGCTAGCTGGATCAAAAATTTCAAAAAGAAGTAAGACGAGAAATCAAATACATCATGGTCATAGAACATATAATAGAAAAACTTTTTAATTATACGACATAGTTTAAACAATTCGACAGACGTAAATACATATTGAAATTGCTCAAAATTAGAATGCTGGAGAATCTTGCGATCATGTGTAGGAAGAAAGTAGGCAGGCCACTAAGGTGAGCATTGCCAAAGTTCGGGACTCAGGATCACCTCCAAAGGAATCCACCAATGTCGGGGACAATACGCTTGCACGTTCACACTCTCTCCACGGCGCGGGTTAGACTCAAGCGTGAATCAGTAGGACTTGTAGGAGAAAATGGGGCTTAGGCGACGGCTTGGTAGTCAAAGATATACATGAAGGCTACACGCAACCAAAGCGAGCGAATAAAAACCTAAACCAATACAGCCACTTAGAAATATATGGGTAACACACCCCCAGACTGAGCTTGAAAATCGGGCGTGTACACGGCCTAACCAGACCAAAATTAATAAATAGGATGGGGATAGAATTCTCAAAGCAATGCTTTCAGATTTTTCTATCTCTTTTTTTTCGCTTAGCTGCTTTTTATTTCTTTTCTGCGCTTGCAATCCCCAAACGTAGCAATCAAAACATGAATGAATTCAGCAACACATTAAACGATGTCCACATATCACAACCTTGGCAAAATAGTAAATACAAACAGGCTCAAGCATTGGATTGCGATGGTGGGTTTAGCTTCAGGCCTTGGTGAATTTTAGTGGAGCTGGATCAAAGAAGCGGTAGGCACAAATTTGGCATGCAACGGTTAACGTGTAGGAAAGTCTAAACAAGGCTCAAACTAGCCAAAATGAGGGCCTACGTCATGCTCACGCTTGACTAACCGTGCACCAATGCTTCGAGAGTAGCTTAGGGCAAGTTCTTAGCCACCGATAAAGATGATCCTTCCTCCCGACTCGAGCAATACGAGTCTAGTGGAGGCTACACACATTCCTACGTTATCGTTCGATTACTCCAGATTCAGATTTTGAGTAGTACAAACAACATTTACGTCTGTAGAAAAATATAAATCGACGAGCATAAAGAAAAATTAATTCTATCCTAGTTCTACACAAACCATGAGTACTCGATTAGGAGCACTGCATGAGTTTCGAACTACTCAATCCAGAAATCCTAAGCCAACACCACTATTTTAAAGCTTACACAAAAACAATACATTTGACTCGGGCTGTGCGCGTGGATAAGAGTGCACTCGTGTGGGTGATTCAGTGTGTGCAACAGAGATCAAGAAATAATTAAACAAGAAACTGGTATGCAACAGAATGTGTTGTGTAGTGACCACAGGCATGTTCTCCACCAAGACTTAAAGTCGACAACTAATAAAAATAAGCATTCCAAATATGATAAATAGCTAGGGTAGGAAGTACCTATGCTTAAAATTGAGCATACCAGTCGTGAAATGAGATGTCCAAGTGCGGCCAAGTTGCCGCGCCTCAAATTCCTGTACCTGCGATTGAAGTATGCACGCGAAACAAAATATGGACACACATATATACGAATATATAAAAAGAACTCAAACACAGCATAGGACCAAACGGTCCAACTTGGGTTGTCTCCCGAAAGCCATTTTGTTTACCGTCCTTAAGGTGGACCAAATACCTATATTAGCAGTTCAAATAGTATATATAAAAAAAACATTCGACTCCCAGATGGGCGCCCACAAAAATATAGTTGTCTCCTTGCTCGGAAAATAAAAATAATAAAAAAGAAACAGAAGGCATGGTAGACTAGCTCTGTGTTGAGCTCCACTCACTCCCCCTCACTATCGATGTCGTGAATCTCGATGGGCGACGGATGTGGAACAGGTGCTGATGGAGCGACACGAGTGGGCGGTGGTCGAATGTTCAACCCGCCTCGCACTGCTTGCTGATAAATAAAGTCCTGCATCCAAAACTCGGAAGCTTCCAGATCAGCAAGGCGCTCCGACAAATATGGGACGCCCTACTCTTGAGCTGAGCCGAACTGGAGCCTAGATTGCCCCTCATGCTTTACGGGAGGCCTCAGTTGCTGTTAACTCTACTGTCGTGGTACTCCCGCACTCCGCCTACCCATAGCGGAAGATTCACCCGGCTCTCCTTCATCTTCCTCGTCATCTCTACCCGCAGGCGCATCACCAGGCATGCGGACAATAAACTTCCGGCCACCTTTTCTCCCAACCACACGTATCAAATGGAAACTCACTAGGTTGGCCCTGGAGATCATGGATGGGGCTGTGACCTGCACCATCGGAGGTAGCTGGCTCCAAACTCCCAAACTTTTGGCGATGCGGGTAATGTAGTAAGCACCCCCGATCGCACCCGCGAGACCATAAGTGGCTTCGTGGTGGAAGAAATAGGCTAGCATATACCCCATATGGATGGGGTATTGCTGCTGCATGCTAAATAAGGAGATAAAATCCTGCCACCCCACTACATTTTTGCTCAGGGCCCTAGCGATGAGTGAGTGACTAAGCAAATGCTGCATAAACATTAGAGCGGGGGAGACAATCCTCGTTGATTTGGCATGGCGGGCGACGTACTCCTCGTTCCCTCTGGTTAGAGAACGCCAAGCGGCACGCGGAGTCACACCCTCTGGAAAATCATAACACAACTCAGGGAAATTAATCTGGGATGCCTATACCTCGGTATAGACGCCTGCATTAATGGCAAGCTCCGGCAGTGTGACAGTGAAGACATTTCCCATCATCCGAAAGGAACAAGTGGGGAAATAGCGGTTGTCCGCCGTTGTCTCCCAAGTGAATGTGGAAAGTAACTCCAATGCCAATTCCCGGTAGCCAAGCTCGTCGCACTCGAACAACTTGCCCCAAAAATCGAAAGAGTAGAGAATGAGCACGACCTCTGCTAATGCACCGTCATCCCCAATGGAACGCAGCTCGTTCCATTCAACAAGCCGCTGAGAGAGGAATGGCTTGTCCTTCAAGGAATTGTAGCGTTGAGTATTCTCTGCCTTAGAGAAGGTTCACATTCTGCCCAAGATCTGAGCAGGGGTTGCCGAAGCACGACCGGATCGTTGATAGGCCTTTACTACATGGCGGTGTCTAGGCTCCATTACAGTACAGTGAGGAAGAGAGATCTGAAATTGAGGGAGCCTACCGTAGGAGAGAGAGCCGGACCACAGGAGAGGAATCGGAACAGGATGAGCGTCGACAATGCACGTGCAGTGGACCAAGCCGAAGATTAGGGCGCACGCACAGTGGACAGCGGACTGGAATTTAAAGAATCTGGGCATGCGCACGACCAGTGGTCGTGCGATGATAAGTAGTGCGCACGACCAGTGGTCGTGCGCAGTGAAATTTTTCACACGCTTGAGTTTTCAGTCTATTTCACACTGCTGACCACGTGGTGCAACAGAGAGCTCATCAAGCAGCTGGGCTACCACACCGAAATAATTAAATACAATCAAAAATTTAAACAAAAGAAACACTGTCCTAGATAACTGTTGGGTTTATTGTCTCCCAACAGGACTTATTCAAAATCTGAGCATTTCCTAACTAATGGGTGAATGAAACTGGAAATGCTCAGGCAGAGGTTCATGGTCACGCTGCGGTAGCGGGTACCGGAATGGCTATAGAACATAAGCCCCAATACCTGTATACGTATGCCTGCCGTATGTGTCAGGCATGGGCAGACAGTAACTTGGGAAGCTCATCGGCTCCAACTCCACCTGCATCTGGTCACAATAAGTCCTGGGCTGCATTACAGGCCCTTGCACTGATTGGACCAATTCCACAATATGGTCCTGAATGGAAGTAGACACGAGAGCAGGGTCAAGAAATAAACTAGAAGAATAACATAAACGAACCTCAATCTTGGGGATGATCCCGGAGTCATCCCCCGTCGGTGGAATTGTGGGTGCTTCCATACAGCTGTCTAGGCTGGTGCAAGAATGTTCTAAAGCTATATCTGCCTCGTCCATGCCTCGGGCATCCTCACATGGGGTGAAGGTCGCAACCTCTTCCATGGAGTCGTCCTCCTCGACTGGATCTAACAGAACGCTGGAAATGCTAATTTCCACCGGCGATTCAACCTCAACAGCACTGTCAGAAGAAGAAAGAATGTTATGCAAAGAAGAAGGTGAAGGCACTAAGCTCGGTAGGACGTTGAGCGCTGGCTTTCCACAACTAATAGATTCTATGCTAGGTGATGTATGCACTTCAGGAGTATAAATAGCAGTGTCGGAATAGGAATAAGCCCATGTATCGATGCACATACCTGGGATGCCTTCTCCATAACATAGAGATGGCAATGGTGCATACCCCGATACAGAAGGGATGCTGCCCAAGGTTGAAGTGGAGACATACCGAAAATCTGGCTCGTCATCCACCTCTAGCTCAGCTAGGTAAGCGGCGCAATCCTTCAATGCATGATCCCAGCTTCGACAAAAAAGGCACTGCTTAGCCGGCTTCGGCGGTGCAACAGGTGCTGAAGCCGAATAAAAGTAGTGCGACAATGGCTCCGTGGGTCGGTAGCTAACCGGCTTATGTCTACGATATATAGATTCCTGAATTTACTGGCTACTCTACTTCTGAGGGCATCTGTCGCTAGCATGAGAGATGTCTCCACAATGACCGCAACAGATATTGAAATTGGCCCACATTGCGGAGATTTCAAATATAAAGGATACAACTACTTGGCATAGATTCTGCGAATAAAACTAACAATTCCATCTGACGGAAGAACAACACTAGAGAAAAGGGATCAAAACAAAACAAAACAATACAACTCTTATAACAAAATTCTCAGTCATCCGGAGTCGCTCTACAGTTGCACTCCTCGGTAACGGCGCCAAAAACTTGATGCGTGTAAATCGGCAAGCGCACCAGTTGCACAAGTAATAAAGTTTAGGAATAAATCCCCGAGTGTCGGTCTCTTGAGGAATGCAATTAGCATAGAGCGGCAACAGTTCAGAAAATATTGTTATGAGGGTTATACCTAGAAAAAGAGCAAAAAGGGGACTTGAGAGATTGTGGTTGTTTGATCTAATAAACTAGGAATAGCTATGCGGGTCGAAGGCACCGCTTCGCAAGGTGAAGTGGGTGTTTCGGCCGCGATGCCGAACTTCGGTTGGGCGAGTGGACAGAAAGCTAATGGATGGAAGGGTTCTTGTGTGGGGTGCAATCGGGTATGACACGGGTATGCAGTGGATGTGGAGTGAGCGAGGCGCATTCACAGACACTACTCACAAGCATAAGAAAAATACTAACATCCCAATATATATAGAATAAAACTTGATGTTCATTACAATGTTAAACCATTCCATACTACAGAGGAAGGGGAAGAGGAGTAAACCAAAAGAGAGTGAAGATCCACCGCAGGTCGTGGCCGGAGTAGCGAGTTGTTAATCCGCTTCCGGGCTCAGTCCAAGGAGGCTTCCAGTACCAACAAGCTATCACCTCGAAGACATTTAAGTCCGTTCTCTAGGTTGTCTACTTCACCAACTCCGGTGGAAAGCTTGGAGTTGAAGTCATCAATGGCCGAGGGCTTCGCCGGAGAGTTTGAAAAGCTTCGAAGTAGCTGGCTATGGACTCCCGACGAATGTGGAGGTGATGGAGCAGCTCGAGAAGTAAAATGGCGATTCCCGCGCACTCCTCGATCGCAACAAATGATAGGCGTTGACCTAAATCGCGGAGCAGGACCTTAAATATGGAGGCAGCAAAAGCAGTGCGCACTGTTGGTCGATGATCGTGCGCCATTTCCAAATAGACTTGCAACCTGGATAAGCAGCATCAGCATATAAGCGCACGATCAGTGGCGCACAACCAGTGGTCGTGCACAATAAATCCACTGATCGTGCGATTGGCAGGGACAGAATTGCCGAAACCAAGGGGCAAACACTCACGAGCCGTGGCGCATGACCAGTGGTCGTGCACACTACGGCCAATGCTCGTACGCTTACCCGGGCAGAATTAGGAAAATGAGAATGTAATGCGCATGATCGGTGGCACATGACCAGTGGTCATGCGCAATAAGTCCAGTGATCGTGCGCAGTATTCCTGCATCGTCGGGGTCTCCCGAGCGGTTCCGGAGCATGCACACTAACCCTACACCAATAGAAGATGTAGATAGGCCACCAAACGTGCACACCACATTCCCAAGACAGGGCTAAAGAACAACAAAAACACAGAAACACAAAAAGCACACAGAAATGGGCCTATAGTGCACTTAATCGTGAAATAGGCACGTAAGCAAATATAAGCAATAATGGCTCTCAAGTGTAGTGCTAAGACGATAAAACTGGCCCAGATGAGTCCAAAAATCAGTGTAAAATGTGGACTCATCAGCCGCTATGCACCGAATTGCTAGGCGGATGGACGAGTAGGCTTGCGGATGAGGTGTTTAGAACGGCGGAATGAGTGTCGTGAGCACCACTTCGCTACGCACGCCACCAGCAATTGCTAGTGCGGTAAGGGTGGATGGTGGTGGATGGAATATGGCGCACCTCAAGCAAATATAGCAAAAATACAAATCACAAAGACATGATTTAAAATAAGCATTTTACAACTAAGCGCACATCATCTATAAATAAAGTTTACAACAACACATAAACAACAATAAAGGAAGAACAAGGCAAGCGATCGATCGAATCTGAAGTTTTGATGAGGATTCAAGGTTGGAATCGTCGGGTTGTCAATCCGCGTCCAAGCTCGGTCCTCAACTGCGTCCGGGGTAGAGAAGGGATGTCACCACCTTCCAATGGCCCGTCTTCTTCGTATCACGATAGCAGACGAAAGTTACAAGCTTCCCTTTGCTTGATGTCTATGGCGTTGAAGCTTGAAATGAGCCTAAGAGATGATGGAGGAGGCCGAGAGGAAGCTTCGGCTTGGATTTGGCAGTGAAATCTTGCCCGGAGCACCTCCCTAGGGTGGAGATTGAAGGAGGATGGCGGAATCCCTCCTCGGAGATGAAAACGGCGGAGGAAAAATGAGCGATTTTGGAATTAGGGCGGCACCTGCATATTTCTAGACAACAGAAATAACAATGTGCACGATCACGGGGGCACGACCAGTGGTCGTGCGCACTATATACAGTGATCGTGCGCACTGACATGGCAGATTAGGAAGAAGAACCGGGGTAACGCGCACGAGCAGTGGCGCACGACCGTTTGTCATGCACACTATGTCCCATGGTCGTGTGATTACCCCAGATAGAACTCCAGGAAAAGAGAAATCAATGCACACGATCAGTGGCACACGACCGGTGGTCGTGCGTACTATGTCCAGTGTTCGTGCGATTGCCCCAGGCAGATTCTGGAAATCAGGGTACATTGTGCACGATCATCGGCGCACCACCAGTGGTCGTGCGCACTATAACCGATGATCATGCGCAGTATTCCTGCTTCCAAACGTCCCCGAAATACGCACACGACCCCTAAACCCAGCACTGATATGTGCAGACATTCCAGACGAGCACAAAACGGAGTATAGAAAAAAAAATATACACAACCACGGTCTTAAATATGCACTTCCTATGGAAATAACGATAAGATGAAATATATACGATAATGAACTAAACGTGAAGTGAATGCGAAGGAAAACTAGCCTAGATGAGTCCGAAAATAGGTATATAAAATGGACTCATCAGCAGGCGTATCAAAGGCCTTTCCACCAATAAGTATCTCAAATTCGCACTTAGCGGTTACGATTATCTCAGAGCCGTCCGGGAGGCGTACTCGTCGGGCTATACCAATGAAGTATTGTACACACTCCACGTCTTTAATGAAGTCCTCAGACACAAAAGAGTGTGAGGAACTGGTGTCGAACAGCGTATAGGACGTTTTCCTGCCGACTCCCACGGTTCCTAAGTACCAATAACAAAAACCCAACGCTACATATCTAGTACGTCTTAAGCAACTTAAGTTTAACAATGAAAATGTGAAAACTAACTGCAACATTCCTGCAATCACATCCTGAGGATCCCGCTCCTATGCCATGTCTAGCGTGAACACTTGATTCTGAGCAGGACCGGGGTTTCCTCCTCGCAGTCCTCGTCCTCGACCATGCATGTAACCCCATCCCCATGGAGCTGCAGGAGGGAGAGCAGGAGGAACATTTCCAAACAACTGTGGGCAGTAGCATCGGATGTGGCCAGGTTGGTTGCATTCGAAGCACAACCGCCCATAACGCTCCTCTGGTTGCTGAAATTGTTGAGGCTGTGGCGGTGGAGGCAACATGGGAGGCTGTGTAACCGGATGCTCCACTCTAAAATTTCGGTGGAAATGTCCGCCACGCCTTTGATGTCCTCTTCCTCCTCTATAGTCCTGTCTCTTCTGTTTCTTGATCCAGCTTCCATCACGCCCTCCGCGGGCCTCTTACCACTTCCCAAGTGGTCCGCCTCTAATCTCTTTGCCTTGTTGATTATCTCCGCCAAGCTGGAGTCCGATATAAACAAAAGGGATTACCTCAGGGGATCCCACAACCCTTTGTAGAAGCTCTTGGTGTATCCTCTATCATCTAATTCATATGAATCCGTGAATCTCGTGAGATTTTAGAACTCTCGCTAATATTCCGTTACCGATTTTGATCCTTGCTTCAGCAGTAGAAACCTCTCTTCAAGTTCATCGCGAGCAAATGAGGGAATGAAGTGCTCCAAGAAGACTCCCGAGAACTCGCTCCATCTTATCTCCGTGTAAACTCGCCCTTGAAAGGTGGAGCCCAAGAGGGACTTCCACCACCTCTTGGCGTGCAGTTCTAGGACGGACACCGCCAACGTTACAGCCATGTTGGCTGGGTAACGGATTCCCTCCAATAGCTCCTGCACCGTGTCAAGCCATTCTTCCATGAGCACCGCCGACTCTATCCTTAGGTAGGAGGGAGGGGAGAGAGCCCGAAAGGTGCTCAGCCAGTTTGAGCCCAGAGCCTGTTGTTGTACTGGGGTCTGCTGCGACCTAAAGGCATCCAGGATGGCCATAAGCGTCTGTCCCAATTGAGATTATTGGAATTGAGTGGGTATGGAAGGGGCAGGAGTGCCCCCCATCGGCTCAACGTGCACTGGAATCTACATGTAGAATACAAATGTATGGTCAGGTTGGCTAATCTTAAGGTCAAAGTTGGACATACTTAGTGTCAATTACATATGGGCACACCACTGCATTCGCTAAGTTAGTTTCTCCTCAAACTGACTAATCGAATGGGGGTGGTACCATTGTTGAATGACTTCTTTAATTCAGGATTGTGGCAAGCTGATACCATTTGTAAAACACCCCTCCCAGATCGCAAAACACGGCACGAAGGGGGTCTAATGCCCAGAACAGCTGCCTTGCGGTAGCATTAGCACACGGGCTAACCTGTACCACAAGATGCCTATTCTGCTGGGTACAACCAATATCAATAAATGCCAACCCAACCAAATTATAAACTAGAAGTCAATCCACACATAAGTAATATAAGTCCAAAGGTACATCAAAACAAGAATCTATGAGAAGCTTCTAAAATATCAGAGTACAGCTAACATATGCCCAAAAGGCTACATCAAAGTCGCTTAACACTCACATCGGTGACTGACGATAGTGATGGTACCATCCCATCAGGCCCTATCGTCCTGGACTGGCTGTCCTGCTGCATAATCTGTGGCTGCTCTACCTACCGGGTGACCTCCTAAAAAGGAAGACGTAGCAACCATTAGTCGAAAAGACTAAGTGGCTTTCACATCCGCTCCCCCGGCGACTCCTTGACACCGGGAGGAGAAAGGAATCAGGATACAATATATTATAAGTAATATAAGCAGGTACAAGCAGGTGGAATAAGCACAATAAGAATAACAACATTTTAATCTAGCAGTTCTACATGAGTTATAACAATCCATCAAGTATAAGTATCTATAATAGGAAAGTAACTTTACTTATAAGGATGCCCATACAAGCTTATAAGTTAAGGATCGGCTTAACATAAAGTAACTCATCGTATAGGAGTGCCTATACAAACTTATATGATTAGGATCTTGTTTATGCAATGTATGTAATGGTATTTGTGCAATGTAATGACTCACCCATGTTCACGCACATGCAACCGCCATGTCGACAAAGACTAGTAGTTCCCACTTTTCGAGCAGGTAGCTAACCTCTCAGCCATCAATCGTCGTTGTCAGGCGGTGATAGTAGAGCAGGCTTCTCTACTACTAAGTGGGTATCCACACTACTTCTCTTAGGCCTCCGTATGCCTCAATGCTAAGAATACAACAGCGGAGCCCATGCATACTATCGCCCAGCGGGAGTCTCGGGTACATGTGCACCGAGAACAAAGCCCCGAACTGGCCTTGTGTGACCCGGAAGGAGCCTTGGAAAAAGCACGAGGACCATGCCCAACCATTCACTTGGCATGAAAGGAGCCCCGAGACATAAACACCGAGAACCAAGCCCAACTACCCAAAGTCTATCTGTCAACTCCCGTCGGTGTGACGACTGGCGAGCCCGTAGACCTGTCACACTATCCTTAACCCAGGATTACGACACCGCATGTCGACTTACACCGCATGCAATTCCAAATCACTGTGGCATGGAAGGAGCCTCAGAGAAAGCACGAGGACCAAGACCAATAGTCCACTCGACACGGAAGGTGCCCTAGGAAATGAGCACCTGAGGACCAAGCCCAACCGTCCGTCTATGACTCTTCTCAACGCTATCCAAACTAGTGTGGTCAATCACCCGCACCTACATCCTTTCACAATGCTACCCATAGGGAGACACCACTCTAAGCATTGGACTACTAAATTAATTTTGTTAAATAATTATTCACATGGCCATAGATTAGCATCTTACATTTCATTACCAAATGATTTCAACACATTATTAACATGATGCGCATTTCTATTGGTTTACCAATTTCTAACAAATCGTTTCGTTTAAGCACGCTTCACTTCACAAATCATTTACGAGGGATCCAATCATCAAACTTCATCATTCATAGAACTATGATGGTTAACATAAAAGATTTCACCCAACCTCAAAGTTAATTTGCTACATTGTCTCTACCGAGTCCAAACCCGACTGTGCACCAACCCAGAATTTTAAGTACAGAACACATCTGGATAGCAACTTCGACCGGAGATTCCCAAGGCTACAGAACTCCAGTGAAGGCAAGTAACCCCTCGTTGGAAAGGTATTTCCATGGGTTACAAATTTTATGTTCAGACCAGAATCCAGATCCGAAAGTAATACACATGAAATTGGCTTTAAAGTTCGCTGCGTACAGAACACAATTTCTGCACGCTTGGTTTGTCAGCCGTCAATTTCATTCAGACTTTCTCGTGGATACAGACTTTTCCTGAAGTCGTACAACCACTCATTGGAAAGGTATTTGCAAGGACTTCAACTTTCGTGTTTAGTCGAAAGCCCCGTTCTGAACATATATCACCTGAAAATGGCCAAGAAGATCACTGTGTGCAGAACACAGATTCTGCAGGCATCTTAAGGCGGAATGAACGACATCGGTTCATCTTCCTCCTCAAGCAGATCTTCCTCAAATCACATCAGAAATTCCTCCTCCCTTATTCACCCTCATAAGGCCATATCTCTTCACGGAACTGTCCCCCATCTTCACATAGAAGTTTGGAGAGGTTGAAGACACCACTATCCATAGAGCACAAGCCCTAGAACGGCCTCTTCCTAGGGAAATCATCATCTCGCAAGTTTAGACTCTTTTGAGTCAACATCTCACCTAGATATATCTACAGATCTAGCACCAAGGAAGAGGGGAGGAAGCTCACCTCATTTCTAGCATTTCCACCATTTCTGGCGAAGGATCTTGTAACTCTTCTCGGCGGCATCTTCTTCTCCTCGGCGGCGGCAGATCTTCACCTCTTGGACTTGCTCCAGCACCTTATCCCTCTCTACAGCAGTTTCTCCCTCAGAAATGGTAGAAAGAGTAATGAAAAACGGCTATGGTTTCTCTTTTCCCTTATAGGTGAAAAGTGACACGGTAGGGACACACCCGTGTCCTTACCAGTGTCCTGCTCGGGGGAAGCGTTGTGGACGATTCCAATGTCGGTTCAATACACAAACACATGTAGGGACACGCCTGTGTCCCTGCCCGTGTCCACATGACACGACCGTGTTCTCTGGTAGTGTCCTGCTTAGGACACGCTTCGATGAGTTTCACTTGTCACACACGGGTAGGGACATGCCCGTGTCTCTACCCATATCCTCCTCGGGGCACACTTCATCGAGCTCTACTCGATACACACGGGTAGGTACATGCCTATATCTCTACCCGTGTCCTCATACATACGGGTAGTGACATGCCTGTGTCACTACCCGTGTCCTTCTCTGGGACAACTCGAGTCATCGACTCGAGTGTTGGTTGCATAGACACGGGTAGGGACACGCCCGTGTCTCTACCCGTGTCCTTCACGGAAGCACTGTTTGGAAATACATGGGTAGGGACATGCCGTGTCCCTACCGTGTCTTCATACACATAGGTAGTGACACGCCCGTGTCACTACCCGTGTCCTTCTCTGGACCTACTCGAGTCATCGACTCGAGAGCTGGCCACACACACGGGTAGGGACATGCCCGTATTTATTCCCGTTTCGTTTTCTGGACTAACTTCTCCTGAACCTAAGTCAGCTCTCCTGACTCAAAAACGCGCACGAGGGGCCTAGTGCGAATCAAGACGTTACATCGACACAGTTACTTTCTTGTATCATAGTGTCGACCCAAGTCCTGGGTGTCGACACAACTTTCTCCTTGACTCAGCACTTCTTGTTTAAGTGTGTCGACACTAGTCCTGAGTGTCAACGCAGCTTTCTTCTTGTCTCAGCATAACTTTGACAAAGGTGTCGACACTTGCCTAGTGTCTCAACACTTTTGTACTTAGCTTTATTTGCCTACACATAAGAACTTAACAATCATCAAATACAACTATGTGTATATCATTGAGCTGAAAGGACTTCTTCAAATCAAGTACATTGTGACCAATGTACACAACATACTTCTTATAAGCATCTTTATCAGCACGGGATGCATTCCCGACAGGCTCTTAAGGGGATTCCTCTTCCAAAACATAGAGCTTGCGCTCTTGCATGAGAACAATTCTCAAGCTCCTGTACCTGTCTAAGTAATTTGTACCACTCAGCTTCTTCTTCCCAAGGATGGCTCTGAGGGACATGTTGGAGTGAGATCCACTAGCCATGGAAATTATATAAGGATACAGCAGAGAAACATCAGTACTACATTTAAAAATACATCTTATTTACTTTAATAAGAACTTTAATCAAAATAACTCCCCTTATTTTTATCAAACAGATAACCCTCGATATCAATTCAGAGACTATATGCGAGTTACTCTCTTAGTGGATAAGATCCATATTTCATTAACACTATGAGTCAGCTTTGGCTTTTCTGTCATAATGCAGTTATTTAGGTAGACAACGCTTGTCAATTGCATCACAATGCAACTCTTGTATGGTTGGTGAATAACTCTTTATTCGCATCCATCATATGGTGCATGCCAACCCTATGCCTCTGGGCACTCAACCTTCGAGGCCACCCAGTTAAGTTTAACCTGATATCGACAGTGGGATATCACAATTATCCGCTCGCACCCTTACCAAGATAAATTGATGCACCTTGCTTTGGCAAGCCCACACTTCATCGACCGAGGCAGGAAGAGTGTCATCCATCGGAAGGCATCAGAATACTTAATATTGCTTAAGGGATTTTTAAACAATTGAATAACACTTAATCATTGTTAGCAATTAACCAATGTTCACATTCACAGAATAAAACTAACAGCATGCGCGATCCAAATGCATCCCAGATGTGCACAAGGAAATCATCAACACTTGACGAACTGGGCTAAATCTGAACATCTAGAACACTTCTAAATCCTCAGATTTACATGTACTGGACATGAGCAACACAGAATCCACTTACACAGTAGACATGCTTGCCTTTCTATGTGAGATTCAAAATCTTACACATACTTGGTTTCACAAACCAATAATTGTGACGGTTACTGTTAAGGAGTAACAATGATATCACAACAAAATCACATGCGCTCCTGGCGGGATTCCCAGGGGCTGTGTCCCTGGCAGGGTCTTAGGGGTAGAGCCCCTAACAGGGTCTAAGGGGCCGCGACCCCACAACAACCACTGATCCCACACAAAATCCAACAATATTTGATGTTCCAGGAATATAGCTAGGCATCTTAGAACACTTCTAAAATTTCCAGATCTACATGAAATGGATTTGGCAACTTCTGAAATAATGATCATCGCATGAACCTCTCTTTGATACCACTATTGGGTTTTGTTATACGTCACAACACTTGTGCATGCATCAGAAATAAGGAATAAGAAAGCCCAAAAGAGTGCAGATTTATCGATGAATATTAATCAAGAAGAAAATGCAGTGAAATAAAATTACCTTTACGGGATTGATTAAATACTAAACATAGATGCTCCAGAAAATCAGACGAGAACTTTACGGCTACAGTTCCTAGTGAAAAATATTGTCCACACCTCTATAAGAAGTCCATACGAACAGGAGAACCCGTAGAATCCTGTCACACAAGATCTAGGTCGGGAGATGAAGGTCAGCATCTCCACGGACTGCTAGGCCCGTTACAGGAGAGGTAGTGGCGACACTTACCCGAATAAGACTGAGCAGCGGCGGCGGGATTGGCTGCGGGCTGAATGACTTCAGTCATCATTTAGGGTTTGGGTCTTTTGCATAGTGCGGCTCGTGTTCTTAAACAGAATGAACAGTTAATTCTCTCTCGATAAACCCCAAAATCTTCTATTTATACCCAAGGAATAAACATAATAGCTCCTGCCGCTATTCGTAGACCCAGGACTTAGAATCCAGCGTTTTTGACCAGACAACACTTGTCTCGTGAAGGAAGACTTCGAAATGGTGACCGTTCATGATCTGGTTCCCCAGCTCTATGGCGAGGAGAGCGAAGATTCTTCTTCCAACGAGGAGGAATGACATGATGCCTGCGAGATCCAGAATCCCTCTCCCCTTTTTTTGCTTCTATATAACTTAACTTCTTTTTGAGTTTTATCCCGTGATCAGTTTGAAAATGTATTCATAACACTGTGATTAACTGATATCGATCAAATTCACAAACTCTTGACCTGTTACTTTATTTTATATTTTTGTGGAATGATTTATTGGCTTGTTTCTGTTTGCGAGACGGTGCTACCCACCGTCTCGCCGCCTCACTTTTACCCGTTTCACTTTGCTTTATTTTGCCTACTGCTAGATGACCCTTTGTAACGCCCCCGGTTTTTCTGTGTTTAGTTTGATTTTGGATTGGCGTTACGATGACGCATTTCCGGCCTTTGGCCGTTGTAGAGCGCGGTTCTAGCTCTGTAGGTTCCTTGTGTAGTCTGGTTGTAGCCAGTTGGCAAGTTTCCCCAGCTAGCCGGAGTCTGTTTTGGTGACTCGGTTGGGCCTCTTAGGGAAATGCTTGCGTTTTGGCTTCGGGAGGTGTTAGCCCCAGTGTTCGATCGTCGGATGTTGTTTTCGACCTCGCCGTTGTTTTCGTGGCTTGGTTGTTTAGCTACGGAGCGAGTTTTGGTCGAAATCCGAGATCGTTTGCCTTCGCGTCGTTTCGGCGTTGTTTTGTTAGCTGCATGTTTGTTATGTTTGTTGTGCTGTGCGTGGCCTGTTATGGCTGAGCTTGTAGGCTGGTGCCTTGTATCTTGTTTGCTAGGTGTTAGCAGGTTTCTTTTCTGTGTAAGTTTGGGTGACACGGCCTGGGTCACGCCCGTGACCCAGGGCGTGTCCTGCTCGGGTAGAGCTCCCGTTTCTCCGGTCGACGAATTTTTGGTCGACAGGTTTTTTTTGTAGGAACACGGCCGTGACACGGGCGTGTCACGGGCGTGTCCCCCTTCGATTCGTCGGGCTGCGCTCGATGGTCGTCAGGCGGTGTTTAGTGAGAACACGGCCCTGTCACGGGCGTGTCGTGTCGAACACGGGCGTGACCTTGAGGCGTGTCTCTCTGTTCGACGATCGGCGCTCCACGATCGTCGGGCGGTGTTCGAGTTGGCACACGGCCTGTGACACGGGCGTGTCATAGGGCGTGTCCCGTGCTTCGTCGAGCGGAGATCGACTTTCGTCGAGTGGGTAGGTGCGTGAGTACACGCCCCGTGACACGGGCGTGTCGGGCCGTGTCACGGGCGTGTCTGGGGGGGGCGTGTCCCGTGTTTTCGTCGAGTAGAGATCGACGTTCGTCGAGTGTGTGAGTACACGCCCCGTGACACGGGCGTGTCGGGCCGTGTCACGGGCGTGTCTCGGGCGTGTTCCATACTTTTTTCCTGAAATCGTCTTTTGTTGCCGTGAACTGTTTTTCCTCCTCATTTTTTTTTCATCGTTCCCGAGTCTGGAAAGCTTCCAGCGGAGGGGTTTTGAGAGGAGGCGGTGGTTGTTTTGGCCGGCGATTTCGGGAAGGTTAGAGCCCGTTTTTCTCGTGTGTTAGCGGATTCGGCTTGCTCTCGGCTAGATCTTCCCTTCCATGTAAGTTTTTCTTGATTTAGGGTTCGATTCCAGGAACTTCTAATTAACTGATTTCTTTCTTCCCTCAAGTTTCAGCTTTGGTCTTCTAGGTGGCCGATCTTGCCGCCGAAGCCAAGCCGTGGTGCGGCTGTTGTTTGTTTTTCCGGAGAGGTAGAGGCAAGTGGCCCCTTGCCCTTGCCAAATTTATTTCTAACCCTTGATCTTTTTATTTCTTCTGTAAAGCTCTGTTCTCTTTGTCCTTTATCCTCCCTAGGGCAGCAGGTTGAGTTATTTCATCAAGCTTCTAATCAAGTGCTGACTCTTTATTTCCTTTTCTGGAATTTTAAAACAATGTTCTCTTTTGTCGGATGTTTAGTGTCCAGTGGGTAGATAGAGTTAGGGTGAGGTTTTTGTTAGTTGCAGTTTAGGGTTAGTTGTGGTAGCTCCGAGTAGTTAGGACGGAACGGTGGGTTGGGATTAAATCTCCAACTCTCTGTTTTCGCGCATGAGAGGGCTTAGGCTACGTTTTTAGCAAGACTTACGTTTACCCTAAGTGGAAAGCGCTGACAGCGTCGAGTGAGCCGAGCTCACTCAACGCCGTCACCCAGCATAGGACTTGCGGCTAAGTATTTTTAGGCGTCAGGTGAGTGGAGTTTACTCAACGCTGCGTCGAGAGGGCTCGACATTTCTGTCTTGAGTTCATGTGTACCTTAGGATTGTTAGTGTGACTTTTCCCTTCCTTTAGGGGGTGGTATTGGGTGTTCGGCAAATTTTTGCTTGCCGACTCTTGGGTTGTGGCAGGTGGTGCAATGTTTAGTGGCCTCTAAGAGGGGCGGCTGTTGATGTGGAGAGCTGTGGCCACGACCTGTTTGCCCTAGTATGGGTTGGTGTGGGACCCTAAAGCTGCCACTGGCGACCCCTTAGCCTTTTTTTTTGGACCTGATTCTGGTTATGAATTCAGATCCATGTTTTTTTTGACCTCTGCCACTTACCCACGTATTAGGAATGTTAGACTCCTTCGTTGAGCTTGTTGCTTTTATTGCTCGCACTTGGTGTGCTTTGCTGTGCTTTAGACAGTGCTCTTTTCTTACTGTCGTGCTCTTTCTTTTGCTTATAGCAGCTTGTTGTCGGGTTGATAAACCCTTCTTTTTGCTCTTAACTCTAATGCTTTATTTACTCTTTTGATTATTTCCTTGCTGAGGTGTTCTTTTCTTGAATGCCTCAGGTCCAGGTTGTAGCCGGTTCTGCGGCTAGTCCTTTTGGAGGGGCTGGTTTGTGGCCTCTTGGGTAGCTGAGACAGCTGATCCCGATTTTGGTGAGGTAGTTCTTTACTTTTCTGTATAGACATACATACTCACCAGTGGGTTCGTGTCAGGTTGTTGGCGCCCACTGGTGGCTTCTTGCGATGCTGGGTATGAACTAAAACTGCTGTTTCTGCCTTTTAGTGGTTGTTTACTTGCTTCTGGGAAAGGATTTTTGCTAGGTTGCATGTTAGATATTTTAAACCCTAAAAACATTATTATATGTATATCATGCATAGCATAATTACAAAACAAAGTCACTATATTTCCTTAGCGTAAAAAGATTTCCTTTTTATATCTATTATATTCACTTTAGAGTCGTGCATACCATGAGTTGTCCCTCGGGGACACTTATGCTCACTAGGGTGTTAACTTAATTGAACCAAACTATTTTCTGCTGCGTATACTTATACTTTTAATTGTGGACTAGCTGATCCACCATGCCGAGGGATACGGCCAATCAACATAACTGCTTTTCTTTCATAACTAATCAACGATTTTCCTTAAAACTAAGATCTGGAGTTTTGCCTGAGCGCGTGCAGTTATCCCCTGCACGGCGTGGCATCACGGCACGTGTTTTCTCTTGCTCTGATACGATTTTATCGTTGAGAAAATGCGGGTTGTGACAGTTGGTATCAGAGGGAGGTTGCTTGACAAATGGTCGGGCAACCTTTCCCCTTGTTTGCATTAGTGGTTAGCGTCATACCATACACACACCGATATGTCATCAGCACGTCTTGGCTAAAGCACGAACACTACACTCATAAGCATAAAGAAGTATACGGGGCATATTATGTAGTATGGGATGCATAATATGTGTTTGTATATGGATCCACCATAGGAGGCAACATGTGAGGGTTATGTAGTATGGGATGCATAACCTCACCACATGAATGCGGCTAGCACGTTTTCTTTTTTTCGTTGCATGGGAATGTTATGTAGTATAGGATGCATAACATTTTCATGTGTACGCCGCCCATGGCATGCATTAAGGCCTTTTTTTAGAATGCATAGCACATCATGCATAGCATAACATTCATAAGCACAACGTGTTAAGCTAAAGATTTGCAAGATGACATATGTACACACATGGTTTTGAGTCAAAACGAATACAAATACATGCATTCATGGTTTAGGCACATGAGTTAGTATGATGGTGGTGAACCATCTTAGGTTAAGCATAACATCATCATGATAAAACAACTCCCGGAGCAAGTTTAGCAGTTGAAGTTCATATTTAAGTGTGTTTGTCTGTACCGGGTAGTCTTGTTCTAGCTGTTGGGCTAGGTTTTGTCTAAAGCTGGTGCGATTATAGGATGGCGAGACGCCCCGCGACGAGATCGACCGCCCAATCCGAGGGTGAGACGTCAGGAGCGCAGAGCGAGGCGTTGGTGGAAAACCTGCGGCAGAATAATGAGACCTTATCGAGGCAGGTGGTGGCTATGCAGGCTCAGATTCAATCGCTTGTGACAGTGATGGCAGGATGTTCTTGGGAGTCATTTAAAGGGATGCTGTTGAGTAAGTTTCTACCTTCAGTCGAGAGGGACCGGCTGATGAATGACTTCCTTCATTTGAAGCAGAGGGAACTTACAGGTGATGAGCATGAGATTGAGTCTAATAAGGTGAGTCAGATTGCTCCTGGTTTGGGGAGTGTTGAAGCAGATCGAGTTAAGCAATTTCTGGGTGGACTAAGAAGCGACATTCAGCAGTTAGTAAATGCTTGCGGAGCAATCAGTTATGCCAGCGTGGTTGAAGCTGCCTTGAGAGTTGAGGCCTTTGAGAATGCCAAGAATAGAGGCCAGCGGTTGAGGAAGGATAAGCGGAAGTCCAGTAAAGGGGAGATCCCTCAGGAACCTGATGTTGTCTCGAGAAAGAAGAACAAAGGGGGTTATAGTTTCTGTGGTCGTCCAGGCCACCCCTTGGAGAGGTGTTTCAAAAGGTCGGGAGCACAAAAAAGGGAACAGGTGAACACGATTCGGGGTGCTCCCAGAGGAGGCTTGGTGTGTGCCTTTTGTGGTAGGAAGGGGCATGAGGCTGTCCGTTGCTGGTTAAAATATAAGGTCTGTTTTCAGTGTGGGCAGAAGGGTCATCTCAAGGCAAAGTGCCCGCAGTCCCAGCCTATTTTGCAGCCAATACTCCTCCAAGCCTTGCCACCGCCTCAGCAGTTAGATAGAGGAAAAGGGAAGCTGAATGTGCTTTCGGCAGACGAAGCGCAGACTTCGACCTAGGTTATCTCAGGTTTGACTTCTCCTCAGTCGTTTCGTTATGATCCCTTTGTGGTTGTAGTTTTCGTTTTAGCGTTTGTTTCCTTAGATGCGTGCGCTATTAGTAGGACGATTTAAGGTAAAGAACCGCTGGGCGCGCGTTCTCTTCGATTCAGGCGCTACCCACTCGTTTGTGGCTAGAGCCTTTGTGGAGCGGTTCAGTTTGGGCCTAGATCGTGTTGGTGGTGCCTTTTACGTTAAGTTCCCCTCCGGTGACTCTGTGGTTACGGACCTGGGTGTCCTTGATTGTCCGATTTCGTTGGGGGATTTTTTTTTTTTAGCCAAGGCAGATCTGAAGGTGATTGACCTGGAGGACTTCGATGTTATCTTGGGCATGGACTGGTTGTCAAGGTACGATGCTGTGATCCAGTGCAAGGGTAAGCGCTTGGACTTCGTCGAGGACAACGATCAGCCAGGGAGCGTTTATGGGTATTCTCTCCAGGAGTCTCCAGTCATTTCTGCGGTGCATGCTCGGAAGTTGCTTGATTCTGGTTGTTCTGCCTGTGTGGTCTCTCTGGTAGGGGCTGTTGTTAGAGTGTCATGTTTGCAAGAGATCCCTGTGGTGTGTGACTTCTCCGATGTGTTTCCTGATGATCTTCCCGGTCTTCCACCCGATCGAGATGTCGAGTTTGCTATAGATTTGGAGCCAGGCACGCGTCCTGTTGCCAAGGCGCCGTACCGGATGGCCCCGCGAGAGCTGGAAGAGTTGCGAATTCAGCTGGATGAGATGTTGGCAAAAGGGTTCATTAGGCCGAGTTCCTCACCATGGGGTGCTCCAGTGCTGTTCGTTAAAAAGAAGGATGGGTCGATGAGGCTATGCATCGACTATAGAGAACTGAACAAGGTTACTATTAAGAACAGGTACCCTTTGCCTCGGATTGACGATCTGTTTGACCAACTGCGTGGTAGTGCCGTGTCTTCCAAGATAGATCTTCAATCGGGCTATCACCAGTTGAGGATTCGGGAGTCAGATGTTCCGCGGACGGCGTTCCGCTCTCGTCATGGGCATTTTGAGTTTTTGGTTATGTCATTTGGTTTGACTAATGCGCCCTCAGCTTTTATGGATCTGATGAACAGAGTTTTTAAGGACTTCCTGGATAAGTTTGTGATTGTCTTTATAGATGATGTTCTGGTGTATTCTAAAGATGCGGAGGAGCATGATCGGCATTTGCGACTGGTCTTGGCGACTCTGAGAGGCCATAAGCTATACGCCAAGCTGAACAAGTGCGCATTTTGGTTGCCTCAAGTTTCTTTTCTCGGCCACGTGGTGAATAAGGAGGGAATATCAGTGGACCCAGAAAAGATCGCTGCTGTTATGGAATGGGCGAGGCCTGTTACTCCCAAAGAGATCAGAAGCTTCTTGGGCTTGGCTGGATATTATAGGAGATTCGTAGAGGGATTCTCTACTTTGCCTGCGCCGTTGACCAGGTTGACGCAGAAAAATGCAGCCTTCATATGGGATAGCAAGTGTGAGGAGGCTTTTGAGGAATTAAAAAGAAGGTTATGTTCAACTCCAGTTTTGTCTTTGCCTATTGAAGGTAGTGAGTATGATAAATTTGTGGATGCGTCGCACGTCGGTCTGGGCTGCGTTTTGATGCAGGGCGGGAAGGTGATTACGTACGGGTCGAGGCAGCTAAAGACTCATGAGAGGAATTACCCTACGCATGACCTGGAGTTTGCAGCTGTGATCTATGCGTTGAAATTGTGGAGGCATTTGCTGTACGGCGCGCAGTGCAAGATTTTCACGGATCATAAGAGTTTGAAGTATGTCTTCACTCAAAAAGAGTTGAATCTGCGCCAACGGCGGTGGTTGGAGTACGTGGCCGACTATGATGTTGAAATCCGGTATCATCCGGGTAAGGCGAATGTGGTTGCCGATGCCCTAAGTCGGAAGTCAGGAAAGATGTCAATCTCTCCGCCGAGCGTCTAGCGGAAGAGTTCCTTTTGATGGACATTTCGGTGGGAAGCGGCGATTCGCAGAGTAGCTTGGTAGTGGCAGAACCTTCATGGATTGCGGCAAGTTTTGCATTCCCGCAATTGGAGATATTCGGGATATGGTGTGCAGAGAAGCCCACGGATCTAGTGTTGCCCACCATCCAGGGTCTACCAAAATGTATCATGATTTAAAGCAGATTGCCTGGTGGTATGGGATGAAGAAGGACATAGCCAGATTTGTTTCTGAGTGCTTCTCTTGCAGGCGTGTGAAGGCCGACCAAGGGAGGCCTGGTGGCAAGCTAACTTCCTTAGAGATTCCGATGTGGAAGTGGGAGAGTATCTCGATGGATTTCATTACAGGCTTACCGAGATCTCCTAAAGGGCATGATTCAGTTTGGGTGATCGTAGACAGATTGACGAAGAGTGCTCACTTCGTACCATTTAAGATCGATTATCCGATGAGGAAGATAGCCGAGCTGTATTTGGATGAGGTTATTAGATTGCATGGTGTACCCGTGAGTATCATATCAGATCGAGACTCCAGGTTTACGTCTCGTTTTTGGAAGAGCCTTCAAGAAGGGTTGGGTACAGATTTGAGATATTCCACAGCCTATCATCCCCAGACCAATGGTCAGACGGAGCGAGTAAATCAGATTGTGGAAGATATGATCCGATGCTATGTTCTGGAGCACGGAGGAGCGTGGGATGAGCGCTTGCGGCTTATGGAATTTGCGTATAATAACAGTTATCAAGAAAGCTTGCAAATGGCTCCTTTTGAAGCTTTGTATGGGAGGCGCTGCAGGACTCCCTTGTTTTGGGCTGAGGTTGGCGAGAGACCTTTGTTGAGACCAGAAGCACTCGAGGAGATGGAAACTGCTGTGAAGCTTATTCGGGAAAAGCTTCGGATAGCCCAGGAGAGATATGAGAAAAATGCCAATCGGCGTAGATCGGATTTGGAATTTTTGGTGAGGGACTCAGTGTTCTTAAAGGTCTCCCCGTTGATCGGAGTCAAGCGTTTTGGCAAGAACAGGAAGTTGGACCCGAGGTTCGTGGGGCCATTTCCGATTGTTGAGGGATTGGGATATCAGCTTATAGGCTGGCGTTGCCCGCAAATTTCCCTGGCGCGCATAATGTCTTCCACGTCAGTCAGCTGCGGAAATGTGTATCGAATGGCAGGCAGGTTTTGGATTCTATGCCTCAGTTGGAGCCGAATCTTTCTTATGTGGAGGTGCCTGTCTGCATTCTGGATTCTCAGGTTCGTGCGTTGCGGAAGAAATCTATTCCGATGGTTAAAGTTTTATGGAAGAATCAGGATGTAGAAAGCCCGACTTGGGAGTTGGAGTCGGCTATGAGGGAGGCTCACCCTCATCTGTTTCCCTGAGCTTGTGCCTGGTATGTTTTGTTTTATTTATGATTATACAGTTCTTTCCTGGCTCTTTCTCTCTCCTTCGTCATAGGAGTGTTGTGAGTAAAGTTTCGAGGCGAAACTTTCTTTTAGGGGGGAGTGGCTGTAACGCCCCCGGTTTTTCTGTGTTTAGTTTGATTTTGGATTGGCGTTACGATGACGCATTTCCGGCCTTTCGCCGTTGTAGAGCGCGGTTCTAGCTCTGTAGGTTCCTTGTGTAGTCTGGTTGTAGCCAGTTGGCAAGTTTCCCCAGCTAGCCGGAGTCTGTTTTGGTGACTCGGTTGGGCCTCTTAGGGAAATGCTTGCATTTTGGCTTCGGGAGGTGTTAGCCCCAGTGTTCGATCGTCGGATGTTGTTTTCGACCTCGCCGTTGTTTTCGTGGCTTGGTTGTTTAGCTACGGAGCGAGTTTTGGTCGAAATCCGAGATCGTTTGCCTTCGCGTCGTTTCGGCGTTGTTTTGTTAGCTGTATGTTTGTTATGTTTGCTGTGTTGTGCGTGGCCTGTTATGGCTGAGCTTGTAGGCTGGTGCCTTGTATCTTGTTTGCTAGGTGTTAGCAGGTTTCTTTTCTGTGTAAGTTTGGGTGATACGGCCTGGGTCACGCCCGTGACCCAGGGCGTGTCCTGCTCGGGTAGAGCTCCCGTTTCTCCGGTCGACGAATTTTTGGTCGACAGGTTTTTTTTTGTAGGAACACGGCCGTGACACGGGCGTGTCACGGGCGTGTCCCCCTTCGATTCGTCGGGCTGCGCTCGATGGTCGTCAGGCGGTGTTTAGTGAGAACACGGCCCTGTCACGGGCGTGTCGTGTCGAACACGGGCGTGACCTTGAGGCGTGTCTCTCTGTTCGACGATCGGCGCTCCACGATCGTCGGGCGGTGTTCGAGTTGGCACACGGCCTGTGACACGGGCGTGTCACAGGGCGTGTCCCGTGCTTCGTCGAGCGGAGATCGACTTTCGTCGAGTGGGTAGGTGCGTGAGTACACGCCCCGTGACACGGGCGTGTCGGGCCGTGTCACGGGCGTGTCTGGGGGGGCGTGTCCCGTGTTTTCGTCGAGTAGAGATCGACGTTCGTCGAGTGTGTGAGTACACGCCCCGTGACACGGGCGTGTCGGGCCGTGTCACGGGCGTGTCTCGGGCGTGTTCCGTACTTTTTTCCTGAAATCGTCTTTTGTTGCCGTGAACTGTTTTTCCTCCTCATTTTTTTTTTCATCGTTCCCGAGTCTGGAAAGCTTCCAGTGGAGGGGTTTTGAGAGGAGGCGGTGGTTGTTTTGGCCGGCGATTTCGGGAAGGTTAGAGCCCGTTTTTCTCGTGTGTTAGCGGATTCGGCTTGCTCTCGGCTAGATCTTCCCTTCCATGTAAGTTTTTCTTGATTTAGGGTTCGATTCCAGGAACTTCTAATTAACTGATTTCTTTCTTCCCTCAAGTTTCAGCTTTGGTCTTCTAGGTGGCCGATCTTGCCGCCGAAGCCAAGCCGTGGTGCGGCTGTTGTTTGTTTTTCCGGAGAGGTAGAGGCAAGTGGCCCCTTGCCCTTGCCAAATTTATTTCTAACCCTTGATCTTTTTATTTCTTCTGTAAAGCTCTGTTCTCTTTGTCCTTTATCCTCCCTAGGGCAGCAGGTTGAGTTATTTAATCAAGCTTCTAATCAAGTGCTGACTCTTTATTTCCTTTTCTGGAATTTTAAAACAATGTTCTCTTTTGTCGGATGTTTAGTGTCCAGTGGGTAGATAGAGTTAGGGTGAGGTTTTTGTTAGTTGCAGTTTAGGGTTAGTTGCGGTAGCTCCGAGTAGTTAGGACGGAACGGTGGGTTGGGATTAAATCTCCAACTCTCTGTTTTCGCGCATGAGAGGGCTTAGGCTACGTTTTTAGCAAGACTTACGTTTACCCTAAGTGGAAAGCGCTGACAGCGTCGAGTGAGCCGAGCTCACTCAACGCCGTCACCCAGCATAGGACTTGCGGCTAAGTATTTTTAGGCGTCAGGTGAGTGGAGTTTACTCAACGCTGCGTCGAGAGGGCTCGACATTTCTGTCTTGAGTTCATGTATACCTTAGGATTGTTAGTGTGACTTTTCCCTTCCTTTAGGGGGTGGTATTGGGTGTTCGGCAAATTTTTGCTTGCCGACTCTTGGGTTGTGGCAGGTGGTGCAATGTTTAGTGGCCTCTAAGAGGGGCGGCTGTTGATGTGGAGAGCTGTGGCCACGACCTGTTTGCCCTGGTATGGGTTGGTGTGGGACCCTAAAGCTGCCACTGGCGACCCCTTAGCCTTTTTTTTTGGACCTGATTCTGGTTATGAATTCAGATCCATGTTTTTTTTTGACCTCTGCCACTTACCCACGTATTAGGAATGTTAGACTCCTTCGTTGAGCTTGTTGCTTTTATTGCTCGCACTTGGTGTGTTTTGCTGTGCTTTAGACAGTGCTCTTTTCTTACTGTCGTGCTCTTTCTATTGCTTATAGCAGCTTGTTGTCGGGTTGATAAACCCTTCTTTTTGCTCTTAACTCTAATGCTTTATTTACTCTTTTGATTATTTCCTTGCTGAGGTGTTCTTTTCTTGAATGCCTCAGGTCCAGGTTGTAGCCGGTTCTGCGGCTAGTCCTTTTGGAGGGGCTGGTTTGTGGCCTCTTGGGTAGCTGAGACAGCTGATCCCGATTTTGGTGAGGTAGTTCTTTACTTTTCTGTATAGACATACATACTCACCAGTGGGTTCGTGTCAGGTTGTTGGCGCCCACTGGTGGCTTCTTGCGATGCTGGGTATGAACTAAAACTGCTGTTTCTGCCTTTTAGTGGTTGTTTACTTGCTTCTGGGAAAGGATTTTTGCTAGGTTGCATGTTAGATATTTTAAACCCTAAAAACATTATTATATGTATATCATGCATAGCATAATTACAAAACAAAGTCACTATATTTCCTTAGCGTAAAAAGATTTCCTTTTTATATCTATTATATTCACTTTAGAGTCGTGCATACCATGAGTTGTCCCTCGGGGACACTTATGCTCACTAGGGTGTTAACTTAATTGAACCAAACTATTTTCTGCTGCGTATACTTATACTTTTAATTGTGGACTAGCTGATCCACCATGCCGAGGGATACGGCCAATCAACATAACTGCTTTTCTTTCATAACTAATCAACGATTTTCCTTAAAACTAAGATCTGGAGTTTTGCCTGAGCGCGTGCAATTATCCCCTGCATGGCGTGGCATCACGGCACGTGTTTTCTCTTGCTCTGATACGATTTTATCGTTGAGAAAATGCGGGTTGTGACACCCTTTGATGCGCTCACGCCCATGAGATGGGGCTATGACTCGTCTCGTAGCTTCATTGGATAGTTGACTTTTTACAAAGCGCGAGTCGTCACTTCCCCCACCTTATTTATGCAGGGGACCAACTGATATAACCCTCTCGTCTCGCCTCAGGGTACTTACGGCGCGAGTGGATTTTAGTGACTTAACTTGCTCCCCTATTATTAGGCCGATCCTTTTGTCCAGCGCGAGTGCCCACTCACTGTAGGCGAGACTATCCCCACGGCCGCCAGCTAGGAGTGCCTCCACTCGCACTGCTCTAGCCTGTGCCTCCCATAATTTATTTTTCATAATATTAAGTAGGCATGATCCTTAAGGAGGTCTCCCAAACAACCCTGTCATCGAGTGACCTTACAGCCCTGCCATCTTGATGAGACCCTGGGCAGCGGGTCTAGCAGGGACCGAGCCAGGCTTGGCATGGTGCAAAAGTCTCCAAGAAATAAGAACCAAGTCTCCAAGAACCAATCCTCTCCCCCACAGGCGAGCCTTCGGACCTGCTAGCTAATGAGAGCCTGCGCAGTGGGTCTACCTGGGGCCGAGCCACGCTTAGGGTCCCTTACCCTCACATGCGAGCCTTCGGACCCGCAGCTAATGAGAGCCTGTGCAGCGGGTCTACCTGGGCTGAGCCAGGCTCAGGGTAGTGAAAAAGTCTCCAAGAACCAAGAACCAAGTCTCCAAGAACCAATCCTCTCCCCCACAGGCGAGCCTTCGGACCTGACAGCTAATGAGAGCCTGCGCAACGTGTCTACTCAGGGCAGAGCTGGCTCGGGGCCCCTTACCCCCACAGTTGAGCCTTCGAACCTGCTAGCCAATGAGAGCCTGTGCAGTGAGTCTACCTGGGCCCTAGTCATGCTCGAGGTGGTGCAAAAGTCTCCAAGAACCAATAACCAAGTCTCCATGAACCAATCCTCTCCCCCATAGGCGAGCCTACAGAGCTGCAAGCTAATGAGAGACTGCACAGCGGGTCTACCTGGGGCTGAGCAATGCTCGGGGTCCCTTACACCCACAGGCGAGCCTTTGGACCTGCCAGCTAATGAGAGCCTGCGTAACATGTTTACCTGGGGCCGAGCCAGGCTCGAGGAAGTGCAAAATTCTCCAAGAACCAAGAACAAAGACTCCAAGAACCAATCCTCTCCCCCACAGGCGAGCCTTCAGACCTGCCAGCTAATGAGAGCCTACGCAGTAGGTCTACCTAAGGCCGAGCCGTGCTCGGGGTCCCTTAACCCCACAGGCGAGCCTTCGGACCTGCCAGCTAATGAGAGCCAGCGCAGCGGGTCTACCTAGGGCCTAGCCAGGCTCAGGGTAGTGTGGAATTCTCCAAGAACGAAGAACAAAGTCTCCAAGAACCAATCCTCTCCCCCACAGGCGAGCCTTCGGACCTTCCAGCTAATGACAGCATGCGCAGCGGGTCTACCTGGGGCCGAGCCGCACTTGGGATCCCTTACCCTCACCGGCGAGCCTTCGGACCTGCCAGCTAATGAGGGCCTGTGTAGCGGGTCTACCTGGTGCCGAGGCAGGCTTGGGGTAGTGCAAAAGTCTCCAAGAACCAAAAACCAAGTCTCTAAGAACCAATCCTCTCCCACACAGGAGAGTCTTCATACCTGCCAGCTAATGAGTGCCTGCGCAGCGGGTTTACCTGGGGCCGAGCTGCACTTGGGATCCCTTACCCTCACCGGCGTGTCTTCGGACCTGCTAGCTAATGAGGGCCTGCATGTCTACCTGGTTCCGAGCCAGGCTTGGGGTAGTGCAAAAGTCTCCAAGAACCAAGAACCAAGATCCAAGAACCAATCCTCTCCCCCACAGGCGAGCCTTCGGTACTGCCAACTAATGAGAGCATGCGCAACGGGTCTACCTGGAGCCGAGCCGTGCTCGGGGTCCCTTACCCCCACAGGCGAGCCTTCAGACCTGCCAGCTAATGAGAGCCTGCACAGCGGGACTACCTGGGGCCGAGCCATGCTCTTGGTAGCGCAAAAGTCTCCAAGAACCCAGAACCAAGTCTCCAAGAACCAATCCTCTCCCCCACAGGCGAGCCTTCGGACCTGCTAGCTAATGAGAGCCTGCGCAACGGGTCTACCTGGGGCCGAGCCACGCTCGGGGTTGCTTACCCCCACAGGCGAGCCTTCGGACCTGCCAGCTAACGAGAGCCTTCGCAGCGGGTCTACCGGTGGCCAAGCCTGGCTCGGGGTAGTGCAAAAGTCACATATCCTTGCCGTCAGAATTTCACAATAGGTAAAAGCAAAAGTAAATTGAGGGATATAGTATGATAAACTTGACTTTGAGTATACAATTTCACTTTCTCCCTTCTCATGGGTAGAAGCGTTTTAAGTCGTCACTGCTCCAGGTGTGGCTTATGGACCCACAATCAACATCCTGGAGGTGGTAACCTCCCGTTCTTAGGACCCTCTCGACAATATAAGACCCTTCCCAATTTGAGTTGAGCTTACCCACGGGGGCAGATCTCCCCGCTGCATCAACATTCTTCATCACAAGATCTCCTTCCATGAACTGCTTGATTATGATATGATTGTCAAAGTATTTCGCCATCCGCCATTTGATCTCTTCCTGCCTGATAGCTGCGACATCGTGTAGCTATTCTACCATGTCCAACGAGAGGCGTAAGCCCCCTTCATTCTCCAGCCTTCAATCCTCATCCCCATCACATGCGGTCGCGACTCGAGGGGATCGAACCTCAAATTCCACGTGTAGGACTGCCTCACACCCATGGGAAAGTTTGAAGGGGGTCTCGCCGGTGGCCGTGTTCAGGGTTGTCCGCAAGGCCCACAATACTGAGCGGAGCTATTCTACCAAACTTCCCCTCAAGTTCTCCACCTTCTTCTTGAGTAGGTTCACGATGATCATGTTGGCCGCCTCCACCTGACCATTGCTCCGGGGGTGATGTACGGAGGCAAATCTAAGTTCTTTCCCCCGCTGAGCGCAGAAGCTGATGAACTCTTTGCTGGCAAACTGGGGCCCGTTGTCTGTTACTATCGCCTGGGGGAGCCCGTGCCTGCATATGATCTCTTCCCAGACAAAATTACTGATGACTTGTGAGGTGACCTTGGCCAATGCATTGACCTCCAGTTACTTTGAAAAGTAATCAATCATGACTAGGAGGAACCTCCTCTGCCCACTAGCCGGACGGAAAGGGCCGACTAAATCCATCCCCAAGATGGCGAAAGGCCATGGTGTTGTGATGCTTTAGATCCTTTGAGCGGGAAAGAGCTGGAGGGGGCGTACAGCTGACACTTCCGGCACCTCCTCGCAAATTAAGCCGCATCCTTCCTCAGGGTCTGCCAGAAATACACTTGCCTCACCACCCTTGCTTCCAACGTCCTTTCCCTTGAGTGACTGTCGCATTCACCTAAATGCACTTCCTCCAGAATCGTCGGAATCTCCTCCTCGGTCACACACCTTGCCAGGATCCCCGACAACATCTTCCGATTTAACCCCCGTTCCATCATTAGGTAATGAGCTGCCTTGTACCTGAAACTCTTTGAATCCTTGGCCTCCTCTGGAAGCTCGCCAGTGGTTAGGAAGGTCACAAACGGATCCACCCACGAGGGTCGTCAATCCACCTCCATCAACTATCCTTCCTCGATTGCTGGTCAAAATAGCTCCGTCAGGGTCCCTCCTCACCGAGGTCCAAACTTAGCCAACCAATCGGCAGCTATACTCTCTTCTCTGGGAATATGTTGGATTGAGAATGTCCGGAACCCTCCGATGATCACCCTTACCTTGGATAAGTACTTCACAAGGGTGGGCTTTCGATCTTCGAACTCTCCTCGGATCTGTGACGCCACCACGAACGAGTCCGTAAAAGCCTCCACATCCTAGATCTCAAGTTCCTTCGCAAAATGAAGGCCAGCTATCACGGCCTTGTACTCCGCCTGGTTGTTAGTCGCTGGAAAGTGCAGGACCACTGCTTGTTCTATAGTGACCCCTTGAGGGCTTATCAACATGACCATCGGTTTCCCGGTAATATCTTAAGTCACTAGGATTGTTCCAGAGCAACAATGAGAGCTGGGGTAAAACATGGGTAGTCATCAACTAAAGTAAATATCCTTGCGAAAGGGAACTTTGGGCGTAATCCCATCGTAGTTCCTAGTGCCCCCGAGAGCCCTTCACCGGGTATACCCTGGGCAGTCCTGGGATTAACCTTAAATCACTAAGTATAATAACCCGTAGACAAGAGTAGTCTAATAGGCTAAGACATTTGTTGTACCTTCTCACCCGTATAGGGTTGGAGAGTTTCATGTTATATGCTCACCCGTGTAGGGTTTGAGGGAATTGGTATAAAGGCATTATTGTGCGTTCTCACCCGGGTTGGGTTTGAGTGTTTCGGGACGGGTTTGGTCCTGCGAGCGGAAGGCTCGGAATGAAAGACTTGCATGTGCATAAATATAGTGGCGGGTCATGCGGTACTGGCCGTTCGTCACACCGATGGCAGTATGGTGCACCAGGCGGTTGTGAGGGTTAGAGGGGTCAGTAGGTTGTTTTACACTGCGGTCTGGAGGACGACCCCCGATAACGCACATCCAACCCAACAAGACTGACGGGTTGTCAGCAAAGTACGTACGCGAGACTCTAGAGTGCACCTTGGACGTGTACAGAGGCGTATGAGAGGGGTCTAAGGCTTGGTAGTGTGCATACCGGCCTAGAAGCGGAGACGCCCGCTCCGCTGCTGCCGTAGCCACAGCGGTGGTACCCGAGAGTGATGCTAGCTCTGAAAAAGTGGGAACTAAAGGTTTGTGATCACAGAGTCGTTGTGTGTGAGTTGCACTTGCTGTTGGGTATTGTATCCACAACGTACCTGATTTGAAGAAGCCCCTGAACAAGCTAAGGTAAATAGACAATGTATTTGATGAACTCTTTTAAGTTGTGCTTGCAGTTATTCCACGCTAAGTACACACCAATGTCAGGGTGCAGTAGGTCAATATACACGGGTCTGCGCGACGTAATCCCTCTTTGAGCAGATCAGTGTGTTGGCCTACATGTACTCTCTCTATTGGAGTGTACTTATTTTCAAGTACAGGGCTGTGATAATGCAAGAGCAGACAAGGAGAAAGGATGGGTCAAAGAGCAGCTCACGGGTGGAAAGACGAAAAATCGTCTAAGTAATAATCGACGAGAATCACTAGTGATTCTCGCCGAATCGTCGAGAATCACTGGCTGATTCTCGCCGAATCTATCCGGCTAAATCAGAGCGTGCAAATCTGTCGCTAAGTCAAAATCGTCGAGAATCACCAAGTGATTCGGCGAGAATCAGCGAGAATCGTCGAGAATCACCTTCGATTCTCGCCGATTTTGACTTAGGCGATTTTCTGGAACCCGCTGGACCGGACTCAGCCGCTGGCGCTGTTTTGAACCGGGCTTGGGGTTTCTTGTTGGTGGGGCCCACAACGGTCATCTTGAAGACCTAATGCATAAATACATCTGTATTTTTGAACAGTAAGTATAAGACAAACGAATACACGATTTCAAAAGAAGAAGCCGAGTCGCCGACGTGACCTAGATCGCAGAAACCTGCTCCGCCGCAGTCGCCGCTCGTGCAGTTGATCACCGGCTTTGATCGTGGTTTCTTCCAGATCTTCCGGCGACAGAAGCTCAGCCAAGCACTGCGTCTCACGCGTCTAACCAGAGATCCTTTGTCTCTTGATTCGTTGATCGGGAAAACCTTCCCCTTCCGAATCGATCGAGACGATCGATCCTAGTGTGACCGTTGGAAGATCTTGCTAGCTTTGCTACGAAGATTGAATCTCCAAAGAACAGCCGCAGCATGCCATTGTCGCCGCCGATCCCAAGAACCAAGCCGCCGCCCTTCTTGCCGCCGCCGGTTTCGGGGAGATTCTCTCCAAGTGAGATCTAGGGTTGTGGACTCTTCGTTGACTTCAAGAACACGTCATCGAACGAAGAGGGACACCTTAGTCTCCATAAGTTGTTTGTATTTCTTATACAATCTATTTTCAATTTCTTTGTAACGTACCGATTGGTCCCTAGTTGTAAGGGTTGGATGCAACCCGTGTTATGGGAGTGGTGACTCCTACGTGTGGAAGGGTTCCTTCCGTTAGTGCAAGGATTGGATTTTAATCCTGTTGGTGAAGTGACCGAGTCGTCCCTGGTTGGGAGATAGGTCGAAGGGGGAAAGTGGATGTACCCAAATCGGGGAACCACTATAATTTGCTTGTGTCCTTTCTGTGCTGTGTTGTTTTGTTTTCTTGTGCAGGTACGACTTTAATTCCGCAAAAATGCTGCAAGACACCTATTCCCCCCCCCCATAGGTGAAGGTAGTTGACACTAAGTGGACTTTCAAGTGGTATCAGAGCGAGGTTACTCATCAAAAAGGTTCACACCTTGAGTAGAATCCTGCCACTAGTGTCAAGAAGAAGGCAGACTTCTACTATGGACGGACTCAAGTACACAGGCAAGATCCCAGTGTGCACCAGGCTAAACTTTCCTATCTGGAAGGAAAGGATTAGGTTCTACATGGAAGCGGTCGATCCCAGACTCTTCATGATCGTGGAGGAGGGACCTTATGTCCCCACTAAGGCCTCCACCATTGATCCTACCAAGAAAGTGCCAAAGAAAATTTCTGAAATGGACAAGGACGAGATGGTGCTGGTGGGACTTGACAAGAAGATGCAGAACATTCTGGTCAGTGCGGTCGACGACTCAATGATGCAGAACTTCTGCAACTGCAGGACAGCAAAGGAGATCTGGCACTGCCTGATTATCCTAATGGAGGGCACTGATGAAGTGAGGGATGATCGGAGATCCCTCCTGAACCAGAAATATGAGGCATTCAGACAAGGGCCTAAGGAAGAGATCGGAGCCACCTTCGAGAACTTCCTCAAGATTGTCAATGCCCTCAAAGGATATGGAAGAGTGTTCACTGATGGTGAACTTAATGATAAATTCCTTAGGTCTCTTACTAAGGAATGGGACACAAAGATCTGCGCCATCCGAGAGTTTGGCAGACTTGCTGAAACTGACCCGCAAATTCTGTTTGGGAAGCTGATGTCCTATGAGCTTCAACTGAACACCAGGAAAGCAGAAGAAGAAGCAGAGAAGGATGCAGCCAAGGAAAAAACTGTGGCCCTAAAAGCCATTCACTCCAGGAAGGGCAAGGGTGCGGTTTCATACCGTGCCGGGAAAAAGGATGAGGAGGAGGACTCCGAGCCATGCTCCTCCAGCTCAGAGTTGTCTGAGGAAGATTTCTCCCTCATCACCCGAGAATTCAAGAAGTTCCTCAAGATGAGGAATCAAAGAAAGAGAGACGGCTCCTCCTCAAGGCATCAGAAGAAAAATTATTCTTCTGACAGGTATGCTTCTAAACCGAACAAACATCGCTCCTCTGACATTATTTGTTTTGGATGCAATAAGCCAGGACACGTGGTGGCCGACTGCCACCAAGGCAAGAGAGAAAAAGGGAAGGGAGAGGAGCACAAGTCCTCTAGAGATAAGAAGAAAGAGATGAGCTACATCGCCAAAAAGCTAAAAACACTGAGTGAGTCTGATTCCTCAGACTCCAGTGATGATGAGGAAGCCTACTTCGGGCTGGTGGGTCGCTCCGACTCAGAAGGAGAATGCCCCCCATTTACTGGGAAGGTAAAAGCTCACACCCTTCTCTCCGACTCTGAATCTGATCCTGAGTCTCAGGATGATGACCCTGAGGATAGCCCTTCTGCCCATGAAGCAGAGCTCCTCGAGAAGTATGAGCTTCTGCTCAACACTCTCGAGTAGTGTCGTAAGAGATTGAAGGCTGAGAAAAAGGAAGTGAAATTCCTTAAGGGTGAGAGTGTCTCCCTAAAGGAAGAGATCACCAGTTTGATCTCTCTCCGATAGGAGCACCTAGACCTGACTTCAAAGCATTCAGAGTCTCTTAAGCTCCTTGATCTTAAGCAAGAGGAAGTCGACAAGTTGGAAGAACAACTTGCGGCAAAAAGGAAGATCGTCAAGAGCTTCTCTATGCCAAAAACAGCTCTTCCATTAGTTGATACCTTCTCTGCTCAGGCCAAAGGAGCTGGCTTGGGGCATGTAGGGGTATCTGGTTCCTCATCCAGGAGAAGCAGGAACCAGAGAAAAAATAGGGCCGCCAAGAAGGCCTCTGCTGCTGAAAAGGGAAAGGCCCCACTCAGTCCTCTTGCGTTCAGAAAGCCTAGCTTTCCCTGCAACCAACATGACTTTGAGTCAACCTTTGGTCATCATTTCCGACCCTCGGTTGCAAAGCCTAAGAGCCGATATGATGGTTGGACTTTTCCCCATAACTTCGGTGAGAGTGTCTTCAAGGCACCTTATGAGGAAATCCACATGGGAAATTATGGTCAATTCTCTAGCGGCCATAATAGAAAGCAGGCACCAAAAGCCAAGCCTGTTATACTGAAGGAACAGAGGGTGAAGAAGTCATGTGACTGCAATCACTATGGTGCCTCCACCTCCAGATCCAAGGCCCCGGCTGTACCCACCATTCCCAGGGTAAAGCAGGAGCCTAGGAAGAGGTACAACAGATTTGACTGTTGGTGTTGTGGCAAAGTCGGTCACTTTGTCGTGGATTATTGGTTTAATCCGAGGTATAACGAGACTCCTTATGTTAGCAATGCGAGGCCGACCACTCGTAGGGTTAACCACCCGAGTGGGAGTATGCTAACCAAGAATCTATGACCCAAGTTCGATTGGGTTCCTACGGGGAAATTAATTTTGTTTTGCAGGAATGTCCAAAGGCCACCAAAACTCCAATATGGTAGTTGGACAGGGAATGCTCCCGGCATATGACTGGGACAAGAAGCCTGCTGTGTGATTGCACTCCAGTCGAGAATGGACCCAAAGTCATCTTTGGGGGGTCAGATCGAGGAGTCACCAGAGGTTACGGTATGATTTCCAACGGTATAATCTCTATCACCGACGTGGCTTATGTTGAAGGGTTAAACCATAACCTGATGAGTGTAAGTCATTTATGTGATAAAGGTTATGACGTTAAGTTCTGCAAGGATAAATGCCTGATAATATCATGTGCCTCTTCTGAGACGGTATTATCAGGCATTAGGAGCAGAAATATCTTCTGCTTAGATTTTCTTAGCTTCGATTCATCCACCCACGTATGCCTAGTAGCAAAAGGCAGTGGATCTCTTTGTGAACAATGGCACAAGAGATTGGCATATATTAATTACAAGACAATTAATATGCGATTTTCCAAAGATTTAGTGAGGGATGCTCCCTTTATTAAGTGTATCAAAGATAGTCCTTGTCCTGCATGCCAGATGGGAAAACAGACTCGGGCTACCTTTAAGGGCATCTCAGAGAAAGACTCCTCCAAATGTCTTTATCTTCTGCACATGGACATGTCTGGTCCAATGCAAGTTCATAGCTTAGGAGGGAAGTCTTATACGCTCGTGATTGTAGATGATCACTCTCGGTTTACCTGGGTGTTCTTTTTAAAATGCAAGTCTGATATGTTTGACATCTTCACCAGCTTTGTCAAGCAGATCCAGAACGAACTTAACTACTCAGTGGTCAAAATCAGAAGTGACCATGGAACAGAGTTCGAGTCTGGTGCTATGACAGAGTTCTGTGAAGAACTTGGTATCTTTCATGAGTTTTCCTCCCCGCGCACTCCTCAACAAAACGGAGTCGCGGAGAGGAGAAATAGAACACTCATTGAAGCCTGCACGACAATGTTGAATGACGCTTCACTCGCATAATACTTCTGGGCTGAGGCGGTCAATACGGCTTGTCATGTTCAAAACCGGGCATTGATCAACAAAAGTCATCGTAAGACACCCTACGAACTACTGAGAGGCAGGAAACCAACCATGTCCCATTTGAGGATCTTTGGTTGCAGATGTTATGTACTGAATAATGGGAAGTACCCGCGTACTAAATTTGGTGAAAAATGCTTCGAAGGCATATTCATGGGCTATAGTACCCACAGTCGGGCATATAGGGTCTTCAATAAGAAAACCCTAGTGGTAGAAGAATCAATTAATGTTGTATTTGATGAAGGAAGCTTGCTTAACAGCAATTCTTCCAGCGGTATTCTTGAAGATGCAGGTGCACGACTTAAACAGCTGAGTCTCGATGAGACCGCTAAAGATGAAACTCCTAAGTACGTCAAAGTCTCCACCTCAACGTCAACTGGGAATGTTGAAGATCAAAATGGAGAAAATCTCTTAGAAGAAGGAGAAGCCCAAGAAGTAGTCGAAGCTCTAGACGCCAGACTTCTAGAGCTCCGGCACGTGAGGGATCATCCTAGAGATCAGATCATCGGAGATCCTTGTGACGGTGTCAGAACTCGAAGAGATGCTGATTTTGCAGGGAGTAGGGATGACAGGAAAAGCACTTCCGTAACGTGTCAATTCCTCAGAAGAAGGCTTATCTCATGGAACAGCAAGAAGCAGAATTGTGTATCAACCTCCAAAGCTGAGTCTGAGTACATCTCGGCAGGCAGCTGTTGCGCACAACTCCTATGGATCAGAAACCATTTAGCCGACTACGACCTTCAGTTCAAGGAAGTACCAATGTATTGCGACTCCTCCAGTGCAATTGCAATTGCCAACAATCTGGTATCGCACAGCAGAACGAAGCATATTGAAGTGCGCTACCACTTCATTCGGGAGCACGTGGAGAACAAGGACATCTCTCTCTGTTATGTCCCCACGGACAAGCAGATTGCAGATATTTTCACAAAGCCCTTAGACGAAGCCAAGTTCAGTCTTTTCAAAACTGAATTGGGGATGCTAAACTATGAGGAATGAAGACTACAGAAGCTCCAGGCTCATGCATCTAGGGGGAGCCTATGCCAGGAACTCAAGTGTGAGCACAGGTGCAAGAACTGAGGGGGAGCAAGGGGTCAAATGCAACAGACCCAGATTTGTAGAAGCCGAAAAGGGGGAGATTACCCTCTCGGCTAAGGCTAAGGTGGCTCCAAGTTTGCTCTCAAGAAATTGGTATTGGTAATGAATATCTCTCTCACCTCAATTTTAAGTTTATGATTTTCATTCCCATACGCTCTATTCACCTTAGCTTGTAGGGTTTAGGCTTCTTCAAATAGGGGGAGATTGTTGGGTATTGTATCCACAACGTACCTGATTTGAAGAAGCCCCTGAACAAGCTAAGGTAAATAGACAATGTATTTGATGAACTCTTTTAAGTTGTGCATGCAGTTATTCCACACTAAGTACACACCAATGTCAGGGTGTCGTAGGTCAATATACACGGGTCTGCGCGACGCAATCCCTCGTTGAGCAGATCAGTGTGTTGGCCTACGTGTACTCTCTCTATTAGAGTGTACTTATTTTCAAGTACAGGGCTGTGATAATGCAAGAGCAGACAAGGAGCAAGGATGGGTCAAAGAGAAGCTCACGGGTGGAAAGACGAAAAATCGTCTAAGTAATAATCGACGAGAATCACCAAGTGATTCTCGCCGACTCGGCGAGAATCACTGGCTGATTCTCGTCGAATCTATCCGGCTAAATTAGAGCATGCAAATCTGTCGCTAAGTCAAAATCGTCGAGAATCACCAAGTGATTCGGCGAGAATCACTAGTGATTCTCGCCGAATCGTCGAGAATCACCTTCGATTCTCGCCGATTTTGACTTAGGCGATTTTCTGGAACCCGCTGGACTGGACTCAGCCGCTGGCGCTGTTTTGAACCGGGCTTGGGGTTTCTTGTTGGTGGGGCCCACAACGGTCATCTTGAAGACCTAATGCATAAATACATCTGTATTTTTGAACAGTAAGTATAAGACAAACGAATACACGATTTCAAAAGAAGAAGCTGAGCCGCCGACGTGACCTAGATCGCGAAAACCTGCTCCGCCGCCGTCGCCGCTCGTGCAGTTGATCTTCGGCTTTGATCGTGGTTTCTTCCAGATCTTCCGGCGACAGAAGCTCAAGAAAGCACTGCGTCTCACGCGTCTAACCAGATATCTTTTGTCTCTTGATTCGTTGATCGGGAAAACCTTCCCCTTCCGAATAGATCGAGACGATCGATCCTAGTGTGACCGTTGGAAGATCTTGCTAGCTTTGCTACGAAGATTGAATCTCCAAAGAACAGCCGCAGCACGCCGTTGTCGCCGCCGATCCAGAGAACCAAGCCGCCGCCCTTCTTGTCGCCGCCAGTTTCGGGGAGATTCTCTCCAAGTGAGATCTAGGGTTGTGGACTCTTCATTGACTTCAAGAACACGTCATCGAACGAAGAGGGACACCTTAGTCTCCATAAGTTTTTTGTATTTCTTATACAATCTATTTTCAATTTCATTGTAACGGACCGATTGGTCCCTAGTTGTAAGGGTTGGGTGCAACCCGTGTTGTGGGAGTGGTGACTCCTACGTGTGGAAGGGTTCCTTCCGTTAGTGCAAGGATTGGATTTCAATCCTGTTGGTGAAGTGACCGAGTCGTCCCTGGTTGGGAGATAGGTCGAAGGGGCAAAGTGGATGTACCCAAATCGGCGAACCACTATAATTTGCTTGTGTCCTTTCTGTGCTGTGTTGTTTTGTTTTCTTGTGCAGGTACGACTTTAATTCTGCAAAAACGCTGCAAGACACCTATTCCCCCCCACCCCATAGGTGAAGGTAGTTGACACTAAGGGGACTTTCACTTGCCTGTGCATAAAACTGCATCATAACATTCATTCATATTAGGTCATACGCTTCATAGATCCTTATCATATAAATTAGTATGGACTCTTTTATATGATAAGTTAAATTTCCTGGAAATCCTAACTTATATATTTGTATGGGCATTTATATAAGATAGGGTACTTTTGTGATGGTAGTATAGTGGTAAAATAGTTTATTCACATGCTCTTACTGTTGTTCTTTACTTCCTTTACTGTACTGCTCTTTACATACTTGTACCATATTTAGAACTGCTAGAGTAGAACAATAATACTTATTACAACTGCTAGTTAGTTTCTATCACCTGCTTCCACTTTCGCTACCCCTTGTTGTCCTCCGCTTCGTCCTCCCGCTCGGTGCCTAGGAGTTGTGGGGCGAGGTGCGGAGGAAACAACTTAGTCTTTTTGACTAATGGTCGGTGACCATACTATTTTTAGGAGCCCGTGGAGATGGAGCACCAGCACGACGAGGAGACAGGACGTGAGGAGCAGATACCGCTACAGCAGGCTACTACCACTACTGTGCGTCCTCAGGTGGGACGAGTTCTGATGTACTAGTATAGCTTCCGCTTTTATTTGAGAGAGAGAGTTGATTTTGATGTACCGGGCATAAGCCCTTATTACTCTTTCGTTTTGTACTCATTGTGGACTATGTTGTACTATTCATTCCATATATATATATATGATGTACTCTGTGACTTGTGGACTTGTAGATTTGTTACATTGTTACACTTCTTTTCTCATATTGTCCTATGTATATGATCGTAATAGCCGGCAGGATCGGCGTGTTGCGCTGTTGACTAACCCGAGCGTTAGTGCCACCGTAAGACGGCGGTTCTGGGCATAAGGCCTGGTAGCCCTCCTTGGTAAGGGGGAGGATGGGGTCTTACATCAATTTCCAAAGCATCTTCACTCTCGGGAATGTTTCTTCCGCCATCAAATCTACAAAATTCAAATACAGGGAAGAATATAGAACAGACAGATAAAATACACACAGAATAAAAAGAAGAAGTAAAAAGGGCTTTTACAGAAAAAGGAACTCTGCATCACCAAGAAAATAATCATCAGAGTTCTTCATCAGCTCCAGGCTTTCAAGAGACAACAAATCAATATCAGTCTAAGAAGCCTGCTGGAGACATCATCACTGTGAAGGCCTATCACCCTGCAGCAAAGCTTCCTGCAAACCTGAACCAATCAATATCTCAGGGGGAGCAATTTGCTAACATCATATCCACTTAAGTCTTCTCCCTGATTGTTGACAGAGAAGACACCATCACTCTTTCCCCCTCCTGTATAAAGGGTTGTCATCTCCCTTCAAAAGTGATTCCTGTTTGCAAGTCTCCTATCAAAAGACTTGAGGTTTTGGTTTTTGGGGACCTGATCAAAACTCATTTGTGACAGGGCACCTGATCAAAAACCTGAGTGGATTCCTACCAGGGTGGTAGAAGAGTGGATGTACCTAGGTTGGGGAACCACTATAAAATCCTTGTGTCTCTTGTGGTTGCTTGATCTTCTTACTTTATTCTGTGCTGTTATTTTACTCTAATTAGTTCAGTTAAGATCTATCCTTTTCTTGCATAGTGAGATGCGGTTGACTCCACTGCCTTGCCCTTCTCCTCATAGGTTGCTCCCGGCTTCCTCTCGGACTTTGGGTGTCCGCTACAACATTCTCGGGCAAAGTGTCCCGGCTTCCCACAATTATAGCATATGACCGGGGTTCGGCTTGTAGTTTCCCCCAAAGCACCGAAAGAAGTGGCTGTACCCAAAGTCCTAGCCTTCTTATTGAACTTATGATACCCATACTTTGCATTAGTCGGCACCTTGAACTCTATCTTCTTAACACCAGAGTCTCTCTTTGCCTGCACATTTCTCACATCCTTCTACAAAGACCGGGCCGTATTGACTAGGGTCAAGAAGCCATGCGTCATAGGACCCGAGAGCAATAGCCTTAGGTCATCCCTCGGACCCTCATAGAAACGATTTGTCTTACGTGCCTCATCAGCAAATATAGAACTAGCGTACCGACCCAATCGTGTAAATTCGTGGAGATACTCGTCCACACTACTCTCTCCTTGAGTCAGCTTATGGAACTCATTCTCCAACGCGATCCTCTGTGTCGAGGGAAGGTACCTTGCCTAGAACAGTCTCGAAAATTCTACCATCGAGACGACCGTGAGTTTCTTTCCCCTCAAGTGATGGAGCTCTAAACCTTCCCACCACAGCCTTGCATCTCTATCCAATAGTAATGTAGTTATAGTGGTCATCTGCCACTCCTCCGTTTCCGTCGCTGTCAAGACTCTCGTCACTCGGGAGAGCCAATCTTCGACTTGGGATGGGGTTCTCGTCCCCGAGAACACCGGAGGATAAAAGCCCATAACATGCTAGATCTGTCTTTCTGTTGATCTCGTAGGCACCAAAGGTTCCACCACTACTTGCTCCATCCTTCTCGGTTCCGCTGATTGAAGTGGGACCTGCTCCACTGCAGGAGCAGGCTACTGCATTTGCCTTATAGGTTGTGCATTGATCATAGCAAACACCGCTTCAGCCACTAATCGTTTGGTTTCTTCCGAGGGAGGTGTTGCAGGCACATCATTCGGTGCGTTACTAGCCTCAAAAACCGGGCGCCTTGACGGCCCTGCAACACTCCTGGTCACCTATAGTTGTACGAAACATCGTTAAGCGACCAATCAAAATTGCAAAAAGTAATTATAGGAACACGCATGTTCCCCAAACATGTGTATTTTCATTTCTAAGTGGACATTCATGGGTTCTTTTATGTAATAACGATGATGCACACACATGTGCTCACCACCCCTTAAAATAATTCGTCCACAAATTCATTTAAGTTGATCGAAACTAGTAGTCTGATACCAAATTATAACACCCCCTATCCGTTGCATAGCATATAGCAGTAGGTCCGGCCGGGGCCGGACGCCATATACCATAGACAGACCGGAAGGTTATGCAATGAAACCATCCCGCCAATAACCAACGTCCTACACAGAGTACATTCTAGCGGAAGCAATTTAAAAGTTGCAAAAATAAGAACCCAGCCAACAGCATGAATGTCCACTACACAAACCCAACAAGAATGAACGTACAAATACACAAGTATTGGCCTTATGGCCTTACAAGGGTTTACTCAAATAAAAGTATCTTCCAAACCTTGGCACGTAGGCCGGTCACACATGAGAATAAAAGTCAACACTCATAATTAGGCCTTCGAGGGCGGACTCAGCAACATGGGCTTTTGCCCGCTATTTGCCACTAGGCTCCGCAGCACCTGCAAGCAACAATCCATCGAAGCGGTGGCAAACAAAAGCAACGGTCAGCTAAGCTAACCAAATTATAACGATCTTGCCCCTAAACTTGGGCCGGCGATGCTCCTTCCCTATACTATATTAGTGTTTCCATATAATAAAGAAATTACACATCATCACAGGCGTTGGCTCGCACGGCCACACACCCTGTGCTCTCAGGGCACATTCTCGGTGAACCCAGTCAAGTCCGCGGTCTCACCACTGCCCCTTGGACGGCAAATCCTCATGAGCATTATGGTATTTCTAGACAATGCCTAAGACCCTCCATCTATGCCAACGGCGAGTACCACGTACCTTAGGTCTCTCAAACCGAACCATATAGAGCGGGTACGGTTCCGCCTAACCCATTGCTCACACCGCAACGTCAATTAAGCCGTCTGCGCGGGTCAATCTTCTCCAAATCCCAATCCGATAAAACACTTTACATAACCCAGTTATGTGCAAGTTGGGTCCCAGGCCACCATGTTGGCAAAATCACGCATCTGCCCAGTTTTTCGGGTGCACCTCGGAGTTAGTCCCCAAAGTTCCCTGTTGCAATCTACCACGTAGAAAAACCGAAAAATAACTATTTGCGCGTAGTATTCTCCGGCCATTCATGCAATGCAACATCACCGATCCAGAACAACTTGTCCGGGTAGGCTTCACACAACATACCTATGTCCGTTTATCGAATCCGGACTCTACATGCAAAACAACGGGGATTATTCATGTATACCAGAGGGAACACCTCACACTCACCGCAAACTCGCGAGAACGGGATTCCTATGCAAGGGAAAAGAGGACTTCACATGTCCAAGATGAGAATCATTACCCTAGCATTCCTCTCCGGCGCCATGAAGATCTATGCAGATGAAAAGCACCGCAATGTCCTCGCCTCCATAGATCCGAACTCGGCTCGGGATTTGGGGCTCCGAAGCTCCTCCGACGGCCGGATCTCTCATTCTTCTTCTTCCTTGCTCTCCCCTCTCTCTAGAACTCTTAGAAAGAGAAAACCAAAGAGAAATGAGGGTTTCTAAACCCTATTCCTGGGTTAAACCCTACCAGGATCAGCCAGGACCCTTAGATCCCAAAGGAAGGAAACGGACGGCCACGATTCGCACTTAAAATCCAAAACCTGGGCCGAACACGGCTTGTGACTGCAGGATAACCGTGTGTTTCCTTCGCGCACGGTTTTGAAGAAACCGTGCGTTATCCGTGCGTGAAGATCGTCGAGCTCAGCTCGATGAAATTCGTCGAGCTCCACTCGACATTTCTCCAGCACAACAAAACGCACGATCGGGAACAAACCGTGTACAAGTAAAATGCACGACCGTGCATTTTCCATAAACTTGAATTCCAGACTTGGGGGAAAACGCACCACCTGCACTAAACAAATAAATCAAAAGAGGACCTCCCAGCAATGTAGAAATGCAACAAAAGCAACTGGAAAGAGCCCATGGGGAGCACAATCTGCTTACCCCCAACAACAGAATGCACAATTGCACACCCTCGGGCCAAAGCAGTGCACAACGTGGTCAATGACCGAACAAAGCAAATATAACTGATTACCGGCTGAAATGCGTTGCACGAGTGCAAAAACAAGACCAGATGAGTCCGAAAAACCCTATAAATATCGGACTCATCATGGACCCAACATGAATGAATGACTATGATTTAGTTTGACTACCTCTCAGGCATTCATATGCTCTTTATGGACTATTTTGTTGGGCTTTCTTGACTCAATCTCCTTTGTGCACTGTGTGCCCCTATTTTCTAATCAATAAAATAAATTTTCATCAGGGAAAAAAGAATAAAAATATTAAAATTATGCTTCATACTAAATTAGTATTAATCGTAAAGTAGGACTATCAAATAAATCTATTGTACAACCCCATATTCGTTGGGTGGGACCAAGATTCCCCAATGAACCGGATTGGGTCAGCTTTGGGCATATAATTGGATCAAGTAAGAAGGCGAGCGGGAGGGCTCTCGCCGTAAGTAGGAGGTAAGGTTCTCGCCCAGGGGTTGAATAACGTCGTTCGTTGAATATCAATTCATCGATCGACATTTCATCGAACGTCAGTTCGTCGAGCTCAATCTGTCGATCTGTGAACGTAATTCGTCGAACGCAAACTCATCGAGCTGAGCCTTCGACTTAAGGTTATTTTCGTCGAACGCAGATTTTATGTTTCGGTTGTGGCAGAACCAGGGCGGGTGGGAAGGCTCCCTCCCTGGGTAGGTGGAGGGGCTCGCGCCTCAGGACGGCGGAAGCCTATCGGCCCTCGGCGTTGAGTGATGCCTCTCCATTCAACACCCCTTCAATCTATTGGTTCCCGCCCGGGGTAGGCGGGAAGGGTCGCGCTCAGAGCAAGTAGGGTTCCCGTAGAGCTCAGCAGGAAGAGCTTTCTCCAGATGGGACCAAGACCTAAAATTACCTAAATACCTCTGGTCTGCATTTAGCTCCTCAGAACAGCGGAGTTTGGCTGTTGGCAGACCAACCCAGGGGCATTTTAGTAATTTTAGGGTAGCAAAAGTATGCTTTTTGCAGACCAGATATTGAAAATCTATAAATAGATCCTCAGGATACCTCAGAAACGTGATTTTCCTCATACTCTCATTTTTGGCTTATAGAGCATTCTGAGGTACTCCTAGCCCAGTAATTGGCTTTGGAGGGGAAGTGCATAGAGAGCTTCCGGGATAGTGGAGGGACCTTCCAGCTAAGTCTTAGGGTCAGTTTCTCGTTCTTTGTTGCTAGTCTTGGGTCAAGGTTTGGGAGAAATATGTATCGGCTGCACCCCAAGGTCCAAACTCTAGTTGAGGCCAGTTTTTTCGTCAACATTTCTGGTGCGATGAGCGTGGACCATGGCTGATACAAGAAAATCTCAAGTCAAGTCTCATGGCTGGAGGTGAAGGACAAAGAGCTGGGTCGGGAGGTTCTCCCTCTTGGGGAAGTGGGGTGACGTTGGGGATGTTGGAGGACTTTAGGCGAGAAGTCTTGCAGACCATTCACTTGGCCTTCTCGGCAAAAGGCGAGTGGGAGACTCCTCAGGTCCTGGTGGCGGCTGCTCTATAATTGGGCAAGAATATTACCGGACAGCGCCCTGGGAAGGAAGTTCGGGTAGAGATGGCGGAAATGGATGTCCCAAGGCGGGAGCTTTTCCCGGGACAGACCAGTGCGCACAGGTCAAGCGAGCTGAGGTCGCGCGACAATCCCTCTCAGCAGACTAGGGGTGGGAGCCCCTTCAGTGAGCTCATCATCTTAGCTCCGGTTCCAGAGGGCTTCTGGGAGCCAAACATGACCTACTATACGGGGAGGGACAACCCCACGTAGCATGTGCAGTGGTTTGAAGATGTTGTCTCCATAAGGAAAATGTCAGATGCCTTCAAGTGTAGGCTCTTCGCCATCACTACGAAGGAGAAGGCCAGGGTCTGGTTCCACCAGTTGCCTGCAAGTTCAATTTACTGCTTTGAAGATCTACGATCCGGGTTCTTGCTTAGGTTCTCAATGTCCAAGAAGAGGAAGAAGGGAGCAGAGTGCTTGTTTGCCATCAAGCAGAGGTCGGAGGAGATGCTGGGACACTTTGTTGATAGGTTCCAGGTAGAGATTCTGCAGGTTCAGGAGATGTCGGGGTACACGGTGATGCTTGCCTTCACTCTAGGGTTAAGGCCCAGCTTCTTTAGAATGAAGCTGAAGTGAGTTCCCTCGTCTCCTTCAAGGAGCTGATGGAGAGGGCGGCGAAGGAAATCGAGATCGAGGCGGCCAATCCGCCGTTTGCCGGGAGGTTTGGCAAGTTGGCGGAGGATGATGGGAAGGAATCGGGAGTAGGGAGGCTGAGAGAGCAGAGAGAGCTGAGAGAGGTGAGAAGGAGAGAGGAATCCCGAGGACAGGGGCAGCAACAAGGTTGGGGGCCACGAGAGACGAACAATAGGTTGGGCTCGAGGCCCCAGGAAGGTCACCCTCAGGGACAGGGTGTTGGTTTCCAAGGAAGGGACAACCACCACGAGTAAAGGAGGTTCAACCAGCCAGCCTGGAGGCAGGGACAGAGGGTCCCTCTCCCACAGCCGCAGGAAGTGATGGAGATAGTGAGGGGAAGAGGAGGAAGGAGAGGAGCTCGGGGAGGAGCGAGGAGGAGAGAAGGCAGGGTGGCATTGCCCTTCTGTGACTTTCGCCAGGAGGTGGGTCATGCAACACCCTCTAGCCCGGAATTTCTAGAGATGAGGGTGGCAAGGGGGCAAGCAGAGCAACAGCCCCCTGTGATGATTGAGGAAGTTCTGCAAGGAGGTGAAGAGGATAGATGTGAAGACCGGGTGGACATGCGGGCCTGGGGAGGGATTAGGGTGATCCATGGGGGTGTGGGGATCGAAGCCACCCATAAGGGGAGCTTCCAAACCATGTATTGAAGAAGCATCGCCTCGACCTCCCAGACCACCCCACCCCCCACTGGAGGAAAAATCACTTTCTCGGTGAAAGACATGCCTGATTACGAGGACCCGTTCTATGACGCATTGGTGATCCAGACGATGGTGGAGAATTTCACGTTCTCCCGGATTCTGGTGGACGATGGGAGCTCCGTGAACGTAATCCTCAATAAAGCCTTTGACAAGATGAAGGTGGAAGCTCGGAGGGTTCTAGCCACGGATGGACCGTTGTTTGGGTACTCGAGGGAGTGCAAGGAAGTTGAAGGAGGGGTAGGCATGTATGTGACGTTGGGGGGGGGGGGTATCGTGGAACTGTCGGTTCATCATCGTCGACGCTCCGAGCAGCTACAACGCAATATTTGGGCAGTCTCTCATCAGCGCCTTTCCTTGCGTCCTCTCCTAATTCCATCAGTGCCTAAAGTACAGCAACAGAGGAGTGCATGTAAGGATTATGAGGGATCCGAAGGTGGCGAGGCAGTGCTAAGTGTCTGCCGTCAATCTCATATCTTGGATGACGGAGGCGGAGGAGCTATAAAAGGAGATGGCGAGGGAGGAGGAAGCTGCAGGGGAAGGAGAGATGAGCCTAGACGAGGCTGGGGAGAAGATTGAGGAGGAGGCTGCGGGGAAGGAAGTAGTGAGCCTAGGTGAGGCTGGGGATGAGATTGAGGAGGAGGTTGTGGAGAAAGAAGGGGCAATCCTAAGTGAGGCTGTGGAGAAGGTAGCGGAGGAGCAAAGGGTAGACGGAGAAGTGGAGGGGGAGACCTGGAGGGGCGAAGAGGTGGAGTTGTTTGGGGAAAGCTAGTTGGAGGCGATAGAGGTCGAGAGAGTAGAGGGTGAGGAGGAGTTGGGAGAAGAGGAGGAAAGGGCTGGTAGGGAGCAGTCTCGGCTAGAGCCGGCGGAGGAAGTCGTGGAGACGGAGGTCATCAACAGGGCAGGGAAGGTGGAGAAGGTGAGGTTCATCGGGGGCTTGCACCCCGATGACCCGGCAAGGATGCGGGAATGCATCCAAAAGAATGTTGACATCTTTACCTGGAGCGCGACGGACATGTCGGGCATTGACAATGATGTGGCTTGCCATCGCCTGAACCTGGACCCCAAGACACATCCCATTCGCCAGAAGATGAGGACCATCGCCTCCAAGCTGGAGGATCCCATCCACGAGGAGGTGAAGAAGCTTCTCGACGCAGGTTTCATCTCGGAGATCAAGTACCCAGGCTAGGTCTCCAATGTGGTAATGGTAAAGAAGGGTGTTCGGAAGTGGCGCATGTGTGTAGACTTTTCTTTACTGAATAAATCATGCCCTAAGGATTGCTACCCCTGCCTCGGATCGACACGCTGGTTGATTCAGCCGTCGGTTTTTCTATTATGAGTTTTTTGGATGCTTTTTCAGGTTATCACCAGATCCGCATGCATCCCCGCGACGTTAAGGATGTCTCCTTCATCACAACGGAGGGATGCTTCAGCTATAAAATAATGCCCTTTGGGCTAAAGAATGGGGGGGCAACGTACCAGCGAATGATGGACCGGGTGTTTAAAAACTAGAGGGGAAGGAACCTGGAGGTCTACGTCGATGACCTCCTGGTAAAGAGTAGGGATGTGGGTTCACACCTGGTTGACTTGGTGGAGATGTTCGCGACCCTGCGAAAGTTCAAGATGAAGCTAAACCCCCAAAAGTGTGTCTTCGGGGCAAGCCAAGGCAAGTTCCTCGACACCTTCTAACCCTGGCGGGGGTCGAACCTAACCTGAATAAGGTGAAGGCCATCATAGAATTGGAGCCGCCTCGCAATGCCTAGGAGGTTCAGCGTGTAACACCTCCCCTGTAATGACCATATAATATGGGTCCGGCCGGGGCCCCACAACATATAGACGCCACAGCTTAAGCATTATAAGATGATACAAACTACCCTACTCAAAACTCAGACTAAAAATAGCAGAAACAAAAGAGCAAAACCAGAAGTTGTCCACTAACACATGAGTATCAACACGGCCTTATGGCCTTACAATATTTTAGAGTCCAAAATTCAACCATAAATTAAAGTGTAAATATGCATAAGCACTGCTAGGCTACCACGGCGTGCAAGCCAGAAAAATTTAGTACATAAAGCATTACATTCCACAAAACAGAGCTATACCACTTCTTGAGGCTTAGGCCTTTTTGGACGGAGAGCTTGCTCCCGCTTGCAATCCTTGCCCTATAAAAATTTGGTTGTAATGTGGGTCAGCAAAAGCTGACCTCCACTGTGTAACCAATACATCTCCTCCCGGTCGTCCCTAGCGGATCCTGGGGCACTCCATCACCCTGCAGGTCAGCACTTCGTATATAAAATACAATAATATCTAAAGCTATAAAACATGTTTGGATGTCTCATACAGCAAACACGTTTCTATGTTGAGCATATAATAAAAGGGGCCTACAATGCAGCATGAATGCAATCCCAGGTTTCACCCAAGGCACCCTAAAGCGTATGCTTCTAACACTTCATCACATCGGGTACTTCCAATTTCCCCATCGACGTTCAAGCCGCAAACACAAGAGTACTTTAATTTCCCCCAAACAGCATACAAACCGCAAACACAAGGGTACTCTAAATTTCCCCAAACGGCATACAAGCTGCCACACAAACAAACTAATAAGAAACCTTGCTAGACCCCACCCGTTCGCGACGACCCAGGCCCGGCTCCAATATCGGGATCAAGTCCACCTCAGGAGACCCAGCGGGACCCAGCTGGAATCGTACGAGCTTTCCCAAAGCTCAGCATTCTCGTCAGTTCCACAGTAGGGGGACTTGTCTCGCCGGGACAATCTCCACGCATGACTTTGCAACGTCATGGGCTAGCCAGCCGACCGCGGAGACAAATCACACCTTAGCACATCACAATCCCATGTCTTTCCCGCCCAAATCCACCGTTCGTACTGTAACGTTCCCGTGCCCCGAGGCAACCATCTACCGTCACAGCGGATCTAACCTTGTCCGGTTCCTCATACGCGTACTTACGCGAAATGAGCGGGTGGGGTGGGGTGGGACATACAACATCACAAACGGTGTCATGCCGCTATACATCATCACCGAGCCGGACTAACGTTCGCAATTGACGCTTCACCCACAATGCCTAATACACAAACTGAGCGGATTTCTAGTTCAATAACATGTCAAGGATGGACACAATTGACCTGGTGGCTTTTCTTAAACCATGGCAACCCGAATCCCTCTCACTTGAGAGATCTGGTGCCTAGACTGCTTAAAGGAAATTAAGAATAGAGTAGATGCCACACACGCATCATAAAACCGAGAGGAGAAGTGTCGTTACCTTATGACTCCACTTCTTAGCCATGAATCCCTTGTCTTTCACGGATGAAAACGAGCGCCTTCCCGTCCTCTTCACGAATCTGGCCTCGTAACGACGATCGGAGGTCTAAAGCTCCGTCAATGGCAGACGAAATCTCTCTTCTTCCTCCTCCCTCCTTTCTCTTCAAAACCCTAACTCTCACTTCCCAAATGAGAAGGATGAGGAGAAACAATAGTTCAGCCCCATATAAGCACTCTGGAGGAGATTCTTGGGCCTTAGGATCAAATCCTAGAAGAAATCGGATGGCTACAAATCCAAACAACGGAACTGCTTCCGTCCGCTACCGCCGGGCAGTAACTATCTTCTGCCGAGCGGTAATTTCCCGAGCACTCGGCCAGAAAATAATGTCGCACTAATGTCGGCAATAAGACTAATGTCGCACGGTAGTGTCTTTATTGAGAACGAATCAGGGATATCACCGCACGATACATACTATCGTCGGGCGGTAAACCTCCAATGCTCGACGAATAGGACTTTCGTTCGAAGTTCGACGAAATGGTGCTAACACCGAGCGCTACCTAGCTAACACAGCGCTGTAGCATTCAATGCTCTCAACGCCTGGCCACTCAACGCTAAGCTACCGCTGTGTGATAACTACTACCGCCAGGCGATAACTTCCAGAGACTTGTTCTGAAAATGGTGGTGTTACAACTCCTTCCCTATTAAAAGAATTTCGTCCTCGAAATTAGTCTTCAGACCGGAAGATAGCAAGAAAATTGTTACAACAAATCTAAACATTATTACAACAACCAAATAGTAAGAAAAATGTTGCAACGCCTCAAAATACCATTGCAACATACCTAACACTATTCCATTCAACATTATACAAACAACTCTGAATACTCTTCGTGCATTGTTTGTTCTCACTCCCAAGAGAACTCGTCACGCCCGCAGTTGTCCCAATGCACCTTTACGAGCTTCACCTCTTTGTTCCACAACTGCCAAACTTCTGAATCCTCTAAGCCAACTGGATGGACTTTCGTCCTCAAGTCCTCTTCTATCGGCACCGTTGTCGGTTCAATCACCACACTAGCCTCCCCAAGGCTTTCCTCAAGACGGAGGCATGGAAGACATCATGTAATCCACTCAATTCTGTGGACAATGCCTACCGGTAAGCTGCTTCTCTGATGCGTTCTATAACCTCGAACGGTCCCAAAAACCTTGGATTCAACTTTTTGTGTCGGCGAATCCTCAAAACGCCTTTGAACGGCTTGATCTTTAGATAGACCCAGTCGCGTACCGCAAACCCCACATTCCTATGGCGAGCATTAAAATACTTTGCTTGCGGGTCCTGGGTAACCTTCATGTGCTCCTGAATGGTTCGCACCAACTCGTACGCATCAGCCACCACTTCTTTTCACAAAAGTTTGGTATCTCCCGCCTCTATCCAGGACATTGGTGTTCGGCACCGCCTCCCATACAAAACTTCGTATGGCGCCATCTTTATACTTTCTTTGTAACTGTTGTAATAGGCAAAATCTACCATGAAGAGGTGATCTTCCCACTTCTTCCCAAAATCAAGAGTACACATTCTCAGCATATCCTCTATTTTATGGTTTGTTCTTTCTGTTTGTCCATCAGTTTGAGGATGGAACGTCGTACTGAACTTAAGCTTCGTGCCCCGATTTTTCGAACCAACCTCCAGTCTTTGGATGTGAATAGTCCGTCGCTATCACTAATTATACTCTTAGGAAACCCATGTAGTCGCACAATGTTGCTAATTTACAACTCTACCAGCTTCTCCACGATGTCCTCTTTCTGGTTTGTGATGAAATGGGCCACTTTGGTCAAGCAGTCCACAATCACCCAAATCGCGTCGTTTCCCTGCTACGATCGAGGTAAGCCATGCACAAAATCCATGAAGATGTCATCAAACTTCCATTCGGGAATCGAAAGAGACTTCAGGGACCCGCCCGACTTCTGACACACAACCTTCACTAAGACGCAGGTTTGACACCCGCTCACGTACAAAGCAATATCATGCTTCAAGCCATGCCACCAAAATGATTTCTTCATACCCAAGTACATCTTCGTACTGCCAGGGTGAATGGAGTACTTCGTAAAGTGAACCTCAAACATTAACTCCTCATGAAGCTTGCCGAACTGCGGTACACAAATCCTTCCATCCTTACTCAAGATCCCATAAATCATCTCCCAGGTGCTTCCCTTGCCCGTTTGCGCTTTCACCACGAATAGCTGCAACTCTTCATCCAAACTAGTCGCTTCCCATATACGATTGGATAAGTCATTTTATAACTCGATCAAGTTCAATCGAGCCATGCTTGACTCGCCTCTTGATACACACTCAATGCCAAGGGACTCAGAGTCCTGCATCAACCGCTCATCATGAGCTTCGATCCAACTCCCTTGACCAGAGTATTTGCTACTCAAGGCATCCGCCACTACGTTAGCTTTTCCTGGCATATACAGAATCGCCACTTCATAGTCACAGAGGAATTTGACCCATCTGCGTTTCTGCATATTAAAGTCCTTTTGGTCTAGAAGATACTTCAGGCTTTTGTGGTTCGTAAAGATCTCCACCTTCGCACCATGCACATACTGCTGCCACAACTTTAATGCAAAAATTACCGCCACCAGCTCCAAGTCATGGATGGGGTAATTCCTCTCGTGAAGCTTCGACTACCCAGACCCAAAAGCTAAAACATTGTCATGTTGTACCAACACGCAACCTAGCACACATCCTAATGCATCATTGAAAATCTGAAATCCTAAGTCCCTTTAGGCAGACTTAGAATTGGAGTCGTCATCGGCCTTTCCTTCAGGGTGTCAAACGCCTAATTGCACTCTTGATTCCACACAAACTTTTGATCCTTACGAGTTAGAGATGGAAGACCCCCCCTTTTTTTCGTTTTCGACACCGGGGTCTTAGGCCCAGAACCGCAGTTTTGCGGAGACTCCTTCACACCCTGAAGGGTCATCACCACAAAGCGCCGATTCTGCCGGCCGAGTTCGATCACAGAAAAGTAGCACTATAATGTAAATGCAAATTGCAGTCCACAGAGAATCACATGTCATAATAAATATAACTCCACGAAGGGAGTGTCCACAGAATAATACATCAGAGTAGCAAAATACGGGCTTATGCCCGGTACAACATATGCTCACTACAAAATCACTCATGCGGAAGCAGAAAAACTACTCAAGGTCGAGACTCACAGTACCGGCTGTATGAACTCCGGAGCTAGACTGCCCCACCTCCAAGCGCACCGGTCTCTGGGGCTGCTCCTCCATGCTGGTCTCCACGATCCCCTAAATGATATGATTCGAAAACCGTTAGTCTAAAAGACTAAGTCCTATCATCCCCCGCCCCTTCCCCCACGGCTCCTAGGAACCGCGCGGAGAGGAAGAAAGGGGAGGACTTGAAGGTGGAGAATATCAAAAGCAGATGGCAGCGGTCCTATACTAGCAAATTCTATAGCATGTAAAGACAATAAGCTGAAATATGAAACGTAACCTTCACTTATGTGAAAACACATAAGCCAAGGGGTCTTCTGCAAGGCTCCCATCATATAAAAAGTCCCATACCAATTTATACGATGGGGTGTCGATTATCAAACGGCAGTAAATATATATATATATCCAAATTTAACCTTAATTTATAAACTTGCCCACACAAGCTTATAGATCAAGGGGTCGTTTTGCAGGTCCTAAAGTATAAGCATCCCATTCCACTTATACTTTAGGTGTCAAGCTTAAAGGAAACGATTATGCTATGACATGCAAGTGGGTATGATGGACATGCAAGTGCAACACACACACCCGACTCTGTGCACACAGACCTTTAGTTCCCCCTTTCTGGAGCCGTAACCTCTCAGGATACCTCCGTAGTGGCAGACGGAAGCGGTGGGTTGGGCCTCGCCCACCTCTAAACCAGTAAAGCACTACCGGTCAAACCTATCGTACGCCTCAACGCTTGGTGCACGAAGCGGACTCCTGCGTACTCTTGCCGGCTGGCGCACCGGACTTCTGTTGGCGAAGTGCTAACCACACTTGCCGAGTCAACGTATTGGCGTCGGTGCATCGACCCTCCAATACCGAAGACCCACCACCTTAATTTACTTTCCTGTTATGCACATGCAAATTAGCGTAATCAAGAACCGAGCTGAAGCTCCCCGGACCAACACATCCGTCTCAAACAATCGAGCCGAAGCTCCCCGGACCCAAAGTCCGCCTTTTAACCATCCGAGCCGTAGCTCCCAGCTAACATCCGGGTACATCAGTGTTTGTGAAATGTGCAACCCTAATTACTAAGTTACTCTTTTCAGCTTGTTAAAACAGTTTACGTTAACCCAGGACTACCCCCGGTATTCCCTGTGAAGGGCTCTCAAGGGGCACTAGGAACTGTGTTGGGACTACGCCCAGCGTTCCCTTTCGCAAGATACTTATTTTGTTATTGGTTGATTCCCTTACCCATTACTTTCTCATGTTCCGATATGCTAATCCTAGGGTGATTTGAATCCAACTCTCCTTGGGTAGGACGATCTTTCGTCGGACCCGAACGCCTCTAAACCCTAGACAAAATCACACCCTACTCACTCATCTTCCATAGATACAACTCATGCTACTTATCCTTCCAGCAAACCATCAAGACCCATGACACGTGCTCTAATTCATATCCAAAATGATTTCCTGCAGTTTTGCTATATGCAGACCACTTAAGCTACATGACCCGTAAAAAGGAAGTACATGAAATACTCATCCAGTACCCCTATGATAATTATTAGAGTGCTAAAATGACATTTGTAGCATAAATCCAGAAATTCATAATTTTCCTAATTTGTCTGATAATTAATTTATTTATTCTAGTATCCAAAAATCCCAAGTTTGAACATGAAGTAGCAATTTTAGACAAGATAATATTCCAATAACTTTATGGTAATTACAAAATGCACAATCAACTCTAAAGCCTAAGTCTTCAAATTTTTCAGCAAGGTTTGGGCCCTTAAATTTAATTTCAAAGATATCTCATAAAAAGTCATTTTAAAAGATTTTACAGCAATATTACCTCCAAAATTTCAAAGAAAATTCAGGGAAGACTATGATGGCCGACAAATACCCTAGAAAAAGTCTCATAATTTATCATTTAAAAATAAGGCTATATTTGATTTTCTCATGAAATTTCAAGTTTATGGGTTAATGAATAAAGTATACTAATTATCCATCAAAAATTTCCACAAAAATTCCCACATGATAATATTAAGCTAGAAACACTACGTATCAAGTTTCATAATTTTCCAACAGGTATTGGGCTCTTGGAAGAATTATTTAGTATGTAACCATAATAAAGCACTTGTGAAGTAGATGCCCTAACTAGATATCCAAAAATTCTATCAAAATTCATACATGATTAGTATAGTCTAAAACTACCTCTGCCAATGTTTCATTCCCTTTCAATGGGCAGTGAGACCACAATAGCCAAATTAGTAATTAGGGCAATTCTAATGGTTACAAATGAAATGCTACAAATATTGATCAAAACTCCCCAAGTAAATTACCAGAGGCTCAAAATACCCTAATTCCCTCACTACCCAAATTTGGTTATGTTTCAAGATGTTTAGCTAACCTAAACCTACACTAAAATTTTTAGGTCCTAAGCTAGGGTTAGGGTTTTGGGGACCCTACCATTTTCAAAATTAGTTAATATTTTTAACATAGGGTTTTATATATCCTAGGAACCTCCTTGCAAAATTTGTTGTTCATCCAAGGTGTTTAAGACTCATGCCCTTCACAAGGCAAAAATGTCCCTCCTTAGGGTTTGGCCTAGGAACTTAGGGCAAATCTATTCCACACTACCCCACATTCCATGGGGAGGTGCTAAGTGCCATAACAAGTCAGTGGCCCAAATTTCAGCCTCTGTTGAGGTGATTTGGTCACTCAAAATCAAAAGTGCACTTTTTGACCAAAATACCCTTATTAAGGTAAAGTTAGGGTTCGGTCAATACCTACTCAAAACACATCCAAATTAGGTGAAACTTTATACAGATACATAACATGAGCCCAGGGACCACTCACCAAAATTTGGGAGGGTTTGGAGGTCATTTGACTACTTAATTTAATTACCCTAGCTTTATTAAATAAAGTCAAACACTTTAGGAAAATTGTGTCCAAAAATTCTGAGTTTTTGGGCAGGACCTAGGTATAGCTAGGTTAGGCTCCCTGCCAAACTTTCAACTGATTTGGGCTAGGGATGAAGTGTGGGCACTCAGTTTAATGACTGCCTAGCCCTAAGGGTATGTCCCACCAAAATGGGTTCCCTGGTCAGACCATGCACCCAACTTGGTTCAAACAAATTTTCAAATAAAATAAACTCAGAGGGCTACAACTTTTGTGTTGAAAGTTTTTCCACCATATGATCCTAGGTATTTTTAAAAATTAAAACCATTTAGAGTATAATGTGTGACAGAAATAAAATAATCAAGAAATAATTTCCTATAGTTTAATGCATCCCTTGCACGAATCTTGGCGCATGGATAGACGACATCCAGTCATCTCCTTCCTCTAGCCGACGGTCCAGATTGATCCCGCCTGGAGTACTTTCCGGACGCTGCCGCTGGCGACTCGGCCACCTCCCCGGCCAGCCACCGCCACCACCACCTCCGTTGAGGTGGTGGCCGTCGCCAGGCGGCGGCTTGGCCGCCGGAGGGCCGTTTTCCGGCGAACCCGACAAGTGGATTTTTTCGGAAAATCCATGAAAATACAGAACTGGATCGGGTTCAATTGAGCCCGAATCTTAAGCCTAAGAAATCCTATGATCTACCCGAGAGTTAAGGAGAGGGGGAGGACCTTCCTGGCGGCCTGGATGCGGGAAGAGCGGCGGGATGCCATTGACGACGGCGGCGGCGCTCGGCTTCTGCAACAGTACAGTGGGATGGCTCGTCTCCTCCAGGTAAACGCTCGAAAATATTCCCCTTGGCCCACTGATGGTGTTTAAATGGCAATTGGGGAAGGGGGGTGGCTGGTTCTTCAATGGCCATCAACACCATTAATGGTGTGGCTCGGGTAGAGTGGAGGGGGGCTGAATCCACCCCTTGGTGGCCGCGAAATGGCTGGAATCAACTCCTCTTCCCTAAAGGAGTTGATTGAAGCCATTAAAGGTGGCTGTTAGCCTCCCTTGGCCGGTTTTCCACTCTCCCCTTCCTCTTCCCCATCTTCTCTCTCCTCCATTAACATGGAGGGAGCTCCTTTCTCTCTCCTAGTCACCTCTGGTTGACTGGTCAACCTCACAAGCTAAATGCAGCCCACTTGGTTATGATGGTCATGGAAATGGGGTTAGCCTAAGGAGGAAGTGGCTTGGGCTTGGGTTAGCCCTTTTGGGCTAGGTTTGACTTGACCTAAACGAGGGTTGACCTGGGCCAATTTGACCATCTGGGTTGACCCCATTGGGTTTTTAGTGGCCCATTGGACTCCCTTAAGGTCTAGGATTACTTGAATAGGGTTGGTTGAGTATCTTGGTGGTCACATGTCCCTTGGCAAGGGCACTTTGACCATTTTAGGGCTAGAGTTGACTTGGGTCAACATGACCTATTGGGTTGACCCCTATGGGTCCTTGGTGACCCATTGGCTTCCCTTAAGGTCTAGGTAGGGTTATGTAGGGTTACCCTACACTTTGAAGGTCACATACCCTTAGTAAGGGTACTTTGACCAGATTAGGAGCTTGAGTTGACCTGGGTCAACCTGTCCTCTAGGGCTGGCCCCAATGTGTCCTTAGTGACCCTTTGACCTCACTTTAGGGTTAGGAGGGCATAGGTGGGGTCCTCTAGGATAGGAGCAGGTCAATTGACCCTAAGCAGGCTAGTTTGACCCATTTAGGGCTAGGGTTGACCTTGGTCAACTGAGCCTCTTTGGTTGACCCTAATGGGTCCTTATGGCTCTAATGGGCCTCCCAAGGTATTAGGGGGGTGTTTTGGTAGGGTCTTGAGGTCAAGGTGTAGCCCATGGTCTTCCTAAACCATTGCTCAGAGTTCTACTATTAGCAGACCATGATGATCTTCCACATTTTGTCCCCTATCTCTTGGCCCATTTCTGGCTTCCTAGGGTTTTGTCATGACCTAGTCATGGCCAAAACCACTCTTAGGGGTATAGTTGGAAATGAGATGTTACAAATCCCAATAAACAAAACAAAGATTTCGTCCCCGAAATCAAGGTTGAGCCTACGGGACTTACTACCGAAGAAAAGAACCTTATGACATCCCATCATGATGCCTTGTTTGCTAAATTAGGTTTTAAGGGAAACCTAGATCTATGACCATTTCGCCCAATTGGCAAACCAAGATCCCAATAAACAAGGATAAGCCCCCAATAAACAAAATATAAGCCTATATCTGCCTAGTGCAGCCCTTAGTAGTTTAAAGCAGGAAAATAAGTTAAACATCTTAAGGGGTTTGAGAGGTATACCTGACTGAACTGCTCTGGGTATCTTTGTCGCATCAGGTCCTGCGGCTCCCAAGTATGCTCCTCCTGGCCGTGGTTCCTCCACAGGACCTTGACTACTGGGACCTTCTTGCATCGCAAGACCCGTACTCCTCGGTCGTCGATCCTCACCGGCTCCAAACGAACCGACCGGTCTGAAGCTACCGGCCCTTCGGTGGTCAAAATCTGCTGCTCCGGGCATAGCAGAGCCGTCCTCAGCGAAGAAATATGGAAGACGTCGTGCATCGCTTCCAGCTCTGGTGGTAACTCCAGCCGGTAGGCTAGGGGTCTGATCCGCTCCAGGATCCTGTAAGGGCCCATGTCCATAGGGCTGAGCTTCTTCCTCCGACCACGTACCCGCGAGACTCCATGCATAGGCCGGATTTTCAGAAACACCTGTTCTCCCACCTGGAACTCCACCTGCCGATGCCGGGCATCATAGTACTTAGCCTGTCTGCTCTGCGCCTCTAGCATCCTGTCTCTGATCAGCCTCACCTGGGCCTCGGTGTCTTCAACAAACTCTGATCCCAACACCTTTGGATCTTTGTCCTGAACCCAAGAAAGCGGGGTCCGGCATCTCCTTCTGTACAAGGCTTCGTAAGGCGCCATCCTGATGCTGGACTGGTAGCTGTTGTTATAGGATAACTCGACCAGGGGTAAGAGTTTCTCCCACGGTTCCCCGCGGTCCAAAATGCATAGCCTCAAAAGGTCTTCCAGCATCCGGTTGGTGCGTTCTGTCTACCCGTCCGTCTGGGGATGAAATGCAGTGCTGAAGGTCAATCGCGTACCTAAGTAAGCTTGCACGGATCTCCACTCCCTGGAAGTGAACCGGTCATCCCGATCCGACACTATCGTCTTGGGCACCCCGTGATACCGAATGAACTGCTCCACAAATCTCCGTACTAATACTCCCACAGCGTCGTCCTTCCTGATCGGAATGAACCTGGCTACCTTGGTCAACCGATTGACGATGACCCAAATTGAGTCATTCCCCGTTCGTGATCGGGGGAGTCCGTGAATAAAGTCCATCCTGATGTCTTCGAACTTCCACTCTGGTACCGGGAGCGGTTGCAACAACCCCGCAGGGTTTTTGCACTCTGCCTTCACTAGCTGACAAGCTTCGCAGTGGGTCACAAACCGAGTAATATCCTTCTTCATGTCAGGACAGTAGATAGTCTTCTTCAAATCCGCAGTCATCTTCGTTATGCCCGGGTGCACCGAGTATCTGCTGTGGTGGGCTTCTGCCATGATATCCTCCCGGACCCGGCCTCCTTCCGGTATATAAGTCCGACGTCTGAAGCATACCACGTCGTCCCTCATCGTGTAATCTCCCGCTGTACCGTTCTCCAAAGCCCAGAATATCGGCTCCAATTTGTCATCTCGCCTGTGTCCCTCTCTGACTCAGTCCCGGATATCATCTGTAGCACTCACCGTTGCTAAATACTCCGCGTAAAGCTCGGGGTCCTCGGATGACATCAGTGTGATGTGCATATCCTCCAATCTCCTCGCTAATTCCATAGACATAACCTGAGGGCCGACTGCGGAAGTGGCAGCTCTCCGACTCAATGCGTCCGCCACCACGTTTGCCTTCCCTGGATGGTAGTGCATCTCATACTGATAATCTGCAAGGAACTCCACCCAGCGCCTCTGCCTAATGTTCAGTTCTTTCTGCGTGTCCACGTATTTCAGGTTCTTGTGGTCGGAATAGATAACGCAGTGGACTCCGTAAAGATAATGGCGCCAGACCTTCAAAGCAAAAACGAATGCCCCCATCTCAAGGTCGTGCACCAGATAGTTCTGCTCGTGCTTCTTCAACTGGCGAGATGCATATGCAATCACATGGCCCTTCTGCATCAGTACAACTCCCATACCCTGGTAGGAAGCATCAGTGTAGACCTGAAATCCTTCCCTCCCCGAGGGGAGAGTAATAATGGGAGCCGAGGTTAGCCGATCCTTCAGCTCCTGGAAAGCTGTCTGGCACTGCGGGGTCCACACGAACGGTACCTCCTTCTTCGTCAAGGAGGTGAGCGGGAGGGCGATTCGAGAGAATCCCTCCACGAACTTCCGGTAGTAACCGGCAAGTCCTAGAAAACTCCGTACGTCGGTGGCTGTCTTCAGCTGCGGCCAATCCCGAATAGCCTGAATCTTTGCCGGATCCACTGCCAATCCGGCTCCACTGATGATGTGGCCTAAGAAGCCCACCTCCTTCAGCCAGAACTGACATTTACTAAACTTCGCATATAGATGATTCTCCCGCAGTCTCTACAGGGTCAGTGTCAGATGGCGATTGTGCTCCTCCTCCGTCCTCGAGTAAATGAGGATGTCATCGATGAACACAATGACAAACACATCCAGATATTCCTTGAATACTTGGTTCATGAGGGTCATGAACGCTGATGGTGCGTTGGTGAGTCCGAAGGGCATCACCGTAAACTCGTATAAACCATATCTGCTGCTAAAAGCAGTCTTCTGAATGTCCTCCTCCCGAATCCGAAGCTGGTAGAATCCCGACCTCAAATCTAATTTCGAAAAGAACTGCGCTCCCTGCAGCTGGTCGAACAGCTCGTCTATCCTTGGCAGTGGATAGGTGTTCCGGACCGTCAGCCGATTTAGTGCTCGATAGTCGATGCACAATCTGAGGGTCCTGTCTTTCTTCTTAACGAACAATACCGGGGCTCCCCAAGGTGAAGAGCTTGGCCGGACAAATCCGTCTTCCACTAACTCCTGAAGCTGGATCCGGAACTCCGTCAACTCCTTTGGGGCCATCCGGTAATGGGCCTTGGACGCTGGCTTGGCCCCCAGCACAAGCTATATCTGGAAGTCCTGCTCCCTGCGCGGGGGTAACCCGGGTAACTTCTCCGGGAAGACGTCCTCAAACTCCCGCACCACCGGGATATTCAATATAGAACTCATGGCCTCCGTCATCTCAAACAGCACCTCGTAGACCTCCTCCCCCTATAAATAGGCCTTGACGGCCTGTACTGAACATAAGAGTACACGTGAGGCAGGTCTTATACCTTCGATGATGATGGTAGAGTCCCCGTGCCTTATGGTGATCTGCTTCGCTTGACAATCAATCTGGGCATGATTCCACTGCAACCAAGTCATGCCCAGGATCAGCTCGAAGACTGGCATCCTCAGGACCGTTGCCGGAACTTCGAACGACTTCCCTCCAATCTCTGCCTCCATGCTGCAGTGAGCTGAGGTGAGTATCTCTGATCCGTCGGGTAGACGCACCCTACTCACCCGGCCTGAGAACCGTTCCACTCCTTCTAGCCCTTCCAGGAAGGCCTCCGACACAAACGAGTGCGAAGCACCCGTGTCGAACAGAGTATAGGCGGGCTTGCCGCTGATGAAGACTATACCTGTGATGATTAAAGGTCTTAGCATTTTATAACACGTTCTCTTTCCTATGTATTCTACCTAGGGCAGTTCTACTTGTTGGACAATTGAGAACCGAAATTTAGCTTAAACAATTTAAAACATTTTAGCTTACCTGTGATGACCCGCTCTGGATTTCGAGGCTGTGCCAGATCCAAGGCATATGCCTGCTCCCTTTCCTGTCTTCGGTCTCCTCCCTGGTAACCACGTCCTCGGCCGCATCCTCGGCCTCCGAAATGCTGGGCAGGTGGGCCACCCTGTGGTGCTAGAGCTGGTGCCCCCCTCATGGGGCAGTTTCTCCGGAGGTGTCCCTCCTGATGATAATGGAAGCACTCCGGCGGGGGATACGCCATACCCCCGGGTCTCAGAATCTCCTGTATCCGGAGAGGTTGAGGGGCCAAAACCACCTGCTCTCTCGGCTCCTGCCTCACCTCCTGACGAGGCTGCTCCTCTGTCCTTCTCCCATCTGGTATGGTGCCTCGCCGCTGATCATTTCGGCCCTCCGGCCCTGATCCTCCGCTTGCCGCTTCCGGCCCCGAGTGGTGTGCCAATCAGCCTCAATCCTCTTCGCCATCTCCAAAATCCGGGAGATAAGCCCGTCAGATACAAACAGCAAGGCCTCGCTCAACTCCTCTTTTAGGCCCTTATAAAATCTCTTGACGTAACATGCTTCGTCCAGCTGATACGAGCCCGCATATCGGGCCAAATGATCGAACTCTCGGTGGTACTCCACCACCGTCCTGGTGCCCTGCCTCAGCTGCAAGAACCGCTCCTCCAACTCGTCCCTGGCCGACTGCGGAACAAAGTGCTCCAGCAGCGTGGCCCTGAATTCCTCCCAAGTGATTTCTGCAATCTCCCTATCAGCAAATATCGTGTCCAACAGCGTCTTCCACCACCTCTTAGCATGGGACTCCAAGCAAGATACCACCATGGCCACCCTCTCCTCCCAAGGGAATCGTATCCCAGTCAACATCTCGTACATAACATCCAGCCACTCCTCTGTCCGCACTGCCGACTCTGTCCCCAAGTATGATGGGGGAGAGAGTCCTCGGAAGGTGCTCATCCAGTTGGCCCCTGGGTTTGGCTGCTGGGCTGGAGCCTGCTGAGCCCGGAAGGCCTCAAGGATAGCTGTAAGGGTTTGCCCCATGTCTGACTGAAGTAAAGGTGTGGGGACCATGGGAGGTGGTGTAATGTCTGGGGTCTGCTATGCTTCACCTTGTGGAGTGGGCTGAGCTGGGGGCTGCAAAACGAACTACATTAGCAGGTAATCGACTCAATGCCTAATAAAAGTGGACAATTTACATGTGATCCCCCATATGGGCACACCACGCTTCCGCTGCTTAGTTTGTCCCCAAACTAAACTCGTGTGGAGGTGACCCAGGGTTGTGGACAGCTACTTTTCGATCGAGGTCTCCTCTGATACCACTTGTAAGACCCCGCTTTTTTTCGTTTTCGACACCGGGGTCTTAGGCCTAGAACCGCCATTTTGCGGAGACTCCTTCACACCCTGAAGGGTCATCACCACAAAGCGTCGATTCTGCCGGCCGAGTTCGATCACAGAAAAGTAGCACTATAATGTAAATGCAAATTGCAGTCCACATAGAATCACATGTCATAATAAATATAACTCCACGAAGGGAGTGTCCACAGAATAATACATCAGAGTAGCAAAATACGGGCTTATGCCCGGTACAACAAATCCTCACTACAAAATCACTCATGCGGAAGCAGAAAAACTACTCAAGGTCGAGACTCACAGTCCCAGTTGTATGAACTCCGGAGCTAGACTGCCCCACCTCCAAGCGCACCGGTCTCTGGGGCTGCTCCTCCATGCTGGTCTCCACGATCCCCTAAATGATGCAGTTCGAAAACCGTTAGTCTAAAAGACTAAGTCCTATCATCCCCCGCCCCTTCCCCCACGGCTCCTAGGCACCGAGCGGAGAGGAAGAAAGGGGAGGACTTGAAGGTGGAGAATATCAAAAGCAGATGGCAGCGGTCCTATACTAGCAAATTCTATAGCATGTAAAGACAATAAGCTGAAATATGAAAAGTAACCTTCACTTATGTGAAAACACATAAGCCAAGGGGTCTTGTACAAGGCTCCCATCGTATAAAAAGTCCCATACCAATTTATACGATGGGGTGTCGGTTATCAAACGGCAGTAAATATATATATATATCCAAATTTAACCTTAATTTATAAACTTGCCCACACAAGCTTATAGATCAAGGGGTCGTTTTGCAGGTCCTAAAGTATAAGCGTCCCATTCCACTTATACTTTAGGTGTCAAGGTTAAAGGAAACGATTATGCTATGACATGCAAGTGGGTATGATGGACATGCAAGTGCAACACACACACCCGACTCTGTGCACACAGACCTTTAGTTCCCCCTTTCTGGAGCCGTAACCTGCCAGGATACCTCCGTAGTGGCAGACGGAAGCGGGGGGTTGGGCCTCGCCCACCTCTAAACCAGTAAAGCACTACCGGTCAGACCTATCGTACGCCTCAACGCTTGGTGCACGAAGCGGACTCCTGCGTACTCTTGCCGGCTGGCGCACCGGACTTCTGTTGGCGAAGTGCTAACCACACTTGCCGAGTCAACGTATTGGCGTCGGTGCATCGACCCTCCAATACCGAAGACCCACCACCTTAATTTCCTTTCCTGTTATGCACATGCAAATCAGCGTAATCAAGAACCGAGCCGAAGCTCCCCGGACCAACACGTCCGTCTCAAACAATCGAGCCGAAGCTCCCCGGACCCAAAGTCCGCCTTTTAACCATCCGAGCCGTAGCTCCCAGCTAACATCCGGTTCCATCAGTGTTTGTGAAATGTGCAACCCTAATTACTAAGTTACTCTTTTCAGCTTGTTAAAACAGTTTACGTTAACCAAGGACTGCCCCCGGTATTCCCTGTGAAGGGCTCTCAAGGGGCACTAGGAACTGTGCTGGGATTACGCCCAGCGTTCCCTTTTGCAAGGTACTTATTTTGTTATTGGTTGATTCCCTTACCCATTACTTTCTCATGTTCCGATATGCTAATCCTAGGGTGATTTGACTCCAACTCTCCTTGGGTAGGGAGATCTTTTGTCGGACCCGAACGTCTCTAAACCCTAGACAAAATCACACCCTACTCACTCATCTTCCATAGATACAACCCATTCTACTTATCCTTCCAGCAAACCATCAAGACCCATCACACGTGCTCTAATTCATATCCAAAATGATTTCCTGCAGTTTTGCTATATGCAGACCACTTAAACTACATGACCCGTAAAAAGGAAGTACATGAAATACTCATCCAGTACCCCTATGATAATTATTAGAGGGCTAAATGACATTTGTAGCATAAATCCAGAAATTCATAATTTTCCTAATTTGTCTGATAATTAATTTATTTATTCTAGTATCCAAAAAGCCCAAGTTTGAACATGAAGTGGCAATTTCAGACAAGATAATATTCCAATAAATTTATGGTAATTACAAAATGCACAATCAACTCTAAAGCCTAAGTCTTCAAAATTTTCAGCAAGGTTTGGGCCCTTAAATTTAATTTCAAAGATATCTCATAAAAAGTCATTTTAAAAGATTTTACAGCAATATTACCTCCACAAATTCAGAGAAAATTCAGGGAAGAATATGATGGCCTACAAATACCCTAGAAAAAGTCTCATAATTTATCATTTAAAAATAAGGCTATACTTGATTTTCTCATGAAATTTCAAGTTTATGGGTTAATGAACAAAGTATACTAATTAACCATCAAAAATTTCAACAACAATTCCCACATGATAATATTGAGCTAGAAACACTATGTATCAAGTTTCATAATTTTTCAATAGGTATTGGTCTCTTGCAAGAATTATTTAGTATGTAACTAAAATAAAGCACTTGTGAAGTAGATGCCCTAATTAGATATCCAAAAATTCTATCAAAATTCATACATGATTAGTATAGTCTAAAACTACCTCTGCCAATGTTTCATGCCCTTTCAATGTGCAGTGAGACCACAATAGCCAAATTAGTAATTAGGGCAATCCTAATAGTTACAAATGAAGTGCTACAAATATTGATCAAAACTCCCCAAGTAAATTACCAGAGGCTCAAAATATCCTAATTCCCTCACTACCCAAATTTGGTTAAGTTTCAAGATGTTTAGCTAACCTAAACCTACACTAAAAATTTTAGGTCCTAAGCTAGGGTTAGGGTTTTGGGGACCCTACCCTTTTCAAAATTAGTTAATATTTTTAACAGAGGGTTTTATATATCCTAGGAACCTCCTTGCAAAATTTGATGTTCATCCAAGGTGTTTAGGACTCATGCCCTTCACAAGGCAAAAAGGTCCCTCCTTAGGGTTTGGCCTAGGAACTTCGGGCAAATCTATTCCACACTACCCCACATTCCATGGGGAGGTGCTAAGTGCCATAACAAGTCAGTGCCCCAAATTTCAGCCTCTGTTGAGGTGATTTGGTCACGCAAAATCAAAAGTGCACTTTTTGACCAAAATACCCTTATTAAGGTAAAGTTAGGGTTGGGACAATACCTACTCAAAACACATCCAAATTAGGTGAAACTTTATACAGATACATAACATGAGCCCAAGGACCACTCACCACAATTTGGGAGGGTTTGGAGGTCATTTGACTACTTAATTTAATTACCCTAGCTTTATTAAATAAAGTCAAAAACTTTAGGAAAATTGTGTCCAAAAATTCTGAGTTTTGGGCAGGACCTAGGTATAGCTAGGTAGGCTCCCTGCCAAAATTTCAACTGATTTGGGCTAGGGATGAAGTGTGGGCACTCAGTTTAATGACTTCCTAGCCCTAAGGGTATGTCCCACCAAAATGGGTGCCCTGGTCAGACCATGCACCCAAATTAGTTCAAACAAATTTTAAAATAAAATAGACTCAGAGGGCTACAACGTTTGTGTTGAAAGTTTTTCCACCATATGAACCTAGGTATTTTTAAAAATTAAAACCATTTAGAGTATAATGTGTGACAGAAATAAAATAATCAAGAAATAATTTCCTATAGTTTAATGCATTCCTTGCACGAATCTTGGCGCATGCATAGACGGCATCCAGTCATCTCCTTCCTCCAGCCGACGGTCCAGATTTATCCCGCCTGGAGTACTTTCCGGACGCTGCCGCCGGCGACCCGGCCACCTCCCCGTCCAGCCACCGCCACCACCACCTCCGTTGAGGTGGTGGCCGTCGCCAGGCGGCGGCTTGGCCGCCGGAGGGCCGTTTTTCGGCGAACCCGACAAGTGGATTTTTTCGGAAAATCCATGAAAATGCAGAACTGGATCGGGCTCAATTGAGCCCGAATCTTAAGCCTAAGAAATCCTATGATCTACCCGAGAGTTAAGGAGAGAGGGAGGACCTTCCTGGCGGCCTGGATGCGGGAAGAGCGGCGGGATGCCATTGACGACGACGGTGGCGCTCGGCTTCTGCAATAGTACAGTGGGATGGCTCATCTCCTCCAGGTAAACGCTCGAAAATATTCCCCTTGGCCCACTGATGGTGTTTAAATGGCAATTGGGGAAGGGGGGTGGCTGGTTCTTCAATGGCCATCAACACCATTAATGGTGTGGCTCGGGTAGAGTGGAGGGGGGCTGAATCCACCACTTGGTGGCCGGGAAACAGCTGGAATCAACTCCTCTTCCCTAGAGGAGTTGATTGAAGCCATTAAAGGTGGATGTTAGCCTCCCTTGGCCGGTTTTCCACTCTCCCCTTCCTCTTCCCCATCTTCTCTCTCCTCCATTAACATGGAGGGAGCTCCTTTCTCTCTCCTAGTCACCTCTGGTTGACTGGTCAACCTCACAAGCTAAATGCAGCCCACTTGGTTATGATGGTCATGGAAATGGGGTTAGCCTAAGGAGGAAGTGGCTTGGGCTTGGGTTAGCCCTTTTGGGCTAGGTTTGACTTGACCTAAACGAGGGTTGACCTGGGCCAATTTGACCATCTGGGTTGACCCCATTGGGTTTTTAGTGCCCATTGGACTCCCTTAAGGTCTAGGATTACTTGAATAGGGTTGGTTGAGTATCTTGGTGGTCACATGTCCCTTGGCAAGGGCACTTTGACCATTTTAGGGCTAGAGTTGACTTGGGTCAACATGACCTATTGGGTTGACCCCTATGGGTCCTTGGTGTCCCATTGGCTTCCCCTAAGGTCTAGGTAGGGTTATGTAGGGTTACCCTGCACTTTGGAGGTCACATACCCTTAGTAAGGGTACTTTGACCAGATTAGGAGCTTGAGTTAACCTGGGTCAACCTGGCCTCTAGGGCTGGCCCCAATGTGTCCTTAGTGACCCTTTGACCTCACTTTAGGGTTAGGAGGGCATAGGTGGGGTCCTCTAGGATAGGAGCAGGTCAATTTACCCTAAGCAGGCTAGCTTGACCCATTTAGGGCTAGGGTTGACCTTGGTCAACTGAGCCTCTTTGGTTGACCCTAATGGGTCCTTATGGCTCTAATGGGCCTCCCAAGGTATTAGGGGGGTGTTGTGGTAGGGTCTTGAGGTCAAGGTGTAGCCCATGGTCTTCCTAAACCATTGCTTAGAGTTCTACTATTAGCAGACCATGATGATCTTCCACATTTTGTCCCCTATCTCTTGGCCCATTTCTGGCTTCCTAGGGTTTTGTCATGACTTAGTCATGGCCAAAACCACTCTTAGGGGTCTAGTTGGAAATGGGATGTTACGAGAGAAGTGAGGGGCAGAGCAATCTGCGAAAAGTTTTCCATAAACCTTCTATAATACCCGGCTAGTCTCAGGAAACTTCGTACTTCTGCCACGGTTCTCAAAACTGGCCAATCTTTGACGGCCTCCACTTTTGCAGGATCCACCGCCACACCATCACCACTAATCATGTGGCCCATAAATGCCACCTTCTCCAACAGAACTCGCACTTTGAGAACTTTCCATAAAGCTGGTTTTCTCTCAACACTTGCAACACTGATCTCAAATGAGTCTCATGCTCCGCCTCATATTTGGAGTGTACCAAAATATCGTCAATAAAGATGACAACAGAAGAGTCCAGTATTCATGAAATACTCGATTCATCAGATCCATGAATACTTATGGTGCATTCGTCAACCCGAACGACATCACCGAGAACTTAAAATGACCATACCACGTTCCAAAAGCTCTCTTGGGTATGTCCTCATCTCGAATCTATAACTGATAGTATCCTGTCTTCAAGTCCAAATTAGAATACACCACTGACCCCACCAACTGGTCGAACAGGTCATCTATCCGAGGAATTGAATACTTATTCTTGACAATCAGTTTATTCAACTCTCGGTAGTCTATGCACAACTGCATACTACCATCTTTCTTCTTCACAAACAACACTAGCGCGCTCCAAGGTGAAGAACTGGGTCTAATATACCCCTGCTCCAACCGTTCCTGCAACTATACTCTGAGTTTAGCCAACTCTTTTGGTGCCATCCTAAAAGGAGGACGTGACAGCGGTCTAGCCTCTAACAGTAACTTAATCGATAAATCGATCTCCCATCGAGGAGGTGCTCCAGGAAGCTCCTCGGGGAACACATCCTCGAACTCTGCCACTACCGGCATGTCTTCAAGTGACAGCCTGGAAAGGCAAACCACCAACAATGATACAAGAGCTACTCCTCCCTGGGTAACTACCAGCACCAACTGCATGGCCGAAATCATGGAGTAGGCCACTGCACTAAGGCCCTCAAACGCAACTTCTATCTGCCCTTCACTTCTTAGGGTCATCACCTTAGATTGGCAGTCAATACTGGCACGCTGCACTACATGCCAGTCCATTCCCAATATTAAATCAAACTCAACCAACGGTAGAACTGTCGCTATCAACGTGAAGTCAACTCTGTCTAGACTACAACAAAAGCGCCCCTTCGCCCCGGTAGTCATGGATGACCCATTGGGCATGCGTACCTTCAGCTACGCATCCTCCGAGAACGACTCAACTCCAATCCTCCGGATAAATATTTTCACAAGGAAGGAGTGTGGTGCTCCCGTATCAAACAATACCCTAGCGGGGTACCCAGAAACTAACACAAAGCCTAAAACATAGGCAACATGCATAAACGATCTTAAAAGTCTAAGATAAAAAGATTAACTCAAACTTTCATACTCGTCACCACATCAGGTTGGCGGATCACTTCTTGTTGCCCAAGGTTATACGTCCTTGGCAGCATGGGTTGGAAACAAGAAGCACTAGACTCCAGCATCTTTCCTTTCTCCGCTGTGCTGGGACCAGAGTGCACCGACTGTTCTTGTCTCGACTCCTGTTCCGCACCACCCTCAGTACAGAAATGAGCTATGTGGACCGGTTTGCCACACTGGTAGCACGATCGTGGTCCCTTGAAGCAAGACCCCCCCCTGACGTCGTACTATCCTTCTCCCAATTCTTGTAGGGACGGGCCTTCTTTTTCCACCCACTTCCTTCATATTTTTCTTGATATTGAGGAGGCTTTCCTTCCCCCTATTCAAAACCCTTCCATCGTTGGATTCGCTCCAAATCGCTCTCCAATGTTCTGGCAGCCTCAAAAAACTCATTGAACCCGACATTCTTTATAGATATGATGGATTGTCTCAGATTCTCCCTCAGTACCTGGTAGAAGAGGTTGTCCCTCTCCACATCATCAGCCATGGTCATTCCAGGATAACGAACCAACCGAGTAAAATCCTGAACATACTGGTCCACCATCTTATCCCGCTGCACCAAGTGCAGAAATTGCCTCTAAAGGGCTAACCTCATCGACACTGGAATGTACTTTTTCAAGAAATCATTCTCGAACTCCTCTATGGACGGGGTGCATCCAGGAAACTGGAGACCGCTATGGCTCACACAACACAGCTTGGCATCACCTTCCAACATGAAACTTGCAAACTCAGCTTGCTTCTAGTTGCACAGGTAGACACAAGGAAACTCACGTTCCCGCATACTCCTATGTGGATAACTTCTTAATGCAATTCGTGTAGGACATTCATCCACGAAGACATACCTTGGACACTAACCTCGCTCTGATATAAATTTGTAACACCTCCCCTGTAATGACCTTATAATATGGGTCCGGCCGGGGCCCCACAACATACACACGCCACAGCTTAAGCATTATAAGATGATATAAGCTACCCAACTCAAAACTCAGACTAAAAATAGTTGAAACAAAAGAGCAAAATTAGAAGTTATCCACAAACGCATAAGTATTAACACGACCTTATGGCCTTACAACAATATAGTGTCCAAAATTCAACCATAATATTAAGTGTCAATGTGCATAAGCACTCCTAGGCTACCTCGGTGTGCAAGCCGGAAAATATAGTACATAAAGCATTACATTCCAAAAACAGAGCTATAACACTTCATGAGGCTTAGGCCTTTTTGGTCGCCGAGCTTGCTCCCGCTTTCGATCCTTGCCCTGTAAAAATTTGGTTGTAACGTGGGTTAGCAAAGGCTGAACTCAACTGTGTAAACAATACATCTCCTCCCGGTCGTCCCTAGCGGACCCTGGGGCACTCCATCACCCTGCAGGTCAGCACTTTGTATGCAAAATACAATAATATGTAAATCTATAAAATAATTTTGGATGTCTCATACAGCAGACACGTTTTTATGTTGAGCATATAATAAAAGTGGCGTACAATGCAGCATGAATGCAATCCCGGGTTTCACCTAAGGCACCCTAAAGCGTATGCTTCTAACACATCATCACATCGTGTACTTCCAATTTCCCCATCGGCGTTCAAACCGCAAACACAAGGGTACTCTAATTTCCCCCAAATGGCATACAAACCGTAAACACAAGGGTACTCTAAATTCCCCCAAACGGTATACAAGCCGCCACACAAATAAACCGATAAGATACCTTGCTAGAACCCACCCATTCGCGATGACCCAGGCCCGACTCAAATATCGGGATCAAGTCCACCGAAGGAGTGTATCACCTCTCCTGTAATGACCGTATAATATGGGTCCGGCCGGGGCCCCACAACATACAGATGCCACAGCTTCAGTATTATAAAATGATATAACTACCCAAACTCAAAACTCAAAACACAACACAGCGGAAACAACCAAAGAGACTAGAAGTTATCCAAGCCTACAAGAGTAACATAATGGCCTTAAGGCCTTACAACAAGAGTGAATCCAAACTCAAATAATGCATCAGTCCTGAAAGTACATAAGCACACCTAGTCTACCTCGGCCTGCAAGCCGGTCAAAAAGAGCATAAAACATACAATGTCATAAACGTAAGCTACAACAAAAGGTAACACTTCATAAGGCTTAGGCCTTTCTGGCCGGCGAGCTAGCTCCTGCTTGCGATCCTTGCCCTATAAAAATTATTAGTAATGTGGGTTAGCAAAGGCTGACCTCAAACTGTGTAACCAACACATCTCCTCCCGGCCGCCCCTAACGTACCCCGGGGTACTCCTCCAACCTGCGAGTTTGCGGAGAGTTGGAGGCGTTCCTTCGGGTAGATATGTGAAGTCCCCGTTGTTTAGAGTCCGTAAGCGAGAACGGACATAGGCATGATGTGTGAAGCCTACCCGGACATGTTGGTCTGGATCGGTGATGTTGCATTGCATAAATGCCGGAGAAGACTCCGTGCTATGGATTGTTTTTCGGGTTTTCTACGCGGTAGATTGCAGTAGGGAGCCTTGGGGACTAACCTAAAGGTGCACCCGGAAAACTGGGCGGATACGAGATCTTGCCAACTTGGTGGCCTGAGAGCCAACTTGAACATAACCGGGTTATGTGAATTGTGATGGAAATGGGACTCGGTGGAAGTTTGACCCGCGCAAATGGCTTAAATTGTCATTGCGATGTGAGCACGGGTTAGATGGAACCGTACCCGTTCTATGTCGTTCGGTTAAAGAGACCTAAAGGCACGTGGCACTTGCTGTTGGCATAGATTAGGGTCTTCGGCGGTCAATGACTTAAATTGTCGTGACCCAGGCCAAGAAGACAAATTGCTCATATGTTTGGCCGTCAAAGTGGCGGTGTTGAGTCCGGAATGTCTATGGCTTTAATTGACGTGACATCGACCGGTTCATCGAGAATGTGCCCTGAGAGCACGGGGCGTATGGCCGTGCGAGCCAACGTCTGTGATGAAATGGCTATTTGTTTATATTGCTCGCTTATGCTAATGAAATGCAGGGAAGGAGCATCGCCGCCCGAGTTGGGGGCGGGATCGTTATAATTTGGTCAGCATTGCTGACCGTTGCCTTGTTTTGCCACAGTGCGGTGGTTTATTGCTTGCAGGTGCAGCTGGACCAAGCGGTCAATAGCGGGCTAAAGCCCGAATGCGAAGCCGGCCCTTGAAGGCCTTATTGGAAGTGTTTACTGCTTTATTCATGTGTGACTGGCCTACGTGTCGTGGTTTGTAAAACATGTAATTTGAAGTGAAACATTTTGTAAGGCCTTAAGGCTTATTTTGGGTATTTTTGTATAACATTCCTATTTTGTATTAGTGGACATTCGTGCTTTAATGCTGAGTTCTTTGTTACAACCATTATAAACTACTTCCGCTAGAATGATCTGTGTAGGACGTTGAGATTGGTTGGATGGTTTCCATAAGTAAGCACCCGGTCTGTCTGTAGTATATGGCGTCGGGCCCCGGCCGGACCTACTGCTATATGCTATCCTACGGATAGGGGGTGTTACAATTTGGTATCAGACTACTGGTTTTGGTTGGGCTTAATCTGAATTCGTGGACGAATTCTTTTTAAGGGGTGGTGAGCACATTGTGTGCGTCATCTATATAATGGTAAAAGAACCCATGAATGTCCACTTAGGAATGAAAATACTCGTGTTTGAGGAACCTGCGTGTTCCTATAATTGCTGTTTGCAATTTTATTCGGTCGCTTAACGGTGTTTTGTACCACTATAGGTGACCAGAAGTGGTGTTGGGCCGTCAGAACGCCGAGTTTCTGAGGCTAGTAGTGCACCGAAAGTTGCTCCCGCAACACCTCTGTCGGCTGAGAACATACGATTGGTGGTTGAATCGGTGTTGGCCATGATAAATGCGCAGCCTGCAAGGCAGACACAGTAGCCCGCTCCTACGATGGAACAAGAACCTCTTCAAGAGGCTGAGCCGAGGAGAGTGGAGCAAGTGGTTGTGGAACCTGTAGTGCCAAGGAGGGCAACTGAGAGGCAGCTTAAGCATGTTATGATCTTTAACCCTCCGTTATTCTCGGGGTTGGGAACCCCATCTCAGGCTGAAGACTGGCTCTCCAGGGTGAGAGAGTCATGACAGCAATGGAGATGGAGGAGTGGCAAATGACCACCATCGCTACGTTCCTTCTGGACGGTGAAGCAAGGATGTGGTGGGAAGGATTGGAGCTGCATCATTTGAGGGGTAGACAACTGATAGATGTTCTGATGGAAGAGTTCTCGGGATTGTTCTTAGCAAGATACCTCCCTTCTACTCAGAGGATTTCGATGGAGAACGAATTTCTGAAGTTGGTTCAGGGTGAGAAGAGCGTGGATGAATATCTCCATGAGTTCACTCGTTTGAGTCGATATGCTAGCTCCACCATCATGGATGAGGAGCGCAAGACTAATCGCTTTTATGAAGGCTTGAGGGATGAGTTGATGCTACTACTTTCGGGGCCGATGACGCAGGGTTTCTTAACCTTGGTCAATACTGCCCGGTCCTTGGAAAAGGACATGAAAAATGTACAAGCAAAGAAAAGCTTGGGTGAGAAGAAATCTGAATTCAAAGTGCCGACTACTACAAAGTCCAGCTATCGGAGGTCTTTCAAGAAGCATAGAACTTCGGGTCCAGCTCCTTCTGGTGCTTCTGGGGCGACTACGAGTCGGACCCCGTGCGCGTGTTTTACATGCGGAAAGACGGGGCATTTCACCCGTGATTGTTGGAGCGGACGTCCTAAGTCCGAGAGAAGGCCGGGAGCTACTTATGAAGAGAAGGGAAAGGCGGTGGAGTCGACCGCATCCCATTATGCTCCGGCCCAACCAAGGGTCTACAATCTTGGCCAACAGGAGGCCATCAAACAAGCTGATGTGGTGACAGGTACGGTTTAATTTATAGCAAGTCAATTTCTTTAAATACTTGTTATGCACATGTTACCTTACCACTGCTTGTTTAGGATTTGTATATATTTGTGAAAATCCGGCACGAGCACTCTTCGATATGGGAGCCTCACACTCCTTCTTGTCCGAAGGATTTATATCACGCATCAGAGTCCCTTCTTTGATGGCGAAGGATAAGTTGGATGTGTTGTTGCCCAATGGGTGTTCGATGCAAGCGGATAGGATCTGCGATGTTAAGGTTCGTATTGGGCAGCAGGAGTTCGACCTGCGGTCGTCTTTACTTCCGTTAGTGTAGTTCGACGTCATATTTGGCATGGACTGGCTCTCGGAGCAGCAGGCCCATATAGATTACGGTAGCAAGGAAGTCAAGCTGGGAGCAAGTCGTGAGACGACTTTTACGGGCTTAAAGGGGTCGAGCAAGACGTTGATGTCTGCTCTTCAGGTGGTGAAGGCGGTTCGTGCCGGAGCAGAACTGTTCTTTACACTAGTGGAGGTTGCAAAACCGAAGCCCGCATTGGATTGTATTTCAGTGGTATCGGAATACCCTGATGTGTTCCCCGCAGATCTTCCTGGAGCCCAGCCTCAGCGGGAGATAGATTTACGATCGAGCTAGTGCCAGGTGCAAAGCCTGTGTCACGATCTTCGTAACGGCTAGCGCCTAAGGAAATGGAGGAGCTGAAAGTTCAACTGCAAGAGTTATTGGAGCAAGGGTATGTGCGCCCGAGTTCTTCGCCTTGGAGCGCACCGGTCCTCTTTGTTAAGAAGAAGGACGGAAGCTTGAGGCTATGTATTGATTATCGGGAGCTCAACAAGCTGACGGAGAAGAACAAGTACCTGATCCCTCGGATTGATGATCTTTTTGATCAGTTAGTCGGGTCGACGGTGTACTCGAAGTTGGATCTCAAGGCTGGATACTATCAGCTGCGAATAAGGGAGAGTGATATCCCGAAGACAGCGTTTAGTACGTGATACGGGCATTATGAGTTTACGGTCATGCCGTTTGGGCTGACTAATGCGCCGTCAGTGTTCATGGATTTGATGAACAGGACGTTCAGGGAGTACTTGGATCATTTCGTGATCGTCTTCATCGATGATATTTTGGTGTACTCGCAAAGTGAGGAAGATCACTTCAAGCATCTTCATTTGGTGTTGGAGACGCTAAGGAGAAATCAGTTGTATGCCAAGTTCTCGAAGTGCGAGTTTTGGCTATCCTCAGTGGGGTTCCTCGGGCATATAGTGAGTGGAGAGGGTATTGCTGTGGATCCGGCGAAGATTGTTGCGATACGGGAGTGGCCTGAGCTTGTTACGGTAGCGGAAGTCCGGAGTTTTCTGGGGCTTGCCAGCTATTATAGGCGCTTCGTAGAGAACTTCTCGCGGATAGCTTTGCCTCTCACTACTTTGACGAGGAAGGAGCATAAGTTTGTCTGGACGCCGGAGTGCGCACGAGCTTTTGAGGAGTTGAAGTGTCGGTTGACCACGGCGCCTGTGCTGAGTTCGCCATGTGGAACCAAAGGCTATGAGATTTATAGTGATGCTTCGGGCAGCGGTTTGGGTTGCGTGCTACTGCAACACGGAAATGTAATAGCTTATGCCTCGAGACAGCTAAAATTGCATCAGAGGAATTATCCGGTCCATGACTTGGAGTTAGCGGCCGTGATTTTTGCCTTGAAGCTGTGGAGACACTATTTGTACGGTGTGAAGATTGATATCTACACCGATCACAAGAGCCTGAAGTATCTTATTGATTAGAAGCATCTGAATATGCGGCACCGTAGATGGATGGAGTTCCTGGGGGACTATACATTCAAGATCCACTACGTGCCTGACAAAGGGAATGTGGTTGCAGACGCGCTGAGTCGCCGAGCCCCAGCTCAAGCCAATTGGCTATCGGTGCATGATGAGCGGTTGGTGCGAGAGTTGGAGGCATTAGAGATTGTTTATGTGGATAGACAATCAGGAACTGAAGCAGTTCTGAATTGGACTGAAGTCCAATATGACTTGGCTGATCGTATTCGGCAGGCTTTGGATATGGATGCTCATATGAAGCAGTTCATGGTAGAGGCTCTGGATGGGTCAAATTCCCAATTCGTCGTGGAGGACGGATTACTTTGGAAAGACGGTCGTCTGTGCGTCCCAAATGTGGGCAATTTACGGGTGGAGTTGTTGTACGAGGCGCACCATACCAAGTACTCGATTCACCCGGGGAGCACGAAGAAGTACCGTGATGTGAAGAAACTGTTTTGGTGGCCGGGTTTAAAGAAGGATGTGGCGCTATACGTAGCCAAGTGCCAAACCTGCGCCTTGGTAAAGGCGGAGTGCCAAAAGCCGGGTGGATTTCTTAAGTCCTTGCCTATTCCGAAGTGGAAATTTGACGACATCTCTATGGACTTTGTGCACGGTTTGCCAAGGTCGCAAAAGGGGAACGACGCAATTTGGGTGGTTGTTGATCGATTAACGAAGGTGTCGCATTTTATTCCGCATAGGAATGATGATCCGGTGGAGAAGTTGGCAAAACTTTATGTGGATAACATAGTACGGCTTCATGGTGTGCCCCGCAGCATCGTGAGTGACCGAGATGGGCGGTTCACGTCCAATGATTGGAGGCTAGTGCAGCAAATGTTGGGAACAAAGTTGAAATTCAGCACAGCCTTCCATCCGCAAACGGATGGGCAGACCGAGAGGGTCAATAGAACCATGGAAGACATGCTTCACATGTGAGTCTTGGATTTTGGAAAGCAATGGGAAGACCACCTTTATTTGGTGGAGTTCGCATACAACAATAGCTACCAAGCGAGTATTCAAATGGCGCCTTTCGAGGCCCTATATGGTAGAAAATGTCGCACGCCGTTGTCTTGGTTAGAAACAGGTGAGTCAAAGTTGTATAAGCGATCAGAAGTGGAGGATGCTACTTCTTTGGTGAGAACCATTCGGGAGAGGTTGCTTATCGCTCAGGACCGGCAAGCAAAGTACTATAATGTCAAGCACAGGAATGTGGAGTTCGCTGTCGGCGATTATGTATACTTAAAGATCAAGTCGTTCAAGGGTGTCTCGCGGGTGCGGCGATTGAAAAAGCTAAGCCCGAGGTACCTTGGACCGTTTGAGGTTCTGGAGCGAGTTGGTGAAGCGGCCTATCGGTTGAAGCTTTCAGTGGAGCTTAGTGGTTTATATGATGTATTCCACATTTCGGTACTTCGGAAGGCGGTGCAAGAGCCTATGTAAGTGATCGCGGTTGATCAAGTGCCGGTGGACAGTGGGCTAACGACAAAGGTTAAGCCCGTGCAGATTGAGGAATCGGAGGTCAAGCGGCTACGCAATAAAGAGATCAGGATGGTCAAGGTCCGGTGGGACAATTGCGGTCGTGAGGAGCTCTCTTGGGAGAGAGAGCAGACTATGCTTCACGAGTATCCGGAGTTGTTTCGCTCAGGTACAAATTTTGGTTTTGTACATGTCTTTCCTTTATGTAATTTCGTGGACGAAATTCTTTTAAGAGGGGGAGAGTTGTAACGCCCCGAAACTCAAAGGAGCGAAGGGGGACGTTTTGGGTCAGTCTGGGTTCTGGCTGCAGGCACACGGCCTGGGACACGGGCGTGTCTCAGGGCGTGTCAAGCCTGTGTCGACACTGAGCCGGGAAGTCGACACTTTGGTCTCGGCATTGTGTCGAGACTGGGCACACGGCCTGCGACACGGGCGTGTCGCAGGGCGTGTCGACCCATGTCAACACTTAGCCGTGAAGTGGACACTTTGCTTCGACGAAGTGTCGAGACATGGCACACGGCCTGCGACACGGGCATGTCGCAGGGCGTGTCAACCCGTGTCGACACTCGTCCCGCGAAGTCGACAATTTGGTCTCGACATGGTGTCGAGACAAGGCACACGGCCTAGTACACGGGCGTGTCCAAGGCCGTATCATCAGGTCGACGATCTTCGCTCGATGAAGTGTCGAGTGTCGAGACCGTGTACACGGCCTAGGGTCCAGGCGTGTTGAGGTGACACGGGTAGGGACACGGGCGTGTCCTAGAACCCGTGCAGTGCTCGGGTTGATTTCGGGAAAAACGATGGGGGTACACGGTCGTGTCAGGTGGAACACGGGCGTGTCAGCTCGAACACGGGCGTGTTCGATACCCGTGTGAGGTTCCAGGAGAGCCGATTTTGACGGCGAATGAGGCACACGGCCCTGGACACGGGCGTGTGCCAGGCTGTGTTCGGTCCAGATTGGGCATTTCAGTCCCGAATCAAAGCCGTTCGTTTCCTTATTTTGAGATCCAACGGCTGGGGGTTGTTCTTGAAGGGATATACCCGGGATTTGACTTAGAAACCCTCACTTTTCTTAAGTGTTATCTTTATAAAAACCTTAGAGAGAGAGAGGAGAGTGAAGGAAGGAAGAAGGAGCTAGATCCTGCCATTGGAGGAGCTTCAGAGCTCCGAATCGCGAGCCGACTCCGGATCCACGGAGGCAAAGCTAGTGCGGTGCTTTTCATCCGATTACTTTTCAATGGCGCCAAAGAGGAACGCTATGGTAACGATCCTCATCTTGAGCATGAGTAGATCTCTTTCTTTGCATAGGAAGCCCGCTCTCGCGAGTTTGCGGAGATTTGGAGGCGTTCCTTCGGGTAGATATGTGAAGTCCCCGTTGTTTAGAGTCCGTAAGCGAGAACGGACATAGGCATGATGTGTGAAGCCTACCCGGACATGTTGGTCTGGATCGGTGATGTTGCATTGCATAAATGCCGGAGACGACTCCGTGCTATGGATTGTTTTTCGTGTTTTCTACGCGGTAGATTGCAGCAGGGAGCCTTGGGGACTAACCCAAAGGTGCACCCGGAAAACTGGGCGGATACGAGATCTTGCCAACTTGGTGGCCTGAGAGCCAACTTGAACATAACCGGGTTATGTGAATTGTGATGGAAATGGGACTCTGTGGAAGTTTGACCCGCGCAAATGGCTTAAATTGTTGTTGCGATGTGAGCACGGGTTAGATGGAACCGTACCCGTTCTATGTCGTTCGGTTAAAGAGACCTAAAGGCACGTGGCACTTGCCGTTGGCATAGGTTAGGGTCTTCGGCAGTCAATGGCTTAAATTGTCGTGACCCAGGCCAAGAAGACAAATTGCTCATAGGTTTGGCCGTCAAAGTGGCGGTGGTGAGTCCGGAATGTCTATGGCTTTAATTGACGTGACATCGACCGGTTCACCGAGAATGTGCCCTGAGAGCACGGGGCGTGTGGCCGTGCGAGCCAACGTCTGTGATGAAATGGCTATATGTTTATATTGCTCGCTTATGCTAATGAAATGCAGGGAAGGAGCATCGCCGCCCCGAGTTGGGGGCGGGATCGTTATAATTTGGTCAGCATTGCTGACCGTTGCCTTGTTTTGCCACCGTGCGGTGGTTTGTTGCTTGCAGGTGCAGCTGGACCAAGCGGTCAATAGCGGGCTAAAGCCCGAATGCCAAGCCGGCCCTTGAAGGCCTAATTGGAAGTGTTTACTGCTTTATTCATGTGTGACCGGCCTGCGTGCCGTGGTTTGTAAAACATGTAATTTGAAGTGAAACATTTTGTAAGGCCTTAAGGCTTATTTTGGGTATTTTTGTATAACATTCCTATTTTGTATTAGTGGACATTCGTGCTTTAATGTTGAGTTCTTTGTTACAACCTTTATAAACTGCTTCCGCTAGAATGCTTTGTGTAGGAGGTTGAGATTGGTTGGATGGTTTCCATAAGTAACCACCCGGTCTGTCTGTAGTATATGGCGTCGGGCCCCGGCCGGACCTACTGTTATATGCTATCCGACGGATAGGGGGTGTTACACACTCTCCACACATGACGTGTACATCAGGGGATAGCCAGCCGACTACGGAGACACAGCCACGCCTTGGCACATCACAATCCAAGACAATTCTACCCTAGTCCCTTATTTGTACTGCAGCGTTCCCGCGCACCAAGGAAAACATCTACCACTCATGCGGAGCTAACTTTGTCCACCAAGGAAACCATCTACCGCCATTGAGGAGCTAACCTTGTCCGGTTCCGACTACACGTACTCACTCAAGAAAAAGGGGAAAACATCACCACATCACAAATGGCATCTTGCCGCAACGGATCTCTACGAATCTTTAAAGCTCGTATGCAACATCACCGAGTCGGACTAACGGTCGCGACCACGGCTTCACACACCATGCCTAATCCAATAACGGAGCGGATCTCTAATGCAAAAACATGTCAGGGACGGACTCAATCGACCCGGAGGTTCCTCTTGAACCTTGGCGACCCAAACCCCTCTCATTTGAGTGCTTGGTGCCCAAAAATTAGAAAAGGAAAGATGCTAAAACATGCATCCTAAAACCGAGAGGAGAAGTGTCGTTACCTTCCGACTCCTCTTCCTAGCCATGAAACAATAGCCGGATAAAAACCTTCGCAACGATCTAGCCTCCACGGATCTGGACTCGGCTCGCAATTTGGAGCACCGAAACCTCTCCAACAGCCAGATCTCTACTTCACCTTCTTCCTTGCTCTCCCCTCTCTCTAGAACTTTAGAAAGAGAACCACTCAAAAGAAATGAGGGTTTCTAAGGGTCCAATCCCGTGTATATCCCATCAGGAACAACCCCCAGCCATTGGATCCCAAAATAAAGAAACGAACGACCTTGATTCGGGCCTGAAATGCTAAACCTGGGCCGAACACGGCCTGCGACACGCCCGTGTCCAGGGCCGTGTCCCTCATTCTTCGTCAAAATCGACTCGCCAAGAACAATACACGGGCATCTGACACGCCCGTGTTCGACCTGACACGCCCGTGTTCGACCTGACATGCCCGTGTTCCAACTGACACGGTCGTGTGGTCGGTCGTATGCCTCCTTCGATATAGCCCTGAAAACAACACGAGACTCACACGGGTATTGGACACGCCCGTGTCCTTGCCCGTGTCTAACTCAACACGCCTGGGCTCCAGGTCGTGGTCACTGTATCGACACTTCGTCGAACAAAGTTCGTCGACTGCCTGACACGGCCTTGGACACGCCCATGTCCTAGGACAAGTTCCTTGTCTCGACACATCGTCGAGCGAAATTCGTCGACTCCCCGGACCGTTCGTCGACAGGTGCTCGACACGCCCTGAGACACGCCCGTGTCCTAGGCCGTGTGCCTTGTCTCGACACATCGTCGAGCGAAAATCGTCGACTCCCCAGACCGATCGTCGACACGGGCTCGACACGCCCGGAGACACGCCCGTGTCTCAGGCCGTTTTCTCTGCTTGACGATCGTCGACTCCAAAAATCGTCGACCTCTCGACCAAATCGTCGACTGGAGCTTGACACGCCCGTGTCCCAGGCCGTGTGCCCCCTGCCAGAAACCAAAACTTGGCCAGAAATGCTGGTCGTCCCTCTACAAATTTTGGGGCGTTACAACTCTCTCCCCCTTAAAAGAATTTCATCCCGAAATTACAAAGCAAAAGGTAACAAAACTTAAATGGTACCTGATTTGAAGAGCTCTGGATACTATTCTAGCATGGCTTGTTCTCACTCCCAAGAGTGCTCCTCACGACCGCAGTTGTCACATCGGACTTTCACGAGTTTAACCTCTTTATTCCGCAACTGCCGAGTCTCCAAATCCTCTATAGAAAATTGGACGGACTCACGTCCTCAATCCTTCCTCTATCGGCACCGATGTCGGCTCGATCACCACTCTAGCCTCCACCAAGGCTTTGCTCAAGACAGAGACATGGAAGACGTCGTGCAATCCACTCAGCTCCGCGGACAACGCCAACAGATAGGCTGCTTCTCCCACCCGTTCAAAACCTTCAAAAGGCCCCAAAAACCTTGGACTCAACTTCCTGAGTCGGCGAATCCGTGAGACGCCTTTGAACGGCTTGATCTTCAAATAGACTCAATCACCTACCGCAAACTCCAACTTCCTGTGACGAGCATTAAAGTATTTTGCTTGCCGGTCTTGCGCCCCCTTCATACGCTCTTGAATGGTCCGTACCAACTCACAAGCGTCAACTACCACCTCATTTCCCAAAATTTTGGTGTCTCCTGCCTCTGTCCAAGACATCGGTGTGCGACACCGTCTCCCATACAAAGCTTCGTATGGCGCCATTTTTATACTTGCTTGATAACTATTATTGTACCCAAATTCCACCAAGAAGAGGTGATCCTCCCACTTCTTGCCAAAGTCAAGAATGCACATTATCAGCATATCCTCCATAGTAGGTTCGTTCTTTCGGTTTGCCCGTTAGTTTGAGGATGGAACGCCGTACTGAACTTTAGCTTCGTGCCCAAACTCTTCTGAACCAATCTCAAGTCCTTGGACGTAAACCGTCCATCTCGATCGCTGACTATGCTCTTAGGAATCCCATGCAGTCGCACAATGTTACGAACATACAACTCCACCAGCTTCTCCACGCTGTCCTCCTTCCGATTTGGGATGAAGTGGGCCACCTTGGTTAAGCGATCCACGATCACCCAAATAGTATCATTACCCTCCTGCGATCTAGGAAGACCATGTACAAAATCCATGGAGATGTCATCAAATTTCCACTCAGGGATTGGAAGGGGCTTCAGGAACCCGCCCGGCTTCTGACATTCGGCCTTCACCAAGGCGCAAGTTTGACAACGATTCACATATAACGCTATGTCCCGCTTCAGCCCCGGCCACCAAAAGGATTTCTTCATATCCAAGTACATCTTTGTACTGCCCGGGTGAATGGAGTACTTTGTGAAGTGAGCCTCAAACATCAACTCCTCACGGAGTTTGCTGAACTGCGGTATACAAACCCTTCCGTCCATCCTCAGAATCCCATCAAACATCTCCCAGGCGCTGCTCTCGCCCTTTTGAGCCTCCATCACATATGGTTGAAACTCCACATCCAACCGAGTCGCTTCCCGAATGCGATCGGACAAGTCGTTCTGCACTTCAATCCAGTTCAACCGAACCACGCTAGACTCGCCTCTCGCAACACATTCCAAACTAAGGGACTCCCATTCCCGTACCAACCGCTCATCATGAGCTTCGATCCAATTCCCTTGCCCCGAGTGATTTCTACTCAAGGCATCCGCCACCACATTGGCTTTACCTGGCGTATACTGAATCGCCACCTCGTAGTCTCCAAGAAACTCAACCCACCTGTGTTGTCGCATGTTCAAGTCCTTTTGATCCAAGATATACTTCAGGCTTTTATGATCCGTGAAAATCTCCACCTTTGCACCATACACATAATGTCGCCATATTTTCAACGCAAAAATTACCGCCGCTGTAACACCCCAGTTTTTGCAAGAGGTTCAATCTGCTGTTCTGGAAAATTTTTGGGTTCTGGCAGGAGGCACACGGCCTGCGACACGGGCGTGTCGCAGGGCGTGTCGAGGCCGTGTCGACACTCGGCCCAAGTGTCGACACTTTGTGCTCGACAGAGTGTCGAGAGTGAGGCACACGGCCTGCGACACGGGCGTGTCGCAGGGCGTGTCGAGGCCGTGTCGACACTCGGCCCAAGTGTCGACACTTTGTGCTCGACAGAGTGTCGAGAGTGAGGCACACGGCCTGCGACACGGGCGTGTCGCAGGGCGTGTCGAGGCCGTGTCGACACTCGGCCCAAGTGTCGACACTTTGTGCTCGACAGAGTGTCGAGAGTGAGGCACACGGCCTGCGACACGGGCGTGTCGCAGGGCGTGTCGAGGCCGTGTCGACACTCGGCCCAAGTGTCGACACTTTGTGCTCGACAGAGTGTCGAGAGTGGGGCACACGGCCTGCGACACGGGCGTGTCGCAGGGCGTGTCGAGGCCGTGTCGACACTCGGCCCAAGTGTCGACACTTTTGCTCGAGAGTGTGTCGAGACTGGGGCACACGGCTTGGGACACGGGCGTGTCCCAGGCCGTGTCATCTCTCGGGTTGGAGTTGGGGCCGTGTCGTTGGAGCTACACGGCAGGCCACACGGCCGTGTCACGTGGGACACGGGCGTGTCGGATTGAACACGGGCGTGTCGAATGCCCGTGTCTGATTCCATGCGCGTCGATTTGAGACGGCGAATGAGGCACACGGCCCTGGACACGGGCGTGTGCCAGGCCGTGTTCGGCCCAGGTCTTTTATTTTCCAGGCGAATCGCAGCCAGTCTTTTTCTGGTTTTGGGATCTAACGGTTCAGGCCATCTCCTGGACAGTTAAGCCCGACCCTAGGGTTACAGATCCTCATTTTCTTTCAAGTTCTCTCTTTCTTAGATCTTGAGAAAACCTAGAGCAAGGAGGAAGAAGAAGAACTCTTGGGCTGTAGGAAGGGTGTCGGAGCTCCGAATCGCGAGCCGAGTCCGGATCCGTGAAGCTTGGAGCATTGCGAAGTGTTCCATCCGGCTATTTTTGCCATGGCAAGGAAGAGGAGTCGGAAGGTAACGACATCTCTCCTCTCGGTCTTTAGGATGCACGTTTTAGCATCATCTAGTTTTCTTTTCTCTAATTTTTGGGCACCAAACTCTCAAATGAGAGGGGTTTTGGCTTGCCAAGTTTCAAGAGGAACTTCCGGGTCGATTGAGTCCGTCCCCGGCATATTTTGCATTAGAGATCCGCTTCGCTAGTGGATTAGGCATGGTGGGTGAAGCCGTAGTCGCGACCGTTAGTCCGACACGGTGATGTTGCATACGAACTTAGGGATTCGTAGAGGTTTCCGATGCGGCAAGATGTCGTTTGTGTTGTGGTGGTGATTGTCCCGTTTGCTTGAAAAGAGTACATGTAGTCGAACCCGGACAAGGTTAGCTCCTCGTGGTGGTAGATGGTTTCCTTGACAAGGTTAGCTCCAAATGAGAATGGAGATGGTTTCCTTGGTGGACAAGGTTAGCTCTGCACGAGTTGGAGATGTTTTCCTTGGTGCGCGGGAACGCTGCGGTACAAAGAGGGATTGCGATGTGTTTAGTATTGGTTGTGTTGTGCCAAGGCGTGGCTATGTCTCCGTGGTCGGCTGGCTATCCCGTGACACGTGCGTCATGTGTGGAGAGTGTCCCGGCGAGACTAGTCCCCTTCTGTGAGACTGACGAGAATGCCAAGCTTGGGGCAAGCCCGGGCAAAGAGGCCATGAGCGGGTGGGGTCCAGCAAGGCTTCTTAGAATCGGTCAGTCTGTGGTTGTTGGAATCCTGACATGAGACGTCAGAGCTTGCAGGCAAGCCCGGGGCTAAGCCCACGAGCGGGTGGGGCCTTGGCAAGATTTCCATGTGGCGGCCTGTGCGCCGTGTGAGGGAGTTGTGTCTCCCTCAATGTTTGCGGCTTTATGCCAATTGGGGAAAGGTGAGTACCCAAATGTTGTGATGTTGTGCTAGATGCATACGGTTTAGGGTACCTTGGGTGAAGCCCGGGTGTTGCATTCATGTTGCATAATAGGCCCTTTCTTTATATGCTCAACCAGTAGAGAACATGTTTGTTGATTGAGACATCCAAGCCTGTTTTAATGTTTTTCTATTTATAGAAATTTATATTGCATATGAAGTGCTGACTTGCAGGTTGGAGGGTTCCCCGGGGTCCGTTAGGGGCGGCCGGGAGGAGATGTGTTGTTACACAGTTTGAGGTCAGCCTTTGCTGACCCACGTTACTAATAATTTTTACAGGGCAAGGATCGCACGCAGGAGCTAGCACGCCGGCCAAAAAGGCCTAAGCCCATGAAGTGTTTTCTCTTTTGTAGCACTACTTTGATGATGTATGTTTGAGACTATTTTTGTCCGGCTTGCATGCCGAGGTAGACTAGGAGTGCTGAGCACATTCATGTTTGATTGTACTGTATACCCCTTTTGGACATTTGATGTAAGGCCTTAAGGCCATTTGTTTACTCTTTTGGATTAGTGGATAACTTCTAGTTGTGCTTGGTTTTCCGCTGTGTTGTGCAAGTGTTTTGAGTTTGGGTAGCTATATCAACTTTTAATACTAAAGCTGTGGTGTTCGTATGTTGTGGGGCCCCGGCCGGACCCATATTATACGTCTATTACAGGGGAGGTGTTACAATTTGGTATCAGAGGGAGGTTAGATTCAAGGTCAGTGCGTAGAGAAGTTATCCACATAAGAGTAACGCGGGACCATGAGTGTCCTTATGTTTTAGTCTTGAGATTGGAGACTAATCCCTTATTTCTTGTCTTCCTGAAGAGTGCAAGCAACGAGGCGGGCACTTCAAGAGCAAGGGATGATCTCTCGGCGAGCAGTGCTACTGCTCCAGGTCTTTTGGGCACGGGTGTAGACCCGGCCGACTTCTGCCGCATGCTTGCAGAAGCGATGGTGGCAGCTCAGGCTGCAGCAGCGGCTCAGGTGGCAGCCCCTGCCACACCAGATACGGCAACGGCCGTGCCAGGAACAGAAGCCAGGCGAGTGGAGCCTTTGGCGGAGAGAGTAGTTGTTGGACATGGAGACCGACACATGAAGTATTTCCTGAGTTTCCATCCCCCATCTTTCAAGGGTGTCGGAATGCCAACGGATGCGGAAGACTGGTGGGTTCGCATTCAAGAACTGTTAAGGGCGGCAGAGACGCCAGAGGAAAAGAAAGCTGAGTATGCGGCGTTCATGTTGGAAGGAGACGCCAAGTTGTGGTGGGTGAGCCATAGCGGCCGCCAGTTTCCGGGACGCACCCCGTCAGTGGAAGAGTTCGGGGACGCTTTTCTTAAGAGGTATATCCCAGTTTCAACTCGGTTGGCCCTGCAGAGGCAGTTTCTGCATCTAATGCAGCGAGACAAGACAGTGGATGAGTACGTGCAAGAGTTCACCCGATTGGGTCGTTATGCGGGAACGACAATGGCTGATGATGTAGAGAGGGATAACCTCTTCTACCAAGGTTTGAGGGAGAATCTGAGGCAGCCCCTCATCTCCATGAAGAGGGCGGGATTTAATGAGTTAGTTGAAGCCGCCAGGAGTTTGGAGAATGATTTGGAGCGAACCCAACGCCGTAAGGGTTTTACTCCCAAGCAAGGGGAAGGGAAGCCTTCCCAATCTTATGGAAAGTCTGATGGGAGTAGGTGGAGGAAGAAGCCTTCCACTTCCAGATCTGGTGAGAGGAGCAACTGGACGCCTGGGGGTTCCCACTCTAGGGGACCGCCGACGTGCTACAACTGCGGGAAGGTTGGGCACATAGCCCGTGCTTGTCAGCAAGGGGGAGCGGGGCAAGAGTCAAAGCAGGAGCAGTCTGTGCGCTCGGGCCCCAGTGCTGCAGAGAAAGGAAAGATGGCGGAGTCGAGCGCTTCTCGGTTCCAACCGGTGCAACCAAGGGCCTACAACCTTGGACAGCAAGAAGCGATCCGCCAGACGGATGTGGTGACAGGTATGAAGAGAATTTAAGTTTAAATTTTGTGCTTCATCCTTTTAGACTTTTGTGTAATGTCTATGTTGTAGGCTTCGTGTTAGTTTCCGGATACCCCGCTAGGGTATTGTTTGATACAGGAGCATCGCACTCCTTTCTTGCGGAGAGCTTCATCCGGAGAATAGGAGTTGAGTCTTTCTCGTCGGGTGCAGAGCTGAAAGTGCGCATGCCCAATGGGTCATCTATGACCACCGGGGCTAAAGGGCGCATTTGTTGGGAGCTAGACGGAGTTGTCTTCGCTCTGGAAGCGGCAGTGTTACCTTTAGTAGAGTTCGATGTCATTTTAGGTATGGACTGGCTTGCAGAGCAGCGCGCCAGTATTGACTGCCTTTCTAAGGTGGTGACCTTAAGGAGTAAAGGGCAGGCAGAAGTCAAGTTTGAGGGCCTTGGTGGAGTGGCCTGTTCCCTGATATCGGCCATGCAGTTGGTGCGGGCGGTTAACCAGGGTGGTGTAGCGCTTGTAGCGTTATTGGAGGTTCGTCTCTCCCAACTGTCGATTGAGGAAGTGCCTGTGGTGGCAGAGTTCAAGGATGTGTTTCCGGATGAACTTCCTGGAGCGCCTCCTCGGCGGGAGATCGACTTCTCGATCGAGTTAGTGCCGGAGGCTAGACCGGTGTCACGTCCTCCATTTAGGATGGCACCAAAGGAGTTAGCGGAACTTAAGGTTCAGTTACAGGAACTGTTGGAGCAAGGGTATATTAGACCCAGTTCTTCACCGTGGAGCGCACCGGTGTTGTTTGTGAAGAAGAAAGACGGTAGCATGCGCCTGTGCATAGACTACCGAGAGCTTAAAAGGTTGACCGTCAAGAATAAGTATCCGATTCCTCGGATAGATGATTTATTTGACCAATTGGTGGGGTCGATGGTATACTCGAAGTTGGACTTGAAGTCAGGCTACTATCAGCTACGAATTCGGGATGAGGACATACCCAAAACTGCTTTTGGGACAAGGTATGGACACTTTGAGTTTACGGTGATGTCGTTCGGGCTGACGAACGCACCATCGGTGTTCATGGATCTGATGAATCGGGTATTCCGGGAATACTTGGATTCTTTTGTGGTTGTTTTCATTGATGACATTTTGGTGTATTCCAAATCGGAAGTGGAGCATGAGACCCACTTGAGAATAGTTTTGCAAGTGTTGAGGGAGAATGAGTTGTATGCAAAATTCTCCAAATGCGAGTTCTGGTTAGAGAAGGTGGCATTTTTGGGCCACGTGATTAGTGGTGATGGGGTGGCAGTGGATCCAGCGAAAGTGGAGGCCATCAGAGATTGGCCGGTGTTGAGGACCGTGGCGGAAGTCCGAAGTTTTCTTGGACTAGCCGGGTATTATAGGAGATTCGTGGAGAATTTCTCGAAGATAGCTCTACCCCTCACCTCTCTCACTCGCAAAGACCATAAATTTGTGTGGACCCAAGAGTGCGGTCAAGCATTCGAGGCACTAAAGGAGAGGCTTATGATGGCTCCGATCTTGAGTTTACCGCAAGGGACAGATGGATTTCAAATTTTCAGTGACGCATCGGGATGCGGTTTGGGTTGCGTTTTGGTGCAACATGGGAAGGTGATAGCCTTTGGGTCTAGACAGCTGAAACCTCATGAGAGGAATTACCCCGTCCATGACTTGGAGTTGGCGGCGGTAATCTTCGCGCTGAAAATTTGGCGACATTATGTTTATGGCGCAAGAGTGGAGATCTTCACGGACCATAAAAGCCTGAAGTATCTCTTAGATCAAAAGGACTTGAATATGCGGCAACGCAGATGGGTTGAGTTTCTTGGAGACTACGAAGTGGCGATTCAGTACACGCCGGGTAAAGCCAATGTGGTGGCGGATGCGTTGAGTAGAAAGTACTCGGGGCTAGGAAATTGGATCGAAGCTCATGATGAGCGGTTGGTACGGGAATGGGAGTCCCTTGGATTGGAATGTGTTGCGAGAGGCGAGTCTAGCGTGGCTCGGTTGAACTGGATTGAAGTGCAAAACGACTTGTCCGATCGTATTCGGGAAGCGACTCGATTAGATGTGGAGTTTCAACCTTTTGTGTTGGAGGCTCAAATGGGCGAGAGCAGCACCTGGGAGATGATCGGAGGAATCTTGAGAAAGGATGGAAGGGTTTGTGTACCGCAGTTTGGCAATCTCCGTGAGGAGTTGATGTTTGAGGCTCACTTCTCAAAGTACTCCATTCACCCAGGCAATACAAAGATGTACATGGATATGAAGAAATCCTTTTGGTGGCCGGGGTTGAAGCGAGATGTGGCTTTGTATGTGAGTCGTTGCCAAACATGTGCCTTGGTGAAGGCCGAATGTCAGAAACCGGGTGGGTTCCTGAAGCCCCTTCCAATTCCTGAATGGAAATTTGAGGACATCTCCATGGACTTTGTGCATGGTTTGCCTAGATCGCAGCATGGGAATGATGCTATTTGGGTGATCGTGGATCGCCTAACCAAGGTGGCTCACTTCATCCCGAACCGGAAAGAGGACAGCGTGGAGAAGCTGGTGGAGTTGTATGTTCGCAACATTGTGCGACTGCACGGAATTCCTAAGAGCATAGTCAGTGATCGCGATGGACGGTTTACGTCCAAGGACTGGAGACTGGTTCAGAAGAACTTGGGCACGAAGCTAAAGTTTAGTACGGCGTTCCATCCTCAAACTGATGGGCAAACGGAGAGAACGAACCGTACTATGGAGGATATGTTGAGGATGTGCGTTCTTGATTTTGGCAAGAGGTGGGAGGATCACCTCTTCATGGTAGAATTTGCGTACAACAACAGTTTTCAAGCTAGTATAAAGATGGCGCCATACGAAGCTTTGTATGGGAGGCGGTGTCGAACGCCAATGTCTTGGGCAGAGGCGGGAGACACCAAACTTCTGGGAAAGGATGCGGTAGTTGACGCTTGTGAGATGGTACGGACCATCCAAGATCGTATGAAGGTGGCACAAGACAGGCAAGCGAAATATTTTAATGCTCGTCACCGGAAGTTAGAATTTGCAGTTGGTGATTGGGTTTATCTGAAGGTCAAGCCGTTCAAAGGCGTCTCGCGGATTCGCCGACTCAAGAAGTTGAGTCCAAGGTTTTTGGGGCCTTTTGAAATTGTTGAGCGGATAGGAGAAGCAGCCTATCGGTTGGCATTGTCCGCAGATTTGAGTGGATTACATGACGTCTTCCATGTCTCCGTGTTGAGGAAAGCCTTGGTGGAGGCTAGCGTGGTGATTGAGCCGGCATCGGTGCCGATTGAGGAAGACTTGAGGACGCGAGTCCTTCCAATCGCTATAGAAGATTCAGAGATTCGGCAGTTGCGGAATAAAGAAGTTAAACTTGTGAAAGTTCGTTGGGACAACTGCGGTCGTGAGGAGTTCTCGTGGGAGCGAGAACAGGCCATGCTAGAAGACTATCCAGAACTATTTTTGTCAGGTACAATTAAGTTGTGTACCCTTTTGTTTTGTAATTTCGGGACGAAATTCAGTTAAGTGGGGGAGAGTTGTAACACCCCAGTTTTTGCAAGAGGTTCAATCTGCTGTTCTGGAAAATTTTTGGGTTCTGGCAGGAGGCACACGGCCTGCGACACGGGCGTGTCGCAGGGCGTGTCGAGGCCGTGTCGACACTCGGCCCAAGTGTCGACACTTTGTGCTCGACAGAGTGTCGAGAGTGAGGCACACGGCCTGCGACACGGGCGTGTCGCAGGGCGTGTCGAGGCCGTGTCGACACTCGGCCCAAGTGTCGACACTTTGTGCTCGACAGAGTGTCGAGAGTGAGGCACACGGCCTGCGACACGGGCGTGTCGCAGGGCGTGTCGAGGCCGTGTCGACACTCGGCCCAAGTGTCGACACTTTGTGCTCGACAGAGTGTCGAGAGTGAGGCACACGGCCTGCGATACGGGCGTGTCGCAGGGCATGTCGAGGCCGTGTCGACACTCGGCCCAAGTGTCGACACTTTGTGCTCGACAGAGTGTCGAGAGTGGGGCACACGGCCTGCGACACGGGCGTGTCGCAGGGCGTGTCGAGGCCGTGTCGACACTCGGCCCAAGTGTCGACACTTTTGCTCGAGAGTGTGTCGAGACTGGGGCACACGGCTTGGGACACGGGCGTGTCCCAGGCCGTGTCATCTCTCGGGTTGGAGTTGGGGCCGTGTCGTTAGAGCTACACGGCAGGCCACACGGCCGTGTCACGTGGGACACGGGCGTGTCGGATTGAACACGGGCGTGTCGAATGCCCGTGTCTGATTCCATGCGCGTCGATTTGAGATGGCGAATGAGGCACACGGCCCTGGACACGGGCGTGTGCCAGGCCGTGTTCGGCCCAGGTCTTTTATTTTCCAGGCGAATCGCAGCCAGTCTTTTTCTGGTTTTGGGATCTAACGGTTCAGGCCATCTCCTGGACAGTTAAGCCCGACCCTAGGGTTACAGATCCTCATTTTCTTTCAAGTTCTCTCTTTCTTAGATCTTGAGAAAACCTAGAGCAAGGAGGAAGAAGAAGAACTCTTGGGCTGTAGGAAGGGTGTCGGAGCTCCGAATCGCGAGCCGAGTCCGGATCCGTGAAGCTTGGAGCATTGCGAAGTGTTCCATCCGGCTATTTTTGCCATGGCAAGGAAGAGGAGTCGGAAGGTAACGACATCTCTCCTCTCGGTCTTTAGGATGCACGTTTTAGCATCATCTAGTTTTCTTTTCTCTAATTTTTGGGCACCAAACTCTCAAATGAGAGGGGTTTTGGCTTGCCAAGTTTCAAGAGGAACTTCCGGGTCGATTGAGTCCGTCCCCGGCATATTTTGCATTAGAGATCCGCTTCGCTAGTGGATTAGGTGTTGGGTATTGTATCCACAATGTCCCTGATTTGAAGAAGCCCCTAGACAAGCTAAGGTGAATAGACTATGTATTTGATAAACTGTTTCTAGTTGTGCTTGTAGTTTTTCCACGCTAAGTGCACACCAATGTCAGGGTGCAGTAGGTCAATATACACGGGTCTGCACGACGTAATCCCTCGTTGAGCAGATCAGTGTGTTGGCCTACGTGTACTCTCTCTATTGGAGTGCACTTATTTTCAAGCACATGGCCGCTCATATGCAGGAGAAGACAAGGAGCATGGAGGATCAAGGAGCAGCTCCTAGGTGGAAGACGAAAAATCGTCCAAGGCAGATTCGACGAGAATCATCAATGATTCTCGCCGACTCCTTCTGGCCATCTCAATATGGTGCCAAGTAAGATTCGGCGAGAATCGCTTGTAATTCCCGCCGAACCAATTGTCATGCAGCCCATGGATACAAGTTGAATTCGTTGAGAATCGACAAGTAATTCGACGAGAATCACAATCGATTCTCGACGAATCGTCGAGAATCACTTGATGATTCTCGCCGATTCGTCGAGAATCGTCTGCGATTCTCGCCGATTTTTCCTTGGCGTTTTCTCAGTTAATTTCCTGAACCGGATTCTGTCTCAGCTAATTTCCTGAACCGGATTCTGCCGCAGTTTACTATCTGGACCGGGACTTGGGGGGTATCTCTGTGGGTCCCTCAAACGGTCTTATTAGGGGTAGCTACAGTATAAATACATGGGTATTTTGAACAGTGCGAAGACAGAAAAATACGCGAGCTCACGGAAACCCTAAAATCGCGAAATCCTTCCGCCGCCTCCGTCGCCGCTCGCGCAAGTCCGTCGCCACCGATAGATCTTCTTCCCGATCTCCGGCGACAGTAGCTTAGCAAGGCTTGAGTCTCACGCGTCTATCCAGAGATCCTTTGTCTCTCGATTCGTTGATCGGAAACACTTCCCATCCGAATCGATCGAGACGACCGATCCTCGTGTGACCGTTGGTAGATCGAGCTTGCTTCGCAACGAAGTTTGGATCTCCAAGTTCAGCAGCTGCTCTTCTTCGTAGCCGCCGATCCCGAAGCTAGCCGCCGCTCGTGTGCCGCCGCCGGTTCCGAGGAGATCTTCTCCAAGCAAGACCAAGGTCGTAGACTCTTCATCGACTTCAAGAACACGTCGTCGACCAAAGAGGAACACCGGAGTCTCCAAGAGAAGTTTGTATCACGTGTACATTCTACTTTTATTTTATTATAAAGGAACTTTTGTTCCGTGTTGTAAGGGTTGGGTGCAACCCGATTTGTGGGAGTGTTGACTCTCACGTGTGGAAGGGCTCCTTCCGTTAGTGAAGGGATTGGATTTCAATCCCGTTGGAGAAGTGACCGAGTCGTCCCTTGTTGGGGAGATAGGTCGAAGGGGGAAAGTGGATGTACCCAAGTCGGGGAACCACTATAAATTTGCTGTGTATTCTGTGTTCTGTGTTTGTTGCTTTTATTGTGCAGGTACATCTGTGAATTCCGCAAAAGAACCACACGTCACCTATCCCCCCCCATAGGTGCACATAGCCGACACTAGGTGGACTTTCAAGTGGTATCAGAGCCAGGTTCCTCAACAAAAAGGCTAACACCTTGAGGTGAATCCTGCCACTAGTGTCAACAAGGAGACATACATCTACCATGGACGGACTCAAGTACTCCGGCAAAATCCCAGTATGCAACAGACTCAACTTTCCTATCTGGAAGGAAAGAATCAGGTTCTACATGGAAGCAGTGGACCCTCGACTGTTCATGATCGTGCTGGAGGGACCTTATGTCCCCACTAAGGCCTCCACCATTGATCCCACCAAGAAAGTGCCGAAGACACTCTCTGAAATGGACAAGGATGAGATGGTTCTAGTGGGCCTTGACATGAAGGCTAGAAACATCCTGGTCAGTGCAGTTGATGACTCGATGATGCAAAACTTCAGCAACTGCAGGACAGCTCAGGAGATATGGCAGTGTCTGATCATTCTGATGGAGGGCACAGATGAAGTAAGGGATGATCGGAGATCCCTCCTGAACCAGAAGTATGAGGCTTTCCGGCAAGGGCCTAAGGAAGAGATCGGAGTCACATACGAGAACTTCCTGAAGATTGTCAACGCCCTCAAGGGCTATGGAAGAGTGTTCACCAATGGTGAACTCAATGACAAATTCCTTAGGTCCCTGACTAAGGAATGGGACACAAAGATCTGCGCCATCAGAGAATTTGGCAGACTAGCAGAAACTGATCCTCAAATCCTGTTCGGGAAGCTGATGTCCTATGAACTTCAGCTGAACACCAGGAAGGCAGAGGAAGAAGCAGAGAAGGCTGCTGCAAAAGAAAAGACTGTGGCCCTAAAAGCCAGTCACTCCAGAAAAGGGAAGGGTACGGTGTCCTACCGTGCCAGAAATAAGGAAGAAGAGGAGGACTCTGATCCATGCTCCTCCAGCTCAGAACTGTCGGAAGAGGATTTCTCCCTCATCACTCGAGAGTTCAAGAAATTCCTCAAGATGAGGAATCAAAGAAAGAGAGACGGCTCCTCTTCCAGACATCAGAAGAAAAACTACTCTTCTGACAGGTATGCATCTAAACCTAACAAACATCGTTCTTCTGATATTATTTGCTTTGGATGCAATAAGCCAGGTCACGTTGTGGCCGACTGCCATCAAAGCAAAAGAGATAAAGGGAAAGGAGAGGAGCTCAAATCCTCCAGAGATAAGAAGAAGGAGCGGAGCTATATCGCCAGAAGGCCAAAGACACTAAGTGAGTCTGATTCCTCAGACTCCAGTGATGATGAAGAAGCCTACTTCGGGCTGGTGGGTCGATCGGACTCAGAAGGAGAATGCCCCCCATTCACTGGGAAGGTAAAAACTCACACCCCTCTTTCCGACTCCGACTCTGATCCTGAGTCTCAGGATGATGAACCTGAGGATGGCCCTTCGGCCCGTGAAGCTGAGCTCCTCGACAAGTATGAGCTTCTGCTCAACACTTTTGACGAGTGCCGCAAGAGACTGAAGGCTGAGAAGAAGGAAGTAAGATTCCTTAAGGGTGAGTGTGTATCCCTAAGGGAAGAGGTCACTAGCTTGATCTCTCTCAGACAGGAGCACATTGACCTAACTTCAAAGCACTCAGAGTCTTTGAAGCTCCTTGATCTCAAGCAGGAGGAAGTCAACAGATTGGAAGAACTACTTGCGGCAGAAAGGAAGATCGTACAGAGCTTCTCTATGCCTAAAACAGTGCTTCCAGTCGTTGACACCTTCTCTGCTCAGGCCAAAGGAGCTGGCTTGGGGCATGTTGGGGCATCTGGTTCTTCATCTCGGAGAAACAAGAACCAGAGGAAGAATAAGGCCGCCAAGAAGGCCTCTGCTGATGAAAAGGGGAAGGCTCATCTTAGTCCTGTTACATTCAGAAAGCCTGGCTTTCCTTGCAACCAACATGACTTTGAGTCAACATATGGGCATCATTTCCGGCCCTCGGTTGCAAAGCCTAAGAGCCGGTATGAAGGTTGGAACTTCCCCCGGAACTTTGGGGAGAGTGCCTTCAAGGCACCTTATGAGGAGATCCACATAGGAAGTTATGGTCCGTTCTCTAGCGGCCATAATGGAAAGCAGGCGCCAAAAGTCAAGCCTGTTATTCAGAAGGTGACAAAGTCATGTGACTGCCATCACCATGAGGCCTCCACCTCCAGATCCAAGGCCCCAGCTGTACCCGTTGTTCCCAGGGTAAGGCAGGAGCCTCGGAAGAGATACAACAGGTTCGACTGTTGGTGCTGTGGCAAAGTCGGTCACTTTGCCGTGGATTGTTGGTTTAATCCAAGGAACTATGAGACTCCCCATGTTAACACTGCGAGACCGACCACTCGTAGGGTTAACCAACCGAGGGGGAGTGTGCTAACCAGGAATCTAGGACCCAAGTTCGATTGGGTTCCTAAGGCAAATTAATTTTGTTTTGCAGGAATGTCCAAAGGCCACCAAAACGCCAATCTGGTATTTGGACAGTGGATGCTCCCGGCATATGACCGGGACAAGAAGCCTGCTGCGTGATTACACTCCAGTCGAGAATGGACCCAAAGTCATCTTTGGAGGGTCAGATCGAGGAGTCACCAGAGGTTATGGTATGATTTCCAACGGTATAATCTCTATCACCGACGTGGCTTATGTTGAAGGGTTAAACCATAACCTGATCAGTGTAAGTCAGTTATGTGATAAAGGTTATGACGTTAAGTTCTGCAAGGATAAATGTCTGATAATTTCACGTACCTCCTCTGAGACGGTATTATCAGGCATTAGGAGCAGAAATATCTTCTGCTTAGATTTTCTTAGTATAGATTCATCTACCCCCGTATGCCTTGTGGCAACAGGCAGTGCTTCTCTTTGTGAACAATGGCACAAGAGATTGGCACATATTAATTATAAGACAATTAGTATGCTATTTTCTAAGAATTTAGTAAGAGATGCTCCCAGTATCAAGTGCATCAAGGATAGCCCCTGTCATGCATGCCAGATGGGCAAACAGACACGGGCTACCTTTAAGAGCATTGCAGACAAAGACTCTTCCCGATGTCTTTACCTGCTACATATGGACTTGTTTGGCCCAATGCAAGTTCATAGCTTGGGAGGCAAGTCATATACGCTAGTGATAGTTGATGATCACTCACGGTTTACATGGGTGTTCTTTTTGAAACGAAAGTCAGATACTTTTGACATCTTCACTAATTTTGTCAAGCAGGTTCAGAACGAATTTAACTGCTCCGTGGTCAAAATCCGAAGTGACCATGGAACAGAATTCGAATCTGGTGCTATGACAGAATTTTGTGAAGAACATGGTATCTTTCATGAGTTTTCCTCCCCGCGCACTCCTCAGCAAAATGGAGTTGCGGAGAGGAGAAATAGAACTCTCATTGAGGCCGGCACGACTATGTTGAAAGATGCTTCTCTCCCGGAATACTTCTGGGCAGAGGGTGTCAATACGGCATGTCATGTACAAAACCGAGCGTTGATCAACAAACATCATCGTAAGACGCCCTACGAGCTACTGAAAGGCAGGAAACCAACCATGTCCTACTTGAGGATCTTTGGTTGCAGATGCTATGTACTAAATAATGGGAAGTATCCGCGTACTAAATTCGGTGAAAAATGCTTCGAAGGCATATTCATGGGATATAGTTCCCATAGTCGGGCATATAGGGTCTTCAATAAGAAAACCTTAGTGGTAGAAGAATCAATAAATGTTGTATTTGATGAAGGAAGCTTGCTTAACAGCAATTCTTCCAGTTGTATTCTTGAAGATGCAGGTGCTAGACTTGACCAGTTGAATCTGGATGAGACCCCTAAAGATGACGCACCCAAGTACGTCAAAGTTTCCACCTCCACGTCATCTGAAAATGTTGAAGATCAAGATGGAACAAATCTTCTAGAAGAACGAGAAGCACAAGAAGTAGCTGAAGCTCCAGACGCCAGACTTCTAGAGCTCCGTCACGTGAGGGATCATCCTAGAGAACAGATCATCGGAGATCCTCGTGTAGGCGTCAGAACTCGAAGAGGTACAACTAACGAAGTATTGCATCTCAGCTTCCTGTCTCAGGTTGAGCCAAAGAAGTTCGACGAGGCGAACAAGGATGCAGCATGGATTCTGGCCATGCAAGAGGAACTACATCAATTCGAACGCTGCAAGGTTTGGACGCTGGTTCCCAGACCATACAAGCAGAACGTCATTGGCACGAAGTGGATCTTCAGAAACAAGCTGGATGAACATGGTGTCATCATAAAGAACAAGGCCAGGCTGGTGGCTCAAGGTTACAGACAGGAGGAAGGGATTGACTTCGACCAGACCTTTGCACCAGTAGCAAGGCTCGAGGCAATCCGGTTGTTCCTGGCGTATGCTTCACACAAAGGATTCACAGTCTACCAAATGGATGTGAAATCGGCATTCCTGAACGGAGATCTGAAAGAGGAAGTATACGTCGCTCAACCCCCAGGTTTTGTCGATCCTACTTATCCCAATCACGTTTATTTTCTCAATAAGGCCTTATATGGGTTGAAGCAAGCTCCCCGAGCTTGGTATGAAACTTTATCTAGTTTTCTTCTTGAGAACAAGTTCTCCAGAGGTAAAATAGATAAAACATTGTTTCTCAGGGAAGTCAAAGGCAAGATTTTGCTGGTGCAAATCTATGTCGATGACATAATATTCGGCTCAACGGACAACAATCTTTGCAAAAAGTTTTCTAAACTTATGCAAGGAAAGTTTGAAATGAGCAGTATGGGAGAGCTCAAGTATTTCTTAGGCCTTCAAGTGAAACAGTCTGAGGATGGAATCTTCATCTCTCAGACGAAGTTCACAAATGAACTCCTTAAGAAATTCGGTATGGAGAGTGCAACCTCTATGAGGACTCCAATGGGATCCACCATGTCTCTGGATAAGGATGAGAAAGGTAAACCTTTCGATGAAACCAAATACAGAAGCATCATTGGATCCCTGCTCTACCTTACTGCCAGTAGACCGGATATTATGTTCTCCACATGTGTATGTGCCCGATATCAGGTGAACACTAAGGAATCTCACTATGTCGCTGCAAAGCGAATTCTAAGATACCTTAAAGGTACTCCTAATCTTGGCTTGTGGTACCCGAGGAACAATGATGTCGAGCTAATAGGCTTTTCAGATGCTGATTTTGCAGGGAGCAGGGATGACAGGAAAAGCACCTCCGGGACGTGTCAATTCCTCGGCCGGAGGCTTATCTCATGGAACAGCAAGAAACAAAATTGCGTTGCAACCTCCACTGCAGAGTCAGAGTATATCTCGGCAGGGAGCTGTTGCGCACAACTTCTTTGGATCAGAAATCAGTTGGCCGACTACAACCTTCAGTTCAAGGAAGTTCCAATGTACTGCGACTCCTCCAGTGCAATTGCCATTGCCAACAATCCGGTGTCGCACAGCCGAACGAAGCATATTGAAGTACGCTACCACTTCATTCGGGAGCACGTGGAGAACAAGGATATCTCTCTCTGTTATGTCCCCACGGACAAGCAGATTGCTGATATATTCACAAAGCCCCTAGACGAGGCCAAGTTCAATCTTTTCAAGACTGAATTGGGAATGCTCAACTATGAGGAGTGAAGACTACAGAAGCTCCAGGCTAGTGCAAGAACCGAGGGGGAGCAAGGAACTCCGCGTGCGTACAGCTGCAAGAACTGAGGGGGAGCAAAAAGTCAATCGCTACAGACCCCGCTTTGTAGAAGCCGAAAAGGGGGAGATTACCCTCTCGGGGTCAAGGCTAAGGTGTGGCTCCAGCTTGCTCCCAAGAAAGCGGTATTGGTAAGGGATAACTCCACCCAATGTTAAGTTTATGAATTTCATTTGCTCTCATTTTCATTCGCTCCATTCACCTTAGCTTGTAGGGTTTAGGCTTCTTCAAATAGGGGGAGATTGTTGGGTATTGTATCCACAATGTCCCTGATTTGAAGAAGCCCCTAGACAAGCTAAGGTGAATAGACTATGTATTTGATAAACTGTTTCTAGTTGTGCTTGTAGTTTTTCCACGCTAAGTGCACACCAATGTCAGGGTGCAGTAGGTCAATATACACGGGTCTGCACGACGTAATCCCTCATTGAGCAGATCAGTGTGTTGGCCTACGTGTACTCTCTCTATTGGAGTGCACTTATTTTCAAGCACAGGGCCGCTCATATGCAGGAGAAGACAAGGAGCATGGAGGATCAAGGAGCAGCTCCTAGGTGGAAGACGAAAAATCGTCCAAGGCAGATTCGACGAGAATCACCAAGTGATTCTCGCCGAATCGGCGAGAATCACTTGGTGATTCTCGCCGAATCGACGAGAATCATCAATGATTCTCGCCGACTCCTTCTGGCCATCTCAATATGGTGCCAAGTAAGATTCGGCGAGAATCGCTTGTAATTCCCGCCGAACCAATTGTCATGCAGCCCATGGATACAAGTTGAATTCGTTGAGAATCGACAAGTAATTCGACGAGAATCACAATCGATTCTCGACGAATCGTCGAGAATCACTTGATGATTCTCGCCGATTCGTCGAGAATCGTCTGCGATTCTCGCCGATTTTTCCTTGGCGATTTCTCAGTTAATTTCCTGAACCGGATTCTGTCTCAGCTAATTTCCTGAACCGGATTCTGCCGCAGTTTACTATCTGGACCGGGACTTGGGGGGTATCTCTGTGGGTCCCTCAAACGGTCTTATTAGGGGTAGCTACAGTATAAATACATGGGTATTTTGAACAGTGCGAAGACAGAAAAATACGCGAGCTCACGGAAACCCTAAAATCGCGAAATCCTTCCGCCGCCTCCGTCGCCGCTCGCGCAAGTCCGTCGCCACCGATAGATCTTCTTCCCGATCTCCGGCGACAGTAGCTTAGCAAGGCTTGAGTCTCACGCGTCTATCCAGAGATCCTTTGTCTCTCGATTCGTTGATCGGAAACACTTCCCATCCGAATCGATCGAGACGACCGATCCTCGTGTGACCGTTGGTAGATCGAGCTTGCTTCGCAACGAAGTTTGGATCTCCAAGTTCAGCAGCTGCTCTTCTTCGTAGCCGCCGATCCCGAAGCTAGCCGCCGCTCGTGTGCCGCCGCCGGTTCCGGGGAGATCTTCTCCAAGCAAGACCAAGGTCGTAGACTCTTCATCGACTTCAAGAACACGTCGTCGACCAAAGAGGAACACCGGAGTCTCCAAGAGAAGTTTGTATCACGTGTACATTCTACTTTTATTTTATTGTAAAGGAACTTTTGTTCCGTGTTGTAAGGGTTGGGTGCAACCCGATTTGTGGGAGTGTTGACTCTCACGTGTGGAAGGGCTCCTTCCGTTAGTGAAGGGATTGGATTTCAATCCCGTTGGAGAAGTGACCGAGTCGTCCCTTGTTGGGGAGATAGGTCGAAGGGGGAAAGTGGATGTACCCAAGTCGGGGAACCACTATAAATTTGCTGTGTATTCTGTGTTCTGTGTTTGTTGCTTTTATTGTGCAGGTACATCTGTGAATTCCGCAAAAGAACCACACGTCACCTATCCCCCCCCCATAGGTGCACATAGCCGACACTAGGTGGACTTTCATTAGGCATGGTGGGTGAAGCCATAGTCGCGACCGTTAGTCCGACACGGTGATGTTGCATACGAACTTAGGGATTCGTAGAGGTTTCCGATGCGGCAAGATGCCGTTTGTGTTGTGGTGGTGATTGTCCCGTTTGCTTGAAAAGAGTACATGTAGTCGAACCCGGACAAGGTTAGCTCCTCGTGGTGGTAGATGGTTTCCTTGACAAGGTTAGCTCCAAATGAGAATGGAGATGGTTTCCTTGGTGGACAAGGTTAGCTCCGCACAAGTTGGAGATGTTTTCCTTGGTGCGCGGGAACGCTGCGGTACAAAGAGGGATTGCGATGTGTTTAGTCTTGGTTGTGTTGTGCCAAGGCGTGGCTATGTCTCCGTGGTCGGCTGGCTATCCCGTGACACGTGCGTCATGTGTGGAGAGTGTCCCGGCGAGACTAGTCCCCTTCTGTGAGACTGACGAGAATGCCAAGCTTGGGGCAAGCCCGGGCAAAGAGGCCATGAGCGGGTGGGGTCCAGCAAGGCTTCTTAGAATCGGTCAGTCTGTGGTTGTTGGAATCCTGACATGAGACGTCAGAGCTTGCAGGCAAGCCCGGGGCTAAGCCCACGAGCGGGTGGGGCCTTGGCAAGATTTCCATGTGGCGGCCTGTGCGCCGTGTGAGGGAGTTGTGTCTCCCTCAATGTTTGCGGCTTTATGCCAATTGGGGAAAGGTGAGTACCCAAATGTTGTGATGTTGTGCTAGATGCATACGGTTTAGGGTACCTTGGGTGAAGCCCGGGTGTTGCATTCATGTTGCATAATAGGCCCTTTCTTTATATGCTCAACCAGTAGAGAACATGTTTGTTGATTGAGACATCCAAGCCTGTTTTAATGTTTTTCTATTTATAGAAATTTATATTGCATATGAAGTGCTGACTTGCAGGTTGGAGGGTTCCCCGGGGTCCGTTAGGGGCGGCCGGGAGGAGATGTGTTGTTACACAGTTTGAGGTCAGCCTTTGCTGACCCACGTTACTAATAATTTTTACAGGGCAAGGATCGCACGCAGGAGCTAGCACGCCGGCCAAAAAGGCCTAAGCCCATGAAGTGTTTTCTCTTTTGTAGCACTACTTTGATGATGTATGTTTGAGACTATTTTTGTCCGGCTTGCATGCCGAGGTAGACTAGGAGTGCTGAGCACATTCATGTTTGATTGTACTGTATACCCCTTTTGGACATTTGATGTAAGGCCTTAAGGCCATTTGTTTACTCTTTTGGATTAGTGGATAACTTCTAGTTGTGCTTGGTTTTCCGCTGTGTTGTGCAAGTGTTTTGAGTTTGGGTAGCTATATCAACTTTTAATACTAAAGCTGTGGTGTTCGTATGTTGTGGGGCCCCGGCCGGACCCATATTATACGTCTATTACAGGGGAGGTGTTACAGCCGCCAACTCCAAATCATGGACGGGGTAATTCCTCTCATGAGGCTTCAGCTGTCTAGACCCAAAATCTATCACCTTGCCATGTTGCACCAAAACGCAAACCAAACTGCATCCTGATGCGTCACTGAAGATCTGAAATCCCTCGGTCCCTTGCGGTAGACTTAGGATTGGAGCCATCATTAGTCTCTCCTTCAGTGCCTCAAATGCTTGACTGCACTCTTGAGTCCACACAAACTTATGATCTTTACGAGTGAGTGAGGTGAGGGGTAGAGCTATCCGCGAAAAGTTCTCCACGAATCTCCTATAATACCCGGCTAGTCCAAGAAAACTTCGGACTTCCGCCACGGTCCTCAAAACCGGCCAATCTCTGATGGCTTCCACTTTTGTTGGATCCACTGCCACCCCATCCCCACTAATCACGTGGCCCAAAAATGCCACCTTCGCTAACCAGAACTCGCACTTTGAGAACTTTGCATACAACTGATTCTCCCTCAACACTTGCAAGACCACTGTCAAGTGGGTCTCAGGCTCTACTTTCGATTTGGAATACACCAAGATGTCATCGATGAAGACAACCACAAAAGAATCCAAGTATTCCCGAAATACCCGATTCATAAGGTCCATGAACACAGATGGCGCGTTCGTCAGCCCGAACGGCATCACCGTAAACTCAAAGTGTCCGTACCTCGTACCAAAGGCAGTCTTGGGTATGTCCTCGTCCTGAATTCGCAACTGATAATAGCCTGACTTCAAGTCCAGTTTTGAGTACACCACTGACCCTACCAACTGGTCGAACAAGTCGTCTATCCGAGGAATGGGATACTTATTCTTAACGGTCAGTTTATTCAGCTCTCGGTAGTCTATGCACAGCCGCATACTACCGTCTTTCTTCTTTACAAAGAACACCGGCGCGCTCCACGGCGAAGAACTGGGTCTGATATACCCTTGCTCCAACAGTTCCTGTAACTGTAGTTTGAGTTCAGCCAACTCCTTTGGTGCCATCCTAAACGGAGGACGTGACACCGGCCTAGCCTCCGGCACTAACTCGATCGAGAAGTCGATCTCCCACCGAGGAGGCGCTCCAGGAAGTTCATCCGGAAACACATCCTTGAACTCTGCCACTACGGACACTTCCTCAATAGACAACTGGGAGAGGCGAACCTCCAATAACGCTACCAGCGCTACACCACCCTGGTTAACTGCCCGCATCAATTGCATGGCCGAAATCAGGGAATAGGCCACTCCACAAAGGCCCTCAAATTTTACTTCCGCCTACCCTTTGCTCTTTAGGGTCACTACCTTAGATAGGCAATCAATACTGGCGTGCTGCTCTGCAAGCCAGTCCATGCCCAAAATGACATCGAACTCATCCAATGGTAAAACCGCTGCTACCAAAACGAAGTCAACTCCGTCCAGCTTCCAACAGATGCGCCCTTTGGCCCCGGTGGTCATGGATGACCCATTAGGCATGCGCACATTCTGCTTCGCGTCCACCGAGAAAGACTCAACTCCTATTCTCCGGATGAAGCTCTCCGCAAGAAAGGAGTGCGATGCTCCCGTATCGAACAATACCCTAGCGGGGTACCCGGAAACTAATATGAAGCCTACAACATAGACATCACACATAAAAGTTTAAAAGTATGAAGCACAAAATTTAAACTTAAATATCCTCATACCTGTCACCACATTGATTTGGCAGATCGCTTCCTGCTGTCCAAGGTTGTAGACCCTTGGTTGTACCGGTTGGAATCGAGAAGTGCTTGACTCCTCCATCTTCCCTTTCTCTGCGGCACTGGGGCCGGAGCGCACAGTCTACTCCTGCCTTGCCTCTTGATCCGCTCCTCCTTGAGGACAAACACGAGATTTGTGCCCCACCTTACCGCAGTTGTAGCACGTCGGCGGTCCCCTAGCGTGAGCACCTCCCGGCGTCCACCTGTTCTTCTCACCGGACCTGGAAGTGTGCGGCTTTTTCCTCCACCTACTCCCTTCAGACTTTCCTTGGGACTGGGGAGGCTTCCCTTCCCCTTGCTTGGGAGTGAAACCCTTACGATGTTGGGTTTTCTCCAGATCACTCTCCAAAATCCTGGCAGCATCAACTAGCTCATTAAAACCAGCTCTCTTCATGGAAATGAGGGGTTGCCTCAGATTCTCCCTTAGCCCCAAGTAGAAGAGGTTATCCCTCTCTACATCATCTGCCATCGTCGTTCCCGTATAACGACCCAAACGGGTGAACTCCTACACATACTCGTCCACCGTCTTGTCTCGCTGCATTAAGTACAGAAACTGCCTCTGAAGGGCCAACCGTGTAGAAACGGGAATGTACCTCTTTAGAAAAGCATCCCCAAATTCCTCCATCGATGGGTGCGTCCAAGGAACTGGCGGCCGCTATGGCTCACCCAACACAACTTGGCATCTCCGTCCAACATGAACGCTGCATACTCTGATTTTTTTTCTTCTGGCATCTCTGCCTCCCTCAAAAGCTCTTGAATTCAAACCCACCAATCCTCCGCATCCGTTGGCGTACCAACTCCTTTGAACGACGGGGGATGGAAGCTCAAGAAATACTTCATGTGCTGGTCTCCATGTCCGACAACCACCCTTTCCACCAAAGGCTCCACTCGTCTGGCTTCTCCGCTTGGTACGGCCGTCATCGTGTCCGGTGTAGCAGGGGTTGCTACCTGAGCTGTCGCTGCAGCTTGGGCTTCCACCATCGCTTCTGAAAGCATGCGGCAGAAGTCCACCGGGTTTACACCCGTGCCCAAAAGACCTGGGCCAGTGGCACTGCTTGCCGAAAGTTATTCTCTTGCTCTCGATGTACCCGCCTCGTTGCTTGCACTCTTCAAGAAAGCAAGAAACAAGGGATCAGTCTCTAATCTCAAGACTTAAACATAAGGACACTCATGGTCCCGCGTTACTCTTATGTGGATAACTTCTCTATGCACTGACCTTGAATCTAACCTGGCTCTGATACCAAATTATAACACCTCCCCTGTAATGACCGTACAATATGGGTCCAGCCGGGGCCCCACAACATACAGATGCCACAGCTTCAGTATTATAAAATGATATAGCTACCCAAACTCAAAAGTCAAAACACAACACAGCGGAAACAACCAAAGAGACTAGAAGTTATCCACGCCTACAAGAGTAACAGAATGTCCTTAAGGCCTTACAACAAGAGTGAATCCAAACTCAAATAATGCATCAGTCCTGAAAGTGCATAAGCACACCTAGTCTACCTCGGCCTGCAAGCCGGTCAAAAAGATCATAAAACATACAATGCCATAAACGTAAGCTACAACAAAAGGTAACACTTCATGAGGCTTAGGCCTTTCTGGCCGGCGAGTTAGCTCCTGCTTGCGATCCTTGCCCTTTAAAAATTATTAGTAACGTGGTTCAGCAAAGGCTGACCTCAAACTGTGTAACCAACACATCTCCTCCCGGCCGCCCCTAACAGACCCCGGGGTACTCCTCCAACCTGCAAGTGAGCATTTCGTATGCAATAATCATAAGCAAGAAAAGCAACTAAAGAAACAGGCTTGGATGTCTCAAACATCATACATGTTCTCTACTGTTGAGCATATAATATTAGGGCCTACTATGCAACATGAATGCAACACCCGGGTTTCACCCAAGGCACCCTATAGCGTATGCATCTAGCACATCATCACATCAATTGGGTACTCATCGTTTCCCCATGGGCATAAAGCCACAAATAAAGGGGTAACACAATCCCCCCCCCAACGGCACACAAGCCGCCACATGGAACTCTTGCTAAGGACCCACACGCTCAAGGTCTTAGACCCGGGCATGCCTGCAAGCTCTGACGTCTCATGTCAGGATTCCAACAAACACAAACTGACCGATTCTAAGAAGCCTTGCTGGACCCCACCCGCTCATGGCCTCATTGCCCGGGCTTTCCCCCATGCTTGGCATTCTCGTCAGTCTCATAGAAGGGGACTAGTCTCGTCGGGACACTCTCCACACATGACGTGTACATCACGGGATAGCCAGCCGACCACGGAGACACAGCCATGCCTTAGCACATCACAATCCAAGACAATTCCACCCTAGTCCCTTATTTGTACTGCAGCGTTCCCGCGCACCAAGGAAAATATCTACCACTCATGCAGAGCTAACCTTGTCCACCAAGGAAACCATCTACCTCCATTGAGGAGCTAACCTTGTCTGGTTCTGACTACACGTACTCACTCGAGAAAAAGGGGAAAACATCACCACATCACAAACGGCATCTTGCCGCAACGGATCTCTACGAATCCTTAAAGCTCGTATGCAACATCACCGAGTCGGACTAACGGTCGCGACCATCACACACCATTCCTAATCCACTAACAGAGCGGATCTCTAATACAAAAACATATCGGGGACGGACTCAATCGACCCGGAGGTTCCTCTTGAACCTTGGCGACCCAAACCCCTCTCATTTGAGTGCTTGGTGCCCAAAAACTAGAAAAGGAAAGATGCTAAAACATGCATCCTAAAACCGAGAGGAGAAGTGTCGTTACTTTCCGACTCCTCTTCCTAGCCATGAAAAAATAGCCGGATAAAAACCTTCGCAACGATCTAGCCTCCACGGATCTGGACTCGGCTCGCGATTTGGAGCACCGAAACCTCTCCAATAGCCGGATCTCTACTTCACCTTCTTCCTTGCTCTCCCCTCTCTCTAGAACTTTAGAAAGAGAACCACTCAAAAGAAATGAGGGTTTCTAAGGGTCCAATCCCGTGTATATCTGATGAATTGTAAATATACGTATTTTTGTGCACATTAATTTAGTCATTTTCATTTATTTTCGTCGTTTTTACTTATTTTTGTTCAATAAAATGCTCATATTCTTGTAAATTTACTACTAACTTGTTTTATTTTATTTTTCAGAAAAATTCCAAAATCTGCCAAAATTGGGCAGTACACGCCCGTGTCGTTTGGATCACGCCCGTGACATAGGGCGTGACAGTTCAAAATCCCGTGAAATTGCAAATTTCTGAAGTAAAAAGCTTGATACGCCTGGCGTCACGCCCATGTCACCCGACACGGGGCGTGATAGAAGCCCATGTCCACTCCACTCGACGAATTCAGTTCAACGATCATCGAACCCGAGACACGCCCAGAGTCACGCCCGTGACATAGGGCGTGACTCAAACTCAGCTCGACGATTTCAACTCGACACTTTCCGCTCGACGATTGTCAAGTGTCGACAACAACCGACACGCCCAGCGTCACGCCCGTGACCTGGGGCGTGACCTTTCCACCTGGCCCGACAAGATGCTGCCGAAGACTTTTGACGCAACCCGCGCCCGGTTCTACCTCCCCGACACGCCCAGCGTCACGCCCGTGACCTGGGGCGTGACATCCTCGAACTCAGCCCGAAGTCAACTTTCCTGTCAAATCGTCGGCCACCATCATGAATAGTAGTGACACGCCCGTGTCGGAGGGCGTGTACTTAGAATTTTTTGCCTATAAATTACCCATTTCTGTAAGGTCCAAGGGTTCACATTTTTGAGCCACTTTAGTGTGTTTTGGGGCTGCATCCGTGGATTCTAGTGCTATGTAAGGAGATTTCTCTCCCCTTCCTTTCATGTTTTGTTTTGCTTTAGCTTTAGCTTTGTAATAGCTTTGTAATCGCTTCCTTTAATCAATAAAAATATTAGTTTTTCTCTTCTTATTTGGCTTTGGAATGAACTCATGTGCCCATTTTTCTTCTCATTTTATCCTTAGTTTCTCCTTTGTTTTTCTCTTTATGAAAAGTGTGTGTGTGTGTATGAGTGTAAAATGTCTAATAGTGATGTTTTTAACTTGTCTTCATGATAGGTTTTGTAGTAGATTTCATTTCCAAGCATGGTATGATGTGTTTATCTCATCTTCAACATGTTCTTCCTTAATGTTTTTTTTATTATTTCATTCTAATGTATTTATAAAAGAGATTTGAAAGTGAATTTTATTTTCTTTACTAGTTTTTTTTGTAGGATTGTAAAACCATTTTTTTTGTTCTTTTCATTTTCTTTTTCACCTTTTTATCACTTTTATGAAAACATAAGAATGAAAATCTTGTTATTTTAATTTTACAAGAACTTTGGTTTTTAATTTGCTTTGAAAAAAACTTTTGTTCTCTAAAAATTTTATTTTGTTCTTTTTTTTGTTTTTGGCAAAACCTAAGCATAAAAAGTAAATGTTTTAATTTTTAGATAACTTTCATTTTGTTTTTAATTTGTGTGTGTGAGTGTATGAGAATAATGTTTTGATGCTTTGTTCAAATTATGTAGAGTGTGTGAGTGTAGGAGATAGTTTTATGGCTTTCTTTCAATTCATATAGAGTGTGTGTGTTTGTGTGCATTTATTTCCGCCTATTCGTTAAGAGTTAAATGGCGCATCGTTTTTATTTCCCGCCTACTCGTTTGAGTAGGACTTGTAATTTTCTTTCTTTATTTTTTCGCCTACTCACTTGAGTTAAATGGACGGACTTTATTTCCCGCCTACTCGTTTGAGTAGGACTTGTACTCGCATTTATTTTCGCCTACTCGTTTGAGTTAAATTGCGTATCTTTATCTCCCTGTAAATATTTGAGAAAGCCATATAATCGCATTTATTTTCTCCTACTCATTCGAGTAGGACTCGCTTTCATTTTAGTCCTACTCGTTTGAGTAGGACTTGCAATTTTCAGCTTTTATTTCCCGCCCCCACTCGTTTGAGTGGGACTTACAATTTCAATTATGCAAATTTCTTTTATGTGTAACTTAGTTTCTGTTTTATTTATAATTTGGAATGTGCGTGAGTTCTTGTTTTAGCTAACTTTTCAGCTTTATAAATGTTTGTTATTTTTTTATGTCCTCTTCTTATAATCATTTAGCATTTAATTTCGAACTCGCGCCTCATTAAATTATAAAGCCGTCCCCATACCGATGTGTGGCTAATCGCTATTAGCCTCGACATCGAAGATCATTGGGACATTTAAAATGATTTGTAATAATTGAAGCTCTTTATTTTCACTTTAATTTAAGGACTTAAGGTTTACCACGGGTTAACGACGCGTAGGAGCACAAATCGATGTGTGGGCCCTATTTCCGTTATCCATACACTGGCTAGCCGAGAGGCCGTGCGTATGGACAGATCACCCCTGGGTAAATAGCGGGGTTCTATTATTACAGCGGGGTTCTATTATCATACCCTCGAGAGAGGACAAGCGTAATTCTACCAGATTGGGTTCCCCACCCAATAGCGGGGTTCTTAGCGTAAAGCGGGCGTTAAGAGGAATCCTTCGTCGGACTAACGTTCGGTCGAATAGTCTTAACGTTCAGGTGAGCGATATCCCTATAGCTAGGTGAGCTCACATTTGTGGAACCTCCACGGCCTAGTTGCCTTTTATTAATTTGAAAACTAAGTCCTATAATTATTAAAAATTATTTTAGTCTTAATCTGATTCGATGCCGAGCGTTATCCCTTCATCGAATATTTTCTAAATCGTTTTCTCGCTCCTTTACTTTTTCCGTCTTTACATGATTAAAACATCCACCTTACTTTCAGTAAAATAATAGTCCTCTCGGAGGAGTAAGAATAGTCAACACGACCCCGAGAGCAATACGACCTCGGTATTCCCCCGAATATCGAGTACTACTTGCGATCGGTGCACTTACTTCCTGTAGCACGCCCGCGGCGATCGACTCACTGAACCAACTACAGTAAGTGTCTGTTCGCGGGCGCATCAAGTTTTTGGCGCCGTTGCCGGGGAAATTCTTGTTGGAGTTACCATTGTGATCTGGAAGTGATCAAACATGTAATCTCACTGCCAACGCAATATGAGCATGCAGGGTCGCACATAAGAGATGTGGAGAAGTTGGATGATTGACTGTGTTGGTAAAGGTTGCCAATCACCGATCTGAATGGGGTTGTGGGCAAAGTGTTGCCTTAAAGAATCATCGGGTTCGGCAAATGTTGCCTTGAAGGACTGGTAAGAATAGTCGGCTGAGGGTCGATGATGATTTGTAAATATACCTATTTTTCTGTACATTAATTTAGTCGTTTTCATTTCTTTTCGTCTTTTTTATATATTTTTGCTTAATAAATTGCTCCTTTTTTGTAAATAATTTTGCTGACTTGCTTTATTTTTATTTTTCAGAAAATATCAAAATCTACCAAAAAAGTCAATGTCACGCCCGTGACATATTGGTCACGCCCGTGACCAGGGCGTGACACGTCAAATTCCAGTCAATCAGCAAAATTTTGAAGTGCAAAGCCTGACACGCCCGGCGTCACGCCCGTGTCACCTGACACGGGGCGTGACCCATGCCCGTGTTCACTCCACTCGATGAATTCATCTCGACGATCGTCGAGTGTCGACACCAACAGTCACGCCCAGCATCACGCCCGTGACCTAGGGCGTGACACCTCTTTCCGCTCGACGATTTTCAACTCGACACTTTCAGCTCGACATTCGTCGAGTGTCGACACCAGCCAACACGCCCAGAGTCACGCCCGTGACCTGGGGCGTGACCACTGCGCCTGGACGACAAGACCTGCCCGAAGACTTTCGGCGCGCACCGCACCCAGATCCACCTGCTTGACACGCCCAGCGTCACGCCCGTGACCTGGGGCGTGACCACTGCGAGACCGACACGTGTCCAGCCCGAAGTCCACTTTCCCGTCAAATCGCCGGCCGCCTTCTCAAATAGTACTGTCACGCCCCCTTTCACGCCCGTGACCAAGGGTGTGACCCATGTAAATTTTTTCTATAAATTCAGAGCTTCTGCTTAGGATTTCTGTTCCACTTTTTGGATCCATTTTGTATAGGAGTTATGCTGCTCTGATGAGTCCAAATGCTATGTAAGGGAAATTTCTCCCCCTCTCCTTTCTTTTCATAGCTTTGTAATCTTCGTTTTTAGCTTAACAAAATTGTAGATTTTCTCTCTTTTTATGGATTTGGACTTAAACTATGTGGCTACTTTTATGCAATCTTATTTGTTCTTGTTTTAACTTAGTTTTTGTTTTTTTTTAGAATGAGTGTGTGAGTGTATGAGTATAGTTTTCATGTTTTTATGTTTAGTTATTTTTACTTTGTTTTGGTTAAACATAGGTTTTTATAGCTTTTTATTTCATTGTTATAAACCCGTAAAAATGATTTCAAGGTGATTTTCATTTCTTTCAACTTAGATTTTTCTTTTTAGGATGTAAAACCTTTTTGTTCTTTTCGTTTTATTTTCACTTTTTAATCAGTTTTACGGAGTTATAGGAATGATTATATAGTTGTTTTAATTTTTCGCGCACTTAGTTTTTCATTTTAAACTTTTTGCTCTTTTAATTTTTTCGTTCTCTTTTTATGCATTTCTACCGCATTCTAGCGGTAGAAATGTTTTTCTTTTAATTTTTCGGGCATTTCCATTTTGCGTTTATTTGCAAACATTTTTGCCCGATTAATTTTTATTTCAGCTTTTTATGCATTTCTACCGCATTCTAGCGGTAGAAATGCAGTTATTTTAATTTTTCGTCAACTTAGTTTTTCTTAATTTTTTCGCTCATGTGTGTGTGCGCATTTATTTCCGCCTACTCGTTAAGAGTTAAATGACGCTTGCTTATTTTACTTTCTGTAGAGTGCGTGAGCTTGTAATTTTCTTTATTTCCGCCTACTCATTCGAGTTAAATGGCAGGTCTTTATTTTCCCTACTCATTTGAGTAGGATTTGTGTGCGTGAGTTTTCATTTATGTCGAGAGAGTGTGTGCGTGCGTTGCATTTATTTTGTCCTACTCGGTTGAGTAGGACCCGCATTTATTTTCTCCTACTCATTTGAGTAGGACTTGCGTGTGTGCGTTTTACCGCTTTCTTTCTCCCGCCCACGCATTTGCGCCGGGACTCGCAATTTACAGCTTTCTTCAATCCTAATTGTTTGGGTAGGACTTGCAATTTTCAGCTTTCCTTTACTGCTTTATTTTATCGCTTTCATTTACTGCTTTCCTTTACTGCTTTATTTTCTGCTTTTCCCGCAAGCCATCCCCATTCCGATGAGTGGCTAATCGTTCTTAGCCCTCGGCATCAAAGAGCATTGGGACAAATAAAATAGCTTAAAATAATTAAAGGTCTAATCTTTCTAATTAATTAAAAGTACTTAAGGTTTGCCCGGGGTTAACGACGCGTAGGACCACATATCAATGTGTGGGCCCTATTTCCGTTTTCCATACGCTCACCGAGAGGCCGTGCGTATGGACAGATCACCCCTTGGCAAATAGAGTTCTGCACTAACCCTCGAGAGAGAAGGCACGCCAACTCTACCGGATTGGGTTCCCCACCCAATAGCGGGGTTCTTAGCGTAATGCGGGCGTTAAGAGGAATCCTTCGTCGGACGAGAGCCCGGTCGAATAGTCTTAGCGTTCAGGTGAGCGATAGTCCTAGAGATAGGTGAGCTCATTTTAGTGGAACCTCCACGGCCAAGTCTCCGCCTTAATTAATTAGAAATTAGGAGCTCTTTTTATTTAAAGTCTATTTTAGTTCAATTGTTCTCTCGGTGCCATCGAGCTAAGCTCTTCATCGGCACCACCTTCATGCTTTCACTTTCTTTCTGTCATTTTCTGCATTTTTATTATATATAAAATATAACCCGACAAGTTAATTATCGGTAAAATAATAGTCCCCTCCAGGGAAGAGTAGAAATAATCGAACCGACCCCGAGAACAATACGACCTCGATATTCCACCCGGAATATCCTGTACTACTCACGATAGGTGCACTTGCCTCCTTTCGTTAAAACTCGATCTAAACCGTTTTATATCCAAATAAATAAATACGCGCGCCCCGTTTTATAAATAAAATCAAATTCTGCCTTTTTCTCAAATAAAACCGCCGGGTCGCCGCGTGACCGTAAATAATTTTGGAGTTTTAACCATCAAGTTTTTGGCGCCGTTGCCGGGGAGTTTTTGGTTTCGTTATTTTGAACCCTGGAAATCTATTAATTTTTCCTATATCTATATATATAAAAAATTAAAAATGGCCAACAAAAATATAAAAATAATAATAATAAAAACTATAAAAAAAATATTACAAAATTATAAAACAAAAAAAAATGTGAAAAACTTATAAAACTAAAAAAATTTTTTGCAAAACTTTAAAAACTTAAAATTTGAAAAAAAAAACTAAAAAAAAATAAACTCAAAAAAAAACAAAAAATCCAAAAAATGAAAAAAAAACTTAACTTAACAAAAAAATATTTTTATTTTCATTATTATTTTTGAAAAAAAACAAAAAAACAAAAAAACACTATAAAACAAAACTAAAAAAAAATTCGAAAAAATGAAAAACTTAACAAAAAAAAATCATAATAATAAATAAAAACCTTATATTTCATTATTTTTATATATAAAAAAAACACAACTAAAAACTAAAAAACCTACCTAGAAAAACTCAACTAAAAAATCTACTTAAAAACACAAAAAATATATATACAATTTGTTATTAATAAATGTATCTATGTTTTATTTATCTTCTTGTATTTCATTTTACTTCGGCGCGCTTCCATTATTGTGCGCGCTAGGGGATCACATTTTAGCACTCATGTCGCTAAGGCCTTAGCTACCTTCGAGTCGCCCACGCACTTGCCCCCCTACCGCCCGCACACTTTAGGCCGAGTTTATCTTTTTTTTGTTTTTTCTGTTATTTTTTTGCTTTTTCTTCTAAATAATGCAGGGTTTCGATCCGGGCCTCCCGGACTCGTCTAAGGGAAGCTCCTCCCTTTCTCTTTTTCTTTTCTGTACTTATTATATTTTGTATATTATGTGTTCCGCATACTTAGATTGCAACATTGGGGATAATGTTGGGTTTAAGTATGGGTGTGTTTTCGTATTTCTTTATTTCTGCACTTTACAAAAACGCATAAAATTACAAAAACATTACAAAAAATAAAACCTAAAAAATTTTTTTCCTTATTTTTATTATCATAAAACTTCAAAAAAAAATTTCATAAAACTCAAAACAAAAAAAAATTAAAAAAATCTTTTTACATCGTAAATATTTTTTGTAAAAAAAAAAAAAAAACTCTCTTTCCCCCCCCCCCATTTTCTTATTTGTAAAAGCTTGCTTTATGCCTGCCTGCGACGTTCGACTCATCGAACCAACCATCCAAATAGAATCTGTTCGCGGGCTGCATTCGAGTTTTTACTTTGTACCTTTTTTTATAAAAATCTCTCTCCCCCCCCCTATCTTCTTTAAATAGCACTTCTTTCTCTTCTCATTCTTGTAAATTACATATCAAAATACACTAAAAAATCAATCAAAAAAAATTAGAAAAACCAAAAATCCTAAAAAAAGAAAATAACTCTAAAAATCTTAAAAAGATAATAATTAAAACACAAAAAATGATAAAAACTCTAAAAATTCCAAAAAAAAATGTTTTGTTAAATTATGTAACAAAATAATTCGAATATACCATATCATAACTCTTTTTGCTTTCCAAAAATCTTGTTTCGAGTTAATTTATATGCGAATTTTAGTTATTCTTTGCTTACTATTCGTTTATTAATTAAAGTTCGATAGATTTAAGTGTCTGGGGTTAAGATTTAAAGAATTTTTTATGTCTTTTCCTTATAATAGGGAACTTGTTTTTCACCACCACTTCTAATTTTATCAATAGAAGCTTGTTTTTTATGTTAGAAAATAACATACATGGATTTCAATTATTTCTACTCTTTGCTTTTAGAAACATTGGAACGTTCATTTTAAAAAGATTGCTCTCAAAACTTTTTTTATTAAAATCTAGTTTTCTTTTTGAAAAAAACTAAACCCACTTACTTTTTTTTCATGTCTTACTTGACATGTTTACCCCTATCCCTTAAATGATCTTATGTCAATGGAAATAAGATTTCATTCCGTAAACATAGGCACCCAATATTTAAAAAGATTATATGTTATGGAGTAAGAGGATAAAATTCATTACTCCTACACATATACATTGGGTTATTTATTACTTATGAAGAAAGAAAAAAATTATTATGTGTTAGGAAAATAAGATTTCATTTTCCTAACTATTCAAAAAAAAAAATTGGAGGTTCGAGAAAAAATTACCTCGCCTCAATATTCAAGCCTTCTTCATAAACCACCAAACCACTTAGCATATTTCAATGATTCTAGAATTAATTTAAAATTTTTTGAAAGCATAATTTTTAAATTGCATTATTTCCTTTAACTTATTTTAAGCTAAAGTTTTTTATATAAATCCAATCCATCTTTGTTAAACTAACAAAAATAAATTTTTGCTTTCTATTTTATTTTATGTAGAAGTCTTTTTTAAACTCTTCCTCTATTCATAACATTTCATAAATTAGGATTTAATTCTTTAACCCCGGATGTTTATTTTGATCTTACTTTTAATTAATTCAAGCGGTAGCTAAACTTAGGATTTCTTTTATTCCTTATAAGTTCATCTCCAACTTTTGCTCTGGAATAGCAAAAGCTTAAATATGGGGGTATTTGATGATTTGTAAATATACCTATTTTTCTGTACATTAATTTAGTCGTTTTCATTTCTTTTCGTCTTTTTTATATATTTTTGCTTAATAAATTGCTCCTTTTTTGTAAATAATTTTGCTGACTTGCTTTATTTTTATTTTTCAGAAAATATCAAAATCTGCGAAAAAAGTCAATGTCACGCACGTGACATATTGGTCACGCCCGTGACCAGGGCGTGACACGTCAAATTCCAGTCAATCAGCAAAATTTTGAAGTGCAAAGCCTGACACGCCCGGCGTCACGCCCGTGTCACCTGACACGGGGCGTGACCCAAGCCCGTGTTCACTCCACTCGACGAATTCATCTCGACGATCGTCGAGTGTCGACACCAACAGTCACGCCCAGCGTCACGCCCGTGACCTAGGGCGTGACACCTCTTTTCGCTCGACGATTTTCAACTCGACACTTTCAGCTCGACATTCGTCGAGTGTCGACACCAGCCAACACGCCCAGAGTCACGCCCGTGACCTGGGGCGTGACCACTGCGTCTGGCCGACAAGACCTGCCCGAAGACTTTCGACGCGCACCGCGCCCAGATCCACCTGCTTGACACGCCCAGCGTCACGCCCGTGACCTGGGGCGTGACCACTGCGAGACCGACACGTGTCCAGCCCGAAGTCCACTTTCCCGTCAAATCGCCGGCCGCCTTCTCAAATAGTACTGTAACGCCCCCTGTCACGCCCGTGACCAAAGGCGTGACCCATGTAAATTTTTTCTATAAATTCAGAGCTTCTGCTTAGGATTTCTGTTCCACTTTTTGGATCCATTTTGTATAGGAGTTATGCTGCTCGGATGAGTCCAAATGCTATGTAAGGGAAATTTCTCCCCCTCTCCTTTCTTTTCATAGCTTTGTAATCTTCGTTTTTAGCTTAATAAAATTGTAGATTTTCTCTCTTTTTATGGATTTGGACTTAAACTATGTGGCTACTTTTATGCAATCTTATTTGTTCTTGTTTTAACTTAGTTTTTGTTTTTTTTAGAATGAGTGTGTGAGTGTATGAGTATAGTTTTCATGTTTTTATGTTTAGTTATTTTTACTTTGTTTTGGTTAAACTTAGGTTTTTATAGCTTTTTATTTCATTGTTATAAACCCGTAAAAATGATTTCAAGGTGATTTTCATTTCTTTCAACTTAGATTTTTCTTTTTAGGATGTAAAACCTTTTCGTTTTTTTCGTTTTATTTTCACTTTTTAATCAGTTTTACGGAGTTATAGGAATGATTATATAGTTGTTTTAATTTTTCGCACACTTAGTTTTTCATTTTAAACTTTTTGCTCTTTTAATTTTTTCGTTCTCTTTTTATGCATTTCTACCGGATTCTAACGGTAGAAATGTTTTTCTTTTAATTTTTCGGGCATTTTCATTTTGCGTTTATTTGCAAACATTTTTGCCCGATTAATTTTTATTTCAGCTTTTTATGCATTTCTACCGCATTCTAGCGGTAGAAATGCAGTTATTTTAATTTTTCGTCAACTTAGTTTTTCTTAATTTTTTCGCTCATGTGTGTATGCGCATTTATTTCCGCCTACTCGTTAAGAGTTAAATGACGCTTGCTTATTTTACTTTCTGTAGAGTGCGTGAGTTTGTAATTTTCTTTATTTCCGCCTACTCATTCGAGTTAAATGGCAGGTCTTTATTTTCCCTACTCATTTGAGTAGGATTTGTGTGCGTGAGTTTTCATTTATGTCGAGAGAGTGTGTGCGTGCGTTGCATTTATTTTGTCCTACTCGGTTGAGTAGGACCCGCATTTATTTTCTCCTACTCATTTGAGTAGGACTTGCGTGTGTGCGTTTTACCGCTTTCTTTCTCCCTCCCATGCATTTGCGCCGGGACTCGCAATTTACAGCTTTCTTCAGTCCTACTTGTTTGGGTAGGACTTGCAATTTTCAGCTTTCCTTTACTGCTTTATTTTATCGCTTTCATTTACTGCTTTATTTTCTGCTTTTCCCGCAAGCCGTCCCCATTCCGATGAGTGGCTAATCGTTCTTAGCCCTCGGCATCGAAGAGCATTGGGACAAATAAAATAGCTTAAAATAATTAAAGGTCTAATCTTTCTAATTAATTAAAAGTACTTAAGGTTTGCCCGGGGTTAACGACGCGTAGGACCACATATTGATGTGTGAGCCCTATTTCCGTTTTCCATACGCTCGCCGAGAGGCCGTGCGTATGGACAGATCACCCCTTGGCAAAGAGAGTTCCGCACTAACCCTCGAGAGAGGAGGCACGCCAACTCTACCGGATTGGGTTCCCCACTCAATAGCGGGGTTCTTAGCATAATGCGGGCGTTAAGAGGAATCCTTCGTCGGACGAGAGCCCGGTCGAATAGTCTTAGCGTTCAGTTGAGCGATAGTCCTAGAGATAGGTGAGCTCATTTTAGTGGAACCTCCACGGCCAAGTCTCCGCCTTAATTAATTAGAAATTTAGGAGCTCTTTTTATTTAAAGTCTATTTTAGTTCAATTGTTCTCTCGGTGCCATCGAGCTAAGCTCTCTATCGGCACCACCTTCATGCTTTCATTTTTTTTCTGCCATTTTCTGCATTTTTATTATATATAAAATATAACCCGACAAGTTAATTATCGGTAAAATAATAGTCCCCTCCAGGGAAGAGTAGAAATAATCGAACCGACCCCGAGAACAATACGACCTCGATATTCCACCCGGAATATCATGTACTACTCACGATAGGTGCACTTGCCTCCTTTCGTTAAAACTCGATCTAAATTGTTTTATATCCAAATAAATAAATACGCGCGCCCCGTTTTCTAAATAAAATCAAATTCCGCCTTTTTCTCAAATAAAACCGTCGGGTCGCCGCGTGACCGTAAATAATTTTGGAGTTTTAACCATCAGTCGACGAGAATCGACGAGAATCGTAGAGAATAGTTCTCTGATTCTCGCCGATCGACGGGAATCGTCGAGAATAGTTCTCTGATTCTCGCCGATCGACGAGAATCGTCGAGAATTAGTTCTCTGATTCTCGCCGATCGGCGTGTATCATTGACCCACGATCGGCGTGAATTGTCGACCCACGTTCGGCGTGAATCGTCGAGAATAGTTCTCTGATTCTCGCCGATTGTGATTCTCGCAGATTCTGATTCTCGCCGATCCTGACCGACTCTCGATGATTGATACTCGCCGATTCTGAACCCTATTTCTGGGTGGTCTGCGGATAGCGATTTTCCTAGGTTTATTTATACCTTTGGTATAAATAGGATACTTAGGGTTTTTCGGGATTACACTGTAACGCCCCGAAACTCAAAGGAGCGAAAGGGGGACGTTTTGGGCCAGTTTGGGTTCTGGCAGCAGGCACACGGCCTGGGACACGGACGTGTCCCAGGGCGTGTCAAGCGTGTGTCGACACTTAGCCGCGAAGACGTCGAGATTTACTCGACGATTCGTCAAGAGTGGGCACACGGCCTGCGACACGGGCGTGTCGCAGGGCGTGTCGACCCGTGTCGACACTTAGCCGCGAAGTCGTCGAGTTTTACTCGACGATTCGTCGAGAGTGGGCACACGGCCTGCGACACGGGCGTGTCGCAGGGCGTGTCGACCCATGTCGACGATCGTCCCGGGGAGTCGTCGAGATTCGCTCGACGATTGTCGAGACAAGGCACACGGCCTAGGACACGGGCATGTCCAAGGCCGTGTCATCAAGTCGTCGATCTTCACTCGAAAAAGTGTACCGTGTACACGGCCTGGGGTCCAGGCGTGTCAATGTGACATGGGTAAGGACATGGGCGTGTACTAGAACCCGTGCAGTGCTCGGGTTGAAAATGGGGAAAAATCATGGGGTACACGCCCGGCTACACGGCCGTGTGAGGTGGAACACGGGCATGTCAGCTCGAACACGGGCGTGTTCGATACCCGTGTGAGGTTCCAGGAGATTCGATTTTGACAGCGAATGCGACACACGGCCCTGGACACGGGCGTGTGCCAGGCCGTGTTCGGTCCAGATTGGGCATTTCAGCCCCGAATCGAAGTCGTTCATTTCTTTAACTGAAGATCCAACGGCTGGGGGTTGTTCCTGAGAGGATATACCCGTGAGTGGACTTGGAAAACCCTCACTTTTCATACCTTATCATCTCTCTAAATCCTTGGAGAGAGAGGAGAGCCAAGGGATGAAGAAGGAGCTAGATCCGCCATTGGAGGAGCTTCGGAGCTCCGAATCGCAAGCCGACTCCGGATCCACGGAGGCAACGCTAGTGCGGTGATTTCCATCCGATTACTTTTCAATGGCGCCAAAGAGGAACGCAAGGGTAACGATCCTCATCTTGAGCATGAGTAGCTCTCTATCTTAGCATAGGAAGCCCGCTCTCGCGAGTTTGCGGAGAGTTGGAGGCATTCCTTCGGGTAGATATGTGAAGTCCCCGTTGTTTAGAGTCCGTAAGCGAGAACGGACATAGGCATGATGTGTGAAGCCTACCCGGACATGTTGGTCTGGATCGGTGATGTTGCATTGCATAAGGCCGGAGAAGACTCCGTGCTATTGGTTGTTTTTCGGGTTTTCTACGCGGTAGATTGCAGCAGGGAGCCTTGGGGACTAACCCAAAGGTGCACCCGGAAAACTGGGCGGATACGAGATCTTGCCAACTTGGTGGCTTGAGAGCCAACTTTAATATAACCGAGTTATGTGACTTATGATGGAAATGGGACTCAGCGGAAGTTTGACCCGCGTAAATGGCTTAAATTGCCGTTGCGATGTGAGCACGGGTTAGATGGAGCAGTACCCGTTCTATGTCGTTCGGTTAAAGAGACCTAAAGGCACGTGGCACTTACTGTTGGCATAGAGTAAGGTCTTCGGCGGTCAATGGCTTAAATTGTCGTGACCCAGGCCAGGAAGACAAATTGCTCATAGGTTTGGTCGTCTAAGTGGCGGTGGTGAGTCTGGAATGTTAATGGCTTTAATTGACGTGACATCGACCGGTTCACCGAGAATGTGCCCTGAGTGCACGGGGCGTGTGGCCGTGCGAGCCAACGTCTGTGATGAAATGGCTATTGTTATACATTGCTCGCTTATGCTAATGAAATGCAGGGAAGGAGCATCGCCGCCCCGAGTTGGGGGCGGGATCGTTATAATTTGGTCAGCATTGCTGACCGTTGCCTTGTTTTTCCACCGTGCGGTGGTTTGTTGCTTGTAGGTGCAGCTGGACCAATCGGTCAATAGCGGGCTAAAGCCCTTTTTGCGAAGCCTGCCCTCGAAGGCCCAAATGGAAGTGTTTACTGTTTTATTCATGTATGACCGGCCTGCGTGCCGTGGTTTGTAAAACATGTAATATTCAAGTGAAATATTTTGTAAGGCCTTAAGGCTTGTTTTGGGTATTTGTACAACATTCTTATTCTGTTCTAGTGGACATTCATGCTCTAATGCTGGGTTCTTTCTTGCAACTTTTATAAACTGCTTCCGCTAGAATGCTCTGTGTAGGACGTTAAGATTGGTTGGATGGTTTCCACAAGTAACCACCCGGTCTGTCTGTGGCATACGGCGTCGGGCCCCGGCTGGACCTACTGCTATATGCTATGTGACGGATAGGGGGCGTTACAATTTGGTATCAGACTACTGGTTTTGGTCGGGCTTAAGGTGAATTCGTGGGCGAATTCTTTTTAAGGGGTAGTGAGCACATTGTGTGCGTCATCGTAATAACAGTAAAACGAACCCATGAATGTCCACTTAGGAATGAAAATACTCGTGTTTGAGGAACCTGCGTGTTCCTATAATTGCTGTTTGCAATTTATGTGGTCGCTTAACGGTGTTTTGTACCACTATAGGTGACTAGAAGTGGTCTTGGGCCGTCAGAACGCCGAGTTTCTGAGGCTAGTAGTGCACCGGATGTTGCTCCTGCAACACCTCTGTCGGCTGAAAATATACGATTGGTGGCTGAAGCGGTGTTGGCCGTGATAAATGCGCAGCCTGGAAGGCAGGCGCAGCAGCCCGCTCCTGTGTTGGAGCAAGAACCTCTACAAGAGGCTGAGCCGAGGAGAGTGGAGCAAGTGGTTGTGGAACCGGTAGTGCCAAGGAGGGCAACTGAGAGGCAGCTAAAGCATGTAATGATCTTTAACCCTCCGTTATTCTCGGGGTTGGGAACCCCATCTCAGGCTGAAGACTGGCTCTCCAGGGTGAAGAGAGTCATGACAGCGACGGAGACGGAGGAGTGGCAAATGACCACCATCGCTACGTTCCTTTTGGACGGTGAAGCGAGGATGTGGTGGGAAGGATTGGAGCTGCACTTACTGAGAGGTAGGCAACTTGGTGATGTCTCGATGGAGGAGTTCTCGAGATTATTTTTGGCTAGATACCTCCCTTCGACGCAGAAGATAGCGTTGGAGAATGAGTTCCTGAAGTTGGTACAGGGTGAGAGGAGCGTGGATGAATATCTCCACGAGTTTACTCATCTGAGTCGTTATGCTAGCTCCACCATAGTGGATGAGGAGCGCAAGACTAATCGCTTCTATGAAGGGTTGAGAGATGAGTTGAGGTTACTACTCTCGGGGCCGATGACGCAGGGTTTCTTAACCTTGGTCAATACTGCCCGGTCCTTGGAGAAGGACATGAAGAACGTACAAGCAAAGAAAAGCTTGGGTGAGAAGAAATCTAAGTTTAAAGTGCCGAGTACTTCAAAGTCCGGCTATTGGAGGGCTTTCAAGAAGCATAGGACTTCGGGTCCAGCTCCTTCTGGTGCTTCTGGGGCGACTACGAGTCGGACCCCGGGCGCGTGTTTTACATGTGGAAAGACGGGGCATTTCGCCCGTGATTGTTGGAGCGGATGTCCTAAGTCCGAGAGGAGGCCGGGAGCTACTTATGAAGAGAAGGGAAAGGCGGTGGAGTCGACCGCATCCCATTATGCTCCGGCCCAACCAAGGGTCTACAATCTTGGCCAACAGGAGGCCATTAAACAAGCTGATGTGGTGACAGGTACGGTTTAATTTATAGCAAGTCAATTTCTTTAAATACTTGTTATGCACATGTTACCTTACCACTGCTTGTTTAGGATTTGTATTGATTTGTGAAAATCCGGCACGAGCACTCTTCGATACGGGAGCCTCACACTCCTTCTTATCCGAAGGATTTATATCACGCATCGGAGTCCCTTCTTCAATGGCGAAGGATAAGTTGGATGTGTTGTTGCCCAATGGGTGTTCGATGCGAGCGGATAGGATCTGCGATGTTAAGACTCGTATTGGGGAGCAGGAGTTCGACCTGCGGGCGTCTTTACTTCCGTTAGTGGAGTTCGACGTCATATTTGGCATGGACTGGCTCTCGGAGCAGCAGGCCCATACAGATTGCGGTAGCAAGGAAGTCAAGCTGGGAGCAAGTCGTGAAACGACTTTTACGGGCTTAAAGGGGTCGAGCAAGACGTTGATGTCTGCTCTTCAGGTGGTGAAGGCGGTTCGTGCTGGTGCAGAACTGTTCTTTACACTAGTGGAGGTTGCAAAGCCGAAGCCCGTATTGGATTGTATTTCAGTGGTATCGGAATACCCTGATGTGTTCCCCGCGGATCTTCCTGGAGCCCCGCCTCAGCGGGAGATAGATTTTACGATCGAGCTAGTGCCAGGTGCAAAGCCTGTGTCACGATCTCCGTATCGGCTAGCGCCTAAGGAAATGGCGGAGCTGAAAGTTCAACTGCAAGAGTTGTTGGAGCAAGGGTATGTGCGCCCGAGTTCTTCGCCTTGGAGCGCACCGGTCCTCTTTGTTAAGAAGAAGGACGGAAGCTTGAGGTTATGTATTGATTATCGGGAGCTAAACAAGCTGACGGAGAAGAACAAGTACCCGATCCCCCAGATTGATGATCTCTTTGATCAGTTAGTCGGGTCCACAGTGTACTCGAAGTTGGATCTCAAGGCTGGGTACTATCAGCTGCGTATAAGGGAGAGTGATATCCCAAAGACAGCGTTTAGTACGAGATACAGGCATTATGAGTTTACGGTCATGCCGTTTGGGCTGACTAATGCGCCGTCGGTGTTCATGGATTTGATGAACATGACGTTCAGGGAGTACTTGGACCATTTTGTGATCGTCTTTATCGACGATATTATGGTGTACTCGCAAAGTGAGGAAGATCACTTCAAGCATCTTCATTTGGTGTTGGAAACGCTAAGGAGAAATCAGTTGTATGCCAAGTTCTCGAAGTGCGAGTTTTGGCTATCCTCAGTGGCGTTCCTCGGTCATATAGTGAGTGGAGAGGGTATTGCTGTGGATCCGACGAAGATTGTTGCGATACGGGAGTGGCCTGAGCTTGCTACGGTAGCAGAAGTCCGGAGCTTTTTGGGGCTTGCCGGCTATTATAGGCGCTTCGTAGAGAACTTCTCGCGGATAGCGTTACCTCTCACTACTTTGACGAGGAAGGAGCATAAGTTCGTTTGGACGCCGGAGTGCGCGGGAGCTTTTGAGGAGTTGAAGTGTCGGTTGACCACGACGCCTGTGCTGAGTTCGCCATGTGGAACCGAAGGCTATGAGTTATATAGCGATGCTTCAGGCAGCGGTTTGGGTTGCGTGCTACTGCAGCACGGAAGCGTGATAGCTTATGGCTCGAGACAGCTAAAAGTGCACGAGAGGAATTATCCGGTCCATGACTTGGAGTTAGCGGCCGTGATTTTTGCCTTGAAGCTATGGAGACACTATTTGTACGGTGTGAAGATTGATATCTACACCGATCACAAGAGCCTAAAGTATCTAATTGATCAGAAGGATCTGAATATGCGGCAGCGTAGGTGGATGGAGTTCCTGGGGGACTATACATTCAAGATCCACTACGTGCCTGGCAAAGGGAATGCGGTTGCGGATGCGCTGAGTCGCCGAACCCCAGCTCAAGCCAATTGGCTATCGGTGCACGATGAGCGGTTGGTGCGAGAGTTGGAGGCGTTGGAGATTGTTTGTGTGGACAGGCAATCAAGTGCTGAGGCAGTTCTGAATTGGACTGAAGTCCAATATGACCTGGCTGATCGTATTCGGCAGGCTTTGGATATGGATGCTCATATGAAGCAATTAATGATAGAGGCTCTGGATGGGTCAAATTCCCAATTCATCGTGGAGGACGGATTGCTTTGGAAAGACGGTCGATTGTGCGTCCCAAGTGTGGGCAATTTATGGGTGGAGTTGTTGTACGAGGCACACCATACCAAGTACTCGATTCACCCAGGGAGCACGAAGATGTACCGTGATGTGAAGAAACTGTTTTGGTGGCCGGGTTTGAAAAAGGATGTGGCGCTATACGTAGCGAAGTGCCAAACCTGCGCCTTGGTAAAGGCGGAGTGCCAAAAGCCGGGAGGATTTCTTAAGTCCTTGCCTATTCCGGAGTGGAAATTCGACGACATCTCTATGGACTTTGTGCACGGTTTGCCAAGGTCGCAAAAGGGGAACGACGCCATTTGGGTGGTTGTTGATCGATTAACGAAGGTGTCGCATTTTATTCTGCATAGGAAGGATGATCCGGTGGACAAGCTGGCAAAACTTTATGTGGATAACATAGTACGGCTTCATGGTGTGCCCCGCAGCATCGTGAGTGACCGAGATGGGCGGTTCACGTCCAATGATTGGAGGCTGGTGCAACAAATGTTGGGAATAAAGTTGAAATTCAGCACAGCCTTCCATCCGCAAATGGATGGGCAGACTGAGAGGGTCAATCGAACTATGGAAGACATGCTTCACATGTGTGTCTTGGATTTCGGAAATCAATGGGAAGACCACCTTTATTTGGTGGAGTTCGCCTACAACAACAGCTACCAAGCGAGTATTCAGATGGCGCCTTTCGAGGCCCTATATGGTAGAAAATGTCGCACGTCGTTGTCTTGGTTAGAAACGGGTGAGTCAAGGTTGTATAACCGATCGGAAGTGGAGGATGCTACTTCTTTGGTGAGAACCATTCGGGAGAGGTTGCTTATCGCTCAGGACCGGCAAGCAAAGTACTATAATGCCAAGCACAGGAACGTGGAGTTCGCTGTGGGCGATTATGTATACTTAAAGATCAAGCCGTTCAAGGGTGTCTCGCGGGTGCGGCGATTGAAAAAGCTAAGCCCAAGATACCTTGGACCGTTTGAGGTTCTGGAGCGAGTTGGAGAAGCAGCCTATCGGTTGAAGCTTTCAGTGGAGCTTAGTGGTTTACACGATGTATTCCACATTTCGGTGCTTTGGAAGGCGGTGCAAGAGCCTACGCAAGTGATCGCGGTTGATCAAGTGCCGGTGGAAAGTGGGCTAACGACAAAGGTCAAGCCCGTGCGAATCGAGGACTCGGAGGTCAAGCGGCTACGCAATAAAGAGATCAGGATGGTCAAGGTCCGGTGGGACAATTGCGGTCGTGAGCAGCTCTCGTGGGAGCGAGAGCAGACTATGCTTGACTAGTATCCGGAGTTGTTCCGCTCAGGTACAAATTTTGATTTTGTACATGTCTTTCCTTTATTTAATTTCGTGGGCGAAATTCTTTTAAGAGGGGGAGAGTTGTAACGCCCCGAAACTCAAAGGAGCAAAAGGGGGACGTTTTGGGCCAGTTTGGGTTCTGGCAGCAGGCACACGGCCTGGGACACGGGCGTGTCCCAGGGCGTGTCAAGCGTGTGTCGACACTTAGCCGCGAAGACGTCGAGATTTACTCGACGATTCGTCGAGAGTGGGCACACGGCCTGCGACACGGGCGTGTCGCAGGGCGTGTCGACCCGTGTCCACACTTAGCCGCGAAGTCGTCGAGTTTTACTCGACGATTCGTCGAGAGTGGGCACACGGCCTGCGCCACGGGCGTGTCGCAGGGCGTGTCGACCCGTGTCGACGATCGTCCCGGGGAGTCGTCGAGATTCGCTCGACGATTGTCGAGACAAGGCACACGGCCTAGGACACGGGCGTGTCCAAGGCCGTGTCATCAAGTCGTCGATCTTCACTCGACGAAGTGTACTGTATACACGGCCTGGGGTCCAGGCGTGTCAATGTGACATGGGTAAGGACATGGGCGTGTACTAGAACCCGTGCAGTGCTCGGGTTGAAAATGGGGAAAAATCATGGGGTACACGCCCGGCTACACGGCCGTGTGAGGTGGAACACGGGCGTGTCAGCTCGAATACGGGCGTGTTCGATACCCGTGTGAGGTTCCAGGAGATTCGATTTTGACGGCGAATGCGGCACACGGCCCTGGACACGGGCATGTGCCAGGCCGTGTTTGGTCCAGATTGGGCATTTCAGCCACGAATCGAAGCCGTTCATTTCTTTAACTGAAGATCCAATGGCTGGGGGTTGTTCCTGAGAGGATATACCCGTGAGTGGACTTGGAAAACCCTCACTTTTCACACCTTATCATCTCTCTAAATCCTTGGAGAGAGAGGAGAGCCAAGGGAGGAAGAAGGAGCTAGATCCGCCATTGGAGGAGCTTCGGAGCTCCGAATCGCAAGCCGACTCCGGATCCACGGAGGCAACGCTAGTGCGGTGATTTCCATCCGATTACTTTTCAATGGCGCCAAAAAGGAACGTAAGGGTAACGATCCTCATCTTGAGCATGAGTAGCTCTCTTTCTTAGCATAGGAAACCCGCTCTCGCGAGTTTGCGGAGAGTTGGAGGCGTTCCTTCGGGTAGATATGTGAAGTCCCCGTTGTTTAGAGTCCGTAAGCGAGAACGGACATAGGCATGATGTGTGAAGCCTACCCGGACATGTTGGTCTGGATCGGTGATGTTGCATTGCATAAGACCGGAGAAGACTCCGTGCTATTGGTTGTTTTTCGGGTTTTCTACGCGGTAGATTGCAGCAGGGAGCCTTGGGGACTAACCCAAAGGTGCACCCGGAAAACTGGGCGGATACGAGATCTTGCCAACTTGGTGGCTTGAGAGCCAACTTGAACATAACCGGGTTATGTGACTTGTGATGGAAATGGGACTCGGCGGAAGTTTGACACGCGTAAATGGCTTAAATTGTCGTTGCGATGTGAGCACGGGTTAGATGGAGCCGTACCCGTTCTATGTCGTTCGGTTAAAGAGACCTAAAGGCACGTGGCACTTACCGTTGGCATAGAGTAGGGTCTTCAGCGGTCAATGGCTTAAATTGTCGTGACCCAGGCCAGGAAGACAAATTGCTCATAGGTTTGGCCGTCTAAGTGGCGGTGGTGAGTCCGGAATGTTAATGGCTTTAATTGACGTGACATCGACCGGTTCATCGAGAATGTGCCCTGAGTGCACGGGGCGTGTGGCCGTGCGAGCCAACGTCTGTGATGAAATGGCTATATGTTTATATTGCTCGCTTATGCTAATGAAATGCAGGGAAGGAGCATCGCCGCCCCGAGTTGGGGGCGGGATCGTTATAATTTGGTCAGCATTGCTGACCGTTGCCTTGTATTTCCACTGTGCGGTGGTTTGTTGCTTGCAGGTGCAGCTGGACCAAGCGGTCAATAGCGGGCTAAAGCCCTTTTTGCGAAGCCGGCCCTCGAAGGCCCAAATGAAAGTGTTTACTGTTTTATTCATGTATGACCGGCCTGCGTGCCGTGGTTTGTAAAACATGTAATATTCAAGTGAAACATTTTGTAAGGCCTTAAGGCTTGTTTTGGGTATTTGTACAACATTCATATCCTGTTCTAGTGGACATTCATGCTCTAATGCTGGGTTCTTCCTTGCAACTTTTATAAACTGCTTCCGCTAGAATGCTCTGTGTAGGACGTTGAGATTGGTTGGATGGTTTCCATAAGTAACCACCCGGTCTGTCTGTGGCATACGGCGTCGGGCCCCGGCCGGACCTACTGCTATATGCTATGTGACGGATAGGGGGCGTTACATACACTCTCTCATCGGCTGATAGAAACCCGCGACGTAAGAGTTCCGTTCCGCGATCGTTCCGCCGATCCCGATTCCCGCCGCCGGAAGAGTTCCGCCGCCGTGTTCGCTCCGTTGACCTACTCCTCTCCGGCGATTGTCGCTGGTGTTGCTTTTCCTGGCGCGGACATAGCAGTCCATGGAATAGCAAGGTGCGGTCATCGTTCTTCCCGATCTTCCGTGCGACAGAAAGCTCGGCGTTCTCCCGCTCGTGTGGATTTCTGCAGAGACGTGGATATTATTCCACGTAGAACTCGCCACTAGCAAGAAGACAAAGTTTGGAGCATCTCCGTTGAGTTGTGACTCAACGCCACCGAGGTAATTTTTGCATACTTGTTTGCTAACTTCTTGATTCAACTATCATGGCCCGATCCTATTTCTTTTGGGTTTTCTTAATGTTTTATCCTTCCGTTGCGTGCACAACTGTTGTGCCATCCTCATAGAGAAACCCAACAGTGGTATCAGAGGCAGGTTTCGGCCATGATCGTTGTATTGGAAGTTTTTGTTATTCCAGTGCGTGTAAACCTAGGGATTTAGAAGTGTTCTAAATGTCTAGATTTAGTCTTGGTTCCCCGCCAAGAACGTCTGGAATTTCGTGGTAATTTCTAATTGTTAGAAATTGTGATCTCCTTAGCAGTAACCATCCCTCAATTTTGTTTTGGATTTTGAATCCAACAAAGAGAGATGAGCTTGTCTACTGCTTTAAGTTGAGTTGTCTTTGCCTTTGTCCAATGCATGTAAATCTGAGGATTTGTAAGTTTCCGGATGTTCAGATTTAGCCCTTCCTTCTATCAATTTTTGATGGTGTTAGGATGTGCACATAAGGGATGCATGTGGTTTAGATTTGTTTTTCTTTGGATGTGCACATTGATCAAATGTTGATCATGGTTAATTATTAACCTATAATTAAAATCCCTTCATCAAATATTAAGTGTTCGGATGCCTTCCGATGGATGACACTCTTCCTGCCTCGATCGATGAAGTGTGGGCTTGCCAAAGCAAGGTGCATTAATCTATCTTGGAAAGGGTGCGAGCGGATAATTATGATATCCCACTGTTGACATTGGGTCCATCTTAACTAGGTGACCTCAAAGGTTGAGTGCCTAGAGGCATAGGGTTGGCATGCACCATATGATGGATGCGAGTAAGGAGTTATTCACCAACCATACAAGAATTGCATGAGGATGCAATTGGCAAGCGTTTCCTACCTAAATAACCGCATCATGAGAGGAACGCCAAAGCGGACTCATTGTGTTGGTGAAATACGGATCTTGTCCACTAAGAGAGTAGCTCGCATGAACTCTCCGAATTGTTAGTGAGGGCTATCATTTCGAACAAAATAGTGGGAGTATTTTAATTGAAGTCCAAATTAAAATAAATTGTATTTGAAATTTTGGTACTGATTTTATTCTGCATAAATTCTTGTAGAATTCCATGGCAAGTGTTTCACACTCCACGTTGTCTCTGAGAGCCATCCTTGAGAAGGATAAGCTCAGCGGGACAAATTACATGGACTGGTATAGGAACCTGAGAATTGTTCTCAGGCAAGAGCGAAAGATCTATGTCTTGGAAGAAGAAGCCCCCGAGGTGCCGACCGGGAACTCTTCCCGTACTGAGAAAGATACTTATAAGAAGTATACTGACGATGCTTTAGATGTCGAATTCCTTATGCTTGCCACTATGAACTCTGAGCTTCAGAAGCAACATGAGAACAAGGGGTGTAAGGAGATTGACGAGCATCTCAAGAAAATGTTTCAAGGGCAGGCTCGTCAAGAGAGGTTCGACATCACAAAAGCGTTGTTTCAGTGCAAGATGGGAGTTCGAGACTCAGTAGGGACTCACGTACTCAAGATGATTGGGTATATAGAGAACCTTGAAAGGCTGGGTTTTCCTCTTGGTCAAGAGTTGGCCACGGATCTGATCCTACAATCGTTGCCGGACAGTTATGAGCAGTTCGTCTTGAACTATAACATGAATGAAATAGGCAAGACACTGCCCGAACTCCTAGGCATGTTGAGAACTGCCGAAATCAATATGAAGAAGGCCAAGCCTGCCAGCCCCATACTGATGGTGCATAAGGGCAAGGGCAAGGCCAAGGGTTCCAAGAAGACGAAGGTGGGACCTAAGTCATATCTTGAGCCCAAGTCTTCTGCACTGATGAAAAAGAAAAGCACGGTGAAGGAAGGGAAATGACACCACTGTGGCAAGGCTGGTCATTGGAGGAGGAACTGTCCTTCGTACATTGAAGGTCTGCAGAGATTGAGGGGAGGTATGACTTCCGCTTCAAATGTTTACGTTATAGAGATAAACCTTTCTGCTCCTTCATCTTGGGTATTGGATACTGGATGTGGTTCTCACATTTGTACAAATGTGCAGGAACTGGGAAGGAGAAGATTGCTGAGTAAAGGAGAGGTGGACCTCCGCGTCGGTAATGGAGCAAGAGTTGCTGCTGTAGCCGTAGGAGTTTGTCGTCTTTCTTTGCCCAGTGGGCTTGTAATAGAACTTGATAATTGTTATTTTGTTTCGGCCATAACTAGAAACATTATATCTATTTCATGTTTGGACATGATTGGATTTTCTTTTATAATTAAGAACAACTGTTGTTTTATATTTAAGAATGATGTTTGTTATGCTGTAGCCCAATTGTTTAATGGTATTTATGTTTTGAACTTGGACCATCTGATCTGTAATGTAGAAAATAATAAAAGACTAAGAACAAATGACTCGAACCCTACTTTTCTCTGGCATTGTCGTTTGGGCCATATCAACGAGAAGCGCATATCCAAGCTCCATAGAGATGGACTTTTGGACTCATTTGATTATGAATCATTTGAGCGATGCGAATCTTGTTTGTTAGGCAAGATGACTAAAGCTCCTTTCACTGGTTATACTGAGAGGGCTGAGGATCTCTTGGGTGTTGTACATAGTGATGTATGCGGAACCATGAGTTCCATGGCTATAGGTGGGTATTTCTACTTTGTTACATTTACTGATGATTTCAGTAGATACGGATATGTGTATCTTATGAAGTGCAAATCCGAGACCTTTGAAAAGTTCAAAGAGTTCAAGAATGAAGTAGAAAACCAGTTGGGTAAAAGGGTTAAAGCACTCCGATCTGATCGAGGTGGCGAATACCTGAGTCATGAGTTCCATGATCATCTGAAAGAGTGTGGTATTGTATCATAGCTCACTCCACCTAGAACACCACAACATAATGGTGTGTCTGAGAGGAGAAATCCTACTCTGTTAGACATGGTACGTTCGATGATGAGTCATGCAGACTTGCATGTTTCCTTTTGGGGTTTTGCTTTAGAGTCTTCTGCAATGACATTGAATCGCGCTCCAACAAAAACGGTTCTGAAGACACCATATGAGATATGGACTGGGAAGCGTCCTAGTATGTCGTTCATTAAAATTTGGGGCTGTGAGGCATACGTGAGACGTCAAATGCCTGACAAGCTGGAACCCAAATCGGATAAATGTTATCTGGTGGGATATCCTAAGGAAACGAAAGGGTATTACTTTTACCTACCGTCTGAGAGCAAAGTGTTTGTCGCAAGGACTGGTGTCTTCTTGGAGAAAGAGTTCTTATCAAGAAAGACTGAAAAGGTAGAGCTTAAAGAAGTTCAAGAACCACATGTAGTGAATGAACCGGAATTGGATTCTGAGACAGGACTACAAGATGTTGTAGCTAGAGAACCTGCTCAGGGAACACAAGTCCTACGTAGATCTGGTAGACCGAGGTTTGAGCCTGAGAGATATGGATTTCTCGTGTCTCAAATAGGTAATGTGTTACTTATGGATCATGATGATGAACCAGCAACCTACCAAGAGGGTATGAATGGACCGGACTCCGACAAGTGGCTTGAGGCTATGAAATCCGAAATGGACTCCATGTATACAAACCAAGTTTGGAACTTGGTGGAACCACCTGAAGGGGTACGACCCATAGGGTGCAAGTGGGTCTTCAAGAAGAAGACCGACATGGATGGGAATGTACAGACATTCAAAGGGCGACTGGTGGCTAAGGGTTTCAAGCAAATTCATGGTATTGACTATGATGAGACCTTTTCCCCTGTTGCCATGGTAAAGTCCATTAGGATATTGCTTGCTATTATTGCGTATTATGACTACGAGATCTGGCAGATGGATGTCAAAACGGCTTTCCTTAATAGAAACCTCCTTGAGGAATTGTATATGACACAACCCGAGGGTTTTGTATCCCTAGATGAAGCCACTAAAATATGCAAGCTGAATAAGTCCATATATGGACTGAAACAGGCCTCTCGAAGTTGGAATCTTCATTTTGATGAGAAAATCAAAGAGTTTGGTTTCATCAAGAATGAAGATGAGCCTTGTGTTTACAAGCGAATCAGTGGGAGCATTGTTGTCTTCCTGATATTGTATGTAGATGACATACTGTTGATTGGGAATGACATTCCTACCCTGAAAGTTGTTAAGAACAACCTAGGGAACTGCTTTTCAATGAAGGATTTGGGTGAAGCGACTTATATACTCGGTATTAAGATCTATAGAGATAGATCGAAGAAGTTGCTGGGTTTGACCCAGAGTATGTACATCGAAAAGGTGTTGAAGCGGTTCAACATGCTTGAGTCCAAGAAAGGATTTTTGCCTATGTCTCATGGTGTGAATCTCTCTAAGGACCAGTGTCCAAAATCTTGTGAAGATAAGGACCGCATGAAGTTGATTCCATATGCTTCGGCAATTGGATCAATCATGTACGCGATGTTATGTACTTGACCCGATGTCTCCTTTGCTTTGAGCATGACTAGCAGGTATCAGTCAGACCCCAGTGAGTGTCACTGGATTGCAGTCAAGAATATCCTGAAGTACTTGAGAAGGACTAAGGATGCGTTCTTGGTGTATGGTGGAGAGGAAGAGCTCGTTGTAAGTGGTTACACGGATGCTAGCTTCCAAACTGATAGAGACGACTCCAAGTCTCATTCAGGTTTTGTGTTTTGCCTGAATGGAGGAGCTATGAGCTGGAAGAGTTCCAAGCAAGAGACAGTTGCTGATTCTACAATAGAGGCCGAGTATATCGCAGCAGCTAATGCGGCGAAGGAGGCTGTATGGATTAGGAAATTCATCGGCGAGCTTGATGTAGTTCCTAGCATTGTTGGTCCCGTAGTTCTCTATTGTGATAACAATGGTGCAATTGCACAATCTAAGGAACCTAGATCTCATCAGCGCTCCAAGCACATACTTCGGCAGTTTCATCTTATTCGTGAGATTGTCGAACGAGGAGATGTGAACATTTGCAGAGTGCCGACTGAGGAGAATATTGCGGATCCACTAACAAAGCCTCTCACGCAGAGAAAGCATGATGGTCATACTATATCGATGGGTATACGATACCTAAATGATCAACTCTAGTGAGAATCTTGTGGATTGCATGTAAACCTGTATTTTGTTGGCTATTTGTTCATATGATGAACTGTGTACCTAATTTTTCTCTTACAATTAATGGCAAGTTCTTTTATTATGTCTTTTTCTATATGATAGTTAATTGTTAATATAATAGATACCCTTAGAATGTTCGCTTCCATGGGACATCAAGTACGTGACTTGAATGTGAGAGCCCATGATTTATTTGAAGCTTCATTCTTAAAGGTCCCTGGTCGAGTATCATCATAGAAGCTAAGGGTGATGATGGTACATGAAGACTAGCACGTGTGTTGACTGATGACCGGTTCTCACAGGTCATGATATTGTGATATCAAGTCATCACGTGGGTACTTGTTAGTGAACAAGTTGTACTGGACAGACCCAACCTGAGACTACTCTGTGGATTGTCATCCAATCGTGTCACGAGTGGGTCTCAATTGACAATGGTGTTGTGATCCTTTGACCTGAAGTCACAGCATTCATCAAGTGAGGAAGAGCGTGCTTTGATGCCATCTAAAGTCTTCCTTGAGAAAGGTTGATGATAATAGTGGTTGTTGGGCATGTTACGAATCATTTGGGTGTTTGTGTGTGAGCAAATATGGGATTTGTCCTCCTGTATGACAGGAGTTGCATCCATGGGCCCCTTGATGGAACTGGACTGAGAAATGCATGGCCATGCTTGGTTGAGTCAATATGTGATATTGGACTCACCATTCTCTGGAAGTCCGTCCTGGATCAAGAAACTTGGATTGAGCTATTACGAGGGTGACACGGTCCATGCCTCTAGTTCTTTCCGGATGTAAGGGACAAAGGGACAAAGACAACGCTGATACATTGGTCATAAAGGCTTATGAGTTGTAAACTCTTATTGCTTGGGGAGCAATGATACATTGCTAGATGCCACTCATTGTTTGTGAGGTTTTTGTTTTGATACTTTCGAGATCAAGTGGGAGTCTGTTGGAGTTACCATTGTGATCTGGAAGTGATCAAACATGTAATCTCACTACCAACGCGATATGAGCCTGCAGGGTCGCACATAAGAGATGCGGAGAAGTTGGATGATTGACTGTGTTGGTAAAGGTTGCCAATCACCGATCTGAATGGGGTTGTGGGCAAAGTGTTGCCTTAAAGAATCATCGGGTTTGGCAAATGTTGCCTTGAAGGACTGGTAAGAATAGTCGGCCGAGGGTCGACGAGAATCGACGAGAATCGTAGAGAATAGTTCTCTGATTCTCGCCGATCGATGGGAATCGTCGAGAATAGTTCTCTGATTCTCGCCGATCGACGAGAATCGTCGAGAATTAGTTCTCTGATTCTCGCCAATCGGCGTGTATCGTCGACCCACGATCGGCATGAATTGTCGACCCACGTTCGGCGTGAATCGTCGAGAATAGTTCTCTGATTCTCACCGATCCGGGTGATTCTCGCCGATTGTGATTCTCGTCGATTCTGATTCTCGCCGATCCTGACCGACTCTCGCCGATTGATACCCGTCGATTCTGAACCCTATTTCTGGGTGGTATGTGGATAGCGATTTTCCTAGGTTTATTTATTCCTTTGGTATAAATAGGATACTTAGGGTTTTTCGGGATTACACTCTCTCATCGGCTGATAGAAACCCGCGACGGAAGAGTTCCGTTCCGCGATCGTTCCGCCGATCCCGATTCCCGCCGCCGGAAGAGTTCCGCCGCCGTGTTCGCGCCGTTGACCTACTCCTCTTCGGCGATCGTCGCTGGTGTTGCTTTTCCTGGCGCGGACATAGCAGTTCGTGGAATAGCAAGGTGTGGTCATCGTTCTTCCCGATCTTCCGTGCGACGGAAAGCTCGGCGTTCTCCCGCTCGTGTGGATTTCTGCAGAGACGTGAATATTATTCCACGTAGAACTCGCCACTAGCAAGAAGACAAAGTTTGGAGCATCTCCGTTGAGTTGTGACTCAACGCCACCGAGGTAATTTTTGCCTACTTGTTTGCTAACTTCTTGATTCAACTATCATGGCCCGATCCTATTTCTTTTGGGTTTTCTTAATGTTTTATCCTCCCGCTACGTGCACAACTATTGTGCCATCCTCATAGAGAAACCCAACAATTCTTCGAGTTGCTATTTCGAATTCCGGAGTCTATTACTTTTACTTATTTTCTATAAACTAAAAAAACTAAAAACTTTATTTTAAATAAAATCTAAAACAACAAAAAAGAGTTTATTTTGTCTTATTTTTGTTTGGGTGTATGACCCGTGGACAACCCTCCGAGTCTGAAGATTATGACTTCGACCCTGAGATCGAACGCTCTCTTGCGCGTATTCGATCTCAATGCCGAAATCCTTCTTTAGATCCCGAGGAATCTATCGGAGAACCCACTGTTGTAGTTATGGCCGCGCCTAACCCTGCCCCGGCGGCTGAGCGTACTATGTCTTATTATACCCGGCCTAACCTGGATGATACTGGGTCGAGTATTGTTCGCCCTGCGGTGGCGAATAATAATTTTGAAATAAAGTCGAGTGTCATTCAAATGGTCCAAAACGTCGTGCAGTTCGATGGAATGCCGGATGAGGACCCGAATGTCCACTTGTCCAATTTCTTGGAGATATACGACACCTTCAAGATTAATGACATCACTGATGACGCCATTCGCTTGCGCTTATTTCCTTTTTCCCTTAAGTACAAAGCCAAGCCGTGGTTGAATGCCCTCCCGCGAGGATGTATCATCACGTGGGGTGAGTTGACGGAACGGTTCCTAACGAACTACTTTTCGCCCGCAAAAACTGCAAAGTTGTTGGCGGATATTTCTTCGTTTGTGCAAAACGATCCTGAGTCTCTATACGAGACTTGGGAACAGTTTAAGGAATTCCTCCGCCGGTGCCCGCACCACGCGCTGCCAACATGGTTGCAAGTTCAAATTTTTTATAATGGGCTTAATTTCCAGACGCGTCAAATGATTGACGCGGCTGTCGGGGGTACACTAAACAACAAAACCCCCGAGGCCGCCCAGGCTTTATTCGAAGAGATGGCTATGAACGCCTATAGATGGAACGTCCCGCGGGGACGCCCAAAGCCGATGGATGGTCTTTTTGAAGTGGATGACACTGCTCTCTTGACCCTTCAAGTTGAAAGGTTAACAAAGCAGGTGGCGGAGATGTCTGCTGCCTCCTCCACTTCGCCTTATTTTATTCCCCCTAACGTCTGCGTGGCTGAAAAGTTCGTGGATTTCATGGGAAATTCGGGTCGTCCTTCCTTCAACCCCAACAACAACCTTTATAGTAATAACTATAATCTGGGTTGGAGGAATCACCCCAATTTCTCTTGGAGCAACCCGAATAATGCTCAGCGTCCCCCTATTTCTTATGTGCCCGGACTTCTGCCTCCTCCTCCTCTTCCAAAACCCTCCCCGATGGAGGAAACTTTTTCGAAGTATATTGCATCCAACGAGTCAAATATCCGGAACATCACCGGATCGCTAAAAACTCTCGAACAACAGGTTGGACAGCTGGCGAGGATGATGTCCAAGCGCGCGCTCGGGGCACTGCCAGGAAACACGGAGCCTAATCCGCGGGAGAACGCCAACGCTATAACCCTCCGTAGCGGAAAGGAGGTGGTCGATCCAAAACGGACCGACCCTCAGGTATATATTTCACCTCCGACCCCTCTTCCCCTTTCTTTGATTACGCCGCCTTTACAGATTTTAAAAGAAACAATTATTTTAAACAAGGCCCTTCCATATCCGCATAAGTTAGATAACGAGCGTAAGGACGCGCAATATGAAAAATTTATTTTATTATTAAAACAAATTCACATTAATGTTCCTTTTTGCGAGGCTATCTCACAAATGCCCAAATATGCGAAATTTTTAAAAGAATTACTTTCTAATAAACGTAAATTAGAGGATATTTTGCATGTATCTCTCAACGCTGTCTGCTCGGCGGCCCTTACTAATAAATTTTCCACAAAACTAAACGACCCGGGACGGTTTTCCATCCCGTGCCTTTTTGGCGATATATTAGTAAAGTACGCCTTAGTTGATTTAGGGGCTAGCATTAATCTAATGTCGTTCTCGCTCTTTTCACGTTTAGGTTTGGGTACTCCTAGTCCTACGAATATGTGCATCCAATTAGCGGATCGCTCGGTTAAGTTCCCTATCGGAGTAGTGGAGGACGTCCTTGTCCGAGTAGACAAGTTTACCTTCCCGGTAGACTTCGTCATCTTAGACATCGAGGAGGACGCCGAGGTACCAATAATACTCGGTCGCCCTTTTCTCGCCACCTCCCGTGCACTAATAGATGTTAATAATGGTAGTCTTCTCCTCCGAGTAGGCGATGATCAGCTTACTTTCTCTATTAATCCCTCGATGGACAATTTGTCATCGAGCGACGATTTCTGCTATTCTTTAGATACTTTTTTTTGGAGATTGTTCTTCTCCCGTTTTCGAGTCCGTGTTTTTAAATGACGATATTTATGCGCTCGAAAATTTTAAATGCGATGAGGATACTTCTTTAGACTTGCCTTTCGAACCAATTGGTAAGAAAGACATAGGAATTAAAACCTCCCTAGAAGAACCGCCCATCCTAGACCTCAAACCCTTACCCGCATCGCTCAAATACGCATTTTTGGGAAAAGGCGATACGCTTCCCCTTATTATTTCTTCGGACTTGAGTGATTCGGAGACTTCCGATTTATTGGAAGTTTTATTTAAACATCGCCACACAATTACGTGGCAAATCTCTGACTTAAAGGGGATTAGCCCCTCCTTTTGCACCCATAAGATATTTCTTAACGATAATTGCCGCAAAACGATTCAGCCGCAGCGTCGTCTTAACCCAAACATGAAAGACGTCGTTAATGCCGAGATTATTAAGTTATTAGATGCGGGGATTATCTACCCTATTTCAGACAGTGAATGGGTTAGTCCCGTGCATGTCGTGCCCAAGAAGGGCGGTCTAACCGTAGTGGCAAATGAGCATAACGAGCTCGTCCCAACTCGTACTGTTACGGGTTGGCGAGTGTGCATCGATTATAGGAAACTTAATGATGCCACCCGCAAGGACCATTTCCCTCTGCCATTTCTGGACCAGATTTTAGAGCGTTTATCCGGTCATCCATATTATTGTTTTCTTGATGGTTTATCGGGGTTTTTCCAAATCCCCATTTCCCCCGATGATCAAGAGAAAACAACTTTTACTTGCCCGTTTGGCACCTTCGTATATCGAAGAATGCCATTTGGACTCTGCAATGCGCCGGCTACATTCCAAAGATGTATGCTAGCGATCTTTGGCGAGCTAGTAGAAGACATTATGGAAGTCTTTATGGATGACTTTTCTGTTTTCGGACGCTCTTTTCCCGATTGTCTTCACAATTTAGATCGTGTCCTTCAACGGTGCGAGGACACATACCTTGTATTAAATTGGGAAAAATGCAACTTTATGGTTCGAGGAGGTTTGGTCCTCGGCCATATGATTTTGTCTAAGGGGATAGAGGTGGATAAGGCCAAGATAGAAATTATAGAAAAACTCTCGCAACCAACAAACGTAAAATCTATTAGGAGTTTCTTAGTCCACGCGGGCTTTTATCGACGCTTCATTTAAGACTTTTCAAAAATAACAAAGCCGCTTACTCACCTCTTAGAAAAGGAATCACGTTTCATCTTTAGTAGCGAATGCGAGTCCGCCTTTAATTTAATAAAATAAAAACTTATCACTTCACCAATTTTATTGGCCCCTAATTGGTCCCTCCCGTTCGAAATTATGTGCGAAGCTAGTGATATTGCCTTAGGTGTCGTTCTTGGCCAACGCGTAGAAAACCATTTTCATCCTATTTATTACGCTAGCAAGACGCTCACTTCCGCACAAATAAATTACACGACAACGGAAAAGGAACTCTTAGCCGTCATTTTCTCTTTTGATAAGTTTCGCTCGTATAAAACACTATCTAAAGTTATCGTTTTTACCGATCACTCCGCGCTTAAATATTTATTAGCTAAAAATGATGCGAAGCCCCGCCTTCTTCGATGGATTCTCCTCCTACAAGAGTTTGATTTGGAGATCCGAGATAAGCGGGGAGTGGAAAATCTAGCGTCAGACCACCTCTCCCGTTTAGAAAATTCGGGTGCGGAAGCGCTCGTCGAATCTGAAATAAATGACAGATTCCCCGAGGAACGCCTCCTTGCCATTCATCATTCTTCGTCATCTTCGCCTTGGTTCGCAGATTTTGCAAATTACTTAGTAGCGCGGGTACTTCCAAAAGAGTTTTCAAGTCATCAAAAGAAGAAATTCTTTTCTGACTTAAAAAATTTCTTTTGGGAGGACCCATTTCTTTTTCGTATCTGCGCGGACCAAGCGGTCCAAAGATGTGTTGCGGGTGTGGAGTGCTTGCAAATTCTTAAGCACTGCCACGAGGGTTCAACCGATGGGCATTATCAAGCCAACCGGACCGCTCGGAAGGCGCTTGAGACGGGCTAATTTTGGCCCACTCTCTTCAAAGACGCGCATAATTTTGTGCGCGCATGCGACAGCTGTCAGCGGTCGGGTAACATCTCTCGGAGCGACGAGATGCCCCAAAACATGTTTTTAGAGTGGGAAGTCTTCGATTTGTGGGGCATAGATTTTGTTGGCCCCCTACCTCCGTCTTTCAAAAATATGTATATTTTAGTGGCGGTCGCCTACGTATCGAGGTGGGCGGAAGCGCAAGCTCTCCCCACCAATGATATGCGAGTCGTCGTTACATTTCTTAAAAAACTATTTTCTCGCTTTGGTATGCCTCGCGCAATTGTTAGTGATAGGGGAACGGATTTCTGTAACGCTCTTATGGCTAAGACGTTAGCTAAATACGGAGTCACGCACAAGCTTGCCACCCACTACCACCCGCAAACAAGTGGCCAAGTTGAGGTAGTAAATCGAGAGATTAAGCGAATTTTAGAAAAAACTGTTTCACTAAATAGGAAAGATTGGTCCGTTAAACTCGACGATGCGTTGTGGGCGTGTCGGACGGCATACAAAACCGCAATTGGTTGTACGCCGTCCCGGTTAGTCTATGGCAAAGCGTTCCATTTACCCGTAGAATTAGAGCATCGCGCTCTTTGGGCTTTAAAACTCTTAAACCTCGACTCCAACTTAGCCGCTCAGAATAGAAAACTGCAACTAAACGAGCTCGATGACTGGCGTGCGAACGCTTATGAGAGCAATAAATTCTATAAGGAGCGCTCTAAGTTATATCACGATCGAAAAATCAAGTCCCAAAAATTATTTTCTCCGGGCGATCTTGTCTTTCTTTACAATTCACGTCTTAGGCTTTTTCCGGGTAAACTAAAATCTAGATGGTCCGGTCCCTTCCTAGTTGAAGACGTTTTTCCATATGGAACCGTACTCGTCTCCCACCCGGACAAAGGTTCGTTTAAAGTAAACGGTCATCGGTTAAAGTCTTATATAGCAGGCGATCCAGTGATCGGTTTTAACGAAACCATAACTTTCCTCCACATTATAAACCCGCCAAAATAGTCAAGCTACACGACTATAAACAAAGCGCTCCTGGGAGGCAACCCTCGCTTATATTTTTCGCTCTTTCCTTATTATATTTGCTGCTTTTTCTAATAAACGCGGGGTTTCTGATCGGCCTCCCCCTACGCGTTTCAGGGAAGCTTCTACCCCCCCCCCTCTCTTTATTTTCTTTGTATATATTGTTTTTTCCTCTTGTTCAACATACTTACGTTACAACATTGGGGACAATGTTGGACTTAAGTATGGGGTATTTTCGTGCTTTACTTTCTGCACTTCAATTTTTCTGCATTTCAAAAATACAAAAAATATATATATAACAACAAAAAAAAATCTTAAAATGAAAAAAAATTTTAAATGAAAAAATGAAAAACCAAAAAAAAAATTTAAATGAAAAAATGAATAATCCAAAAAAAAAAATTTTCTTTTTCTTTTTCTTTCTTTTTTCCACAAACTCAAGAAAAAAAAATTATAAAACAAAAAAGAAAAAAAACAAAAATATATATTTAGTTTCACTTTATAAATATTTTTTTTGTATATATTCTTTTTGTAAATACTCTTTTCTCTCTCCCCCTTCCTCATTCTTGTAAAAATCTCTCTTTTTTTCCCATATTTTTGTACATAGAATGAAAATTTTCTTAAACAAATACAAAAACGATAATAGTTCAAAAAATTAATTCAAAAAAAAACAAAACAAAATTAAGTAAAACAAAACAAAAATACAAAAAAAAGATAATAAATGAAAAAAATGATGATAAAAACTATAAAAATCTGAAAAAAAAAATATATTTTGAAACAAATAAATCAAATATTCCATCCTTAACTTTCCTGCTATCCAAAAATTCTGTTTTGAGTTTAATTATATGTGAATACTATTAATTCTCTATTTGTTATTCGTTTGTTAATTATTGAGTGAAAAAAATTAAATAGCCAGGGTTAAGTGTTAAAGAATTCATTATGCTTTGTTAAAAATAGCGAACTCGTTTTAGGCACTACTTCTAATTTTTCATTGATAGGAGCACGTGTATTATGTTAGCAAATAACGATTATAGAATTCAATTATACTTACTTTTAGCTTTCTGAAAAATTGGAACGTACAAATTATTAAGGTTGCTCTCAAAAATATTTTAGGATTAAAAATCTAGTTTTTCATTCTCCCCTTACCTTTCATGACCTAGTTGACATGGAAAATTTTATCCTTAAAAGATCCTATGTCAATGGGAATAAGATTTCGTTCTGTAAACATAGTCACTCAATAATTTAAAAAGATTATATGTTATGGAGTAAAAGTATAAAATTCATTACTCCTACACATATACATTGGGTTAATTTTATTCTTATGAAGTTGAAAAACAAATATGATATTAGGAAAATAAGATTTCATTTTCCTAATAATCCAAAAAAGAAAAAAATGGAGGTTCGAGAAAAAATTACCTCACCTCAAAATCAAAACCCTCTTCATGGTCCACTACCCCCTTAACCAATTACACGATTCTAGAATTGATTCAAAAATCTATTTGAGTGCATAATTAGTAAATTGTATTATTTCCAGTACCACTCCTATAAGCTAGAGTTCATATAATTTCAAACTATTTTCGTTAATCTAACCATTACAAATATTGCCCTCTATTTGATTACATCAAGAAGTCTTTTGGCCAAAACTTTTGCGCTATTTAAATCATCTTCATAATCTTAGGACTTAACTCTTACACCCCGTATATTTATTTCGATCTCTCTTATAATTGATTAAGCGGTAGCTAAACTTAGAGTTTTTTCTATTCCTTATAAATTCACCTCAAACTTTTGCTCTGGAATAACAAAAGCTTAAGTATGAGGGTATTTGATGATTTGTAAATATACGTATTTTTGTGCACATTAATTTAGTCGTTTTCATTTATTTTTGTCGTTTTTACTTATTTTTGTTCAATAAAATGCTCATATTCTTGTAAATTTGCTACTAACTTGTTTTATTTTATTTTTCAGAAAAATTCCAAAATCTGCCAATATTGGGCAGTACACACCCGTGTCATTTTGATCACGCCTGTGACATAGGGCGTGACAGTTCAAAATCTCATGAAATTGCAAATTTCTAAAGTAAAAAGCTTGACACGCCTGGCGTCACGCCCGTGTCACCCGATACGGGGCGTGACACAAGCCCGTGTCCACTCCACTCGACGAATTCAGTTCAACGATCGTCGAACCCGAGACACGCCCAGAGTCACGCCCGTGACATAGGGCGTGACTCAAACTCAGCTCGACGATTTCAACTCGACACTTTCAGCTCGATTATTGTCGAGTGTCGACACCAACCGACACGCCCAGCGTCACGCCCGTGACCTGGTGCGTGACCTTTCCACCTGGCCCGACAAGATGCTGCCGAAGACTTTTGACACAACCCGCGCCCGGTTCTACCTACCAGACATGCCCAGCGTCACGCCCGTGACCTGGGGCATGACATCCTCGAACTCAGCCCGAAGTCAACTTTCCTGTACTTAGAATTTTTTGCCTATAAATTGCCCATTTCTGTAAGGTCCAAGGGTTCACATTTTTGAGCCACTTTAGTGTGTTTTGTTGGCTGCATCCGTGGATTCTAGTGCTATGTAAGGAGATTTCTCCCCCCTTCCTTTCATGTTTTGTTTTGCTTTAGCTTTAGCTTTGTTATAGCTTTGTAATCGCTTCCTTTAATCAATAACAATGTTAGTTTTTCTCTTCTTATTTGTCTTTGGAATGAACTCATGTTCCCATTTTTCTTCTCATTTTATCCTCAGTTTCTCCTTTGTTTTTCTCTTTATGAAAAGTGTGTGTGTGTGTATGAGTGTAAAATGTCTAATAGTGATGTTTTTAACTTGTCTTCATGATAGGTTTTGTAGTAGATTTCATTTCCAAGCATGGTATGATGTGTTTATCTCATCTTCAACATGTTCTTCCTTAATGTTTTTTTATTATTTCATTCTTATGTATTTATAAAAGAGATTTGAAAGTGAATTTTATTTTCTTTACTAGTTTTTTTTGTAGGATTGTAAAACCTTTTTTTTTGTTCTTTTCATTTTCTTTTTCACTTTTTTATCACTTTTATGAAAACATAAGAATGAAAATCTTGTTATTTTAATTTTATAAGAACTTTGGTTTTTAATTTGTTTTGAAAAAAACTTTTGTTCTCTAAAAATTTTATTTTGTTCTTTTTATTTGTTTTTGGCAAAACCTAAGCATAAAAAGTAAATGTTTTAATTTTTAGGTAACTTTCATTTTGCTTTTAATTTGTGTGTGTGAGTGTATGAGAATAATGTTTTGATGCTTTGTTCAAATTATGTAGAGTGTGTGAGTGTAGGAGATAGTTTTATGGCTTTCTTTCAATTTATATAGAGTGTGTGTGTTTGTGTGCATTTATTTCCGCCTACTCGTTAAGAGTTAAACGGCGCATCGTTTTCATTTCCCGCCTACTCGTTTGTGTAGGACTTGTAATTTTCTTTCTTTATTTTTCCGCCTACTCACTTGAGTTAAATGGACGGACTTTATTTCCCGCCTACTCGTTTGAGTAGGACTTGTACTCGCATTTATTTTCGCCTACTCGTTTGAGTTAAATGGCGTATCTTTATCTCCCTGTAAATATTTGAGAAAGCCCTGTAATCGCATTTATTTTCTCCTACTCATTCGAGTAGGACTCGCTTTCATTTTAGTCCTACTCATTTGAGTAGGACTTGCAATTTTCAGCTTTTATTTCCCGCTCCCACTCGTTTGAGTGGGACTTGCAATTTCAATTATGCAAATTTCTTTTATGTGTAACTTAGTTTCTGTTTTATTTATAATTTGGAGTGTGCGTGAGTTCTTGTTTTAGCTAACTTTTCAGCTTTCTAAATGTTTGTTATTTTTATGTCCTCTTCTTATAATCATTTAGCGTTTAATTTCGAACTCGCGCCTCATTAAATTATAAAGTCATCCCCATACCGATGTGTGGCTAATCGCTATTAGCCTCGGCATCGAAGAGCATTGGGACATTTAAAATGATTTGTAATAATTGAAGCTCTTTATTTTAACTTTAATTGAAGGACTTAAGGTTTACCCCGGGTTAACGACGCGTAGGACCACAAATCGATGTGTGGGCCCTATTTCCGTTATCCATACACTAGCTAGCCGAGAGGCCGTGCGTATGGACAGATCACCCCTGGGTAAATAGATTTGTGTGCATACCCTCGAGAGAGGACAAGCGTAATTCTACCGGATTGGGTTCCCCACCCAATAGCGGGGTTCTTAGCGTAAAGCGGACGTTAAGAGGAATCCTTCGTCGGACTAACGTTCGGTCGAATAGTCTTAACGTTCAGGTGAGCGATATCCCTATAGCTAGGTAAGCTCACATTTGTGGAACCTCCACGGCCAAGTTTCCTTTTATTAATTTGAAAACTAAGTCCTATAATTATTAAAAATTGTTTTAGTCTTAATCTGATTCGATGCCGAGCGTTAACCCTTCATCGAATATTTTCTAAATCATTTTTTCGCTCCTTTACTTTTTCCGTCTTTACTTGATTAAAACATCCACCTTACTTTCAGTAAAATAATAGTTCTCCCGGAGGAGTAAGAATAGTCAACACGACCCCGAGAACAATACGACCTCGGTATTCCCCTGAATATCGAGTACTACTTACGATAAGTGCACTTGCCTCCTGTAGCATGCCCGTGGTGATCGACTCACCGAACCAACCACAGTAAGAGTCTGTTCGCGGGCGCATCAAGTTTTTGGGATGACCGGATAAACGATCAAAAATCTAGTCCAGATAAAGTCTGTTCGCGGGCGATTTGGAGCACTGAAACCTCTCCAACAGCCAGATCTCTACTTCACCTTCTTCCTTGCTCTCCCCTCTCTCTAGAACTTTAGAAAGAGAACCAATCAAAATAAATGAGGGTTTCTAAGGGTCCAATCTCGTGTATATCCCATCAGGAACAAGCCCCAGCCGTTGGATCCCAAAATAAAGAAACAAACGGCCTTGATTCGGGCCTGAAATGCTAAACCTGGTCCGAACACGACCTGCGACACGCCCGTGTCCAGGGCCGTGTCCCCCATTCACCGTCAAAATCGACGCGCCTGGAATAACACACGGGCATCCGACATGACCGTGTTCGACCTGATACGCCCGTGTTCCAACTGACACGGCCATGTGCCTCCTTCGACACAACCCCGAAAACAACCCGACACTCACACGGGTACTGGACACGCCCATGTCATTGCTCGTGTCTAACTCAACACGCTTGGGCTCCAAGCCGTGTTCACTGTCTCGACACTTCGTCGAGCGAAGTTCGTCGACTGCCTGACACGGCCTTGGACACGCCCGTGTCCTAGGCCGTGTGCCTTGTCTCGACTCATCGTCGAGCGAAATTCGTCGACTCCCCGGACCGATCGTCGACACGGGCTCGACACGCCCTGAGACACGCCCGTGTCCTAGGCCGTGTGCCTTGTCTCGACACATCGTCGAGCGAAATTGGTCGACTCCCCGGACCGATCGTCGACATGGGCTCGACACGCCCTGAGACACTCCCGTGTCCTAGGCCATGTGCCTTGTCTCGACACATCGTCGAGCGAAAATCGTCGACTCCCCGGACCGATCATCGACACGGGCTCGACACGCCCTGAGACACGCCCGTGTCTTAGGCCGTGTTCTCTTCTCGACGATCATCGACTCCAAAAATCGTCGACCTCTCAACCAAATCGTCGACTGGAGCCTGACACGCCCTGGGACACGCCCGTGTCCCAGGACGTGTGCCCCCTGCTAGAAACTTGGCCAGAAACACTGGTCGTCCCTCTACAAATTTTGGGGCGTTACAAGGAGACCCTGCGGGACCCATCTTGAATCATCCGGGCTTGCCCAAAGCTCGACATTCTCGTTAGTTCCACAGAAGGGGGACTTGTCTTGTCGGGACACTCTCCACACATGTCTTTGCAACGTCACGGGCTAGCCAGCCGACCGTAGAGACAAATCACGAATTAGCACATCACAATCCCATGCTTTTCCCGCCCAAATCCACCGTTTGTACCGTAATATTCTCGTGCCCCAAAGAAACCATCTACCGTCACAATGGAGTTAACCTTCTCTGTTTTTGTATACGCGTACTCACGTGAAATGGGGGGCATATAACATCACAAACGGTGTCTTGCCGCTATGCATCATCACCGAGTCGGACTATCGATTGCGACTCCGGCGTCACCAACAATGCTTAATCCACTAACGGAGCAGATTTCTAGTGCAATAATATGCCAGGGACGGACACAATCAACCCGGTGGCTCTTCTTGAACCATGGATACCTGAATCCCTCTCACTTGATAGATTCGGTGCCTAGATTGCTTAAAGGAAAATATGAATAGAGTACATTCCACGCACACATCCTAAAACCGAGAGGAGAAGTGTTGTTAAATTACAACTCCTCTTCTTAGCCATGAAACCATTGTCTTGCACAGATGAAAACGAGCGCCTTCGCATCCTCTTCACGAATCTGGCCTCAGAATGAAGATCGGGGGTCTAAAGCTCCGTCAATGGCAGAAGAAATCTCTCTTCTTCCCCATCCCCCCTTTCTCTTCAAAACCCTAACTCTTACTTCCCAAATGAGAAGGATGAGGAGAAACAACGGTTCAGCCCTATATAAGCACTCTGGAGGAGAGTCTTGGGCCTTAGGATCAAATCCTAGAAGAAATGGGATGGCTAAAAAGCGAAACGACAGAACTGCTTTAATCCGCTACTACCGAGCGCTAACTATCTACCTCTGAGCAGTAATTTCCCGAGCACTCTGCCAGAAAATAATGCTGCGCCAATGTCGGCGATAAGACTAATGCCGTGAGGTAGCATCTTTCTCGAGAATGAATCAGGGCTATCGCCGCACAATACCTACTATCGTCGGGCAGTAAACCTCCAGCGCTCAACGAACATGACTTTTGTTCGACGTTCGACGAAACAAGGCTAATGCTGAGCGGTACCTAGCTAATTCCATATGCTAGCATTCAATGCTCTCAACTCCTTGCCACTTAATGCTAAGCTACCACCGGGAGATAACTACTACCGCCGGGCGATAGCTTCAAGAGACTCGTTCTGAAAACGGGGGTGTTACACAGCGCTTGACGGGTAAGCTAGCCGGGCTGAGTCGGTTTCTCTTTCATGCCGGGGAGAAATGCTTGACTTTCTTCAAAATGCTTCAGGTGAACAAACAGTTTGAGTGGACGGAGAAATGTGAGGAGGCTTTCCGAGCGTTGAAGGCTCAACTATCCCAAGTACCGCTCCTACAGAGCCCGAAGGAAGGGGAGGACTTAGCCTTGTACCTTGGGGTAGGGGCTGAAGCTGTGAGCTCTGTGTTGGTAAGAGAAGAAGGGATGAAATAGTTACCCATCTAATATGTCAGTAGGAACTTAAAGAAGGCTGAGCTGTGCTACCCCATCTTAGAGAAGTTGGCTTTCTCTCTGATCGCCTCGGCCATGAAGCTCAGGCCATACTTTCAAGCCGACACAATTAAGGTTGTGACCGACCACCCACTATGCAAGATCTTCAAAGGGGTGGAACACTCAGGGCAGTTAGCCAAGTGGTCCATTGAGCTCAGCGAGTTCGACGTCTCTTTTATGTTGAGGCTCTCCATCAAGGCGCAGGCGGTGGCTGACTTCCTGGCCGACTACGTCATAGAGCTGGAAGGGGAGGAAGCGCTGTCAAGGGAAGTATGGAGGATGTACGTTGAAGAAGCCTCGGGGAAGCATTCCCTTGGGGAGGGGTATTGTTGGTGAGCCCCCAGGCGGTCACCATATAACAAGCAGTAGCGCTGCACTTCTTAGTCACCAACAATCAGACGGAGTATGAGGCTATCATAGTCGGGTTGCAGTTAGCTATAGAGCTCATGATTAACGACGTGGAAGTGATTACAGATTCATTATTGGTGGCATCCCAGATCAGGGGAGTATATGAAGCATGGGAGCCAACCCTCCAGAGGTACTTATCCAAGGTGAGGGTGATCATTGGTGGGTTCCGAGCATTCTCAATTCAGCATGTCCCTAGGGAAGAGAATGAAGCAGTGGACCGATTGGCCAAGTGTTGGGCTTTGTATCCACAATAACCTAGATTTGTGTGAAGTCACCCTTGAACTAAGATGAATTAAGTTGTATTTGATGTATTGTTTGAGTTATGTGTTTGCAGGACTAAATTGCCAAGTGTAGACCAATGTCAGTCAACAATGGGTCACCAAACACAGGACCATACAATGTAATCCTTCATTGTGTGATCCATGATGTTGACTCATGTGTAGCCTCTTTATTGGGATACACTTCATTTTTTCAAGCACTAGGATTATTGGAGAAAGACTTGTTGCTGATTTTATTGAAGAAAGGAAAATCCTCATGAAGGATATTATTCTAAGTATTTCACTCAAGTAGAAGTTTAAATACTCAAGTTGAACCCTTAGTAAATACTCGAGTAAGTCTGTCTGAATTCGAGTAAGTGAAATGGTACTCGAGTAGTCTGAAGATAGCTCTCGAGTGGCCAAGTCCATTACTTAAGTAGACTTCTTCTTATTCTCGAGTTAACAGTTTTTCCTCTCAGAAAATATTCTAAGTACTTTACTTGAGTATTCAAGTTCACCCCTCAAGTAGTTGAACCAGTTTTCTCGAGTTACAAGAGTAATGTTCTCGTGTTAAATTTACCTCACTCGAGTAGTCTAGTTTATGTACTCGAGAAGTCTGCTTACTTCTCGAGTTTTCTGGATAAATACTTGAGTAATCGATTTTTAAACACCCAGAATTTTTCTAAGTACTTTTCTCGAGTAGTTCACTTCTACCTCTCGAGTAATCCTTCTACCTCTCAAGTAATATTTCTGGCACTTGAGTAAGTCTTATTCCACTCGAGTGATTACAGATTCTGTTCTGATTTCCCTGAAGAACTTCATCTCGAGTTATCTGATTTTCTCCACACGAGAACTCATATTAGTACTCGAGTAACTTATCTTCCACTCGAGAAATTCAGATAATTTTTACAGAATTTCGCTAAGTCCAGAACCGACGGGATTTTCAAATGCCTCGACGTGATTGGTCCACGTGGATGTCATTAATGCTAATTATGACCGTTAGGGAGATATTATAAAAGGTCTTGTCCTTTCGACTAACCCTAAGTGCGTTAACGAAGCATTCTAAGAATTCTGAATCGGCTACTTTCTCTTTCCTAAATCAGATACCCCCGCCGCTCATCTTCCTCATCGCTAAGGCTGTCGATCCAGGACGATTCAAAAAGGATTGACTTACAGGTCAAGATACTCTTCCATCTATAGATCTTCTCTTTGATCTTGTGAGTTAAGAAGTTTCACATCCAGATCGAGCCGAGCATCTTCTTCAACATTTTCTGATAAAGCCGCAAAGTTCAAGAAGAAGACCTAGGCCGAAAATCTCCAGATCTGAGAAAGATATATTGTTTGTATTTCATTTTCTCAATTTATTCTTGTAGTAGATTACTCTCCGAGTGTCGGAGATTTGTTCTCCGAGTTGTAGGAAGTTTTGATCCTCCGAGTGTCGATCCGTATTGTGGATCGAATTTTAGGAACTTCGTCCCGAGGCGTAGGATTGGTTTCAATCTGAGATAGTGGAGTAGTCAAGTCTAGTGTTTTGCTAGATCGGTGATTGGAAAGTGGATGTACCCAAGGTTGGGGAACCACTATAAATATTTTGTCGTCTGTGAATGCTTGGTAGATTTTTGTGCATAGATCGCTAATTTTTATTCCGCAAAAAGACACACAACTCACTTATTCACACCCCTCTAGGTGATTTATGTAGACAACTGAACACTTTCAATTAGTATCAGAGCCAGGTTGATCATTAAAAGGTTAACACCTTGATCTGATCTGACCTAAGTTGTCTTTTGAGATTATCCAAGCATGGACAAGGCCAAAGATTTTGCCAAGCTTCCCTTGTGCACAAAGAACAACTTTTTGATGTGGAAAGAGAGAATTAGATTTTTTTTATGGAAGCTGTGGATCCAAGGATCTTCATGATTGTTGAAGAAGGTCCTTACGTTCTGATGACCGTCTCCACTATAGATCCAACAAAGAACGTTCCTAAGAAATTGTTGGATCTCGACAAAGATGAGATTTCACTTGTGTTTTTAGACAAGAAGGCCTCGAATATTATAGCAAGTGTAGTTGATGACTCCATATTGCAGAACCTGATCCACTGCCAGTCCGCTAAGGAAATATGGCAGTCCCTCGTCACTTTGATGGAAGACACAAAAGAGGTTAGGGATGATAGAAGATCCCTTCTTAATCAGAAATATGAAGCCTTCCGACAAGAACCCAAGGATACAATTGCAGATACGTTTGAAAACTTCTTCAAGATAGTGAACGGCGTAAGAGTATACGGCCGAGTCTTCACAAATGGAGAATTGAATGATAAGTTCTTGAGATCCCTAACTAAGGAATGGGATAACAAGGTTTGTGCCATTCGGGAATTTGGAAAGCTAGCTGAGACAAACCCGCAGAATCTCTTCGGAAAGCTTTTGTCATATGTGCTGCAACTGAATTCAAGAAAAGCTGAAGAAGAGAAGAACAGGTCTTTATCCAAGGAGAAGTTTGTTTCTCTCAAGGCAGACATCTCAAGGAAGTCCAAGGCTGCCTCTCCTGCCCGAGCACAAGAAGTAAGTGAAGAAGAAATCTCTGAGCCAAGTACCTCAGGCTCAGAACTATCTAAAGGAGAGTTCTCTCTACTCTCACGACATTTCAAGAAATTCTTGAACAAAAAGAAGCAATGGAAAGGCAAGGATGCCTCTTACAGAAGATCACGCCATGATGGCGATCGACATAGAAAAGGCACAAGCAGCCATGACAGGTATACTACTAAACCGAACAAATATATTTCTACTGACATCATTTGTTATTATTGTAATAAGTCAGGTCATTTCATCGTTGACTGCCCCCACAAGAAGAAGAAGGGTGGAAAGAGAGAGGAAAAGAAATCCTCATACAATATGAAGAGAATAGAGAAGAGCCTAATAACCAAGAAGGGAAATACTCTTAGCAACTCTAACTCATCTGAGTCATGTGAAGAAGAAGAAGCCTACTTCGGGCTTATGGCTCACACTGATGATGAACAAGAACCCCAGTTCACTAGGAAGGTAAATTCTCACACTCCGCTCTCTGAATCTGGTGTTTCTGAACAAGATCATGTGAACAGCTCTTCTGATGATGAGTCTGAACTCATGGCCCAGTACAAGGAGTTGATCAAGGCTTACGAAAAATGTCGACGAGTTGTGAAAGCTCAAACTAAAGAGATAAAGTCTCTAAAGGCTGAGGAGAGCAGTTTGAGAGAGGAAGTCGCTAAGACCGACTCACTCAGAGAAATCTTCAATGCTATCATTGAAGAATATAACAAGACTCTCGAGCACCTAGACCTTAAGGAGAAGATCATAAAAGAACTAGAAGCACAACTTGAAGCTGAAAAGAAACTTGTTGAAACTTTCTCGAAGCCCAAGACTGTCCTTCCTTTCGTTGCTAAATTCTCAACTCAGGCCAAGGGTGCTGGGCTAGGCCATGTTGAAGCTCCTAGTAAATCTTCTAGGAGGAATAAGGCTCAGAGAAAGAATAAGGCGGCCAAGAAGGCTCTGGCCAAAGAGAAGGGGAAAGCCCCTCAAGATCAGACTTCTTTCAAGAAGGTCATATTTCCAACAAACGAGTTTGATCTTGACTCGTCCTATGGTCACTTGACAAGGCCTACTTATGTAGAACCCAAGTCTCATTACCAAGGATGGACTCGCCCCCGAAACTTTGGTGAGAGTGTTTTTAAGGCATCTTATGAACAAGTCATTCTTCAGAGCTATGTCCCTTATAATCATGGTGATTACTAGTAATTTACTCATCATTTTAGTTTAATTTATTATTTGATATTTAAATAAATTATCATATTTGTTCGTTTTTTGTTACAATATTGCATAAAAACAATATTTCACGTTCTAAATATTATATTTTCTATTTTGTAGAATTACGACAGGTCTTATGAGAATTTATGTGCAATGTCCCGCTACCGTATTCAAGAGTTAGCATCCATCTCCACCCATACAATTTATCATTCATTATATACATATGATTGTATATACATATGCATATATATCAATATTTATGAATATATATATACATACATGTATATATATATATATATACATACATACATGTATATATATATATATATACATACATGTATATATATATATATATATATATATATATATATATATATACATACATGTATATATATATATATATATACATACATGTATATATATATATATATATATATATATATATATATATATATATATATATATATATATATATATATATATATACATACATGTATATAGATATATATGTATATACACATGTATATATATATACATATGTATTTACATATATATGTATATACATGTATGTATGTATACATACACGTATGTATGTATACATACACGTATGTATGTATACATACACGTATGTATGTATACATACACGTATGTATGTATACATACACGTATGTATGTATATATATATGTATATATATGTTACCAGCAGGTTCGGCGCCATCATCGAGCTCGGCCACTCCATGCAGCCACCTCAACTCAACGCCACCGTCGTGCTCGGCTAACTTCCACAACGACATCGTCATGGTCGGCTAACTTCCTCAACGCCACCGCCGCGTTCGGTTAACCTCCTCAATGTCAGCAGCTTGTTCGGCCTTATATAAAGATATAAATATATATATATATATATATATAGATATATATATATATACTACTACTATATTAAGGGAAGGGTCCGATTCATGTCCGTAACTTTTGATATTCCGTTTTTGCCCCTGCTGCTCCGCCACTTCCGTTCTTAACAAAATCGATTTTACGCATCGTTTTCCGGCCCTCTCCTCACCTGCTCGCTGACATCGTGGAAAACAAAAATATTTATATCCACCGCTTCCTCCTGCTTCGTCTGCAGGCGACAACGCGAGTTCACTTCGCCGCCGCTTCAGGTGGCTGCGCCACGACGAGCCGCTTAATATGATCTTCCTGCTCTGCTTTATATATAGATATCTCCACCAACTTCTCGGGCATCTACTCCACAACTCCGGCCATCTTTTGCATCTCACGCCTCCTCATGGCGAGCTTCTCCCATGGCCGATCCTGTAACACCTCCCCTGTAATGAACGTATAATATGGGTCCGGCCGGGGCCCCACAACATACGGACGCCACAGCTTTATTATTAAAAGTTGATATAGCTACCCACATTCAAAACTCTTTGCACAACACAGCGGAAACAGGACAGGACTAGAAGTTATCCACCACTAAAGAGTAAACAAATGGCCTTATGGTCTTACATCAAGTGTCCAAAACAAATAGTACATCAAACATGAATGTGCTCAGCACTCCTAGTCTACCTCGGCATGCAAGCCGGACAAAATAGTCTCAAACAAACATCATCATAACTGTAGTGCTACAAAAGAGGGAAAAACACTTCATGGAGCTTAGGCCTTTCTGGCCGGCGTGCTAGCTTCTGCATGCGATCCTTGCCCTGTAAAATTTATTAGTAACGTGGGTCAGCAAAGGCTGACCTCAAACTGTGTAACAACACATCTCCTCCCGGCCGCCCCTAACGGACCCCAGGGAACCCTCCAACCTGCAAGTCAGCACTTCGTATGCAATATAAACATCTATAAATAGAAAAGCATTAAAACAGGCTTGGATGTCTCAATCATCAAACACGTTCTCTACTGGTTGAGCATGTAATAAAAGGGCCTACTATGCAACATGTATGCAACACTCGGGCTTCGCCCAAGGCACCCTACTGCGTATGCATCTAGCACAACATCACATCATTTGGGTACTCACATTTCCCCATTGGCATAAAGCCGCAAACAATGAGGGAGACACAACTCCCTCAAACGGCGCCCAGGCCGCCACATGGAATTCTTGCCAAGGCCCCACCCGCTCGTGGGCTTAGCCCCGGGCTTGCCTGCAAGCTCTGACGTCTCATGTCAGGATTCCAACAAACACAGACTGACCGATTCTAAGAAGCCTTGCTGGACCCCACCCGCTCATGGCCTCATTGCCCGGGCTTGCCCCAAGCTTAGCATTCTCGCCAGTCTCACAGAAGGGGACTAGTCTCGCCGGGACACTCTCCACACATGACGCACATGTCACGGGATAGCCAGCCGACCACGGAGACATAGCCACGCCTTGGCACATCACAATCCAAGACTAAAATCACCCTAATCCCTCATTTGTACTGCAGCGTTCCCACGCACCAAGGTAACCATCTCCAACTCGTGCGGAGCTAACCTTGTTCACCAAGGAAACCATCTCCAACTCATACGGAGCTAACCTTGTCCCTCAAGGAAACCATCTACCGCCACGAGGAGCTAACCTTGTCCGGTTCCGACCACACGTACTCTTTCAAACAAAAGGGAATCACCACCACATCAAAAGCGGCTTCTTGCCGCAATAGAATCTCTACAAATCCCTAAGTTCGTATGCAACATCACCGAGTCGGACTACCGGTCGCGACTACGGCTTCACCCACCATGCCTAATCCACTAGCGAAGCGGATCTCTAATGCAAGATATGCCGGGGACGGACTCAATTAACCCGGAGGTTCCTCTTGAACTTTGGCAAACCAAAACCCCTCTCATTTGAGAGTTTGGTGCCCAAAAACTAGAAAGAAAGAGAATAAATGATGCTAAGACATGCATCCTAAGACCGAGAGGAGAGGTGTCGTTACCTTCCGACTCCTCTTCCTTGCCATGGCAAAAATGGTCGGATGGAAATCTTCGCAACGATCTAAGCTTCACGGATCCGGACTCGGCTCGCGATTTGGAGCACCGAAACCCTTCCTACAGCCCAAGACCTTCTTCTTCTTCCTCCTCGCTCTAGCTTCTCTCAAGAACTTAGAAAGAGAAGACTTAGAAAACAATGAGGGTCTGCAATCCTAAAATCGGACTTAACTTCCCAAGAGATGGCCTGAACCGTTAGATCCCAAAACCAGAAAAGAATGGCCACGATTCGCCTGGAAAAAAGGAAAAACTGGGCCGAACACGGCCTGGCATACGCCCGTGTCCAGGGCCGTGTGCCTCATTCGTCGTCTCTAATCAACGCGCCTGGAACCGCACACGGGCATCCGACACGCCCATGTTCAATCCGATACGCCCGTGTCCCCAGTGACACGGCCGTGTGGCCAGCCGTGTGCCTCCAACGACACGGCCCCGAAACCAACCCGAGAGGTGACACGGCCTGGGACACGCCCGTGTCCCAAGCCGTGTACCAAGTCTCGACACCCGACTACAGGCTTTGTGTCGACACCGCGGAAAACGTCGAGCGAAGATCGTCGACCAAGCGGGACACGCCCTGTGACACGCCCGTGTCACAGGCCGTGTACCCCAGTCTCGACACTCGTCGAGCGAAAGTGTCGACACTTGGGCTGAGTGTCGACACGGCCTCGACACGCCCTGCGACACGCCCGTGTCGCAGGCCGTGTGCTCCACTCTCGACACTTTGTCGAGCGAAAGTGTCGACACTTGGGCCGAGTGTCGACACGGCCTCGACACGCCCTGCGACACGCCCGTGTTGCAGGCCGTGTGCCCCACTCTCGACACTTTGTCGAGCCAAAGTGTCGACACTTGGGCCGAGTGTCGACACGGCCTCGACACGCCCTGCGACACGCCCGTGTCGCAGGCCATGTGCCTCCTGCGAGAAACCCAAAATTTTTCCAGAACCGCACACTGACTCTCTTGCAAAACTGGGGTGTTACAACTCTCCCCCTCTTAACAGAATTTCGTCCCGAAATTTCAAAACAAAGAGGTACAAAACTTAAATTGTACCTGACAAAAAGAGTTCTGGATAGTCTTCTAGCATGGCCTGTTCTCGTTCCCAAGAGAACTCCTCATGACCGCAGTTGTCCCATCGAACTTTCACAAGTTTAACTTCTTTATTCCGCAACTGCCGAGTCTCCGAATCCTCTATAGCCATAGGAAGGACTCGCGTCCTCAAGTCTTCCTCAATCGGCACCGAAGCCGGCTCAATCACCATGCTAGCCTCCACCAAGGCTTTCCTCAAAACGGAGACATGGAAGACGTCATGTAATCCACTCAAATCTGCGGACAACGCCAACCAATAGGCTGCTTCTCCTACCCGCTCAACAATTTCAAAAGGCCCCAAAAACCTTGGACTCAACTTCTTGAGTCGGCGAATCCGTGAGACGCCTTTGAACGGCTTGACCTTCAGATAAACCCAATCACCAACTGCAAATTCCAACTTCCGGTGACGAGCATTAAAATATTTTGCTTGCCTGTCTTGCGCCACCTTCATACGCTCTTGGGTGGTCCGTACCAACTCACAAGCGTCAACTACCACATCCTTTCCCAAAAGTTTGGTGTCTCCCGCCTCTGCCCAAGACATTGGCGTTCGACACCGCCTCCCATACAAAGCTTCGTATGGCGCCATCTTTACACTAGCTTGAAAAGTGTTATTGTACGTGAATTCTACCATAAAGAGGTGATCCTCCCACTTCTTGCCGAAATCAAGAACGCACATTCTCAACATATCCTCCATAGTATGGTTCGTTCTTTCAGTTTTCCCATCAGTTTGAGGATGGAACGTTGTACTGAACTTTAGCTTCATGCCCAAGCTCTTCTGAACCAATCTCCAGTCCTTGGACGTAAACCGTCCATCGCGATCACTGACTATGCTTTTAGGAATTCCGTGCAGTCGCACGATGTTGCGAACATACAACTCCACCAGCTTCTCTACGCTGTCCTCTTTCCGATTTGGGATGAAGTGAGCCACCTTGGTTAGGCGATCCACGATCACCCAAATAGCATCATTACCATGCTGCGATTTAGGCAAACCATGCACAAAGTCCATGGAGATGTCCTCAAATTTCCACTCAGGAATTGGAAGGGGCTTCAGGAACCCGCCTGGTTTCTGACATTCGGCCTTCACCAAGGCACATGTTTGGCAACGATTCACATACAAAGCTACATCTCGCTTCAACCCCGGCCACCAAAAGGATTTCTTCATATCCAAGTACATCTTTGTACTGCCCGGGTGATTGGAGTACTTTGTGAAGTGAGCCTCAAACATCAATTCCTCACGGAGTTTGCCGAACTGCGGTATACAAACCCTTCCGTCCTTCCTCAGAATCCCATCAATCATCTCCCAGGCGCTGCTCTCGCCCGTTTGAGCCTCCAACACAAAAGGTTGAAACTCCACATCCAACCGAGTCGCTTCCCGAATACGATCGGACAAGTCATTTTGCACTTCAATCCAGTTCAACCGTGCCTCGTTAGACTCGCCTCTCGCAACACATTCCAATCCAAGGGACTCCCATTCCCGTACCAACCGCTCATCATGAGCTTCGATCCAATTTCCTTGCCCCAAGTACTTCCTACTCAAGGCATCCGCCACCACATTGGCTTTACCCGGCGTATACTGAATCGCTACTTCGTAGTCTCCAAGAAACTCAACCCATCTGCGTTGTCGCATGTTCAAGTCCTTTTGGTCCAGAAGGTACTTCAGCCTTTTGTGATCCGTGAAGATCTCCACCCTTGCGCCATACACATAGTGTCGCCATATTTTCAACGCGAAGATTACCGCCGCCAACTCCAAGTCATGGACGGGGTAATTCCTCTCATGAGGTTTCAGCTGTCTAGACCCAAACGCTATCACCTTCCCATGTTGCACCAAAATGCAACCCAAACCGCATCCCGATGCGTCACTGAAGATCTGAAATCCCTCGGTCCCTTGTGGTAGACTCAGGATTGGAGCCATCATAAGCCTCTCCTTCAGTGCCTCGAATGCTTGACTGTACTCTTGGGTCCACACAAACTTATGGTCTTTACGAGTGAGAGAGGTGAGGGGTAGAGCTATCTTCGAGAAATTCTCCACGAATCTCCTATAATACCCGGCTAGTCCAAGAAAACTTCGAACTTCCGCCACGGTCCTCAACACCGGCCAATCTCTGATGGCCTCCACTTTCACTGGATCCACTGCCACCCCATCACCACTAATCACGTGGCCCAAAAATGCCACCCTGGCTAACCAGAACTCGCACTTTGAGAACTTTGCAAACAAGTAGTTCTCCCTCAACACTTGCAGGACCACTCTCAAGTGGGTCTCATGCTCCACTTCAGACTTGGAGTACACCAAGATGTCATCAATGAAGACAACCACAAACGAATCCAAATAATCCCGAAATACTCGATTCATCAGGTCCATGAACACCGATGGTGCGTTCGTCAACCCGAACGGCATCACCGTAAACTCAAAGTGTCCATACCTTGTACCAAAGGCAGTTTTGGGTATGTCCTCATCTCGAATTCGCAGTTGATAGTAGCCTGACTTCAAGTCCAGTTTCGAATATACCACCGACCCCACCAATTGGTCGAACAAATCGTCTATCTGAGGGATCAGATACTTATTCTTGACGGTCAATTTATTCAGCTCTCGGTAGTCTATGCATAGGCGCATGCTACCGTCTTTCTTATTTACAAACAACACCGGTGCGCTCCACGGTGAAGAACTGGGTCTAATATACCCTTGCTCCAACAGTTCCTGTAACTGTACCTTAAGTTCCGCTAGCTCCTTTGGTGCCATCCTAAATGGAGGACGCGACACCGGTCTAGCCTCCGGCACTAACTCGATCGAGAAGTCGATCTCCCGCCGAGGAGGCGCTCCAGGGAGTTCATCCGGAAACACATCCTTGAACTCTGCCATAACGGGCACTTCCTCAATAGATAGTTGGGAGAGACGAACCTCCAACAACGCTACCAGCGCCACACCACCCTGGTTAACCGCCCGCATCATTTGCATGGCCGTAATTAGGGAATGGGCTACTCCACAAAGGCCCACAAATTTGACTTCCGCTTGCCCCTTACTCTTTAGGGTCACTACCTTGGATAAACAATCAATGCTGGCGCGCTGCTCTGCAAGTCAGTCCATGCCCAAAATGACATCGAACTCTACTAATGGTAACACTGCTGCTTCCAAAACGAAGACAACTCCGTCTAGCTCCCAACAAATACGCCCTTTAGCCCCGGTGGTCATAGATGACCCATTGGGCATGCGCACTTTCAGCTCTGCTCCTGACGAGAAAGAACCAACTCCTATTTTTCGAACGAAGCTCTCCGCAAGAAAGGAGTGTGATGCTCCCATATCGAACAATACCCTGGCGGGGTATCCGGAAACTAACACGAAGCCTACAACAAGTCATCTCACAAAAGGGGGTCTAAAAGTATGAAGCACAAATGCAAACTTAAATTTTCTTCATACCTGTCACCACATCGGTTTGACGGATCGCTTCTTGCTGTCCAAGGTTATAAGCCCTTGGTTGCACTGGTTGGAACCGAGAAGCGCTCGACTCCGCCATCTTTCCTTTCTCTGCAGCACTGGGGCCCGAGCGCACAGACTGCTCCTGCTTTGTCTCTTGCCCCGCTCCCCCTTGCTGACAAGCACGGGCTATGTGCCCAACCTTCCCGCAGTTGTAGCACGTCGGTGGTCCCCTAGACTGAGAACCTCCTGGCGCCCACTTGCTCTTTTCACCGGACCCCGAAAAGTGAGGCTTCTTCCTCCACCTACTCCCATCAGACTTTACATGAGATTGGGAAGGCTTCCCTTCCCCTTGCTTGGGAGTAAAACCCTTTCGACGCTGGGTTTGCTCCAGATCATTCTCCAAACTCCTGGCGGCTTCAACTAGATCATTAAATCCCGCCCTCTTCATGGAGATGAGGGGTTGTCTCAGATTTTCCCTCAACCCTTGGTAGAAGAGGTTATCCCTCTCTACATCATCCGCCATTGTCGTTCCCGCATAACGACCCAAACGGGTGAACTCTTGCACGTATTTGTCCACCGTCTTGTCTCGCTGCATTAGATGCAGAAACTGGCTCTGCAGGGCCAACCGCGTAGAAACTGGAATATATCTCTTTAGAAAAGCGTCCCCAAATTCCTCCACCGACGGGGTGCGTCCAGGGAACTGGCGGCCACTAAGGCTCACCCACCACAACTTGGCGTCTCCTTCCAACATGAACGCCGCATACTCAGCTTTCTTTTCCTCTGGCGTCTCTGCCGCCCTTAGCAGTTCTTGAATACGAACCCACCAATCCTCTGCATCCGTTGGCGTTCCAACACCCTTGAAAGACGGGGGATGGAAACTCAGGAAGTACTTCATGTGTCGGTCTCCATGTCCTACCACCACCCTTTCCGCCAAAGGCTCCACTCGCTTGGCTTCTCCACCTGGCACGGCCGTCGCCGTGTCCGGTGTTGTAAGACCCCCCTTTTTTTTTCTTTTTGGACACCGGGGTCTTAGGCCCAGAACCGCCGTTTTGCGGTGACTCCTTCACGCCCTGAAGAGTCATCACCACAAAGCGTCGATTCTGCCGGCCAATTCAATCACAGAAAAGTAGCAAAATAATGAAGTAAATGTAAACCATCAGTCCACAGAGAATCACATGTCATAAGTAATATAACTCCACGAAGGGAGAGTCCACAAAAACAAACATCAGAGTAGCAAAAACGGGCTTATGCCCGGTACATCAAATCCTCACTACAAAAGATCACTCATGCGGAAGCAGAAAGACTACTCAAGGTCGAGACTCACGGTCCCAGCTGTGTGAACTCCGGAGCTAGACTGCCCCACCTCTAAGCGCACCGGTCTCTGGGGCTGCTCCTCCATGCTGGTCTCCATGATCCCCTAAATGATGCGGTTCAAAAACCGTTAGTCTAAAAGACTAAGTCCTATCATCCCCCGCCCCTTCCCCCACGGCTCCTAGGCACCGAGCGGAGAGGAAGAAAGGGGAGGACTTGAAGGTGGAGAACATCAAAAGCAGATGGCAGCGGTCCTATTCTAGCAAATTCTATAGCATATAAGACAATAAGCTGAAGTATGAAAAGTAACCTTTACTTATGTGAAAACACATAAGCCAAGGGGTCTTCTGCAAGGCTCCCATCGTATAAAAAGTCCCATACCAATTTATACGTTGGGGTGTCGGTTATCAACAACAGTGGATATATATATCAAAAATTAACCTTAATTTATAAACTTGCCCACACAAGCTTATAGACCAAGGGGTCGTTTTGCAGGTCCTAAAGTATAAGCGTCCCATTCCACTTATACTTTAGGTGTCAAGGTTAAGGGTAACGATTATGCTATGAAATGCAAGTTGGTATGATGGATATGCAAGTGCAACACACACACCCGACTCTGTGCACACAGACCTTTAGTTCCCCCTTTTTGGAGCCGTAACCTCCCAGGATATCTCCGTAGTGGCAGACGGAAGCGGTAGGTTGGGCCTCGCCCACCTCTAAACCAGTAAAGCACTACCGGTCAGACCTATCATACGCCTCAACGCTTGATGCACGAAGCGGACTCCTGCGTACTCTTGCCGGCTGGAGCACCGGACTTCTGTTGGCGAAGTGCTAACCACACTTGCCGAGTCAACGTATTGGCGTCGGTGCATCGACCCTCCAATACCGAAGACCCACCACCTTAATTTCCTTTCCTGTTATGCACATGCAAATTAGCGTAATCAAGAATCGAGCCGAAGCTCCCCGGACCAACACGTCCGACTCAAACAATCGAGCCGAAGCTCCCCGGACCCAAAGTCCGCCTTTTAACCATCCGAGCCGAAGCTCCTAAACAACATCTGGTGCCATCAGTGTTGTGGAATGTGCAACCCTAATTACTAAGTTACTCTTTTTAGCTTGTTAAAACAGTTTACGTTAACCCAGGACTGCCCCCGGTATTCCCTGTGAAGGGCTCTCAAGGGGCACTAGGAACTGTGTTGGGATTACGCCCAGCGTTCCCTTTCGCAAGGTACTTATTTTATTATTGGTTGATTCCCTTACCTATTATTTCTCATATTTCGATATGCTAATCCTAGGGTAATTTGACTCCAACTCTCCTTGGGTAGGACGATCTTTCGTCGGACCCGAACGCCTATAAACCTAGACAAAACGACACCCTACTCACTCATCTTCCATAGATGCAGCCCATTCCACTTGTCCTTACAGCAACCCATCAAGACTCATCATACGTGCCATAATTCACATCCAAATGAAATCCTGCAGTTTTGCTATATGCAGACCACTTAAGCTACATGACCCGTAAAAAGGGAAGTACATGAAATACTCATCCAGTACCCTTATGATAATTATTAGAGAGCTAAAAAGACATTTGAAGCATAAATCCAGAAATCCATAATTTTCCTAATTTGTCTGATAATTAATTTATTTATTCTAGTGTCTCAAAAGGCCCAGGTTTGAACATGAAGTACCATTTTCAGACAAGATAATAATCCACTAAATTTATGATAATTACAAAATGCCTAATCAACTCTAAATCCTAAGTCTTCCAATTTGTCAGCAAGGTTTAGGCCTTTAAATTTAATTTCAAAGATGCCCCATAATAAGTCATTTTAAAAGATTCTATAGAAAATATACCTCCAAAAATTCAAAGAAACTTCAGAGATGATTGTGATGGACTACAAGTACCCTAAAAAAAGTTTCATAATTTATCATTTGGAAATAAGGCTATATTTGATTTTCTTATGAACTTTCTAATTTAAGGGTTAATGAACAAAGTATGCTAATCAGTCATCAAATATTTCCACAAAAATTCCCATATGATAACATTGAGCTAAAAACACTATGCAGCAAATTTCATGATTTTTCAGTAAGTAATGGGCTCTGACAAGAATTATTTAATATGTAATCAAAATAAAGCACTTGTGAAGTAGATGCCCTAAATAGATATCCAAAAATTCTAACAAAATTCATACAAGATTATTATAGCCTAAAACTAACTCTACCCATGTTTCATATCCTCTCTATGGGCAGTGAGACCACAATAGCCAAAATATTAATTAGGGCATTACTATTGATTACAAATGAAGTGCTATAAATATTGTCCAAAATTCCTCAAGTAAATTATCAGAAGCTCAAAATACCCTAATCCCCTCACTACCCAAATTTGGTTAAGTTTCAAGATGCTTAGCTAACCTAAACCTACACTACAAGTTTTAGAACCTAAGCTATGGTTAGGGTTTTGGGGCCCCTATCCTTTTGAAAATTAGCTGATATTTTTAACAGAGGGTTCTATATATCCTAGGAACCTCCTTGCAAAATTTGGAGTTCATCCAAGGTGTTTAGGACTCATACCCTTCACAAGGCCAAAAGGTCCCTCCTTAGGATTTGACCTAGGAACTTAGGGCAAATCTATTCCTCCCTACCCCATATTCCATGGGGAGGTGATAAGTGCTATAACAAGCCAGTGGCCCAAATTTCAGCCTCTGTTGAGGTGATTTGGTCACTCAAAACCAAAAGTGCACCTTTTGACCAAAATGCCCTTGTAAAGGTATAGTTAGGGTTGGGTCAAAACCTATTCAAAACACATCCAAATTAAATGAAATTTTATACAGATACCTAATTTGAACCCAGGGACCACTCACCAAAATTTGGGAGGGTTTGGAGGTGTTTAGGGCACCTATTTAATTTATTTAATAATTATTAAATATTTACAAAAGCTATAGAAATATTTTCTCCAAAAATTCCCATTTTTGGGCAGGCCCTAGGTATATCTAGGATAGACTCTCTGCCAAAATTTCAACTAATTTGGGCTAGGGGTGAAGAGTGGGCACTCAATTTAATGACTGCCTAGCCCTAAGGGTATGTCCCACCAAAATGGGTGCCCTGGTCAGACCTTACACCCAAATGGGTTCAAACTAATTTTAAAATAAAGTAGACTCAAAGTACTACAACTTTCATGTTGAAGTATTTTCCACCAGATGAGCCTAAGTATTTTTAAAGTTTAAAACCCATAATATCAAAAACTGTGACAAAATTTCATTAATATAAAATATTTCCTATAGTTTAATCTCAGGCCCGCACGAATCTTGAAGCAAAAGGGACGGAATCCCTTCATCTTCTTCCTTGAGCCGACGGCCAGGATTCATCCCGCCTGGAGCCACTTCCAAGCCCTGCCGCCGGCGATCCAGCCCCTTCCCCGGCCGGCCACCACCACCAACACCTCCGTTGAGGTGGTGGCTATCGCCAGGCGGCGGCTCTGCCGCCGGAGAGGCGTTTTCCGGCGGTTATAGCAAGAAGATTTCTTGCCGAAACATTGAGAAATCCTGGATTCGATCGGGCTCAATTGAGCCCGAAACTTAAACCTTAAGAGTCCTAAGATCTACCCGCGAGTTAAGGAGAGGAGGAGGACCTTCCTAGCGGCCTGGATGCGTGAGGAGCGGTGGGATGCCATTGACGACGGCGGCGGCGCTCAGCTTCTGCAACTGCACAGTGGAATGGCTCGTCTCCTCCAGGTAAACGCTCTAAAATGATCCCCCTGGCTCCCTGAAGGTGTTTAAATGGCAAATGGGGGAGAGGGGAGGCTGGTTCTTCAATGGCCATTAACACCATTAAAGGTGTGGCTCGGGTTGTGTGGAGGGGGGCTGAACCCACCCCTTGGTGGCCGGGAAACGGCTGGAATCAACTCCTCTCTCCTAAAGGAGTTGATTGCTGCCATAATTGGTGGCTGTTAGACTTCCTTGGCCGGCCTCTCACTTCCCCTTCCTCTTCCTCATTTTCTCTCTCCTCCATTATCATGGAGGGGAGCTCCTTTCTCTCTCCCAGTCACCTCTGGTTGACTAGTCAACCTCACAAGCTAAATGCAGCCCACTTGATTATGATGGTCATGGGAATGGGTTTAGCCTAAGGGAGAAGTGGCTTGGGCTTGGGTTAGCCCTTTTTGGGCTAAGTTTGACTTGACCTAAATGAGGGTTGACCGGGTCAATTTGACCATCTGGGTTGACCCCATTGGGTCCTGGGTGACCCATTGGCTTCCCTTAGGGTCTAGGTAGGGTTATGTAGGGTCACCCTGCACCTTGGAGGTCACATACCCTTAGTAAGGGTACTTGACCAGGTTAGGGCTTGAGTTGACTTGGGTCAACCTGGCCTCTAGGGCCAACCCCAATGTGTCCTTAGTGACCCATTGACCTTACTTTAGGGTTAGGAGGGCATAGGTGGGGTCCTCTAGGCTAGAAGTAGGTCAGTTGGCCCTAAGTAGGCTAGTTTGACCCATTTAGGGCTAGGGTTGACCTTGGTCAACTGGGCCTCTTGGGTTGACCCTAATGGGTCCTTTTGGCTCTAATGGGTCTCCCAAAGTATTAGGGGTGTTGTGGTAGGGTCTTGGGGTTAAGGTGTAGCCCATAGTCATCCTAAGCCATTGTTTAGAGTTCTACTATTTGCAGACCATGATGATCTCCCACCTTTTTGTCCCCTATCTCCTGGCCCATTTCTGGCTTCCTAGGGTTTGTCATGACCTAGTCATGGCCAAAACCATTCTTAGGGGTCTAGTTGGAAATGGGATATTACAGGTGTAGCAGGGGTTGCTACCTGGGCTACAGCCGCCGCTTGGGCTGCCACCATCACTTCTGCAAGCATACGACAGAAGTCGGCCGGGTTTACACCCGTGCCCAAAAGGCCTGGAGCAGTAGCACTGCTCGCCGAGAGATCATCCCTTGCTCTTGAAGTGCCCGCCTCGTTGCTTGCACTCTTCAGGAAAATAAGAAATAAGGGATTAGTCTCCAATCTCAAGACTAAAACATAAGGACACTCACGGTCCCGCATTACTCTTATGTGGATAACTTCTCTACGCACTAACCTTGAATAAACCTGGCTCTGATACCAAATTGTAACACCTCCCCTGTAATGAACGTATAATATGGGTCCGGCCGGGGCCCCACAACATACGGACGCCATAGCTTTAGTATTAAAAGTTGATATAGCTACCCACACTCAAAAATCTTTGCACAACACAGCGGAAACATGACAGGACTAGAAGTTATCCACAACTAAAGAGTAAACAAATGGCCTTATGGCCTTACATCAAGTGTCCAAAACAAATAGTACATCAAACATGAATGTGCTCAGCACTCCTAGTCTACCTCGGCATGCAAGCCGGACAAAATAGTCTCAAACAAACATCATCATAACTGTAGTGCTACAAAAGAGGGAAAAACACTTCATGGGGCTTAGGCCTTTCTGGCCGGCATGCTAGCTTCTGCATGCGATCCTTGCCCTGTAAAATTTATTAGTAACGTGGGTCAGCAAAGGCTGACCTCAAACTGTGTAACAACACATCTCCTCCCGGCCGCCCCTAACGGACCCCGGGGAACCCTCCAACCTGCAAGTCAGCACTTCGTATGCAATATAAACATCTATAAATAGAAAAGCATTAAAACAGGCTTGGATGTCTAAATCATCAAACACATTCTCTACTGGTTGAGCATGTAATAAAAGGGCCTACTATGCAACATGTATGCAACACTCGGGCTTCGCCCAAGGCACCCTACTGCGTATGCATCTAGCACAACATCACATCATTTGGGTACTCACATTTCCCCATTGGCATAAAGCCGCAAACAATGAGGGAGACACAACTCCCTCAAACGGCGCACAGGCCGCCACATGGAATTCTTGCCAAGGCCCCACCCGCTCGTGGGCTTAGCCCCGGGCTTGCCTGCAAGCTCTGACGTCTCATGTCAGGATTCCAACAAACACAGACTGACCGATTCTAAGAAGCCTTGCTGGACCCCACCCGCTCATGGCCTCATTGCCCGGGCTTGCCCCAAGCTTGGCATTCTCGTCAGTCTCACAGAAGGGGACTAGTCTCGCCGGGACACTCTCCACACATGACGCACATGTCACGGGATAGCCAGCCGACCACAGAGACATAGCCACGCCTTGGCACATCACAATCTAAGACTAAAATCACCCTAATCCCTCATTTGTACTGCAGCGTTCCCGCGTACCAAGGTAACTATCTCCAACTCGTGCGGAGCTAACCTTGTCCACCAAGGAAACCATCTCCAACTCATACAGAGCTAACCTTGTCCCTCAAGGAAACCATCTACCGCCACGAGGAGCTAACCTTGTCCGGTTCCGACCGCACGTACTCTTTCAAACAAAAGGGAATCACCACCACATCAAAATCGGCTTCTTACCGCAACGGAATCTCTACAAATCCCTAAGTTCGTATGCAACATCACCGAGTCGGACTACCGGTCGCGACTACGGCTTCACCCACCATGCCTAATCCACTAGCGAAGCGGATCTCTAATGCAAGATATGCCGGGGACGGACTCAATCAACCCGGAGGTTCCTCTTGAACCTTGTCACAGGCCGTGTACCCCAGTCTCGACACTCGTCGAGCGAAAGTGTTGACACTTGGGCCGAGTGTCGACACGGCCTCGACACGCCCGTGTCGCAGGCCGTGTGCCCCACTCTCGACACTTTGTCGAGCGAAAGTGTCGACACTTGGGCCGAGTGTCGACACGGCCTCGACACGCCATGCGACACGCCCGTGTCGCAGGCCGTGTGCCCCACTCTCGACACTTTGTCGAGCCAAAGTGTCGACACCTGGGCCGAGTGTCGACACGGCCTCGACACGCCCTGCGACACGCCCGTGTCGCAGGCCGTGTGCCTCCTGCCAGAAACCCAAAATTTTTCCAGAACCGCACACTGACTCTCTTGCAAAACTGGGGTGTTACAGATCCTTCCCCCGCCGAGCTGTCAACTGTAGCAAGCAGTACCTCCCCTCTCTCTCCATCTTTCTCTCTCTAATTCTCCCATGACTTATCCTTCCCCCGCCGAGCTGTCAACTGCAGCAAGCAGTACCTCCCCTCTCTCTCCATCTTTCTCTCTCTAAAACATTGGAAATCTGGCAAACATATGCGAGCTAGGAAGCAGGGGATCTGCGACGGTTGGGATCTGCCAAACAATTGCGTGCTAGGAAGCAGGGGATTGCAGGCCGTGACTCCGACGAATACGCCGGTGGTGGCCGGGCAGGCCGGGGGTGCTTTGCGGACGGCGTTGGAAGAGGGCGGAGGAATCGGGCAGGCGGAAGAGGATCGGTGGGGGTCGTGTAGGCCGCCAGTGCTTTGTCGACGGTGGTGGCCGATCCTTCCCCCGCCGAGCTGTCAACTGCAGCAAGCAGTACCTCTCCTCTCTCTCTCCATCTTTCTCTCTCTAATTCTCCCATGGCCGATCCTTCCCCCACCGAGCTGTCAACTGCAGCAAGCAGTACCTCCCCTCTTTCTCCATCATTCTCTCTCTAAAACATTGGAAATCTGGCAAACATATGCGAGCTAGGAAGCAGGGGATCTGCGACGGTTGGGATCTGCCAAACATTTGTTGGTTAGGAAGCAGGGGATTGCAGGCCGTGACTCCGGCGAACACGCCGGTGGGGGCCGGGCAGGCCGGCTGTAACGCCCCGAAACTCAAAGGAGAAAAGGGGGGACGTTTTGGGCCAGTTTGGGTTTTGGCAGCAGGCACACGGCCTGGGACACGGGCGTGTCCCAGGGCGTGTCAAGCGTGTGTCGACACTTAGCCGCGAAGTCGTCGAGATTTACTCGACGATTCGTCGAGAGTGGGCACACGGCCTGCGACACGGGCGTGTCGCAGGGCGTGTCGACCCGTGTCGACACTTAGCCGCGAAATCGTCGAGATTTACTCGACGATTCGGCGAGAGTGGGTACATGGCCTGCGACACGGGCGTGTCGCAGGGCGTGTCGACCCGTTTCGACGATCGTCCCGGGGAGTCGTCGAGATTCGCTCGACGATCGTCGAGACAAGGCACACGGCCTAGGACACGGGCGTGTCCAAGGCCGTGTCATCAAGTCGTCGATCTTCACTCGACGAAGTGTCCTGTGTACACGGCCTGGGGCCCAGGCGTGTCAATGTGACACGGGTAAGGACACGGGCGTGTCCTAGAACCCGTGCAGTGCTCGGGTTGAAAATGGGGAAAAATCATGGGGTACACGGCCGGCCACACGGCCGTGTCAGGTGGAACACGAGCATGTCAGCTCGAACACGGGCGTGTTCGATACCCGTGTGAGGTTCCAGGAGATTCGATTTTGACGGCGAATGAGGCACACGGCCCTGGACACGGGCGTGTGCCAGGCCGTGTTAGGTCCAGATTGGGCATTTCAGCCCCGGATCAAAGTCGTTCATTTCTTTAACTGAAGATCCAACGGCTGGGGGTTGTTCCTAAGAGGATATACCCGTGAGTGGACTTGGAAAACCCTCACTTTTCATACCTTATCATCTTTCTAAATCCTTGGAGAGAGAGGAGAGCCAAGGGAGGAAGAAGGAGCTAGATCCGCCATTGGAGGAGCTTCGGAGCTCCGAATCGCAAGCCGACTCCGGATCCACGGAGGCAACGCTAGTGCGGTGATTTCCATCCGATTACTTTTCAATGGCGCCAAAGAGGAACGCAAGGGTAACGATCCTCATCTTGAGCACGAATAGCTCTCTTTCCTAGCATAGGAAGCCCGCTCTCGCGAGTTTGCGGAGAGTTGGAGGCGTTCCTTCGGGTAGATATGTGAAGTCCCCGTTGTTTAGAGTCCGTATGCGAGAACGGACATAGGCATGATGTGTGAAGCCTACCCGGACATGTTAGTCTGGATTGGTGATGTTGCATTGCATAATGCCGGAGAAGACTCCGTGCTATTGGTTGTTTTTCGGGTTTTCTACGCGGTAGATTGCAGCAGGGAGCCTTGGGGACTAACCCAAAGGTGCACCCGGAAAACTGGGCGGATACGAGATCTTGCCAACTTGGTGGCCTGAGAGCCAACTTGAACATAACCGAGTTATGTGACTTGTGATAGAATGGGACTCGGTGGAAGTTTGACCCGCGCAAATGGCTTAAATTGCCGTTGCGATGTGAGTACGGGTTAGATGGAACCGTACCCGCTCTATGTCGTTCGGTTAAAGAGACCTAAGGTTACGTGGCACTTGTCGTTGGCATAGATGTGAGACTTCGGCGGTCAATGGCTTAAATTGTCGTGACCCAGGCCAAGAAGACAAATTGCTCATAGGTTTGGCCGTCTAAGTGGCGGTGGTGAGTCCGGAATGTTAATGGCTTTAATTGACGTGACATCGACCGGTTCACCGATAATGTGCCCTGAGTGCACGGGGCGTGTGGCCGTGCGAGCCAACGTCTGTGATGAAATGGCTATTGATATACATTGCTCGCTTATGCTAATGAAATGCAGGGAAGGAGCATCGCCGCCTCGAGTTGGGGGCGGGATCGTTATAATTTGGTCAGCATTGTTGACCATTGCCTTGTTTTGCCACCGTGCGGTGGTTTGTTGCTTGCAGGTGCAACTGGACCAAGCGGTCAATAGCGGGCTAAAGCCCTTTTTGCGAAGCCGGCCCTCGAAGGCCCAAATGGAAGTGTTTACTGTTTTATTCATGTATGACCGGCCTACGTGCCGTGGTTTGTAAATCATGTAATATTCAAGTGAAACATTTTGTAAGGCCTTAAGGCTTGTTTTGGGTATTTTGTATAACATTCCTATTTTGTATTAGTGGACATTCGTGCTTTGATGCTGGGTTCTTTGTTTACAACTTTCATAAACTGCTTCCGCTAGAATGCTCTGTGTAGGACGTTGAGATTGGTTGGATGGTTTCCATAAGTAACCACCCGGTCTGTCTGTGGTATACGGCGTCGGGCCCCGGCCGGACCTACTGCTATATGATATGCGACGGATAGGGGGTGTTACAATTTGGTATCAGACTACTGGTTTTGGTTGGGCTTAAACTGAATTCGTGGGCGAATTCTTTTTAAGGGGTGGTGAGCACATTGTGTGCGTCATCGTAATAACAGTAAAAAGAACCCATGAATGTCCACTTAGGAATGAAAATACTCGTGTTTGAGGAACCTGCGTGTTCCTATAATTGCTGTTTGCAATTTATTTTGGTCGCTTAACGGTGTTTTGTACCACTATAGGTGACCAGAAGTGGTGTTGGGCCGTCAGAACGCCAAGTTTCTGAGGCTAGTAGTGCACCGGATGTTGCTCCCGCAACACCTCTGTCGGCCGAGAATATTCGATTGGTGGCTGAAGCGGTGTTGGCCGTGATAAATGCGCAGCCTGGAAGGCAGGCGCATCAGCCCGCTCCTGTTATGGAGCAAGAACCTCTGCAAGAGGCTGAGCCGAGGAGGGTGGAGCAAGTGGTTGTGGAACCGGTGGTGCCAAGGAGGGCAACTGAGAGGCAGCTAAAGCATGTAATGAGCTTTAACCCTCCGTTATTCTCGGGGTTGGGAACCCCATCTCAGGCTGAAGACTGGCTCTCCAGGGTGAAGAGAGTCATGACAGCAACGGAGACAGAGGAGTGGCAAATAACCACCATCGCTACGTTCCTTTTGGACGGTGAAGCGAGAATGTGGTGGGAAGGATTGGAGCTGCATCATTTGAGAGGTAGACAACTGATAGACGTTCCGATGGAAGAGTTCTCGGGATTGTTCTTAGCAAGATACCTCCCTTCTACTCAGAGGATTTCGATGGAGAATGAGTTCCTGAAGTTGGTACAGGGTGAGAGGAGCGTGGATGAATATCTCCACGAGTTCACTCGTTTGAGTCGTTATGCTAGCTCCACCATTATGGATGAGGAACGCAAGCCTAATCGTTTTTATGAAGGATTGAGAGATGAGTTGAGATTACTACTCTCGGGGCCGATGACGCAGGGTTTCTTAACCTTGGTCAATACTGCCCGGTCCTTGGAGAAGGACATGAAAAATGTACAAGCGAAGAAAAGCTTGGGTGAGAAGAAATTTGAGTTTAAAGTGCCGAGTACTTCAAAGTCCGGCTATCGGAGGTCTTTCAAGAAGCATAGGACTTCGGGTCCAGCTCCTTCTGGCGCTTCTGGGGCGACTATGGGTCGGACCCCGGGTGCGTGTTTTACATGTGGAAAGACGGGGCATTTCGCCCGTGATTGTTGGAGCGGACGTCCTAAGTCCGAGAGGAGGCCGGGAGCTACTTATGAAGAAAAGGGAAAGGCGGTGGAGTCGACCGCATCCCATTATGCTCCGGTCCAACCAAGGGTCTATAATCTTGGCCAACAGGAGGCCATCAAACAAGCTGATGTGGTGACAGGTGCGATTTAATTTATAGCAAGTCAATTTCTTTAAATACTTGTTATGCACATGTTACCTTACCATTACTTGTTTAGGATTCATATTGATTTGTGAAAATCCGGCACGAGCACTCTTCGATACGGGAGCTTCACACTCCTTCTTGTCCGAAGGATTTATATCACGCATCGGAGTCCCTTCTTCGATGGTGAAGGATAAGTTGGATGTGTTGTTGCCCAATGGGTGTTCGATGCGAGCGGATAGGATCTGCGATGTTAAGATTCGTATTGGGGAGCAGGAGTTTGACCTGCGGGCGTCTTTACTTCCGTTAGTGGAGTTCGACGTCATATTTGGCATGGACTGGCTCTCGGAGCAGCATGCCCATATAGATTGTGGTAGCAAGAAAGTTAAGCTGGGATCGAGTCGTGAGACGACTTTTACGGGCTTAAAGGGGTCGAGCAAGACATTGATGTCTGCTCTTCAGGTGGTGACGGCGGTTCGTGCTGGTGCAGAACTGTTCTTTACACTAGTGGAGGTTGCAAAGCCGAAGCCCGCGTTGGATTGTATTTCAGTGGTATCAGAATACCCTGATGTGTTCCCCGCGGATCTTCCAGGAGCCCCGCCTCAGCGGGAGATAGATTTTACGATCGAGCTAGTGCCAGGTGCAAAGCCTGTGTCACGATCTCCGTATCTGCTAGCGCCTAAGGAAATGGCGGAGCTAAAAGTTCAACTACAAGAGTTACTGGAGCAAGGATATGTGCGCCCGAGTTCTTCGCCTTGGAGCGCACCGGTCCTCTTTGTTAAGAAGAAGGACGAAAGCTTGAGGTTATGTATTGATTATCGGGAGCTAAACAAGCTGACGGAGAAGAACAAGTACCCGATCCCCCGGATTGATGATCTCTTTGATCAGTTAGTCGGGTCGACGGTGTACTCGAAGTTGGATCTCAAGGCTGGGTACTATCAGCTGCGTATAAGGGAGAGTGATATCCCGAATACAGCGTTTAGTACGAGATACGGGCATTATGAGTTTCCGGTCATGCCGTTTGGGCTGACTAATGCGCCGTCAGTATTCATGGATTTGATGAACAGGACGTTCAAGGAGTACTTGGACCATTTCGTGATCGTCTTCATCGACGATATTTTGGTGTACTCGCAAAGTGAGGAAGATCACTTCAAGCATCTTCATTTGGTGTTGGAGACGCTAAGGAGAAATCAGTTGTATGCCAAGTTCTCGAAGTGCGAGTTTTGGCTATCCTCAGTAGCGTTCCTCAGTCATATAGTGAGTGGAGAGGGTATTGCTGTAGATCCGGCGAAGATTGTTGCGATACAGGAGTGGCCTGAGCTTGCTACGGTAGCAGAAGTCTGGAGCTTTTTGGGGCTTGCCGGCTATTATAGGCGCTTCGTAGAGAACTTCTCGCGGATAGCGTTACCTCTCACTACTTTGATGAGGAAGGAGCATAAGTTCGTTTGGACGCCGGAGTGCGCGCGAGCTTTCGAGGAGTTGAAGTGTCGGTTGACCACGGAGCCTGTGCTGAGTTCGCCATGTGGAACCGAAGGCTATGAGATATATAGCGATGCTTCGGGCAGCGGTTTGGGTTGCGTGCTACTGCAGCACGGAAGCGTGATAGCTTATGGCTCGAGACAGCTAAAAGTGCACGAGAGGAATTATCCGGTCCATGACTTGGAGTTAGCGGCCGTGATTTTTGCCTTGAAGCTATGGAGACACTATTTGTACGGTGTGAAGATTGATATCTACACCGATCACAAGAGCCTAAAGTATCTAATTGATTAGAAGGATCTGAATATGCGGCAGCATAGGTGGATGGAGTTCCTGGGGGACTATACATTCAAGATCCACTACGTTCCTGACAAAGGGAATGCGGTTGCGGACGCGTTGAGTCGTCGAGCCCCAGCTCAAGCCAATTGGCTATCGGTGCACGATGAGCGGTTGGTGCGGGAGTTGGAGGCGTTGGAGATTGTTTGTGTGGACAGGCAATCAAGTGCTGAGGCAGTTCTGAATTGGACTGAAGTCCAATATGACCTGGCTGATCGTATTCGGCAGGCTTTGGAAATGGATGCTCATATGAAGCAATTCATGATAGAGGCTCTGGATGGGTCAAATTCCCAATTCATCGTGGAGGACGGATTGCTTTGGAAAGACGGTCGATTGTGCGTCCCAAGTGTGGGCAATTTACGGGTGGAGTTGTTGTACGAGGCACACCATACCAAGTACTCGATTCACCCGGGGAGCAGGAAGATGTACCGTGATGTGAAGAAACTGTTTTGGTGGCCGGGTTTGAAGAAGGATGTGGTGCTATACGTAGCGAAGTGCCAAACCTGCGCCTTGGTAAAGGCGGAGTGCCAAAAGCCGGGAAGATTTCTTAAGTCCTTGCCTATTCCGGAGTGGAAATTCGACGACATCTCTATGGACTTTGTGCACGGTTTGCCAAGGTCGCAAAAGGGGAACGACGCCATTTGGGTGGTTGTTGATCGATTAACGAAGGTGTCGCATTTTATTCCGCATAGGAAGGATGATCCGGTGGAGAAGCTGGCAAAGCTTTATGTGGATAACATAGTACGGCTTCATGGTGTGCCCCGCAGCATCGTGAGTGACCGTGATGGGCGGTTCACGTCCAATGATTGGAGGCTGGTGCAGCAAATGTTGGGAACAAAGCTGAAATTCAGCACAGCCTTCCATCCGCAAACGGATGGGCAGACCGAGAGGGTCAATAGAACCATGGAAGACATGCTCCGCATGTGTGTCTTAGATTTTGAAAAGCAGTGGGAAGACCAACTTTATTTGGTGGAGTTCGCATACAACAACAGCTACCAAGCGAGTATTCAGATGGCGCCTTTTGAGGCCCTATATGGTAGGAAATGTCGCACGCCGTTGTCTTGGTTAGAAACGGGTGAGTCAAAGTTGTATAAGCGATCGGAAGTGGAGGATGCTACTTCTTTGGTGAGAACCATTCGGGAGAGGTTGCTTATCGCTCAGGACCGGCAAGCAAAGTACTATAATGCCAGGCACAGGAATGTGGAGTTCGCTGTGGGCGATTATGTATACTTAAAGATCAAGCCGTTCAAGGGTGTCTCGCGGGTACGGCGATTGAAAAAGCTAAGCCCAAGATACCTTGGACCATTTGAGGTTCTGGAGCGAGTTGGGGAAGCGGCCTATCGGTTGAAGCTTTCAGTGGCGCTTAGTGGTTTACATGATGTATTCCATATTTCGGTGCTTCGGAAGGCGGTGCAAGAGCCTACGCAAGTGATCGCGGTTGATCAAGTGCCGGTTGATAGTGGGCTAACGACAAAGGTCAAGCCCATGCGGATCGAGGACTCGGAGGTCAAGCGGCTACGCAATAAAGAGATCAGGATGGTCAAGGTCCGGTGGGACAATTGCGGTCGTGAGGAGCTCTCTTGGGAGCGAGAGCAGACTATGCTTGATGAGTATCCGGAGTTGTTCCGCTCAGGAACAAATTTTGGTTTTGTACATGTCTTTCCTCTATTTAATTTCGTGGGCGAAATTCTTTTAAGAGGGGGAGAGTTGTAACGCCCTGAAACTCAAAGGAGAAAAAGGGGGACGTTTTGGGCCAGTTTGGGTTCTGGCAGCAGGCACACGGCCTGGGACACGGGCGTGTCCCAGGGCATGTCAAGCGTGTGTCGACACTTAGCCGCGAAGTCGTCGAGATTTACTCGACGATTCGTCGAGAGTGGGCACACGGCCTGCGACACGGGCGTGTCGCAGGGCGTGTCGACCCGTGTAGACACTTAGCCGCGAAATCGTCGAGATTTACTCGACGATTCGGCGAGAGTGGGCACACGGCCTGCGACACGGGCGTGTCGCAGGGCGTGTCGACCCGTTTCGAAGATCGTCCAGGGGAGTCGTCGAGATTCGCTCGACGATCTTCGAGACAAGGCACACGGCCTAGGACACGGGCGTGTCCAAGGCCGTGTCATCAAGTCGTCGATCTTCACTCGACGAAGTGTCCCGTGTACACGGCCTGGGGCCCAGGCGTGTCAATGTGAAACGGGTAAGGACACGGGCGTGTCCTAGAACCCGTGCAGTGCTCGGGTTGAAAATGGGGAAAAATCATGGGGTACACGGCCGGCCACACGGCCGTGTCAGGTGGAACACAGACGTGTCAGCTCGAACACGGGCGTGTTCGATACCCATGTGAGGTTCCAGGAGATTCGAGTTTGACGGCAAATGAGGCACACGGCCCTGGACACGGGCGTGTGCCAGGCCGTGTTCGGTCCAGATTGGGCATTTCAGCCCCGAATCGAAGCCGTTCATTTCTTTAACTAAAGATCCAACGGCTGGGGGTTGTTCCTGAGAGGATATACCCGTGAGTGGACTTGGAAAACCCTCACTTTTCATACCTTATCATCTTTCTAAATCCTTGGAGAGAGAGGAGAGCCAAGGGAGGAAGAAGGAGCTAGATCCGCCATTGGAGGAGCTTCGGAGCTCCGAATCGCAAGCCGACTCCGGATCCACGGAGGCAACGCTAGTGCGGTGATTTCCATCCGATTACTTTTCAATGGCGCCAAAGAGGAACGCAAGGGTAACGATCCTCATCTTGAGCACGAATAGCTCTCTTTCCTAGCATAGGAAGCCCGCTCTCGCGAGTTTGCGGAGAGTTGGAGGCGTTCCTTCGGGTAGATATGTGAAGTCCCCGTTGTTTAGAGTCCGTATGCGAGAACGGACATAGGCATGATGTGTGAAGCCTACCCGGATATGTTAGTCTGGATCGGTGATGTTGCATTGCATAAGGCCGGAGAAGACTTCGTGCTATTGGTTTTTTTTCGGGTTTTCTACGCGGTAGATTGCAGTAGGGAGCCTTGGGGACTAACCCAAAGGTGCACCCGGAAAACTGGGCGGATACGAGATCTTGCCAACTTGGTGGCCTGAGAGCCAACTTGAACATAACCGAGTTATGTGACTTGTGATAGAATGGGACTCGGGGGAAGTTTGACCCGCGTAAATGGCTTAAATTGCCGTTGCGATGTGAGCACGGGTTAGATGGAACCGTACCCGCTCTATGTCGTTCGGTTAAAGAGACCTAAGGTTACGTGGCACTTGCCGTTGGCATAGATGTGAGTCTTCGGCGGTCAATGGCTTAAATTGTCGTGACCCAGACCAAGAAGACAAAATGCTCATAGGTTTGGCCATCTAAGTGGCGGTGGTGAGTCCGGAATGTTAATGTCTTTAATTGACGTGACATCAACCGGTTCACCGAGAATGTGCCCTGAGTGCACGGGGCGTGTGGCCGTGCGAGCCAACGTCTGTGATGAAATGGCTATTGATATACATTGCTCGCTTATGCTAATGAAATGCAGGGAAGGAGCATCGCCGCCCCGAGTTGGGGGCGGGATCGTTATAATTTGGTCAGCATTGCTGACTGTTGCCTTGTTTTGCCACCGTGCAGTGGTTTGTTGCTTGCAGGTGTAGCTGGACCAAGCGGTCAATAGCGGGCTAAAGCCCTTTTTGCGAAGCCGGCCCTCGATGGCCCAAATGGAAGTGTTTACTGTTTTATTCATGTATGACCGGCCTGCGTGCCGTGGTTTGTAAATCATGTAATATTCAATGAAATATTTTGTAAGGCCTTAAGGCTTGTTTTGGGTATTTTGTATAACATTCCTATTTTGTATTAGTGGACATTCGTGCTTTGATGCTGGGTTCTTTGTTTACAACTTTCATAAACTGCTTCCGCTAGAATGCTCTGTGTAGGACGGTGAGATTGGTTGGATGGTTTCCATAAGTAACCACCCGGTCTGTCTGTGGTATACGGCGCCGGGCCCCGGCCGGACCTACTGCTATATGCTATGCGATGGATAGGGGGTGTTACACCAGCGGTGCTTTGCGGACGGCGTTGGAAGAGGGCGGCAGAATCGGGCAGGCGGAAGAGGACCGGTGGGGGTCGTGTAGGCCGCCGGTGCTTTGTCGCCGGTGGTGGGATGAAGGAGAGGGCGATGGATGCAGACGGCGGATGCCGGAGAGGGCGGCGGATGCAGGCGGCAGGGAACAGTGAAATAAAAAACAAAACTTTTGACTTAGGGCACAGTCAAATTCAAAAAAAAAATTGGCTTAGTTGCAATGTTGCTATACTACTCCTATGTATTAGTTCTCTCGAATGTGATGTCAATACATCGATATATATGATTTTGTTGTTATACAGCTGTTTGTGACAGTTTTATTGGAGAGAGGGCGGCGGATGCAGGCGGCAGGGAACAGTTAATTTTTTTTAAAAAAAATTTACTTAGGGCACAGCTAAATTCAAAAAAACTTTTGGCTTAGTTCCGATGTTGCTATACTTCTCCTATATATTAGTTCGCTCGAAGGTGATGTCAATACATTGATATATATGATTTTGTTGTTATGCAGGTGTTTGACAGTTTTATTGCAAACAGATATTTGAGCCCCTATTGAATTTTAGGAAAGTCCCATATATGAGTTAAAAGCAGCTGGATATAGTTTACAGCTCCATTCTGTATAAATATGTGTTATCTCACTCACTGGTAGATTAAATTTCTCTTACAACAGGGCTTATTGCAAAATCACTGTTACTCGATACTTCGGGTCCCCGGAGCACTGCGGTTATTTGATTTTGCTCCAGGGGGGGCGCGAGTGGCGGATGAGTCGCTAAGAGGATGGATTGTGTGGAAGCGCGTGAATCACTCTTCTATGAAGCTGAAGACCACCCGAGGCATCGACTACCGATGAGGCCCGTGCGCAGGTGCCGAGCCGGTGAAATGCGTGGAAGCAGGGTCAGCTGCTATGCGGCGAAAGGTAATCCGAAGCATCGAGCAAGGGCGCATCCCGTGCGCAGGCTGGCAAAGCCCGCCTGATGTCCGGCCGCCCGAGAGCATCGAGCACGGGCGTAGCCCGTGCGCAGATGCTCGTATATATATATGTAAACATCAACCATGCAGCTGCTCCTCCTCCGAGCTGCCCGAACAATAAATATATGTAAACTATTGTTTTTGAGTACAGAGGAGACAAAAGGAATATTGATCAAACAAGACTTATTTCAGTCTTACTATTACATTGATATTTATAGGCAAATAGGTTTTTGTGTATATCATAACTGCAGCTTTTGGTTTTATAAGGCAGCCCCTTTTATTGACTAATGTACATGATTTTGATATATATCCTGCTGATAAGATATCCTACAGCATATCATGATTATTACAGCTCAGCACAGTTTATTACTAATATTTCTTACACTCCCCCTAAACTGGGATTTGTTGTAACCCCTAATTTTTTTGGAGTTCGACGAAACGCTCTCTTGGCAGCGGTTTGGTGAGAACATCGGCAATTTGTGCTTCGCTACTGCAATACTCCACCTTGATTCTTCCTTGCTCAATCTTCTCCCGTATAAAATGAATTCGTAAATCAATATGTTTTGATTTATGTTGAGTGAGTGGATTTTTTGATAGGGCTATGGCAGAAGTATTATCGCACTTGAGAACAATAGCTTCTTCTTCTTCTTCTTTTCCTTTTATTTCTTTTAAGATAGCACGCAACCATGTTGCTTCACAGCTTGCCGCACTGAGCGCCATATATTCAGCCTTGGCGGGTGATAGTGCCACTGTTGGCTGCTTACGTGATCTCCAAGTGACAGGTTTGTGTCCTAACATGAACACATAGCCACTGGTACTTTTTCGATCCTGTTGATCTCCACCCCAATCTGAATCATTGAAACCATGCAGCCTGAAATTACTATCTTTGCCGTAAAACAGTCCATACGTGAGAGTTCCCTGGATGTATCGTAGAATGCGTTTAAGAGCTGCAAAATGATGTTTTGTTGGGCAGCTTACAAATCTGGAAACGATATTAACGGCATTCTCTATATCTGTGCGCGTATTGGATAAATAAATTAACGATCCGATCATGGAACGATATAGATCTTCTGCCATTCTTTCCTCTTCTAATCCTTTGCTTAATTTCTCACCTTTACCCATTGGAGTGATAGAAGGGTTGCACTCAGCCATATTGAATTTTTGTAGAAGTTCTTTGGCGTATTTGGTTTGTGAGATGAAAATACCTTCTGGTAGTTGCACAATTTGAAGACCAAGAAAGTAATTCATTTTTCCCAAATTTGTCATCTCATATTTGCTTTCCATTTCTGTTTGAAATTGATGAAAGAGCTGAGTAGAATTTCCTGTAAGCAACAGATCATCAACATACAAACCTAGGAGAAGGAATTTATCTGCACTCCTTCTGGTATACAAAGTAGGTTCACTTTGACATTTAAGAAAGTTATTTGCTTGCAAATATGCATCTATATTTGCATTCCATGCTCTAGGGTCCTGTTTAAGGCCATAAAGAGCTTTGTTCAATTTATATACTTCGCTTCTTGTGCTGGTTGGATAAATCCTTGAGGCTGCTCAACATAAATATCCTCTGTAATGATACCATTAATAAATGCAGATTTAACATCATAATGATACACTGGCAACTGGAATTGTGCTACATAGGCTAACAACAAGCGGATTGTATTCATACGGACAACAGGTGCATATGTTTCTTCATAGTCTTTTCCATATTTTTGGGCATAGCCCTTTGCTACTAGACGGGCTTTATGCTTTGAAATAGATCCATCTTCATTATATTTGATTCTATAAACCCACTTTAGTCCTACTATTGATGTGTTCAGAGGTTTAGTGACTAAATTCCAAGTGTGGTGTTTATTAAACATATGAAGTTCTTCATTCATAGCTTGTTGCCATTCTGGTATATCTTTAGCTTCAGCAAATGTATTTGGGGCTGTACAAGCTAGAGCTATTTCACTCGTCTGATAAATATCTTCTAAACTGCGCATTTTTCGGGGTGATGATGAGTCGGAGCTTGTAGAAGAGGATGACTCCTCAATTTGTTGTGGCTGGATTGTATCAAAAGGTTGGATGGTTTCATTTTCACTAAATGATTCAACCACTCTTCTTACAGGTGACATTTGTTGCTCGACTGAATCCCAATTCCACATTGATGTCTCATCAAATAAAACATCTCGTGCTATCATTAGTTTTTTTTTGTTGGGATCATATAATCGGTATGCTTTGGAAACTTCACTATAGCCTATAAAAATATAGGTTGTACTTTTCTTATCCAACTTTTCTTCCCTTCCTTTCTGTAATAACATATAGGCTGGACATCCAAATATTCTTAGATGCGTTATTGATGGTTTTCTGTGAAACAACTGTTCATATGGTGTGGAATTGAATAGAGCTTTTGAAGGTACTCTATTCAGTATATGAACAGCTGTATTTACAGCTTCAGCCCAATACTCTTTTGGTATTCCTTTTGTTAACATCATTGTTCTTGTCATTTCTCCTATTGTCATGTTTCTTCTTTCTACAACACCATTCTGTTGAGGAGAATAAGGTGTCGTGAGCTGTCTTCTTATACCATGTGCAACACAATAGGTGTTAAAATCATTGGAAGTGAACTCGCCTCCCCTATCAGTTCTCAAGTTCTTGATTGAGTGATTGAATTGATTTTCCACTTCTTTTTTGAAACTTTGGAATATTGGGAAGGCTTCAGCTTTAGTTTTTAGGAAATACACCCACATGTATTTACTAAAATCATCTACTATTAAGAAATAATAGTACTTACCACCAATAGATTTTGTTACTGTTGGTCCCCATAAATCTCCATGTAGTAATTCTAATGGCTGAGTTGATCTTACTGTGGTAGATAAAGGATATGGTAGCTTGTGTGCTTTTCCTTCTGCACAGTGAGAACAAAAAACTTTTTCCTTTGTAATGTTTGGTAGGCCAATAACTAATTCTTGATGCTTCATTGAATAGATGGCTTCATTATGTAGATGGCCCAGTCGATGATGCCATAATTTATTCATGCTCACTTGCTGAGTACAAATGAGGGATGTTGATAATGGTGGAGATATGGACAAGTCTAAGGGAAATACTCTGTTTTTTCCCATTGCAGCTGAGACTATAAGGGCGCCAGATTTTGCTTCAATTATTTTACAGAGATTGTTTTGGAATGCTACATCATATCCTTTTTGAAGCAATTGTCCAACACTCAATAGGTTTTGTGCTAAGTGAGGCACATATTGAACATCATCAATTTGTTTTGTTTTTCCAGATGGTGTCAGAATGCGGATTGAACCTTTGCCTTCTATTTTAGATGCTTTGCCATTTCTGAGGTATACTTCTGCTTTATGGGTTTCATCAAGGGTTGCAAAATGAGTTTTTGTATATGCCATATGAGCTGAACACCCACTATCTATATACCAAAGAGTTGAGTGGGTTGATTCTGTCTTTAAACATGAGTAAAATACATTATCTACTCCTTCTCCTTTTTTGACTTCTTCTGCTCCTTTTTCTACAAAATGTGAGGCTTCTTTATGCCAATAATTCTTATCAGAGTGATTAGGAATTTTACACCTTTTGCATCTGGCATAACAATCTCGTGAATTATGAGTTGTTTTATTGCAAATTATGCAATAGGTAGATGATTGACCAATAACAAACTCTTGTGGATGTACTGGTCCTCTCCCTCTACCTCTTCCTCTTGTAGGTTTACTCCAGATTTGAGTGTTTTTTGTAGTCTTCTCAGCTTGTTTCATTCCATGTTGTTGATGAAAGCCTGCTCTACTGGCCTCTGACACAGGTTTAGTAAGCTTTTTTTTCATTTGTAGCACTTGATGTACTTGTTGAGTATCACGACTCAATCGATCTTCATGGGATTTTAAAGAAGCTACAAGTTCTGTTAGTGGCAACTTATAGATGTCTTTTGACTCCTCTATAGCTGTTACAGCTGGATTAAATGAACTTGGCAAACTTCTTAATAATTTTGGAACAATATGCTTATCTTCTACAGTGTCGCCAAGGGATCTAATTTGATTAATTAAATTAATTACCTTTGCAAGGAAATCTTGCACCGGTTCTCCTGTCTTCATTGATACTGAATCCAATTCAGTCCATAAGGTTTGCAGTTTCATTGCCACAACCTTTGGTGATCCCTTATATTCCTCACTGAGAATATCTCAAGCTTCTTTTGCAGTTTCTGCACTCATAATTCTTGGGAACACTACTTCTGCGACACCCTGTTGAATTAACATAAGTGCCTTGACATCTTTCATAAAGACATCTTCTCTTTTGGCTACCGTTATTTCTGCCTCTTTTAATTTTGTTAATATTGCCTCAGGTCCAAGCTGTACTAGTTCCCATAAGCCCTGTGATTTAAACACCATGCGCATTTGGACCCACCAGTGTTGATATTTTTCACCATAAAACACAGGAACGGAAGAGTGGGATTGGGAGGAAGATTGTGAGGTAGATGATGAAGCCATATTGAACATGGATTAGAGTTGGCAAGAACTCTATGTCAAAGAACAAAGGCTCTGATACCAGTATTGTTTTTGAGTACAGAGGAGACAAAAGGAATATTGATCAAACAAGACTTATTTCAGTCTTACTATTACATTGATATTTATAGGCAAATAGGTTTTTGTATATATCATAACTGCGGCTTTTGGCTTTATAAGGCAGACCCTTTTATTGACTACTGTACATGATTTTGATATATATCCTGCTGATAAGATATCCTACAGCATATCATGATTATTACATCTCAGCACAGTTTATTACTAATATTTCTTACACTACTAATATTTCTTACATAAACATGAACCATGCAGCTGCTCCTCCTCCGAGCTGCCCGAACAACCTCCGGCCAATCACCACCGAGCTCAGCCGGCCTAGCTCCTACATGCACAGGAACCTGCAAATCCAAGCTCGGCTTCCAAAGTGCAACACCTCTCCAACCTCAGTTTCGACAGCCACCTCCTCCAGATCCTGCAACTCTTCTATGCAACAGCTCCTCCACCTTTAGTTGCTCTGCCACCACCAAGACCCTGCCACCTCCAGCTCTTCCCTCTTCCAAGACCAAGAGCAACCTCCAACAGCTCACCCTTGCTCCAGCTCCTAGCTACAGCTGCTCCTATGAATCTCGGCCACCAACAGTGGCTCCACCACCATGGAACTCCTCCGACAGCCCCACATCCAGCAAGCTCTGCTCCGCCACCTCCGCGCCGTCATCTCATCTCGGCCACCAGCAGCTCATCTCGACCAACAACACCACCACTCGGCCACCGCCTTTCACGTCATCACCCGACAGCAGCTGCTTCAAGCATACAGAAGCTCCAGAACCTCCCCATAACCACCTCCTCCATACAGCCACGTCAGTCCGAGCCTCCCTCCTCCATGTAACGCCTCAAATATATTTCCTCCTCCATAGATCCCGCCTCCAAGCATCAGCGCCATCCTACTCCGCCCCTCGGATTGCTGACATGGCACTCCAAAAATTTATGATACTGTTTCATCCGCAAAATCAATAGTAACGGCCCTATTCATTGCTCCAGCAATTGTCATCTCAAGGCTATAAATATATATATTTTTTAGGCATGGAGGAGTCCACGGCATAAAAGTCTATTCTAAAAATCTGTACATGAACTTTGTTCATTTCAAGGAAGAAATCATTGGAAGTTCTTTTTGCCAAAATTTGTGCGTAAAAGTTATTTTCTTGTTCCTGTCTTTAATTTGTTCCAAAATTTTGTACGTCTCTTTGTAACATTATTTTTGTTTCTCATTTCTCCCTATAAATAAAATTTCAATATTTATTTGCAATTTAAAATAATTCAATTTCAATTTTTATCAATTGTCACCTTCGTTTCAGTCTTCATAATGTCGTATTTTTTCTATAATAATGATTATTCGCTCTCCATGATCGGCTAATTATCTATAGTGCTCGATCGAGACGATCTGAAGATTAGATAATATTTGCGATGACTTTAATTTTGCGCTTCTCAATTTATTGAATGCTTACGATTTACCGTTGATCAATTCATTGAGACTATATATTTTATATATTTTTCAAAACAGTTTCTGCGCTTTAGTTGGCGGAGATGCTCGTAAGGCGAATCGATCACTCGCCTTGAGGGAGACAATCTCTTTTGCTTGCTTTTTGACTATCTTGTGGAATTTGTCAAAATCTTTCAAAAGTTTCTGATGCTGAGCCATCAAGCCGGAATCATCTTCCTGAGAAGAATAGCGTTCATGACCGTCAGTTGACGTTTTTGATTCAGAGAGTATCGTACGTGAGTTTACCTTCCCGTGATACTCAGAGTTGCCAACTTCCTCGTCTGATCGAGCTACAAGCCCGAAGTAAGATTCCTCATTCTCTGAACTAGACTCACTCGAGTCACTATCGCTGAGAGTCTTGGACTTCTTGGCGACGAAGCTCTTTTATTCTTTCCTCTTGCCCTTGAAGGAACTCTTCTCCTCTTTCTTAGATCCCTCCTTTTTGTGCGGACACTCTACAATAATGTGTCCTGCCTTATTACAACAATAACACACAATGTTAGTGGAAGAATGTTTATCAGTTTAGATTTATACATGTGCTCTTTGTTGTAGCTTTTCTTGGAGAGATCACCATCACGATGTGATCTATTGAAGTTAGATGAGGAAGATTGATTTTGCATCTGTCTCCTCTTGCTGAGCAGTCTCTTGAATTGTTTGATGAGTGAGAATTCTCCATCAGATATCTGAGAGCCTAGCGTGCTTGGCTCAGAATATTCTGGTGTATTTGGAGCTCGTGTCCTTATTAGTGACGCAGCTTTGGATTTTCTCGAACCTTCAGGCTTCAGAGCAACAAACTTCTCTATGCTTGAAGACTTGCTGCTTTGCTCCTCCTTCTTCCCGGTATTCATTTGAAGTTCGTGGGAGAGAAGCTTTCCGAAGTGGTTCTGGGGGGTCAATCTCCAGCAACTCCCCAAACTCTTTAATGATTACAACTTTAGTGTCTCAGTCCATTCTTAAGGATCTGAGGAATTTGTCGTTTAATTCACCATTAATTAATGTGCGGCCGTAGTTTCTGAGATCGTTGACAATCTTGAAGGACTTTTCGAAGCTGTTTGCAATAATATCACTCGATCCTCGCTTGAACGCTTCGTACTCTTTATTAAATCAAAAATTGGCTGTCCCTCCTAAGGTAGCCAGCTTGCAAGTCGCGGCCTGCTTCAGGTTACCCCTGAAGGTCGCGACCTGTCTCAGCCCTCTATTTTTGGGTCTGGCGGACACACAGTTCTCTATCCGCTCAGGCCGCACGGTAAGGGCGAACTCCCCGGTATGACCGCCCAGGTCGCGCAGCAGCCATTCATAATGCAGGGGCTGCGGACTACTTCCGCAGTCCTCCCCTGCAGGACGTGCTGTTAAGACGGCTAACCGCGCAATAGTTTTCCCCATTCCTACAGGTGCGAACTACCCAACTATGTGGCAGACTAGCATTGCTATTCGCCTTGACTGATCGGTAGCCGCATGCTCAGCAAGAGGCGCGATCTGCTCTTCAGCCCGCTCCTGCATGTCGCCCTACTGGCAAGGCTACGTCATCGCAAGGCAGGCTCTCTACTACATGCAAGTCCGTCAAGAAGTAAGCGACCTGCCTCTAGGTCGCCCAATAGTCTGGGACAAGCTCCAGGTCGCCAGGCAGGCGATGTCACAACCCGCATTTTCTCAACGATAAAATCGTATCAGAGCAAGAGAAAACACGTGCCGTGATGCCACGCCGTGCAGGGGATAACTGCACGCGCTCAGGCAAAACTCCAGACCTTAGAATTAAGGAAAATCGTTGATTAATTATGAAAGAAAAGCAGTTATGTTGATTGGCCGTATCCCTCGGCACGGTGGATCAGCTAGTCCACAATTAAAAGTATAAGTATACGCAGCAGAAAATAGTTTGGTTCAATTAAGTTGACACCCTAGTGAGCATGAGTGTCCCCGAGGGACAACTCATGGTAAGCACGACTCTAAAGTGAATATAATAGATATAAAAAGGTAGTCTTTTTACGCTAAGGAAATATAGTGACTTTGTTTTATAATTATGCTATGCATGATATACATATAATAATGCTTTTAGGGTTTAAAATATCTAACATGCAACCTAGCAAAAATCCTTCCCAGAAGCAAGTAAACAACCACTAATAGGCAAAAACAGCAGTTTAAGTTCATACCCAGCATCGCAAGAAGCCACCAGTGGGCGCCAACAACCTGACACGAACCCACTGGTGAGTATGTATGTCTATACAGAAAAGTAAAGAACTACCTCACAGAATCGGGATCAGCTGTCTCCGCTACCCAAGAGGCCACAAACCAGCCCCTCCAAAAGAACTAGCCGCTGAACCGGCTACAACCTGGACCTGAGGCATTCAAGAAAAGAATACCTCAGCAAGGAAATAATAAAAAGTGTAAATAAAGCATGAGAGTTAAGAGCAAAAAGAAGGGTTTACCAACCCGACAATAAGCTGCTATAGGCAAAAGAAAGAGCATGACAGTAAGAAAAGAGCACTGTCTAAAGCACAGCAAAGCACACCAAGTGCGAGCAATAAAAGCAACAAGCTCAACAAAAGAGTCTAACATTCCTAATACGTGGGTAAGTGGCAGTGGTCAAAAACATGGATCTGAATACATAACCAAAATCAGATCCAACAAAAAGGGCTAAGGGGTCGCCAGTGGCAGCTTTAGGGTCCCACACACCAACCCAAACCAGGGCAAACGGGCGGTGGCCACAGCTCTCCACGTCAAAATCCACCCCTCGAGAGGCCACTAAAACTCCACCACCTGCCACAACCCAAGAGTCGGCAAGCAAAAATTTGCCGAACACCCAATACCACCCCCTAAAGGAAGGGAAAAGTCACACTAACAATCCTAAGGTACACAAGAACTCAAGACGGAAATGTCGAGCCCACTCGACGCAGCGTTGAGTAAACTCCACTCACCTGACGCCTAAAAATACTTAGCCGCAAGTCCTAAGCTAGGTGACGGCGTTGAGTGAGCTCGGCTCACTCGACGCTGTCAGCGCTTTCCACTTAGGGTAAACGTAAGTCTTGCTAAAATCGCAGCTTAAGTCCTCTCATGCGCGAAAACAGAGAGTTGGAGATTTAATCTCAACCCACCGTTCCGTCCTAACTACTCGGAGCTACCGCAACTAACCCTAAACTGTAACTAACAACCACCTCACCCTAACTCTAGCTACCCACTGGACACTAAACCTCCGACAAAAGAGAACATTGATTAAAATTCCAGAAAAAAGAAATGAAGAATCAGCACTTGATTAAAAGCTTGATGTAATAACTTAACCTGCTGCCCTAGGGAGGAAAAAGGACAAAGAGAACAGAGATTTGCAGAAGAAATAAAAAAGATCAAGGGTTAGAAATAAATTTGGCAAGGGCAAGGGGCCACTTGCCTCTACCTCTTCGGAACAACAAACAACAGCCGCACCACGGCTTGGCTCCGGCGGCAAGATCGGCCACCTAGAAGACCAAAGCTGAAACTTGAGGGAAGAAAGAAATCAGATATTTAGAAATTCCTGGAATCGAACCCTAAATCAAGAAAAACTTACATGGAAGGGAAGATCTAGCCGAGAGCAAACCGAATCCGCTATCACACGAGAAAAACGGGCTCTAAACTTCCCGAAATCGCCGGCCAAAACAACCACCGCCTCCTCTCAAAACCCTTCCGCTGGAAGCTCTCCAGACTCGGGAATGATGAAAAATGAGGAGGAAAAACAGATCACGGCAACAAAAGACGATTTCAGGAAAAAAAGGTACGAAACACGCCCAAGACACGCCCGTGACACGGACCGACACGCCCGTGTCACGGGGCGTGTACTCACACACTCGACGAACGTCGATCTCTACTCGACGAAAACACGGGACACGCCCCCCGGACACACCCGTGACACGGCCCGACACGCCCGTGTCACGGGGCGTGTACTCACGCACCTACCCACTCGACGAAAGTCGATCTCCGCTCGACGAAGCAAGGGACACGCCCTGTGACACGCCCGTGTCAGAGGCCGTGTACCAACTCGAACACCGCTCGACGATCGTGGAGCGTCGATCGTCGAACAGAGAGACACGCCCCAATGTCACGCTCGTGTTCGACACGACACGCCCGTGACAGGGCCGTGTTCTCACTAAACACCGCCTGACGACCATCGAGCGCAGCTCGACGAACCGAAGGGGGACACGCCCGTGACACGACCGTGTCACGGCCGTGTTCCTACAAAAAAACCCCGTCGACCAAAAATTCGTCGACCGGAGAAACGGGAGCTCTGCCCGAGCACGACACGCCCTGGGTCACGGGCGTGACCCAGGCCGTGTCACCCAAACTTACACAGAAAAGAAACCTGCTAACACCTAGCAAACAAGAGACAAGGCACCAGCCTACAAGCTCAGCCACAACAGACCACGCACAGCACAGCAAACATTACAAACATGCAGTTAACAAAACAACGCCGAAACGACGCGAAGGCAAACGATCTCGGATTTCGACCAAAACTCGCACCGTAGCTAAACAACCAAGCCACGAAAACAACGGCGAGGTCGAAAACAACATTCCACGATCGAACACTCGGGCTAACACCTCCCGAAGCCAAAACGCAAGCATTTCCCTAAGAGGCCCAACCGAGTCACCAAAACAGACTCCGGCTAGCTGGGGAAACTTGCCAACTGGCTACAACCAGGATACACAAGGAACCTACAGAGCTAGGACCGCGCTCTACAACGGCGAAGGGCCGGAAATGCGTCATCGTAACGCCAATCCAAAATCAAACAAAACACAGAAAAACCGGGGGCGTTACAGGCGACAACTCCTCAAGTCGCCCACCAGCATTCAGCGATCTATCCTATTCCACAGAAGTGGTCGAATCAGTCTTCAGTCCGCCTAAGGGAGGTGGACATGCTCCAGCTCTCCGTTAACCCACAAACATCCAGCGGACTCCACTTCAGTCCGCCAGGTCTCCTAGCGGGAGACTAACCCTTCAGTCCGCCTACACTAGGCAGACTCTTTTCATCCAACAGAATGTGCGATCCATTCTATTCAGTCTGCCAGGTTGCCAAGCTCTTGTCGCCCAGCAGGGGGGAAAGGCCTCCAGCAGGAGGCAACCTGCTCCACCTGTCGGACAGCAATGGGCGGACTCGGTCTCTGTCTGCTTGAGGAAGGACTTGGGAGCAGGTCCGACAACTCTTCACCAGACCGCACAACACAACGTAGACTCAGATCCAGCCCGCCAGATGTTGGCAAGCTCACTCCTAAAGCAAGCGACCTGCTCCTTCTATTCGGCAGAAGGTGGTATACGTCTCCATCCAGCAATAGAGGCAGACTCAACATGTCCGCTGCGAGCTAGGAGGACTCATTGTGCAGTCCGTGAAAAGCACTCCAGATTCCTGACAATAGGTAAACTATACCTCAGCCCGCATAGCTTGGTGCGGGATCACATATTGTAGTAGAGGCGGACTCGTCCTAGTCCGCCAATAGCAAACCAGTCCAAGACAAGTTCATATCCGCACATGGCGCGGACTCGGCGGACTCCCTTGTCTACTCGCACAGCTCATCGACATACCAGGGGTAACGTTACCAAGACCATTACCTCCTCAGGCCTATAAATAGCCCCTCATACCTCTCATTCGGATAGAGAACAACCCCTGGGGGGACACGACACGACAGTCACGGACCAGCCATTACAGCAGACCCTACAGACTCAATTTCTCAGTCCGCACGGTTAAGTCTCCCTTGCCATCTTCTCATATTTATCGTGCAGCTCACACAGCCTTGTTCTGCAAACTGCGAGATCAAACAGTCCGTGCGGTCTGCTGACCTTACTGCTCAGTCCGCGTGGCCTCTAACATCTTCTTTCCTTTAGCCGCCAGCTTCCCCTTGTACCTTTTTATTTTCTCATGTAAAGGACTCAACTCAAGCTGTAACACTGAATTATAATCAAAGGAAAAGCCCGTCGCAAGAGTGACATTTAGCCGTGGCGGGCGAAGTCTGTTATTACCGCTGCAAGCAGCACCTCTACTCTTCTCCCCTCCTCTCTCATTTTATTCACTCGTGGATCAAAGTAACCGGCTACTCGGCAGTCTTGTTATCTTCTCTCTCGTATCCCCGCAATCTCTCTCTCGCATGTGAGTTCGAACACCATTAATTGGAGGTGCCCATTTCGAGCATCAACATTTAACATGCGGCCTTCAGATTCTGAGCTGTTGATGAACAGCAGTTGCAGTGAAGAAGGATTGAGTTCAAGATGCACCCATGCTTCAAACAACTATAACCTTTGATCATTTTCGCAACCTAGAGCAAAAGAGTCCCTCTTGCCTCATAGCTCCATCAAGTTAAGTATGAATCCTTACTTTCAGATGGCTGATGGACAAACATTTTATGCAGGAGAAAAGCAAGTTTCTTCTCCATTTGCATCCCACATTCAACGAGAAGTGGTTCCGTATGATTTCAAAGAACCTCGTCTACCAATCTATTTTGGAACAAGTGATCTGGTATCTCACTTGCAATCTTTTGAATCAACTGTTTCATTGAAAGCTCTATCATATGGGATCAAATGCAAGCTCTTTATTATCTCTTTTGATGCCCAAGTGCTGGACTGGTTTTATCATTTACCATCTCTATCAATAACTTTCTTTGACGATCTTCAAACATAATTTCTCTCAAGGTCTGGAACCTTTAGGAAGAGAAAGAAAGACGTATCATCTCTTTTTTAGATCAAGCAAGGAGATGACGAGTCTAATGCTTACTTCATCGACCGGTTCCAAAAGGAAACTCTTGAAGTTGTTAGTGTTAATCAAGACTATTACAAATGTGCTTTCATAAGCGGACTTCGAGAAGGCCCTCTAAAATTTGAAATTGCTATAAAGGGGGTTCAAAACCAATAGGGATCTTATTAATTATGAAAATCAGTTTGTTGAAGGTGAAACGATGAATTTTGGCTATACATCTCGTCTAAATCAGATGGCTCAAACACAAGAAAAGGTTTCATGCCATCAGTTGGGTGGATCTCAAGACAATCTATCTCTTGACCGTAATAACAACTTTTTGCAATACAATCAGGATCCTAATCTTCCGCTATTTCAACATAAAACATATTATGATCATGGGAATTCATCTGCACCTCAATCAAAGCATTCAGAATCAAATCTTGATACCTCTGATATATCAACTCAGACCTATAATAACGAGCCTCATGCTTCTCGCCAATACAAGCAGGCTGGATCAAAAAGAAAGTACACAAACTTAGCTATCTCTATGGAGGAAGCTCTTCGCATTATCAAACAAGAGACAGGTTTTGAATGACCTCTCCATATACGACTTGTTCGAAAATGTCATAAAGATTTATTCTGCCAATACCACATGTGTGTGGGTCATGATACAGAGAAATGCTTGGGTCTCCATAAGATCGTGGAGAAATTGTTAAACAAAGGCAAGTTCCATGAATATATTGCTTAAAAGCATCCTTGTAAAAGCCTCTAACAACTTCGAGTACTTACTCAGTTCTACGAGTGCTTCCAAAATTTATTAGTAGTAAAGTTTATCTTACCCAAGCTCCTCTAATCATGCTTTTTAATTGTTCGCACGATAGAATTTGTTCTGAAAACTTTATGGCAATTAGACCCACTTTTTAGTGGTTTCCTGAGTTTTCCTTTTGCGGAAATCAAACCCACTTCTTAGTGGTCGCCCTAAAGATTTTTTCGGCAATCAAACCCACTTCTTAATGGCCTCCTAAGAGCTTTTGAGCCCATTGTTCCTTCTCAGGATTTTGTGCATTTTTTCTCTTTGTGCCTTTCTAAGGGAACGCAGCTAGTCCGCTCTAGGTATGATTACACTCATTGTAACGCCCCGAAACTCAAAAGAGCGACGGGAGGCATTCTGGGCCAAATTTGGAATTTGGCAGGGGGCACACGGCCTGGGACACGGGCATGTCCCAGGACATGTCGTGTTTGGGTCGACGATTTGGCCGAGAGGTCGACGAATTCTAGAGTCGACGATCGTCGAGAAGCGAACACGGCCTGAGACACGGGCGTGTCTCGGGGCATGTCGAACTCGTGTCGACGATCTGCCAGGGAAGTCGATGATTTTCGCTCGACGATGTGTCGAGACACGGAACACGGCCTAGGACACGGGCGTGTCCAAGACCGTGTTGGGTGGTCGATGAACTGTGCTCGACGAAGTGTCGAGACAGTGAACACGGCCAGGAGCCCAGGCGTGTTCGGGTATGACACGTGTGTTTCAAGATGGACACGGGCATGTCCAAGACCCGTGTGTGTCTCGGGTTGGTATTGGTCCTGTGTTGATGGAGGAACACGCCCGGGAACACAGGCGTGTACTGGCTGACACGGGCATGTTAGGTCGAACACGGGCGTGTTGGGTGCCCGTGTGGTTTTCGAGAAGCGTCAATTTAGACGGCGAATGGGGGACACGGCCCTAGACACGGGCATGTCATAGGCCGTGTTCGGCTTAGATTTTACATTTCAGGCCCGAATCGTGGTCGTTCGTTTCTTTAATTTGGGATCCAACGGCTGGGCGCTGCTAGTGCTTGGATATACACAGGATTGGACCTTTGAAACAATCATTTCACTTGAGCGGTTCTCTTTCGAAGTCTAGAGAGAGGGGAGAGCAAAGGAGGAAAAAGAAGTCTAGATCCGGTCACCGGCGGAGCTTCAGAGCTCCAAATCACGAGCCGACTTCGGATCTACGGAGGCAAGGAGACTGCGGTGCTTTTCATCCGCGTACATTTCCATGGTGCCAAGGAAGAATGCTAGGGTAACGATTCTCTACTTGAGCATGTGAATCTCTACTTCTTTTGCATAGGGAAACCCGCTCTCGCGAGTTTGCGGTGAGTTTGAGGTGTTCCTTCGGGTAGACATGAATAGTCCCCGTTGTGTACATGTAGAGTCCGTAATCGAGAACGTATATAGGCATGATGTGTGAAGCCTACACGAACAAGTTGTTCTGGATCTGTAATGTTGCATTGCATGAAAGGTCGGAGAAGACTCCATGTGAATGTTTGTTTTTCTGGTTTTCTACGAGGTAGATTGCAACAAGGGGCCTTGGGGATTAACTCCAAAGTGCACCCAGAAAACTGGGCGGATGCGTGATTCTGCCAACATGGTAGCCTGGGAGCCAACTTGAACATAACCGGGTTATGTGAAGTGTGTAATGGAAACGAGACTCGGAGAAGTTTGACCTGCGCATATGCCTTAAATTATCGTTGCGATGTGAGCACGGGTTAGGCGGAACCGTACCCGTTCTATGTCAATCGGTGTGAGTCGTTGGCATAGATGAGGGTCTTCGGCAGTCTATGGCTTATATTGACGTGACCCATGCCGGGAAGACAAAATGCTCACGAGATATTGCCGTCCAAGGGGCGTTGGTGAGTCGGCGGACTTTGACCGTGATCACCGAGAATGTGCCCTGAGAGCACGGGGTGTGTGGCCATGCGTGCCTGCTCCTGTGATGTAGTATTATTACTCTACTGCTTGATTATGTTAATAAAGTGCAGAGAAAGGGCATCGCCGCCCCGAGTTTGGTGGCGGGATCGTTATAATTTGGTCAGCATAGCTGGCCGTTGCTTTTGTTTGCCACCGTGCGTTAGATTATTGCTTGCAGGTGCTGTAGGACCGAGCGGTAAATACCAGGCTAAAGCCCAAGTTGCTGAGCCGGCCCTCGAAGGACTAATTTTGAGTGTTTTCTTTTATTCATGTATGGCCGGTCTGCATGCCGAGGTTTGAAAAACATTTAATTTGAGGAAAACAATTGTAAGGCCATAAGGTCAGTACTTGTGTATTTGTACATCATTCCTTTTGGCTTTGTAGTGGACTTTCATGCTAATGTTGGGTTCTTTATTATTGCAACTATTAATATTGCTTCCGCTAGAATGACTCTGTGTAGGACGTTGGATTGGTTGGATGGTTTCCATTGAGTAACCACCCAGTCTGTCTGTGGTATATGGCGTCGGGCCCCGGCCGGACCTACTGTTATATACTATGTGATGGATATGGGATGTTATAGTTTGGTATCAGACTACTGGTTTCGCTCATGCTTCAATGAATTCGTCGGTGAATTCTTTTAAGGGGTGGTGAGCACATGTGTGTGCGTCATCGTTATAACAGTAAAAGAACCCATGAATATGCACTTAGGAATGAAAATACACGTGTTTGAGGAACCTGTGTGTTCCTATAATTGCTATTTGCAATTTTATTTGGTCGCTTAACGGTGTTTTGTACAACTATAGGTGACCAGAAGCAGTGCTGGGCCGTCAGAATGCCGAGTTTCTGAGGCTAGTAGTGCACCAAACGATGCTCCTGCAAATCCTCCATCGGCTGAAACCATACAATTGGTTGCAGAAGTAGTGTTTGCCATGATCAATGCGCAGCCTGCAAGGTAGATGCAGCATCCCGCTCCTACGATGGAGCAGGTACCACTTCAAAGGGATGAGCCAAGAAGAGTGGAGCAGGTTGTGTTGGAACTGTTGGTGCCGAGGAGGGCAACCGAGAGACAGCTCAAACATCTTATGAGCTTAAATCCCCCTGTGTTCTCGGGGTTGAGAACCCCATCCCAAGCTGAAGATTGGCTCTCTCGAGTGAAGAGAGTCTTGACAGCGACGGAGACGAAGGAGTGGCAGATGACCACTATAGCTACGTTCCTGTTGGATGGAGACGCTAGGCTGTGGTGGAAGGGTTTGGAGTTGCATCTCTTGAGAGGAAGACAACTTATAGACGTTTCGATGGAAGAGTTCTCGAGACTGTTCTTGGCTAGGTACCTCCCTTCAACGCAGAGGATAGCTTAGGAGAACGAGTTCCAGAGGTTGGTACAAGGAGAGAGTAGCGTGGATGAGTATCTCCACAAATTCACTCGGTTTGTTCGGTATGCTAGCTCTATGTTCGCGGATGAGGAGCGTAAGACCAACTATTTCTATGAAGGCCTGAGAGATGACTTGAGGCTACTACTCTCGGGGCCGATGATGCAGGGCTTCTTGACTCAGGTCAACACGGCCCGCTCTTTAGAGAAGGATATAAAGAATGTACAAGCAAAGAAAAGCTTTAGTGATAAGAAGTCTGAGTTCAAGGTGCCGACTACCTCAAAGTCTGGGCACCGTAAGTTCTTTAAGAAGGCTAGGACTTCGGGTCCGGCTCCTTCTTACGGTGCTTCTGGGGCGACTACGAGTCGGACCCCGGGTGCATGTTTTACTTGTGGGAAGCCGGGGCACTTTTCCCATGACTACTGGAGCAGACGTCCCAAGTCCGAAAGGAAGCTGGGAGCCACTTATGAAGACAAGGGCAAGGCGGTGGAGTCAACCGCATCCCATTATGCTCCGGCTCAACCAAGGGTTTATAATCTTGGCCAACAGGACGCCATTAAACAAGAGGATGTGGTGACAGGTATGGTTTAAATTTATAGCAAGTCAAATTGTTTTATACTTGTTTTGTGCATGTTACCTTACCACTGCTTGTTTAGGATTTGTTTTGATTTGTGAGAATTCGGTAAGAGCACTCTTTGATACGAGAGCTTCACACTCCTTCTTGTCCGAAGGATTCATATCGCGCATCAGAGTACCTTCTTCGATGGCGAAGGACAAGTTGAATGTGTTGTTACCGAATGGGTGTTTGATGTGCGTAGATAAAATCTGCGGCATTAAGATTCGCATTGGGAGTCAAGAGTTTGAGCTGCAAGTGTCGCTACTACCGCTGGTGGAGTTCGACGATATATTTGGCATGGACTGACTCTCGGAGCAGCAAGCCTATATTGATTGCGGTCGCAAGGAAGTAAAGTTGGGAACAAGTCGTGAGACATCTTTTACGGGCTTGAAAGGGTCGAGCAAGACGCTGATGTCTGCCCTACAGGTGGTGAAGGCGGTTCGTGGTGGAGTAGAGCTATTCTTTACGCTAGTGGAGGTTGCAAAGCCAAAGCCTACGTTGGATAGTATTTCAGTGGTATCGAAGTACCCTGATGTGTTCCCTGGCATCTTCCTGGAGCCCCGCCACAGCGGGAGATAGATTTCACGATTGAGTTGGTGCCAGGTGCGAAACCTGTGTCACGATCTCTGTATCGGCTAGCGCCTAAGGAAATGGCAGAGCTGAAGGTGCAAATTCAGGAGTTGTTGGAGCAAGGCTATGTGCATCCAAGTTCTTCGCCTTGGAGCGCACCGGTCCTCTTTGTTAAGAAGTGGATGGAAGCTTGAGACTATGTATAGATTATCGGGAGCTAAACAAGCTAACAGAAAAGAACAAATACCCAATCCCAAGGATTGATGATCTCTTTGATCACTTAGTCGGGTCGACCGTGTACTCAAAGTTGGACCTCAAGTCCGGTTACTATCATCTGAGAATAAGGGAGAGTGATATCCCTAAGACAGCATTAAGTACGAGATACGGGCATTACGAGTTTACGGTCATGCCGTTTGGGCTGACCAATGTGCCGTCGGTGTTCATGGAGTTGATGAACAGGACTTTCCGGGAGTACTTGGACCATTTTGTGATTGTCTTCATCGATGATATTTTGGTGTACTCGCAGAGTGAGGAGGATCACTTCAGGCATCTACATTTGGTTTTGGTGACGCTGAGGAGGAATCAATTGTATGCCAAGTACTCTAAATGTGAGTTTTGGTTGCCCTCAGTGGCATTCCTTGGTCATATAGTAAGTGGAGAGGGTGTTGCAGTGGATCCGACAAAGATTGTTGCGATATGAGAGTGGCATGTGCTTTCTATGGTATCGGAAGTCCGGAGCTTTCTGGGGCTTGCCGGCTATTATAGGCTCTTCGTGGAGAACTTCTCGCGGATAGCGTTACCTCTCACTACTTTGACGAGGAAAGAGCAGAAGTTCGTTTGGACGCCGTAGTGCGCGCATGTTTTTGAGGAGTTGAAATGTCGGTTGAACACGGCGCCTGTGCTGAGTTCACCGAGTGGGACTGAAGGTTTTCAGATTTATAGCGATTCTTCAGGCAGTGGTTTGGGTTGTGTGCTACCGCAACATGGAAGTGTGATAGCGTATGGCTCAAGACAGCTGAAGGTGCACGAGAGGAACTATCCGGTCCACGACTTGGAGTTAGCGACCGTGATTTTTGCATTGAAGCTATGGAGACATTATTTGTACGGTGTGAAGATTGATATCTACACCGATCACAAGAGCCTGAAATATTTGCTGGATCAGAAAGATCTGAATATGAGGCAGCGTAGGTAGATGGAGTTCCTGGGGGACTATACATTCAAGATCCACTACGTGCTTAGTAAAGGCAATGTGGTTGTAGACGTGTTGAGTCGCCGGACCCCAGCTCAAGCCAATTGGTTGTCGGTCTATGACGAGCGGTTGGTTCGGGAGTTGGTGGCATTGGAGATCTTTTGCGTAGACAAGCAGTCGAGTGCTGAAGCGCTTTTGAACTAGATGGAAGTTCAATATGACCTGGCTGATCGTATTCGGCAGGCTTTGAATATGGATCGCCACATGAAGCAGATCATGGTTGAAGCTTAGGATGGGTCAAATTCCCAATTCGTTGTTGAGGACGGATTACTTTGGAAAGACGGTCGTCTGTGCGTCCCAAGCGTGGGTAATTTGCAGGTGGATTTGTTGTACGAGGCACATCATACCAAGTACTCGATTCACCCCGGGAGCACGAAGATGTACCGCGATATTAAGAAATTGTTTTGGTGGCCAGGACTGAAAAAGGATGTGGCGCTCTACGTTGCGAAGTGTCAAACTTGTGCCTTGGTGAAAGCGGAGTGCCAAAAGCCGGGAGGATTCTTGAAATCCTTGCCTATTCCGGAGTGGAAGTTCGATGACATTACTATGGACTTTGTGCACGGGTTACCAAGGTCGCAAAAGGGGAACAACGCTATTTGGCTGGTCATAGATCGTCTAACGAAGGTGTCGTACTTCATTCCGCATAGGAAGGATGATCCGGTTGAGAAATTGGCAAAGTTGTATGTGGATAACATAGTACGGCTTCACGGTGTGCCCTGCAGCATCGTGAGTGACCGGGATGGGTGGTTCACGTCCAATGATTAGAGGTTGGTGCAGCAAATGTTGGGAATGAAGCTGAGTTTTATTACAGCCTTCCATCCGCAGATGAATGGGCAGACCGAGAGGGTCAATAGGATAATGGAAGACATGCTTCGCATTTATGTCCTGGACTTTGGAAAGCAGTAGGAAGATCATCTATACTTGGTGGAGTTTGCATACAACAATAGCTACCAGGCGAGCATACAAATGGCGCCCTTCGAGGCCATTTATGGTATAAGATGTCGCACGGCATTGTCTTAGTTGGAAACGGGCGAGTCAAAGTTGTACAAGCGACAAGAGGTGGAAGATGCTACTTCTTTGGTGCGAACCATTCGGGAGAGGTTGCTAATCGCTCAAGACCGCCAGGCTAAGTACTATAATGCCAAGCACAGGAACATGGAGTTCGCTGTTGGCGACTGGGTGTACTTGAGGATCAAGCCGTTCAAGGGTGTCTCGTGGGTGTGGTGCTTAAAGAAGCTAAGCCTGAGGTACCTTGGACCGTTTGATGTTCTGGAGCGGATTGGAGAAGCAGCTTATCATTTGAAGCTATCAGTGGAGCTTAGTGGTCTATATAATGTATTCCATATATCGGTACTACGGAAGGCGGTGCAATAACCTTCTCATGTGATCGCAGTGGATAAAGTGCCGGTGGATAATGGGTTGACGACGAAGGTCAAGCCCGTACGTATTGAGGACTCAGAAGTCAACCGGCTACACAATAAATAGATATGGATGGTCAAGGTCCGTTGGGACAATTGCGGTCGGGAAGAGCTCTCTTAGGAGCGAGAGCAGACCATGCTTGAGCAGTACCGGGAGTTGTTTCACTCAGGTACCGTTTAAGTTTTATGTTTCTTTCCTTTACGTAATTTCGAGGACGAAATTCTTTTAAGAGGGAGAGAGTTGTAACGCCCCGAAACTCAAAAGAGCGACGGGAGGCGTTCTGGGCCAAATTTTTAATTTGGCAGGGGGCACACGGCCTGGGACACGGGCGTGTCCCAGGGCATGTCGTGTTTGGGTCGATAATTTGGCCAAGAGGTCGACGAATTCTGGAGTCGACGATCGTCGAGCAGCGAACACGGCCTGAGACATGCCACAGGCGTATCTCAGGGCGTGTCGAGCTCGTGTCGACGATCTGCCATGGAAGTCGATGATTTTGGCTCGACGATGTGTCGAGACACGGAACACGGCCTAGGACACGGGCGTGTCCAAGGCCGTGTTGGGTGGTCGACGATTTGTGCTAGACGAAGTGTCGAGACAGTGAACACGGCTTGGAGCCCAGGCGTGTTCGGGTATGACACGGGCGTGTCAAATTGGACACGGGCGTGTCCAAGTCCCGTGTGAGTCTCGGGTTGGTGTTGGTCCTGTGTTGATGGAGGAACACTCCCGGGAACACGGGCGTGTACTGGATGACACGGGCGTGTCAGGTCGAACACGGGCGTGTTGGGTACCCGTGCCTTTTTCAAGACGCGTCGATTTCGATGGCGAATGAGGGACACGGCCCTGGACACGGGCGTGTCACAAGTCGTGTTCGGCCCAAATTTTGCATTTCAGGCCTGAATCGTGGCCGCTCGTTTCTTTAATTTGGGATCCGACGGCTGGGGGCTGCTAGTGCTTGGATATACCCGGGATTGGGCCTTTGAAACACTCATTTCACTTGAGTGGTTCTCTTTCTATGTCTAAAGAGAGGGGATAGCAAAGGAGGAAGAAGAAGTCTAGATCCGGTCACAGACAGAGCTTCGGAGCTCCAAATAGCGAGACGACTTCGGATCTATGAAGGCAAGGAGATTACGGTGCTTTTCATCCGCATACATTTCCATGGCGCCAAGGAAGAACGCTAGGGTAACGATTCTCTACTTGAGCATGTGAAGCTCTACTTCTTTTGCATAAGGAAGCCCGCTCTCGCGAGTTTGCGGTGAGTTTGAGTCGTTCCGTCATCTAGACATGAATAGTCCCTGTTGTGTACATGTAGAGTCCGTAATTGAGAACAGATATAGGCATGATGTGTGAAGTCTACACGGACAAGTTGGTCTGGATTGGTGATGTTGCATTGCATGAAAGGCCGGAGAAGACTCCGTGCGAATGTTTGTTTTTTGGGTTTTCTACGAGGTAGAATGCAACAGGGGGGCTTGGGGATTAACTCCAAGGTGCACCCGGAAAACTGGGCGGATGCCTGATTCTGCCAACATGGTGGCCTGGGAGCCAACTTGAACATAACCGGGCTATGTGAAGTGTGTAACGGAAACGGGACTCGGAGAAGTTTGACCCGCGCATATGGCTTAAATTGTCGTTGCGATGTGAGCATGGGTTAGGCGGAACCGTACCCGTTCTATGTCGTTTGGTGTGAGCCGTTGGCATAGATGAGGATCTTTGGCGCTCTATGGCTTAAATTGACGTGACCCATACCGGGAAGACAAAATGCTCACGAGATATTGCCATCTAAGGGGCGGTGGTGATTCGGCGGACTTTGACCGTGATCACCGAGAATGTGCCCTGAGAGCACGAGGCGTGTGGCCATGCGTGCCTGCGCCTATGATGTAGTGTTATTACTCTACTGCTTGATTATGCTAATAAAGTGCAGGGAAGGAGCATCGCCACCCCGAGTTTGGGGGCGGGATCGTTATAATTTGGTCAGCATAGCTGACCGTTGCTTTTGTTTGCCACCGTGCGGTGGATTGTTGCTTGCAGGTGCTGCAGGACCGAGCGGTAAATACCGGGCTAAAGCCCAAGTTGCTGAGCCGGCCCTCGAAGGACTAATTTTGAGTGTTTTCTTTTATTCATATATGGCCGGCCTGCGTGTCGAGGTTTGAAAAACATGTAATTTGAGGAAAACAATTGTAAGTCCATAAGGCCAGTACTTGTGTATTTATACTTCATTCCTTTTGGCTTTATAGTGGACATTCATGCTAGTGTTGGGTTCTTTATTATTGCAACTATTAATATTGCTTCCGCTTGAATGACTCTGTGTAGGACGTTGGATTGGCTGGATGGTTTCCATTGAGTAACCACCCGGTCTGTCTGTGGTATATGGCGTCAGGCCCCGGCCGGACCTACTGCTATATGCTATGTGACAGATAGGGGGTGTTACACTGGTGATGACCTTTCTTGGGCAACCGATGCTTAAGACCCTCGGGGAACACCTGTGGCAGCATCTGGCCTTTTTGGGTCATCTTTGGGTGTACACCTCCTTTTTTCGTTCTGCCTTCTCACAGGTTAACAGGTTAAGTCCAAACTATCAAAAGGATTTGCAACATCTTTTTTGCTTATGCTCATCTAGTATACTCGGCTTACATGAAGCTCTATCAGATGATGATTAACAAACTCTCTAACTACTCTTATTGGATGTCACTGGCTCCAATCATCAATCAGAGTATTTGGTTCTCCTTGATTAACAAGCCATGATATTGAAATCTAATCAAGATGGTCTCATCTTACTGTTCTGGATTTCATATTAAAGATATCATATTTGATCATGCAAAAAGATCATTATTGCGGTTTGATCTTTATTCAGTTAATAATAGAATTTGTCGGACATTTCTTCTGCTATCTGATTATATCTTCCTTGTCGTACCAACAGTTAACATTCACAAGTTTCCTTCAGGTACTTGCAACTTCACTTCTCGTTTATATCTGCTACTCACTCTTTTCTTGTAGAGATTAGCAGGTATTTGCAAGTTCCATCCAGATACTTGCAACATAGTTTTCTTTCATATCTACTGCAAACACTTCCTTTTGCAGAGATTAGTAGATATTTGCAAGTTCCCTTCAGCTACTTGCAATTAACTTTTCTATCATATCTGCTTCTAACTACTCTTTTGCAGAGATTAGCAGATATTTGCAAGGTCACCTCAGGTACTTGCAACTTACTTTGCTTTCACATGTGCTGCTCACACTTCCTTTTGCAGAGAATAACAAATATTTGCAAGTTCCCTTCAGGTACTTGCAATTTACTTTTCTATCGTATCTGCTTCTAACTCCTCTTTTGCAGAGATTAACAGATATTTGCAAGTTCCCCTTAGGTACTTGAAACTTACTTTTCTTTCACATATGCAGCTTAATCTTCCTTTTTTAGATGTTAACAGGTGCTTGCAAGCTTGCTTCAGGTACTTGCAAGTTATTTTCCTTCTATACTTCTTCTCACCTTTATTTTTGCAGAGCTCAATGGAAGACATTCACAAGTTTTCTTCGTTTTGCAAAACTAATTCGGGTACACACAAGATGTGCCTCTTTTCGACTGCATTAACTTTTCCTTTGCAGGAAAAGAGATAGGCATTGACAAATCCCTTCTGAGGAGAGACATCAAGTTCTATCTCTCCTTACCTATTACTTTTCCGAGGGGAGGATCACGATTTTCGTGGGTCTCCTACTTTTTTGAAGTTTCCTTCGGGAATTAAAAAAGTTCGGGGATTATGTTAACCCAGAATTCGGTGATGCCTCCTAAGGTATCCAACTTGCAAGTCGCGACATGCTCTAGGTTTCCCCTGAAGGTCGCAACCTGTCTCAGCCACATTTTTTGGGTATAGCGGACAAATAGTTCTTTATCCGCTCAGGCCGCGCGACAAGGATGGTCTCCTCGTTTTGACCACCCAGGTCACGCAGCAGCCATTCGTTCTACAGGGGCTGCGGACTGCCTTCGCAGTCCTCCCCTGCAGGACATGTGGTTAGGACGGCTAACCGCGCAATAGTTTGCCCCATTCCTACAGGTGCGGACTACCCAACTATGTGGCGGACTAGCATTGCTATCTGCACAGACCGCTCAGTAGCTGCATGTTCAGCACGAGGCGTGGTTTGCACTTCAACCTGTACCTGCAGGTCACCCAGCTAGCAAGCCTACGCCATCGCCAGGCAGGCTCTCTGCTACATGATAGTCCACCAAGAAGTAAGCGACCTGTCTCCAGGTCACCCAATAGTGTGCGATAAGCTCCAGGTCGCCAGGCAGGCGTTAACTCCTCAGGTTGCCCACCACCAGCATTCAGCGATCTACTCCTATTCTGCAGAAGGTGGTGAACTCGGTCTTAAGTCCGCCTAAGGGAGGTCAACTTGCTCTAGCTCTCCGTTAACCCACAAACATCCAACAGACTCTACTTCAGTCCGCTAGGTCGCCCAAAGGGCGGCCAACCCTTCAATCTGCCTGTAGTAGGTGGCTCTTTTCATCCAACAGAATGTGCAACCTGTTCTATTCAGTCCGCCAGGTCGCCAAGCTCTTGTCGCCTAGTAGGGGGGACAAGCCTTTAATAGGAGGCGACCTGCTCCGCCTGTCCGACAGCAGTGGGCGGACTCGATCGTAATCTGCCTGACAAAGGACTACGCAGCAGGTCCGACAACTCTTACTCCTCCAGCAGGCGACCTGCTACTTCTATTCAGCAGAAGGCGGCAGACGTCTCCATCAAGCAGTAGAGGCGGACTCAACCTATCTGCCGCGAGCTAGGCAGACTCATTGCACAGTCCGCCAAAAGCACTCCAGATTCCCGGCAGCAGGCGAACTACACATCAGCCCACATAGCTTGGCGCGGGCTCGCTTAGTGCAGCAGAGGCAGGCTCGTCCTAGTCCGCCAACAGCAAACCTGTCCAAGACAAGTTCCTATCCGCACATGGCACAGACTAGGTGGAATCCCTTGTTTACTCGCACAACTCACCGACATACCGGGGGTAATGTTACCAAGACTGTTACCTCCTCAGGCCTATAAATAGCCCCACATACCTCTCATTCGGACATAGAACAACTCCCGGGGAGACACGACACGATAGTCAAGGACCATCCAGCATAGCATACCCTGCGGACTCAATTTCCAAGTCCGCGTGGTTAAGTCTCCCTGGCCATCTTATCATCTTGATCGCACAGTGCCTTGTTCTACGAGTTGCAAGATCAAATAGTCCATGCGGTCTACCGACCTCACTGCTCAGTCCGGACAGCCTCTGGCATCTTCTTTCCTTTAACCGCCATCTTCCCCTTGTACCCTTTATTTTCTCATGTAAAAGACTAAACTCAAGCTGTAACACTGAATTATAATCAAAGGAAAGCCCGTCACAAGAATGGCATTTAAGCCGCGGCGGGCGAAGTCTGTTGTTGTCGCTGCAAGCGTCCCCTCTGCTCTTCTCCCCTCCTCTCCATTTTCTTCACTCGCTGCTCAAAGTAACCAGCTACTCGGCAGTCTCGTCATCTTCTCTCTCGTATCCCCGCAATCTCTCTCTCTCTCTCCTGTGAGTTCGAACAACGTTAATTGGAGGTGCCCATTTCGAGCATCAACACTCTTAATTCAGCAATGATCTGCGGTCGTCTCTCACTTCTTCGGTTCCTTCCATGAGAACAACTAGACAGTCTCACATCTCCTTGACAGATTTGCAGTGGTATAAATTTTGAAGCATGGAATCGTCCACTGCACTTGCAATAATGTTCTTTGTCTTCTTATCCAGGGAGACCAAGGTAATTTCATCCTTAGTTAAATCCAACATTTTCTTAGGGATCATGATTGCTGGATTTAAGGCAGAGGCTTGTGTTGGAATATGCAGTCCTTCTTCCACAATTTTAAAAATCCTTGGATTTGCTGCTTCCATGAAGAATCAGACTAGTTCTTTCCACATGGGAAAATTTTCTTTGGTGCACACTGGTTACTTCATAGAATATATGTTCTTGCTTCTATCCATGGCTACTAAGTGGAACCTCTTGACTCTAGATAAGGGATCTTTTTCAAGATGTTAACCTTATACTGAACAACACCCCTCTGATACCAATTGAAAGTATCTAGTGTGTACCTAAATCACCTAGAGGGGGGTAAATAGGTGATGTTTGTGTCTTTTCATGGAATAAAAACACTTTAAAAATAAGAGCACACAAACACAGTGTTGGGTACATTGGAATATATGTACCAGATTTGAAGAAGCCTCACCCTACTCAATGATATACATCAAGGTGTATTTGATGTGCCTTGAGTTTATTTGTGCAGGTTAAGTAACTGCAGGATTGCAGGAAAAGTTTCTAAGTCCATGTGTCGACACCTAGAAGAAAAGTGTCGACACTTAAGAAGGCTTGTGTCGACACCCAGAGAAGCTGCGTCGACACTTGGAGTAATTGTGTCGACATCAGGAAGGCAGAGTCGACACCAGAAGAAAAGTGTCGACATATACACTCAGTGTCGACACACAGTGAAGAATTCTCTACAGAATCAGTGCCGACACTTAGAGGCAGTGTCTACAACCAGAGAAACTTTGTCGACATCAAAAGTGTCGACACCAGGAGGCTATGTCGACACTCAACGAACTTCAACAAACTTTAAGTACAAGTGTCGACACAAAGGAGATGTGTCGACACTCAGCAAAGTCTCAACACATGAAGAATGTGTCGACACAAAGGAGATGTGTCGACACTCAGCAAAAGTTTCAACACATGAAGGCAAGTGTCGACACAAAGGAGTTGAGTCGACACACAGCAGAAATCAACTAAGTATTGAAGAAGAAGTACTTGTGTCGACACACTCAATCAGTGTCGACACACAGGATCAGTGTCGACACATTCTGAAGAATAGTATCGAGAAGCTATTACAACAACACAAGGAGTTGTGTCGACACCATGAAGGCTAGTGTCGACACTTAGTCTACTTGTGTCGACACTTAGTCTATTTGTGTCGACACATAATGACTATCTTTCTCGACACTTTCAGACAGTGATAGAGATTTCAAGAAGTGATTGGATGATTTTACAGCTGCCACTTCAACCGGTCAACTGCAACTGTCAGAGCCATCAGAAAGTTGTTAGTAACCAGATCAGTCGGTCACCATGGAGAAAGCTTATATAAAGACCTTTCTCCTTCAACAGAAAGTGAATTATCAATGAATTGAAAAACAACACAACAAGAAGAAGACCTTCAAGAGAAGATCTAAGAAGTTGGAGTGAGAGAGATCCTTCTAAGAAGAGCAGCTATTGAACCGGGCTGCTAAGTAAGATTCAGATTGAAATCAGAATCTCAAGATAGTAGTTGATTGAAGATCATCTGTATAGAGATACAACCCTACTGTGTTCTAATTCAAGAAGCTTTGAAGAAAGCCAATGGAGGTTGATATCTGTCAAGTTCTTCCAAGAACTCATCAAGAAACCAGTCAACTCATCTCTCTCTTTCAGAGTTGTGGTTATATACTTTGTAAACTCTATTTTCTGTAGGATTCTAAGGGATCTGAGCTGTAAGCCTATTTTATAAAGGCTGAGTGTAGGAGACAGTGTGCTCTGAGTGTAGGTCTTGTTGAAGACTGAGGTAGGGCCTAGTGCCTGAGTTGTAGGAGACTTTGTTCTCTGAGTGTAAGACTTGGTGAAGACTGAGTGGTAGGGATTTTGTGCCTGAGTTGTAGGTGTGGGATCACTTTGAGTTATAGGAACCTGTTTGGGGTTCTGAGTTGTAAGATCTGAGGATCTGAGAAGAAGTGGAGAAGTTAGGCCAAATTTAGTACACTACTAGATAGGCGAATGAGGAAAGTGGATGTACCCAGACCTTGGGGAACCACTATAAAATCTGTGTGTGATTAATTCTGTGATTGTTGTATTATCTGTGCTGAATTACTGTAGAGAATTGCAAATACAGGTATTATTATTCAATGTTTCTGCCTGTAATTTTAAAAATATTAAGTTCACCTATTCACCCCCCCTTTAGGTGATTAGGTACTATTTCTTTCAAGTGGTATTTGAGCCAGGTTTCTCAAAAAGGGACATAGTAGTCTGAGTAAGATCCTGTAGGCAGAATCAGATTAATCATGATTCAAGAAAATGGGTTCAACTGAGAATCACAAAGAGTTGGGGTCCCTGAAGTTGCCAATCTGTAGAAAAGAGATATTTGGCATATGAAAAGAGAGGGTTAGACTTTTTATGGAAGCCTCTGACCCAAGAATATACATTATAGTCAAAAAAGGGCCATATGTGCCAATGAAAGTATCTATTCTGGATGCAAATCAGAGAACTCCCAAAGACTATTCAGAAATGACTAAAAATGAGATTATTCTGTCCACTATGGACAAGAGGGCCCAGAATATTATTGTTAGTGCAATTGATGATGCCACATTTCAAAATTTAATTCACTATAAAACTTCTAAAGAAATGTGGGACACTTTTAATAGTTTACATGGAAGGGTCTGAAGAAGTAAGACAGGACAGGAAGTCCTTGTTAAATCAGGAGTATGAAAGCTTCAGACAAGGAAAGTTTGATAGCATTACTGAATGCTACAAAAAATTCTATAGGATTGTTAATGAGTTGATGTCCTATGGAAGAGAATTCAGCAACTATGAGCTGAATGACAAGTTTTTAAGATCCCTGACTAAGGACTGGGATACCAAGATTTGTGCCATTAGGGAAATGGCCAAATTAGCTGATATACCTCCTCCAACTTTGTTTGGAAAACTGTTATCTTATGAGGTGCAGTTAATGGTTAGAAAGGAGGAAGAGAAGACTACAAGAGTGGAGCACAAGGAAAGAGCTATGGCCTTCAAGACTGAAGCCACTAGGAAGTATAGAAGCAAGTCTCCATCTCCACCACAAATAGTTGTTGATACTGCTTCAGAAAATTCAAAGAACCAGAACTCAGACAGCAGTGAAAGTGATGAGGATTTTGCTGCCTTTACAAGGCAGTTTCAAAAGTTTCTGAAGAAGAAGCAGTGGAGGTCTAAGCCATCCACTTCACAGACAAAAGATGACTTATCAGAACAGGAAGTCATCAAGGAATGACAAAAGAAAGTCCAAGCCAAGTTAAAATACATCCGTAAAGATAGTATGTTATTATTGCAATAGACAAAGACATATAATAGATGACTATCCAAAAAAGAGGAAAGAGTCAACTGACAAGAAGAAGACTCAGTTTAAGTGCAAAAAGGAAAGGTCCTTTGTTGCCAAGAAAGACAAAAGTTTGACTGATCAGTCATCTTCAGAAACAGATTCAGGAGCTGAAGCCTATATTGGACTGTTTGTTGAAGAGGAGGAAGATGAGTTCATGCAGCTAATGAACTCAATTTATGAGCATGAGGACATTCAGTGCAAGGGACGGATGGCCTTATCTGAAGGAGACAAAATCCAGGATCAGCCTGGACCAAGTAAGGTACAAAGTTGTTCTTCAAGTTCAATTTCTTGTACTGAGTCAGAATCAGATATATCTGCATCAAGTGATGTGGGTGGGTCTGAATCTGAAGGTGATATTCATCAGTTAATTGATGAATATAGGGACTTGTTGCAGGCCTTAAAGAAAAGCAAAACCTTGGCCAAAAATCAGGCAAAGGAGATTGCTAGTCTTAAATTGGCAGCTGCTGATTCAGACAAGTTGTTTGATCAGAAACTGAATGAAATAGCCAGGCTGAAGAACATTACAGTTAATCAAATGGGAACTATTGCATTTAAGAATGTTCAAATTAGGAATCTGGAGGTTAGACTTCAGAAGGAGAAGGATATTGTGGCTAGCTTTTCTAAACCCAAATCCGTTTTACCCTTGATAGATGAGTTTGTATCTCATAAGGGTAAGGCTGGATTAGGATTTATAAAACCTGCCTGGACTGCTAGGTCCAAGTCTAAGGGCAAAGCCCCAACACTTAACAAAAAGCCTGCTGTAGATACTTCAGCCAGGGTTGTACCAAAATAAAGGTACAACAGGTTTGAGTGCTGGTGTTGTGGCAAGATAGGCCACTATGTCATAGACTGTTGGCATAATTCAAGTGTCAAGGAGAGTAGCAAACTACCTGCTAGAAGATCTACAGGTAGTTTTGTTAAAAGTCAAACTAACCTGCACCAAGGACCCAAGAATTATTTGGGTTCTAAGGTTAAGTAATCGATTTTGCAGGTGATTTCAAGTGGCCATGCCACTATATGGTACTTGGACAGTGGATGTTCCAGGCACATGACTGGAATAAGGGGGCGGCTGAAGGACTATACACCTATCAAAGATGGTCCAAAAGTTACCTTTGGTGGTTCAGAAAAAGGGATCATCAAAGGCATTGGTAACATTTCTAGTAACCAAATTATAATTACTCAAGTGGCCTATGTAAAGGGTTTGAAACATAACCTCATTAGCATAAGTCAGCTGAGTGATTTAGGATATGACATCTCATTTGTCAAGGATGGTTGTCATATCAAAAGGTCAAGTGATCAAAAGATCATTCTGACAGGATATAGGAAGAGAAATGTCTATTGTCTAGACATTATGTGTGAGAACATTGTTTCTGCTATTTGTCTTGTAGCTGATGAGAAAGTCTCACATTGTGTTATATGGCACAAAAGGCTGGCTCATCTTAACTATAAGATAATTGGCCAACTCTTTAGCAAGTAGTTAGTGAGGAATGGTCCTCAAGTTAAGTGTATAAAGGATGGGATATGCTCAGCTTGTCAAAAAGGCAAGCAGACCAAATCCACCTTTCATAGCCTTGAGAACAAAGATGCTGTGAGGTGTCTATACCTTTTCATATGGATCTTTTTGGTCCTATGCCAGTTCACAGCCTAGGTAGGAAGGTCTACACATTTGTGGTAGTTGATGACTACTCAAGGTATTCCTGGGTGTTCTTTCTAAGGCAAAAATCTGAAACTCCAAGTATCTTATATAGTTTTGTTAAACAAATTCAGAATGAATTGGACAGTATAGTGGTCAAAGTCAGAAGTGATCATGGTACTGAATTTCAGTCTGAAAGTATGATAAAACTGTGTGAAGAATTTGGAATTTTTCAGGAATTTTTCTCACCAAGAACATCTCAGCAAAATGGTATTGCTGAAAGGAAAAATAGAACCTTGATAGAAGCTGGTAGAACCCTATTGAGTGACACTTCTCTCCCAGAATATTTCTGGGCTGAGGTAGTTAATACTGCATGTCATGTAATCAATAGGGCTACTATCACCAAGAGCCACAAGAAGACCGCCTATGAGATTGTGAAGGGCAGAAAACCAAATCTATCCTATTTTAGGATCTTTGGTTGCAAGTGCTATATCCTTAACAGTGGTAAGTCTTATCTAAGCAAGTTTGCTACCAAATCCCAAGAGGGAATCTTTGTTGGGTACAACAACAATAGTAAGGCTTATAGGGTCTACAACTTGATTACTCAAGTTGTAGAAGAGTCAGTACATGTAGTTTTTGATGAAGCAAAGCTCATTAACAATGAATTGCCATGTAGTGTTTGCAGCTCCACAGGTGTAACTGAGAAGATGGACAAGCTTACCTTAACAGAAGGTCCTTCTACAAGTCAGCAAGTGGAGGATGGTGGCTGTTGTCTAGGGGGAGTACAAGATACTCCTGAAGCTGAAGGGGATCAAGAAGTGCAGCTAAATGAAGAGAATGAAGGTGTACAACCTGAAGACAGGCTGCCTCCTGCAAATAGGCATTTAAAAGATCATCCAGCCAATCAAATTATTGGAGATCTCAGACAAGGGGTACAAATAAGGAGCAGGAATATAAGTTCAGTTCTCTACTCCAGCTTTCTATCCCAAATAGAGCCAAAGAAATTTGAAGAAGCAATCCTAGATCCTCATTGGATTGAGGCCATGCAAGAGGAGCTGAACCAGTTCAAAAGATGCAAGGTCTGGGAGCTAGTTCCTAAACCCAAGGACCACAACATTATTGGAACTAAGTGGATCTTTAGGAACAAGTTGGATGAGAATGGAATCATCATAAAGAATAAAGCTAGACTAGTTGCAAAAGGATATATGCAGGAAGAAGGTATTGATTTTGATCAAACCTTTGCTCCAGTAGCAAGACTGGAAGCAATAAGTATGTTCCTTGCCTATGCAATATATCAAGGATTTAAGGTATATCAAATGGATGTTAAGTCAGATTTTCTGAATGGAAATCTGAAGGAAGAAGTCTATGTAGAGCATCCATCAGGTTTTGTTGATTCTCTTAAACCTGACTATGTATATAGACTTAGAAAGGCTTTGTATGGGTTAAAACAAGCCCAAGGGCTTGATATGAAACCCTGTCTAGTTTCCTCATTGAGAATAAATTCACAAGGGGGAAAATAGACAAGACTATATTCCTTAGGGAATCCAGAGGCAAGATTATCTTAGTCCAAATATATGTAGATGACATAATATTTGGGTCTACAGAAAGTAGTCTTTGCAGAAAGTTTGCAAAACTTATGCAAGGACAATTTGAAATAAGCAGTATGGGGGAGCTTAAGTTCTTCTTGGGTCTCCAAGTTAGACAGACTGAAGATGGATTATCCATATGCCAGTCTATGTTCACCCTAGAAATGATAAGGAAGTATGGTATGGAATCATCCACTACCATGAAAACTCCTATGGGGTCAAGCATGTCTCTAAGCAAAGATGATGCAGGGAAACCTGTAGATGAAACTTTGTATAGAGGGATAGTTGGCTCCCTACTGTATTTGACTGCTAGTAGACCAGATATCATGTATGCTACATGTGTCTGTGCTAGGTACCAAGCTTGCCCTAAAGAATCTCATTTGACAGCAGTCAAAAGAATTTTAAGATATCTTAAGGGCTCTCCTTATCTAGGCCTTTGGTACCCTAGGAATGGAGATTTTGAACTAACAGGTTATTCAGATGCAGATTTTGCAGGCTGCAAGGAAGATAGGAAAAGTACCACAGGAACCTGTCAATTTCTAGGTGGAAGGCTGGTGTCATGGAGTAGCAAGAAACAAATAAGTGTGGCTATCTCCACAGCAGAATCAGAGTATGTGGCTGCAGGAAGTTGCTGTGCTCAACTTCTATGGATTCAACATCAGCTAGAAGATTATGGTATTCAAGTAAGTAGAACACTTTTATTTTGTGATTCTACTAGTGCTATTTCTATTGCAAATAATCCTGTCTCTCATAGTAGGACTAAGCACATAGAAATTAAATACCATTTTCTAAGAGAATATGTGGAAAAAGAAGACATTTCCCTAGAGTATGTTAAGACAAATAATCAGTTAACTGATATGTTTACTAAGCCCTTAGATGAAACCAAATTCAATAAATTTAAAATTGAATTAGGGATGATAAACTTAGAATAGTTTACAAAAATTGGCTAAGTAAAATGGTGTCGACACACAGAGTTGTCTGTGTCGACACATAGGAGTGGTGTCGACATTTCACAGAAATGGTGTCGACACATCTAGGAAGTCTGTGTCGACACTTTAGAGAAATTATGTCGATACATGCAGTGTAGGTGTCGACACATCCAAGGTGGTGTCGACACTTAGGATTTACACAGAATTAGTCTAGTAGAGTCTCGACTAAGTGTCGAGCTGAGTGGTGTCGACATATATATAAGTGTCGACACATATATTCTGTCGACTATATTTGTGTCGACACATAGTTGTCGAGACATTAGCAGTAAGTGTCGACACTTTTCAACAGTGTAGACACAATTCAAGTATTTTATCGCGCCTTTTCACCTTCAATTCTAGAAAGGTATAAATAGGTTTTCCCCATTGTTTGTCGACACACTCACCTTAGTTTCGAGACCAAACTTGTGTGTCGACATCTCTCTTCTCTAAATTCAAAATTTCTTCAAACCCTAATGGCGCCCAAGCTGGAAGAGAACATTAATGAAGGATATGAGCTCGTGCGACATGCCTTTGATGACGCGGAACCCGAAATCCAAGGTGTGATAACCCTAATTGTCGAGACTGGATTAGAGTACCTTGTATCAGAACTTATCAAGATCTGGAAGAAGGAAGTCCTCGAATTCTTGAGTGCAGCTTCACTTGATGATACTGGACTCAAGATTAAGTCCAGAGTCCATGGGACCAAAGTCAAGGTCACACAGAAAAGTAAAAGAAAGGTACTTCAACTACCAAGAACAAAAGAGGAAGAAGATGTATCTGCTTCTAAGACTAGAGAGGCATTGAAATGGTGTGGATTAGACTCAAACCTAAAAATTGGATCAGTTTTCAACAGAAAAAGGATGAACATACAAGGAAAGTTTCTATCTGAGATAGTTGGGAAGGTGATACTGAGCAAGCCGGGTGGGCATGATAGAATATCTGCTCATATGTTCAGTCTGATGACAAGAATAATTTTCCAGCTTAAGACTGACTGGTCAATAGTTCTGTTTGATAAGATAAAAGAGAGCCTGAAGAAACCCAATCTAGGTAGAATTCTGAGTTTATACTTAGCTGGCAGTATTCCTGAAGTGATGAATCAAGCTGCATGTTTAAAGATAAACCACATGAGGAGAATGGATGTAAGAATTTTCTCAAGATGGGATAGAGTGCTGACAAAGGAACTGCCAACTCCAGAAAAGGAAACCACCCAGAAGAAGAAAAAAAGACAGCCATTGTGGGTCAAGAATCCTCAAGTAGCTCAGAGGAGCAAGTGGTTTTCAGTTCTGATGATGGAGGAGCTGACAATGTTGGATAGTCACCAACAAGACAAGAAGATGCACAGAGGAAGAGGGAGCTACCCTCAGCTAGCCCAATTCACCTGGATCCACTCCAGGGGGAGCCTCTACATGTGGATGAGCCAACTCCATTAGAGAGTGAAAGGGCTATCCAAACCATTCTAGAGGTAATTACTGAAGTTAATCAATTAGATTTCGCTATTGAGGATGAAGTTTTGACTGATTCATTACCTGATGTTAATCAGCAAACACAGATACATAGTCAACCCAAGGATGTGGTCATGGAGGACACATCAATTGCTGATAAAGGGGAATCAATTGCTCCTGAGATCAGAGATTCACCAGTCCATCCTCAATAGGAGTATACACTAGAAGAGCTATTCCCTGATCTGGTACAGACAGACCTTGAGAGAGAGATAGCAGCTATTGAGGGGGAGAAGGTCAATATTGAGGGGGAGCATGTGGAGAATGTAGCGGAAATTGCTACACAAGAGACTGAGGAGCCAAAAGATGCTGAGGAAATACAAAGGACTGAGAAGGAGTTACCTCCTAGTCCTAAGGAAAGAGTAGATATTGCTAGTACTTCTGCTTCAGAGGATGAAGAGGCTGCTAGAGCCAAGAAGAGAAAGTTCCAGGTTTTCAAAAGAAGAAGTCAGAGCTACAAGAAAGCTTTACAAACTATTGCACCACAACAAGCCCCAGCAACTGATTATATTTCTCTGATGGTAGCATTGGAAATCAAGCTCGATGAGCACAGAAATGCTTTAGAAAAGTATAAGGATGAAGGGCATAAATCCCAGCAATTTGATCTGGCACAAGACATCAAATCAATCAGATTTGAAATGAATCAAAACAAGAAAGAAATGACTGATTGTTTCCATAAAGGAGGCAATGCAGTGGTCTATCTGGCTACTCACCAAGAGAATCTCAAGAAACAAGTTGATGATATAGTAGTCAAACAAGGATATGTTCTTGAAAATCAGATCAGAATGAAAGCAAATTTAACTGAATCTCATAATGAGATAGTAACTACAATGAAAACTCTTGCTACTGCCCACACTGAAGCCATGACTAAAGCCAAGGCAGACTTTGATCAGGCATTACAAGAAGGTATAACTGCTGTTAAGACTGCCATTGCAGATTCTGAAAAGGCTATCACTGACAAGCTCCAAAGATTAAAACCTTTTTATAAAGATGGAGTAAACTATTTGAATGCCCAGATCAGATTCCAGAAGGATGATCTTAGAGATCACATAGAAAGAGAAGTCATAAAGGGGGAGAGGGTGTTAGTCAAAGCAGGCTCTGGTCATGCAAAATGGATTTCAAACTCCATCAGAGATACCCTTGGATATCCACCTTTATGTGACGATGATAATGTTGTAGAGTCTGTCATCAATCCTGCATATTTGGGAGGAGAGCAAGCTGAAGTAGCTCAAGTGATATACCCTCCTGCTGATTTTGACATGATACATCAGGAGGTACAGTCTATGTATAGTCCTCCTGAGGGTAAACAGAATGTTATTCTTAAAAACGTTGTACAGCCTGTACCAAAGGCAATCATAAAAGAGAAAGAGGCATTACTAAAAGAACAAGAGGCCCAATTATCTAAGAAAAGGTTCAGACAGCAAGATGAATTAAGGCCAGATTTTGAACAATGGAGCCCCACATCCAGGAATATCATATTGACTTCTTGGAAGGCTGCTAAGGACAATATCCTAGATAGAGGCAAGTGGTATTCTGACCTGGAGTGGAGAAAACATGAGAATAGGCAAGAGGCCATAATACAATATAGAAGGAAGGCTAAACTGGGAAAGCTACCTCCTAATGCACAGGAGCCTAGCAAGTATTTCCCTAAGCCTTATCACTATTTTGAAAGGCAGAAGATAAAGGCTGAAGAGCTGAAAAAGAAAGATCTGAAAGGGAAGAAGCCTGCTGATGACAATGAAGCTCATGTTCAAGCAAAGATTCAATCTGGAAAGGTCATTGTTATCAAGGAACCTGAGCAGCCATAGGATACAAATTTTCTTAAGTTTACAATTTGTAATCATTTGCTTTTAACTCTATGTAAACTTTTGATTAATGAAAATGTTTGAAATTGTAAGAACAATATTATGTGTTACATTATTGTTCTAAGATAATTGTTTACACATGTTCTGTTTATACATGTTTAGTTCTTACCCTGTCATATATTACTGTTTTACATCATACTGAGAATTTATTATGTATGGTGTATATCATTGACTAAGGGTTATGACTTCTCAAAATAGGGGGAGATTGTTGGGTACATTGGAATATATGTACCAGATTTGAAGAAGCCTCACCCTACTCAATGATATACATCAAGGTGTATTTGATGTGCCTTGAGTTTATTTGTGCAGGTTAAGTAACTGCAGGATTGCAGGAAAAGTTTCTAAGTCCATGTGTCGACACTTAGAAGAAAAGTGTCGACACTTAAGAAGGCTTGTGTCGACACCCAGAGAAGATGTGTCGACCCTTGGAGTAATTGTGTCGACACCAGGAAGGCAGAGTCGACACCAGAAGAAAAGTGTCGACACATACACTCAGTGTCGACACACAGTGAAGAATTGTCTACAGAATCAGTGTCGACACTTAGAGGCAGTGTCGACACCCAGAGAAACTTTGTCGACATCAAAAGTGTCGACACCAGGAGGCTATGTCGACACTCAGCAAACTTCAACAAAGTTTAAGTACAAGTGTCGACACAAAGGAGATGTGTCGACACTCAGCAAAGTCTCAACATATGAAGAATGTATCGACACAAAGGAGATGTGTCAACACTCAGCAAAAGTTTCAACACATGAAGGCAAGTGTCGACACAAAGGAGTTGAGTCGACACACAGCAAAAACCAACTAAGTATTGAAGAAGAAGTACTTGTATCGACACACTCAATCAGTGTCGACACATTCAACAGAAGGCATGTGTCGACACACAGGATCAGTGTCGACACATTCTGAAGAAGCAGTGTCGACACATTCTGAAGAAGCAGTGTCGAGAAGCTGTTACAACAACACAAGGAGTTGTGTCGACACCATGAAGGCTAGTGTCGACACTTAGTCTACTTGTGTCGACACTTAGTCTATTTGTGTCGACACATAATGACTATCTGTCTCGACACTTTCAGACAGTGACAGAGATTTCAAGAAGTGACTGGATGACTTGACAGCTGTCATTTCAACCGGTCAACTGAAACTGTCAGAGCCATCAGAAAGTTGTTAGAAACCGGATCAGTCGTTCACCATGGAGAAAGCTTATTTAAAGACCTTTCTCCTTCAACAGAAAGTGAATTGATCAATGAATTGAAAAACAAGACAACAAGAAGAAGACCTTCAAGAGAAGATCTAAGAAGTTGGAGTGAGAGAGCACCTTCTAAGAAGAGCAGCTGTTGAACTGGGCTGCTAAGTAAGATTCAGATTGAAATCAGAATCTCAAGACAGCAGTTGATTGAAGATCATCTGCATAGAGATACAACCCAACTGTGTTCTAATTCAAGAAGCTTTGAAGAAAGCCAAGGGAGGTGGATCTCTACCAAGTTCTTCCAAGAACTCATCAAGAAACCGGTCAACTCATCTCTCTCTTTCAGAGTTGTGGTTATATACTTTTTAAACTCTATTTTCTGTAGGATCCTAAGGGATCTGAGCTGTAAGCCTATTTTATAAAGGCTGAGTGTAGGAGACAGTGAGCTCTGAGTGTAGGTCTTGTTGAAGACTGAGGTAGGGCCTAGTGCCTGAGTTGTAGGAGACTTTGTTCTCTGAGTGTAAGTCTTGGTGAAGACTGAGTGGTAGTGCTTTTGTGCCTGAGTTATAGGAGTGTGATCACTCTGAGTTGTTGGAACCTGTTTGGGGTTCTGAGTTATAATATCTGAGGATCTGAGAAGAAGTGGAGAAGTTAGGCCGAATCTAGTACACTACTAGATAGGCGAAGGGGGAAAGTGGATGTACCCAGACTTTGAGGAACCACTATAAAATCTGTGTGTACTTTGTGTGTGATTAATTCTGTGATTGCTGTATTATCTGTGCTGAATTGCTGTAGAGAATTGCAAATACAAGTCTTATTATTCCGTGTTTTTGCCTGTAATTTTAAAAATATTAAGTTCACCTATTCACCCCCCCTCTAGGTGATTAGGTACTATTTCTTTCACACGGAGATTTTGATGGCGTCCCCCCTCCTCCACCAATTGAATATGATGTTGATGATGATCCGGTTGATAAGGCAATACAACTCAAGGATATGAGGCGGCACGATGACGCTAACGGAAGGCTACGCTACAACCTCCGCCCGCGGCATGCTACCGCCACTGCAACGCATTAGCCTTATTTATTTCCTTTCTTGCACTCTATTTTATATTTGGAATATAAAATTATCCTATGTTTAAGTGATAATTTTATATTCATTGCATGTTTTATTATTTTTAATTTAGAACATTTTTCATGTTGGTGTGCCTTTAGCCATTCGGATGGATGAGATTACTTCTCCATCATGAAGGGCTAAGGCTTGTTTGTAACTCCTATATAAGGCGGCTTTGTTATGAGATCATTAGACAAGAATTAACCCTAAACTCTCATTGAGAAATTCGGCCAAGAGGAGGACTCTCCAAGCCGCCGCCCCCCCTTGGTTGTGGTGTGAAACCGCCGCCCCCCCCCCCCCCCCCATTGCTCCCTCCATCCGTTCGGTGCGACTCCGGCGCGCGGCTTCCTTTGGTCCGACTACTTGGAAGAAGGTTGCAAACCCTTCGGTGTGACGCCGGTGGATCCGTGGAGAGAGTGATTCTCCCACAGTTATCTTGTGTGAAAGCTTTCCAGTTGGGTAATCTCTTCCCCCTCCCTTGTGTGATTTCTTCTCTTTAGTTGTGGTGGTTTTCGCAAATTGTTTTCTCCGGATCGTTAATTTAATCGCTGCAGGTTTGAATCGAAATCGCCATTGCAAGGTTTTTTATTTCCGGATCGGATGGATCCTATTTGCCTAAGCGGATCTTGGCCTATAGTCTTGGTCTTGTTCTCAAAAAGGAGTGACAACCTTTGTGTTTTCTTGGGGAATATTCCGACTCAAATTTCCGATCGTATTTTTCGAGTCGACCATTCCTAATTTGTTGTTTGTGCTGCGTTCTTGTGACGAGAAACTATTGTGGGCGATAGGTGCTTTGTAGGTGCGGTAGATCTACGGCGTGTAGACCGGAGATAGAGCGTTAGCTTCGTGGAGATCTCCGATCCGACATCCCTACATCAATTTGGTATCAGAGGCGGTCGTTTCAACTTTCACGTTGCAAACATCCTCTCTGCGTTCCTTGTTGGAGATCGGATCGTTAGAAAATAAAAAAAACTTTTTTCTGTGGTCTGCCAATAGCGGGCTGAAATCTTTAATTTCCAGCAAAATTTCAAAAAAAAAAAAATTTAACGATCTACGTGTTATTCACATTGGGAATATATAAGAATATCTTATTTTCAACATAGCTACAGCCCTAGGAAAAATCAACTTCCCAAACTTTTACTAAACCTGAATGCGCACTAGGCTCGGATCGGAATATTCGACTCCGTCTACGTCTAGGATGGCTGCAAATCAGCGTGGGGATACCAACACCGAGGCCATAGCAGGTCTGTGAAATGAAATAACGGAACTTAGAGACATGTTAACACAGATCCTACAAAACCAAGCTAGGCCACCCCCGTCACCTGTTAATGTTGACCGGCCCAACCGACACCAACATAGCTCTGATTCGGATTCTGATGGGGACTCTCCGCGGGAGCCCCCTAGAGGACACCACCCCGAGCGAGACTTTGACATTACTAGGGCCATTAAGATAAATGCCCCCACTTATGATGGCATGTGAGACCCCCAAATCTTCCTTAACTGGACTGTGGATATAGAGTGTTACTTCGAGTGGCACAACCTGACGGATCCCCAAAAGGTCCAAGTTTCCGAGATGAAGTTAACAGGTCATGCAAAGACATTCTGGCTGAATGAGGAGCGAAGATTAGGAACCGGACACGGAGCCCCACTTATAGGTTGGCTAGTAATGAAGAACCTGTTGACCGATCAGTACGTTCCTGCGTACCATCGGACACAGATGTTCGATGAGCTTGCAACTCTGCGGCAGGGCTCAAGCTCGGTAGCTGAATATATGGGTGAAGTTAAGGACCGAATGGTGCGATGTGACCTTAGGGAGATCCCCGAAGTCACTTTATCTAGATTTCGAAAGGGCCTTAACCCCGATATCCAAAGGAAGCTCTTGCGATATGGGCATACGAACTTGAAAATGACTTTCAATGCCTCCTTGGACATTGAAAAACATCTAGCCTCTAAGGCTCACTCCGGTTACGCTCATGCGAAGAACAAGTCCACCACTGGGGCATCTTCTTCCACATACCCCGATAAGGGAAAGTTCAAATCCACCGAGTCGAAGTCAATCGTGATCACTGCTAGGAACACCAAGAACCCTGCGAGTGAGCGTGTCCCTATAGGGAAGGTTAGCAAGGCTAACACCACTTGTTACTCTTGCGGAATTCAAGGCCACTATGCCTATGAATGCCCAACAAAGACGAAAAATCTAGCCTTTTTAGAGCCAACTACCGACCCTGCCGATTATGTATTCGAGGCTGCAGAGGAGAGTGACCCCGAAGGAGTCCCTAGAGACTTAGAGGACGATCACCCCTTATGGTGATGCGTTGTATTTTGACAACTCCTCGTCCATTAGATGATTGGAAGAGGACGAGCATATTTTCTCTGATTTTTAAGAGTGGTGAGAAGCTTTGCAAGCTGATTGTTGATAGTGGTAGCTGCGTGAATGTCATATCTGAGAACGCTGTTGCACGTATGTCCTTGTTCACGGAACCACACCCGACCCCATATCAGGTCGCTTGGATCAACAAGATCTCTGTACCCGTTAACAAGCGCTGCATGGTCCCACTCTCAATCAAATCCTACATTGATGAGGTGTGGTGTGATGTCCTTCCGATGGACGCTTGTCATGTGTTGTTAGGCCTCCCTTGGCTATACGACCGTGATGTTACACATTTTGGTAGAGCCAACACTTATGAGTTCAAATTCAATGGCAAAACCATCACTTTGAAGCCGACCATCCCAAAGGAGCCCGTAGTCTTGGCTAAGGACACCACTATTCCGGTAGAACGGAAAACATTGAATCTAGTTGGTAGGAAAGAGTTCGAGAGACATCCGTTCTTTGATGGGATTATGTATGCGCTAGTCCTCTTAAGTGCGAAGCCCGATTCTAGCGTTTTGGATGAGTTACCTAGTGAGTTACGGGTACTATTGGAGGAGTATAGGGACGTGTACCCGGATGAGTTGCCGCCCACGTTACCCCCGCTTAGGAATATCCAGCATGCGATTGATCTCATCCCGGGGTATTCCTTGCCAAATCATCCCCATTATCGACTCCACCCCGCAGCTCACCTGGAGTTGCAATCTCAGATAGAGGGCTTGCTAGTGAAAGGTTTTATTAGGACTAGTATGAGTCCATGTGCTGTACCAGCTCTACTTGCCCCCAAGAAGGATGGTACATGGCGGATGTGCGTTGATAGCCGGGCTATCAACAAAATCACCATCAAGTATAGGTTCCCCATTCCCCGCCTAGATGATTTGTTGGATGTCTTGTCTGTAGCCACCGTATTCTCCAAATTAGATCTTCGGAGTGGCTATCACCAGATTAGGATACGAGAGGGCGATGAGTGGAAGACGACGTTTAAGTCGAAGGATGGTCTGTACGAATGGCTTATGATGCCCTTTGGGTTGTCCAATGCCCCTAGTACATTCTCCCGGATGATGACACATGTCTTTCAGCCATTCATGGGGAAGTTCGTTGTCGTCTACTTTGACGATATTCTGATTTATAGCACCTCTACTACCGAGCACATCTCCCACATGAGAGTGATCCTTTCCACCCTGCAGAAGGAAACTTTATTTCTCAATATTAAGAAATGCACTTTCTATGTCTCGGAGGTAGAGTTCTTAGGCTATATAGTCGGCTCTGAGGGTATTCGAGTCGATCCGGGCAAGGTTCAGGTCATTAAGGACTGGCCCGTGCCAACCACCCTATGTGAGGTGCGTAGTTTCCATGGGTTAGCCACGTTTTATCGTCATTTCATACGAGACTTCAGTAGTATTATGGCGCCTATCACAGACTGTATGAAGAAGGGAGAGTTTACGTGGACGAAGTCCGCCACCCATGCTTCTGAACGAATAAAGGAGCTTATGACTGAGGCACCTGTCTTACGTCTACCTGACTTTGCTAAAGTCTTTGAGCTCACATGCGATGCATCTGGGGTAGGGATTGGAGGTGTCTTGAGCCAGGAGGGCCATCTCGTTAGTTATTTTAGCGAGAAGTTGTCCGACCCTAAGCTGAACTATTCCAATTACGATAGGGAATTTTATGCTGTAGTCCGATGTTTACACCATTGGAGGCACTATCTCCTCTCCAAGGAGTTTGTGATCCTCTCCGATCATGAGGCTTTACGTTTCATCAACGGCCAGCATAAGATCAGCCCACGACATGCTAAGTGGGTCGCTTTCTTACAAGGTTACACGTTTAATCTCAAGCACCTTAAGGGAGCTGATAACCGAGTCGCGGACGCCCTTAGTCGTCTTACTCTTTTACTCACCTGTATGGAAGTACATATTGTAGGATTTGAGCGGATTAAGGATGAGTACGTCATGTGTCCTGACTTCCAGGACTTCTATCTATCTGCCCAGGATAGCTCCTCCACGACGATATCTGCATACGTCATCAAGGACGGTTTCCTGTTTAGAAACGGGAAGCTATGTATTCCGCAGTCATTGATACGACTACATATCATATTGGAGTTGCATAGAGGAGGGTTGAGTGGCCACTTCGGTAGAGATAAGACCATTACGTTAGTAGAGGACAAATTCTATTGGCCAAAACTTAAGGTTATGGTGGGGCAGGTAGTGAGTAGCTGTCGCACGTGTCAGGTGTCTAAGGGTAGTAAAACCAACGTAGGATTATATACGCCCTTGCCTATTCCCTCCATGCCTTGGGTAGATGTTAGTATGGATTTTGTATTAGGCCTCCCCATTACCCTACACCGTCACGATTCAATTTTTGTAGTGGTGGATAGGTTTTCAAAGATGGCTTATTTCATCTCGTGCAGTAGGACAAATGATGCGTCTCACGTCGCTAAACTTTATTTTAAAGAAGTCGTTAGTCACCGTGGAGTGTCAAAGACCATAGTATCGGATAGGGACGTAAAATTCACTAGTTATTTTTGGAAGACTCTTTGGATATTAATGGGAACAAAATTATTGTTTTCCTCCGCCTATCATCCCCAAACCGATGGGCAGACAGAAGTGGTTAATCGGAGCTTAGGAAATTTGTTACGATGCCTTGTGAGTGATCACAAGAGCACTTGGGATCTTCTCCTTCCTCATGCCCAATTAGCCTACAATAATTCCAAGAATAGGTCTACGGGTCTGTCTATAAATGAGATTGTCCACGGGTATAAGGCTCCTGTGCCGCTTGACTTAGTGCTGTTGCCCCAACGTACAAGGCAAGTCAGTTTGCACAATCCTTCGCCCAGCACATCCATGATTTACATGCACGTATACGGGCCACCTTGACTACATAATACGACTCTTATCAAGCGCACACTAATTTTTATAGGAGAGTATCAGACTTCAAAATTGGCGATCTAGTTTTAGTCCGTTTGGTTCCCGAACGCTTGCCAACTGGCACCGTTAAAAAGTTAGCACCAAAGCGCCCCGACCCTTTTCAGATTATTAAGAAGTTAGGTGACAACGCTTTCGTTTTGGACTTGCCTGCTGATTGGGGTATCTCCCGCATTTTTAATGTTTCGGATTTAACGATGTTTGTGTCACCACCACAAGAGTTGATTTCTTTGTCATCTTCTTCTCCCACTAAAAATTCTCATGGGTTGGGGAGTGGTTGTACGGATGATCTCTCTCTTTCGGTCCCCACAGGTATATCATCGGATGGTAAGTTACCTTCTTTCCTGCCTACTGCTAATATGTTCCCCAGGTTTCCACGGACGTTTTCCACTCCAGAGATGATACTTGATGCTGAGCCTGTTACCACTGCTGATGGCGACACCCACCTCTTTATCATCCGTTGGCGTGATCGCCCCCCTTCGGATGACTCTTGGGTACTCGTGACGGAGCTGCAGGGTTTGGATGCCGCTCTCCTTCACCGCTATTGCTTGTACCACGCAACGAAGATGCGTGCATTTGAGCGGGGGAGGATTGATGGCGTCCCCCCTCCTCCACCAATTGAAGATGATGCTGATGATGCTGATGATGATCCGGTTGATAAGGCAATACAACTCAAGGATGTGAGGCGACACGATGACGCTAACGGAAGGCTAAGCTACAACCTCCGCCCGCGGCGTGCTACCGCCACTGCAACGCATTAGCCTTATTTATTTCCTTTCTTGCACTCTATTTTATATTTGGAATATAAAATTATCCTATGTTTAAGTGATAATTTTATATTCATTGCATGTTTTATTATTTTTAATTTAGAACATTTTTCATGTTGGTGTGCCTTTAGCCATTCAGATGGATGAGATTACATCTCCATCATGAAAGGCTAAGGCTTGTTTGTAACTCCTATATAAGGAGGCTTTGTTATGAGATCATTAGACAAGAATTAACCCTAAACTCTCATTGAGAAATTCGGCCAAGAGGAGGACTCTCCAAGCCGCCGCCCCCCCCTTGCTTGTGGCCGCCCCCCTGCTCCCTCCATCCGTTCGGTGCGACTACGACGCGGCTTCCTTCAGTGCGACTCCTTGGAAGAAGGTTGCAAACCCTTCGGTGTGACGCCGGTGGATCCGTGGAGAGAGTGATTCTCCCACAGTTATCTTGTGTGAAAGCTTTCCGGTTGGGTAATCTCTTCCCCCTCCCTTGTGTGATTTCTTCTCTTTAGTTGTGGTGGTTTTCGCAAATCGTTTTCTCCGGATCGTTAATTTAATCGCTGTAAGTTTGAATCGAAATCGCCATTGCAAGGCTTTTTATTTCCGGATCGGGTGGATCTTATTTGCCTGAGCGGATCTTGGCCTATAGCCTTGGTCTTGTTCTCAAAAAGGAGTGGCAACCTTTGTGTTTTCTTGGGGAATATTCCGACTCAAATTTCCGATCATTGTTTTCGAGTCGAGCATTCCTCCTTTGTTGTTTGTGCTGCGTTCTTGTGACGAGGAACTATTGTGGGCGATAGGTGCTGTGTAGGTGTGATAGATCTACGACGTGTAGAGCGGATATATAGCGTTAGCTTCGTGGAGATCTCCGATCTGACATCCCTACATCAGATTTATAGTGGTTCCCAAAGTTAGGTACGCCCACTATCCTGCCTCGCTTATCTACCACAAAGGGCTAGATTCGGCTACTTTACCTTTCTCGGATTTTAGCAAATCTTACACCTCAAAGCCACAACTCCTATAACTCGGAGAACAACCTCTCCTACCACTCGATCCATAATCAGATCTACAACGAGATCCACAAGCGGATCTATAACTCGATCCACAAATGGATCTACAACTCGATCCACAAACAGATCTACAACTCGGAGATAAATCTCCTATAAATGTAAAAGAAAATTACACAAATGTTTCACAAATAAACTAAATAAGATATGGAGTCTCCTATCCATCGTTCTTCATTTAGGTCGAACTTGAATATCTTGGAGAACATGGTAGAATCAGAAATCTTGAAGACTTTGAATCTTGAATCGACTAGATATAGGAGAATATATGCCTTTGGATTGTAAAGATCTAGTCCAATCAAAAGAAGATCAAATCGTGCACACTTTGCATCGGCAGAACGTAGGAAGCGAATTGTATAGGAGCCGACGGGTCGTTTTAGAAATCCTGGGCGATTTTGAATTTTTAGCAATTAGCACAATTACGGTTGATGAAAAATCCACCCTAAGTATTTATAGGCATCCTCAATAGTAATGGTTATAAAAAAATTTCCAAAACAGGACCTGCGAAAACTTAACATGCATGTCCGTCATCCAACACTAGTCGTGATTTGAAAAACAGTCTGAAAAATAACCAAGTCCTTTTCATAGAGTATCGTCGAGTATTACTGAGTATACTCGCCGAACTAGCAGTAATATACGACAAAATTGACTTAGAGAAATTCATCTCAACCCAGCTAGCCACTCAAAGTCATGATGAAGTCATACTCGACTAATTCGACGAGTATCTGTTGTATACTCGACGAATTCGATGAGTATCGGTTGGCTGACTCGACGCACTCGATGTTGTCGACGCACTCGACGCCATCGACACAGTCGATGTACTCAACGCACTTGGTACCATCGATGTGGTCATTGCACTCGATGCCATCGACACAGTCGACGAAAATGCCTCGGAAAAACCAGAGAAGTAGTGTCGAGATGATACGACAAATTCGACATGTACCGCTAAGTATATTCGATGAATTCGGCGAGTATAATTTGATACATTCGACGAATTCGACGATTATACTTGATAATACCCGACGAATTTTACTTAATTTTTTTTCCACTCTCTAATATTCTGCCACAAGTACATATGATGAATTCGATGGGTGCTAATAAGGATATCTGACGAATTCGACGAGTATTAATGAGTTTACTAGACGAGTTTTACTTGAGTAAAATACTGTTCTTCTGAATCTGAATCCTTCTCCTTCCTTGATCCTCCTCATGCACTTGGGATAGAAGTACATCCCAATAGAGAGATTACACGTGAGTCAACACATTGGCCTACACAATGAAGGATTACATTATATAGTCCTATGTTTACTAACTCACTGTAACCTGACATTGGTGTGTACTTAGCAATGTAGACATGCAAGTACATAACTGAAAATACCACATCAAATACAATCTCAATTCATCTTAGCTTAATTGGACCCTTCTTCAAATCAGGGTTATTGTGGATACAATATGATGGAGACGTTGCTGATATGGCTTCCATTGATCCCCGTCTGAGAGAGTTCGTCGATTGGGACGATTGCTGCCGCAAGCTCGAGGATGGGATCGACGTCCACCGCCATTATATAAAAATATATAATTATAAATTAAATAATTATAATTATATATTTTTAATAATTTTATTATTTTAGCAATTTTATTTTAAGTATTTATTTCATGTTTTAATTTTCATTTCATGTGTAATGATGGGTTCTTATAACCATCATATGTTGTTTTAATTATTTCATTTAATGTGCTATGATGGGTGCATATAACCATCATATTTTGAATTTTGAATTTTGAATGAAAGGAGATTGAGTGGTGTAGGCTATTTATAGCCATGTTATGAAAGATTGATTAGAGAATGAAAGAAAGAAATACTAAGAATTCAAGTTTTGAATTTTCCCCCTCCTTTCTCCTTCCTCTTTGAGAAATTCGCCCACCCCCCTTTTTCTTCTCTCTTGGCCGCCGGCCACTCCCCTCTCCCTCTCAAATTCCGGCCACCCTCTCCTCCTCCACCACTACTTGGCAATATTCCCTCTCCCAAACCAAGCCCTTTCCCCCTACCCAAAATAAAACCTAGCCGCCACCCTCCCACCTTCCTCTTCAAAAGTCGGTCACCACCTCACCAAAAAACCAACCACCTCCATCTCAAGAAAAACGACCCCTAAACATTCTACAAACCCGACCACCTCGTGTCCTTGTGGTGAAATCGTCCAAGACATACAAGGTTGCCTCCTTGTGGAATCCAGCTCCGGCGTGAAGCGAAGAAGGCAAACAAGTTTTTCTCCAATCGGCGTTATTCCGGTGGAGCTGTTGAAGGGCGATCCAAGCAAAGAAATCGGAATCATCCATTCCGGTTGGGTAACGAAAAATTTCTACTCTCGTGTGTTTCTTTTCCTAGATATTCTTGTGGTGGAAATTCTTGGCGTTGTATTTTGAAGCATTAAATAATCGTGGTTTTTCTTTGAATGGTTTGTGTTTATCTTGATGTATTTAATTTTGAAAAGGTTTGGCGTACCTTCGTTTTCTTTTGTTGGGAGAGATCTACCTTTTCTGAATCGTTATTTTTGGTAGATTCTTTTGGTACCACACCGCTCGTTCGGACCGGGTGGGTCCATTTAGCCGGAAAGAATATTCTCCTATCTCCTCTATTCGATCCTAATCGGTTTGGCTACCCGTACGCTAGCATATAATTGATAGAATTAATTAACGTGGTGCTGCGTAGAACGATTGTGTGAGTATAGGATTTGGATCATTAGAGAGGCAAACGTGTTCGTCTGTAGATATATTCAGTGTCAGCGTGTAAGCCTGTATCACAATACCCAATAAATACCATAAAATAGGAAACACATTCACAACACACAGGATCACTATTTGACTCATAATCAAAAATGTAATTTTCATTCAAGGAGATAATTACAACTAGATAGTGTGCTTAAAATAATTTCCACAGTCCTACAACCCTTAAGGACTATAAAAAACATTTTTATGTTTCAGGTTCCCGTATGACTATTCCCCTGCTTGGTATCTTTGCAGCCTTTTCTTGATCTTCAGATTTCTTCTGCTTCTGTCTTTCAAAATAACTGTATGACTTTGGAAAATACTTGTTGAGCTCAGGAGGATCTGGTGGTACAACACTTGTCTTCTTGTCTCTTCCGAATTTTCTCCTGGCCTCTTCATTCTTTTCTAGTTTTGCCCGTTCTATGGAGCTGTATAGTTTTCACCTTTCAGTTTTCTTGTCTTTAACTTCATCCTAAACAGACAATATGATAGTCCTTGATTGAGGACTCCATTTCTCATAGTATGGCCAGGTCTCCATTTCATCTCTATACCTTTTCTTACTGAGCCTGATCTCTTCTTCTTCTTCAGCAACAGACTTTCCTTTGGCTCTGGCTATCTCATTAATAGTGGGGTTGAATGTTGGAATTTCAGTAGTAATGGAGGGTTCAGCCAATTGAGCACCACCTTGTACATCATATTGAACTGCCCCCTGATCAACACACTGTACAATATTTAGGCCTTCTAGAATAGCAGAAATATTTTCATATGGATACTGCTCAAGCCCCAATGAACCTCTGATAACATTGGTGACCCAGAAAATAATCTCAGTATTTACCTTGATCATTGCCTTCTCACGCTTTATAACTTTTTCTCCTAAAGCTGCATCAGGGAGTCCTTTGCAATTGAGAGTCTCTCATCCAAGAAATTGACTCCTTTTGTGACATGATTCTTGATCTCTAGAATATGATAATCTATATATTTAGTGCTGGCATCCAGTCTCCTTTCCAGAGTATCCCTGTGTGCTTCCATCAGATTCATCTGCACATTGTGAACCATTTACATGTTGTTGGAGGTTATTTTCCAATTCTCCAAGATATCATTCCGAGTCTATCTTATTTCTGTAAGCTTGCTTTCAGTAAAGGTTACAGCAGGAGCAACCCTTATAAAGAATGCCACTGTGTTGGCCTTCTGCAAGTTGAATTCAAATTTGATGGATATGATCTCAGTAGTCAGATCATTTCTTAGATATCTGATGGAATCATCAACAAAATGTTCAAGTTGTCTCCTTTATTCATCCAACAGACCCTTCAGCTGAGCTAAGAAGGTTGGTGACATCTGATCAGCTTGATGAGATGTCCCCTCATCATAGACGTTATCCTTCTCTAGCACAGCTCCTTCCATAATCTCAGAATCAACAATCATATATTCAAATGAGTGTTCAGCAGCAGGTTCTGCATCCTCGGAAATTGCAATAATGTTTTCATTTTCTTGAGCAAGTAGCTCTATTGGAAACTCCCCCTCAGTATCTACATTCCCCATGGGAATTTGTTACTCTGTAATGGATGTGACTAGAGCATCTTATATTATCCTCTCAAGGACTTGTTCCCCCTCAGCTTGAGGACTGAAAGGAATCACTTAAATACCATGTGGGATTTGAGCAATCGTTTTCTGCATAATGTCAAGGATTGAGTCAAGCTGGTCTTGAACTGAAGCTACAATCTCCCCTTTAGTAAGGACAAGCATCTAGAAAGTCTCCCCCTCAATATCTGCACATATTCTATTCACAATGCATTTAGTTATTTGTTTAGTTACCTTTGCTGGGGTGTCTTCAGAAGGGGAGCCACTGACTTGTACTGTCTTTATTGTAGGTTCTGAGGATATTGAAACCTGAGCACTCATATCCCTTTCCTCCTCAGAGGATTTAGCCAGCTGAGGATCATATGGCTCCTCCTCACTACTTTCAGAAGAACTGCTTTTTGTGCTCTCTTCAGTGACCAGTATAACTTTCTTTTTCATGTCCTCCATTGTTTGTAGATGTAGCAGCAGTACTCTGTCCCCACTATCAAACATCTTTGAATCCATCATCCTAATGTGATAGACTTTAGTACCTAGTCTCACATTGAGGATCCCTGGAAAAGACTTATGTATATATAGGGACAGAATTCTCCCCAGATTTGGTTCAGCCATGCATTCCACTATTTTGTTAAAGATTACTTTGGCCCAGTCAGTCCTTTTGGAAATAATGACTCTTGTCATGAGCTCAAATATTTTTTTGGAGATTTTATCATGAGACCCTGTCTTGCAGAGTAGTGCCTTCCCAATCACATTCGCAAGAAATTTTCCTTTGAGATCCATCTCCTTTCTTAATATTGATCCAGTGGTGTGCTTTGAAAGCCCACACCACTTGAGGGCAGACTTCACATCATTCTGATAAAGTTACTCTTCTTCATCAAACGGTTTGAACATGGGCGGATGCAGCGCCTTGCTTAGTCTTGTATGTAACATCCCACAAACAACCAGATTCCGAGGAGGCTCTCTTTGTAATGACAAGGTCATGATAAAGCTTTAAGAAGACCAAGAGGACTTTGGATGCCTAGGTAAATAGGTGAAAGCACCTTGCTATGCAAATAGTGGTTTCTGAAAAACTAAGCTAGGGTTTGACCAATGGCTCCCAACATGAATACCTAACCCTACTATACCAATTTTAACCACATAAGGACCCTTTAAAGCCATACAACCCATTTTGGGTCAGCCTAAGGGGTCAACTGATGGCCCGCGAATAGACTCTTATCTGCGTGGTTGGTTTGATGAGTCGATCGCCGCGGGCTTGCTAACGGAGGCAAGTGCACCTATCGCAAGTAATACAGAATGTTCGGGGGAATATCCAGATCGTAAACTTCCCGAGAACGGGTTGATTATCCCAACTGCTCCGAAAGCAATATTATTTTACCGAAATAGTAAGTTGTTGATTTTAACTAAAAATATTAAAGTCGATGAAGAGATAACACTCGGTATCAAATTACGTTAGGATTAAAAATAGATTTGAATAACTAGAGATCTAAAGTTTCAATTTAATTAAAGTGGAAACTTGGTCGTGGAGGTTCCAAAAGTATGAGCTCAACTATCTCTAGGAATATCGCTCACCTTGACATCAAGGCTATTCGAACGGGCTCTCGTCCGATGAAGGATTCCTCTTAATGCCCGCAGTACGCTAACAACCCCGCTATTGGGTGGGGAACCCAATCCGATAGAGTTAACGCGCCTCCTCTCTCGAGGGTTAGTGTGGAACTCTCGTTACCCAGGGGTGATCAGTCCATACGCATGGCCTCTCGGCTAGCTAACGTATGGATAACGGAAATAGAGCCCACACATCGATATGCGGTTCTACGCGTCGTTAACCCGGGGTAAACCTTAAGTTTTTAATTAAATAGAAAAATAAGACCTTTAGTTATTTAAAACATTTTTTTATATCCCAATGCTCTTCGATAACGAGGGATAAAAGCGATTAGCCACTCATCGGAATCGGGATAGCTTATGAGTTTGGTTAGGCGAGCGTTCTAATCTATTCGCTGAAGGGTTATAAAGAGAATAAGAAGAAAAACAAGATAACCTAATATTAGAAAAGTGGCTACAAATAATCACACCCGCACTCATCCAAACACATAATAAAGAGACAGAAATAAAAATAAGTTACAAGTAAGAGGAAATTGCATAATTGAAATTGCAAGTCCCACTCAAATGAGTGGGCGGGAAATATAAGCTGAAAATTTGCAAGTCCTACTCAAACGAGTAGGACTGAAATGAAGGCGAGTGCTACTCAAACGAGTAGGCGGAAATAAATGCGATTACGAGTCTTTCTCAAATATTTACAGGGAAATAAAGACATGCTATTTAACTATTAACGAGTAGGAGAAAATAAATGCGAGTACAAGTCCTACTCAAATATTTACAGGGAAATAAAGTCCGGTCATTTAACTCCTAGCGAGTAGCCGGAAGATAAAAACCTGCCATTTAACTCAAATGAGTAGGCGGTAAATAAAAGCTGAAAATTACAAGTCCTACTCAAACGAGTAGGAGGGAAATAAAGACCGGCCATTTAACTATTAGCGTGTAGGCAGAAGATAAAAACAACAAGTCCTACTTAAATAAAGTCCAGCCATTTAAATCAAATGAGTAGGCGGAAAATAGAAACCTGCCATTTAACTCAAATGAGTAGGCGGAAAATAAAAACACACACATTTGTTGATATTAAAACACACACACACACAAACACACGATAGAAAATGAGATACTCACACTGCAGAAAGTAAATACTCACACTTGCAAATTCTACTCAAATGAGTAGGTGAAAAATTAAAGACACGTCATTTAACTCTTAACGAGTAGACGGAAATAAATGCGCGCACACACACACTCTACATAACTAGAGAAAGCAATGGAACTTATCTCATACACGGACGCACGCAGACAAAAAAATTAAGAAAAACAAAGTTATCGAAAAATTAAAACAACTGCATTTCTACCGCTAGAATGTCGTAGAAATGCATAAAAAGTTGAAATAAAAATTGTCTGAGCAAAGAGTTTTCAAATTAAGGTGAGAAAAGCAAGTGCTTGAAAAATTAAAACATTTGCATTTTTACCGTTATATTTTGACAGAAATGCATAAAAAGTGGAAATAAAAATTGTTTGAGCAAAAATCTTTTTATGTATTTGCTAGAATCAAAGTTGTTGAAAAACTAAAATTACGCATTATGCATTCTTATAGCTTTGTAAAATGATTTAAAAAGTGGAGGAAAGCTAAAAAGAAGCAACTGTTTTAAAATCAAAACTAAGAAAAATCTAAGTTAAGAGGAATGAAAACCACCTTTTTTTATCGTTTTACAAGTTGATAAGAACGAATATGGAAGCATAAAAATCCTATGTCTAACCAATTTTAAAGAGTATGATAAGGAAAATGGCTATAATAACGGCTAGAAATTTTGATAAAAATGAAAGTATAACAAAAAGTTTTTCGATTTAAAACATAAATTTCGCAATTTTAACTCATACACGCACACACGCCATATGAAAATGAAAATATAAATACATAAGATTGGTGAAAAGGAGGCCATCAGAGACATTTCAGAGCATGTAAGGATGAAAAACTAACGATTTTTATTACAAAAGAAGTTGATTACAAGAGCCTAAACAAAGAAACTTAAGAAGGAGGGGGGGGGGGGGGGTTCCTTACATAGCACTAAAGCAAGCTCCAAACGACAGCCCTTGTCAATAAAATGATTCAAAAATTTGGAACCCTTAACTCATACAGCAGCTGCCCTTTAATAGGCAAAATTTTACAAGTACACGCCCTCTGACACGGGCGTGTCCGGGGGCGTGTCACTACTATTCAAATGGAGGCCGGTGATTCAACTGGAGATTTGACATTGCGGCTGAAAACGCAGCGGTCACGCCCCCGGTCACGGGCATGACAGTGGGCGTGTCGACACTATTCATCATCTGATTTTGGCGATTTGATGGCATTGTTGACTTAGGGAGGTCCACATGGAAGTCATGCCCCATGTCACGGGCGTGACGGTGGGCGTGTCGGGGAGGTTGAAGTGGGCGCGAGCGGCGGTTTGTTAGGCCAGGTGGAAGAGTACATGCCCGTGTAGCATCTTGACACGGGCGTGTCTTGGATTGTCGACGAACGTCGAGCAGAAAATCATCGAGCTGGTGCCTTGATCGTTGATCGGGACTGACACGGGCGTGTCAGGTCATGGGATACGGGCATGCCCTTGTCGGGTCGACGAACGTCGAGCGCAAATCGTCGAGCATTGTGATACGAGTTAGGTCACGGCCATGTCACATTTGACACGGCCGTGTGACAGGGCGTGTCACACATTTCTTCAGAAAATTATTGATTCCACTGGATTTTTATGTGTCACACCTAGGTCACGGGCGTGACCAACAGTACACGGGCGTGACACATGATTTTTCTGGCAAAATTCTGAAATTTTCTGAAAAATAAAATAAACTAAGTTAGCATAATATATACAATAAAAGGAGCATTTTATTAAAGAAATTTAACCTAAAACAACAAAAGAAAACGAAAACTACTTAAATAATGTCCATAAAAATAGGTATATTTATAACTTATCAAATACCCCCATACTTAAGTGAAAGTGCAAGTTAGATCTGATATACTCTAGTGGGGGGGGGGGGTGGGGTGAATAGAGTATGGTGCTTGCTAAAAACATTTTACGATAGTTGTTGTATTCCTAAGTGAACAGGGAAGCAAATGAACTAAAGTAAACACAGCAACTATCTAATCAAAAAGAAATCACAAACCATAGCCAGAAAATAAAAGAAAGACAAGCAACCAGATGACACAAGGAGCTATTGTGGTTCCCCAATCAACCTGGGTACATCCACTCTTCTACCACCCTAGGTAGGAATCCACTGCAGGATGAGTTGATCAGGTGTCCTAGGCACCAATGTGCTTTTGATAAGGTGCTCAAAAACCAAACAAGATTTTTTGATCAGGTGTCTTGCCACCACTGAGTTTTGACAAGATCTCAGAAACCAGCACAAACTTTTGAAGGGAGTTTGAAAAACCCTTTACAGCAGAGAGAGAGAGAGGGATGAGATGATCTTCTCTGTCAACAATTAGAGAGAAGATAGTGGATGTTGTCAAAGCTCCCCCTGAGATCTTGAGTTGTTCAGGAAGTGAAGCTTTGCAGTAGGGTGATAGACCTTCAAAAGATTTGATCTCCAGCAAAAGATGATTTCAGCAACAGCTGAAATGTGTGGTGTCTGGAGTCTTGAATGATGATGGCCTTTGAACACTGGAATCAAAAGGGATCTGAGAATTTTAGTATGTTGATCTCCTTTTGTGATGGTGCTCTTGTATGAATTCTAAGACTGAGAATATCTGTAACTCTTTCTCTTCGGTTGTTTAATTGTTGTTGTTATAGAATATGTGTGTCAAACTCTGAGAAGAGAATGAAAAACTGATCTTTTATTCCTTAGGTTTGAATAGAATATTTCTCTGTGCAAGATAGCCGTTAGCCTGTCATAAATGGTTTCCTTAACTGAATTTGTCTTCTGGAGGAAAGTCCAATAAAAACATTCCTTTGAAAATCCCTTGAAACTTGCTCCAGATTAATTGAAAATGGCTATAAGATCCTTGACATAAATGCTGAGAATAATTCCACAACTGTCTGAATTTGAATCTTGAAAAACGTCGATCTCACCAGAAAAACGTCGAACTGAGCTCCACTATCGTTGAACTGAGCTCAGAGACTGGTCTTAGACTGAAATAGAGATCGTCGATCTGAGCTCAACTAACGTCGAACTGAGCTTAGAGATAGAGAAACAAACTAGAGACAAGAACGTCGATCTGAGCTCGAAGATCATCGAATGGAGTTCGACGACTCGTTGAAGTTGAGCTCAGAGATCGTCGAATGGAGTTCGACGATTCGTCGAAGTGAGCTCAGCGATCGTCGAATGGAGTTCAACGATTCGTCGTACTGAGCTTGACGAAATGACTTAGTCTCCTGAACTGAAATCTCTGGTCTTGAGGGCAGCTTTCAAACCTAACTACTAACCCTTAGACTCAATTCTAAATGACCTTTAGATCTATACAAGGAGGTCAAAACAGATTTCCTAAAGACATAGTGATCCTTGCCCAAATCAGTAATAGGGTGTTCCAACAATCTCCCCTATTTGGGTTAGGATTACTATTTACAGACATTGGAAAAATAAAAACATACAAAGCAGAAATATAACAAACAAGACATAGCAGAAACACAAACATTATCTCTGATAGTCAGAAAACAAAATATACTGTCATCTTACAGAATCATTCTTTTTCCTTGCTCTTTATAAGTACTATTTCTCTATTGGGATTGAGAGCTTCTTTCTTAGATCTTCTATCATCAGCTGCACTTAGAGAGGTTTGTTGCTTTGGCCTGGGCCCTACAGCTTCTGGATGTAGCTTCATGTAGCTTTCTGAATCAAAGAATTTGCTGGATGAGAATCTTTCAAGTTCCTTGTTCCTTTGATCTGATAAAGTAGTGATACTGGAAGTATCTTTTCCTTATTCTCTAGCTTTCTTGATTTGATCTAAAGCAGCCAATTCTTTCATCCTAGCTGTCCATGAAGTAGGATTGTTTTCTCGATCCTCAAATGGAACTGGAGGCTCATATCTATTTGAAGGATTATCTGGAGGAGCTCTGGAAGAGACTAGTTCTTTCAGCTTATAAGGAAAGGGACCAGAAGTTGTGTCAGATGGACCTTGTCCTTCCCTTGAATATGGATGTTGCCTGGAATATCCTTTGGAGTACACTTGAAATTCTCTTTGATTTCCTCTGTAATGTCCTCTTCTGGACTGGTAACCTCTAGATTGATTTCCTCTATACTAGGATCTACCTTGAGGTTGATATGAAGTTTGGCTTCTGGCAGAGGATTAGAAAGCAGAACTACCACCTGCACCTGTATCAGGTGAGGGAGGAGGAGGAGGATTGAAATGAGAAGATCCTTTGTCATACTTTCTCTTCTTCTTCATAGCTTTCAGTTGATTTTTGGAGTATTGCATCCAATGTTCTGTGATAGGGCAATCATGCAGTATGTAGTATGGAATGTCATTTGTATCTTTCACTTTTTCTGGATGAACTCTCTTCATAGCTTTGATTCTGGCTTTCCTTTTCCTTGCAATTGTAGCAGAGGAATCATCTGAGTCAGTCCTGAACTGATCACTATCTGAGCTTGGAGGATTATCATACACTGCATCAATCCTTTTGAGGTAATCTTTTTGTTGTTATAACTGAGCAGGAGAGACAGCAGAAACAACAATAGCAGTAGGAGCAGCAATAATGGCAGAAGAGATTACATCAGCAGATTCAGATACAAAACTTTCAGCAACAGGAACAACATCAACAGTAACAGCAGGCTCAAAATCAAATACCTCTGTCATATGCATATCCTCAGATACTAAAATAGTAGTAATAGAACTAACAGAAATATCAATATTAGCAGTAGGAGCAGCAGCAGTAAGAGCAACAGAAACAGAAGGAGCAGTAGTATAGAGGGAGTTTATAAAAGAGCTTATTAAGCTAGTATCACAGCTGGAAATAGGCACAGTGGCCTTAGAGAGATCTTCAGATTGTTGGTCTTCAGTGTGCTGGACTGGAAGACAGTTGAAATACACAGAATCAAAAACTGATAACAGTGACCTGAGTTCCACTGTGATAACTGCAACTGGAGGTACTGGAGCTTGAGCTTGGACTGAAGTAACAGCAGCAGCAGGCAATCTTTCAACTTCATGAGGCATCTCCCCCTACCTAGATTCAGTGGCAACTGGATCAAGGCACTCATAAGAAGGGATTGCCTGAGGAGGAAGAATGGAAGAAAGCCTGGCAGACAGTTCATGAACTATTTTGAGAAGGGGAGACAAAGAGTTCTCCAGTAAGAGGGATAGCCTTGGAGCTATCAGCTCATAGAGCCTGTCTGCAAGAGCTGGAAGATCTACTTGCTCAAGATGGACTTGAGTAGAGGTAGGAGTTGAAGTTGGAGCAACAGGAGATGTTGGTGGAGAACTTGTGGATGGTGGAAATGATGGTTGAGAGATGGGAATTGTGGAAATGGAAGATAATGGAATGGAAACAGATGGCGTGAAGGATGGTTGTGCAATTATGTCTTGAAGTAGTTGTTGGTATGAGGTGGATGAAGATGGTGGTTCAGTAGGGGATGAGGGAGAATCATCCATATAGGAATCATCTATAAGGTTGAAAGATGGAATGTGAGATGATGAGTCAATATCTAGGTGTGGGTATTGATGTAGAGGATGGAAGAGTTCTTCTGTGAGTTGTGGAGTTGGAGAAGGAATTGAAGTTGGAGATGGGGTAGAGATTATGATGGTGAATGTGACTGTGGTAGATGAAACAGGAGGTGGAGGAGGAGAAGAAGAAGCAGGCAAGTATTCTACAGGGGCAAAAACCTGAGGGGAAGTGACTGGAGCAGTCCTTGTGCCTGAAGTAGAAATTGCAGAGGGCCTGCTGGGCTTCACAATCTACCTGTCCTATTTTCAAAATAGAGCACAGGTGAGCCTCTTGGAGGCATTGATGTGCATCCCACTGGAAACTAGCAGTGTAGGGCATCTGTTCTGAAGAAACAGCCCTAATATCCTTCCAAAATTAACAAAATTCTTATTAATCTTCTTCTTAATCAAGTCAAAGAAAACTTCTCCCCAGTTCAGTTGTTTCTTCTCCACTAGGGCACTCATCAAGCAGAGCTGATACCTGGATATGGTATCATGAGCTGAGTGTTTGTCCAACAATACCTTCCCAACAACATCAGCTAGAAATCTGTACTCAACAGACAGATGTTTCTTCAGCAATTTGCTAGGGTTTGCTTCTGAGTGCCCCATCCTTTCAAGCACATTGGAAAACTCTTCTCCAGAAAGTTCAGCAGAGTCTTCTCCAGATTTCAATTCAAAAACCTTTGTCAAGGCAGCAGGTGTTAGGGATACCTGGGTTCCTGAGATTGTTCCAACCACTGTATTTTGATCCTGATTGTGGGCAGTATATACCCATTCCTTGATCTCATCTACAGCTAATTTGATCCTGGTAGTCATTATGGTAACGAGGTGTTGTTCTTTGAAAAGTTTAAGAATGTCCTGGAAGATTTGATCACTGTTGTTGAACGAATACATGTCGATGTCAAATCCAGCATCAAATTTCATTGCGGCCAAGATGGCGACTGAAACGGCCATTGATTACTGCAAAAAAATGAACACACAAATGACCAAGTGTAGAGAAGTTTGGAGGGAAAGAGAAAATTTGCAGGGAGTATGAAAGCGCAAAGGGAGAACGACGGCCGAAAAATAAATTTTATATTAGGGTTCGACGCAGAAAAGGAAAGATTGTTGAACTCTGTTCGACGATCTGGCTTCTAAAGGAAACTGAAAGGTCATCAACATCGTCGATCTCTGTTCGATGATATTGGAGAGCGTCGAGCTCTGTTCGACGATAGTTTAAGAAAACAAAATCGTCGAGCTCCGCACGACGATCGTTGACCTGAAAAAGATAGTTTAGCACTATCTGAGAAGCGCTGAACTCTGGTCGACGATTTCGGAAGTCGTCGATCTCCGGTCGACGATCGAGGGAAAAATCGTCGAGCGCAGTTCAGAGACCAGAAACATACTCTAGACACTAGAAAAATTAAGAAGTTTGCCTAGTCTTGGTCATTTTTATATTTTTAAAATCTTGGACATTATTTTAGACTTCCTCCATCTAACATTCCTAACTGATTCAGGAAGAAAGTATGTTTCTTTTCATCCAAGGGTTTGGTGAAAATATCTCCCCTTTGCAAATCAGTTGGGATATATTGAAGTTCAATTTTATTTTTCTCAACATTATCCCTTAGAAAGTGATACCCAAACTTCTATGTGTTTTGTCCTACTATGGAGGACTGGATTTTGCGCTATAGAAATTGCACTAGTATTATCACAAAATATTTTTGACTTCTCTAAGTTATAGTCATAGTCTAGGAGCTGATTTTGAATCCACAAGATTTGTGAACAACAACTGCCTGCAGCCATATATTTAGCTTTAACAGTTAAAGTTGACACAGATGTTTGTTTCTTGCAAAACCAGGAAACAAGTCTGTCACCAAGAAACTGACAAGTTCCACTGGTGCTTTTCCTGTCTATTCTGCATCCAGCATAATCAGCATCTGAAAATCCAGTTAAGTCAAATGCTGAATATTTTGGATACCAGAGACATAGATTTGGACAACTTTTTACATACCTAAGAATCCTTTTTACTAAGGTTAGGTGTGACTCTCTAGGGCTCACTTGGAATCTAGCACATATGCATGTAGCAAACATTATGTCAGGTCTACTAGCTGTAAGGTACAATAAAGAGCCAATCAATGCTCTATATGTTGTCTGATCAATAGGTTTCCCATATTCATCAGCATCTAATACAGCATTAGTAGGCATAGGTGTTTTCATACATAATGCTTCAGACATGCCAAATTTCTTAACCAATTCTTTTGCATACTTGGTTTGAGAAATAAATATACCTTCAGCATGTTGTTTGATTTGCAATCCTGGAAAGAAGGATAGCTCACTCATGCTACTCATTTCAAATTTAGAATGCATTAGGTTGAAAACCTTCTGCATAAATTTGAATAAGTAGAACCAAATATAATATCATCTACATAGATTTGTACTAGTAGGGTATGGGACTTATGGGTTCTAATAAAAAGAGTTTGGTCTACTATACCCCTCATAAACTCATTTTTCAGAAGAAAGCATTCTAGGGTCTCATACCATGCTCTAGGAGCTTGCTTTAGACCATATAATGCTTTATGCAATTTGAAAATATAATCAGGATGAGTTGAAGAGATAAAACCTGGGGGTTGTCTGACATAGACTTCTTCTTTGATATCTTCATTGAGAAAGGCACTCTTTACATCCATCTGGTATACTTTGAATCCTTTGTGTGCTGCATATGCTAAGAAGATTCTTATGGCCTCTAACCTTGCAACTAGTGCAAAGGTCTGGTCATAATCTATCCCTTCTTCTTGAGAGTACCCTTGAGCAACTAGCCTTGCCTTATTCCTTACAATGACTCCTTGATCATCCAACTTATTTCTGAACACCCACTTTGTTCCAATAATGGAGTGATCCTTTGGCCTTGGTACTAGTTCCCAAACTTTGTTCCTTTCAAATTGATGCAACTCTTCTTACATTGCAATGATCCAGTGTGGATCTTGCTCGGCATCTTGAATGGATTGAGGTTCAATTTGAGAAAGGAAGAAAGTGTGCATCAGGTTTTGGTTGACCTGATTTCTTGTAACGCCCCGAAACTCAAAGGAGTGAAGGGGGATGTTTTGGGCCAGTTTGGGTTCTGGCTGCAGGCACACGGCCTGGGACACGGGCATGTCCCAGGGCGTGTCAAGCCTATGTCGACACTGAGACGGGAAGTCGACACTTTGGTCTCGACATTGTGTCGAGACTGGGCACACGGCCTGCGACACGGGCGTGTCGACCCGTGTCGACACTTAGCCGCGAAGTCGACACTCTGCGTTCGACGAAGTGTTGAGACATGACACACGGCCTGCGACACATGCGTGTCGCAGGGCGTGTCAACCCGTGTCGACACTCGTCCCGGAAAGTCGACACTTTGGTCTCGACATGTGTCGAGACAAGGCACACGGCCTCGGACACGGGCGTGTCCAAGGCCGTGTCATCAGGTCGACGATCTTCGCTCGACGAAGTGTCGAGTGTCGAGACCGTGTACACGGCCTGGGGTCCAGGCGTGTTGAGGTGACACGGGTAGGGACACGGGCGTGTCCTAGAACCCGTGCAGTGCGCGGGTTATTTTCGGGGAAAAACGATGGGGGTACACGGCCGGCCACACGGCCGTGTCAGGTGGAACACGGGCGTGTCAGCTCAAACACTGGCGTGTTCAATACCCATGTGTTGTTCCAGGTGATTCGATTTTGACGGCGAATGAGGCACACGGCCCTGGACACGGGCGTGTGCCAGGCTGTGTACGGTCCAGATTGGGCATTTCAGTCCCGAATCAAAGCCGTTCGTTTCCTTATTTTGAGATCCAACGGCTGGGGTTGTTCCTGAAGGGATATACCCGGGATTTGAATTAGAAACCCTCACTTTTCTTAAGTGTTATCTTTCTAAAAACCTTAGAGAGAGAGGAGAGCCAAGGAAGGAAGAAGGAGCTAGATCCCGCCATTGGAGGAGCTCCGAAGCTCCAAATCGCGAGCCGACTTCGGATCCACGGAGGCAAAGCTAGTATGGTGCTTTTCATCCGCTTACTTTTCAATGGCGCCAAAGAGGAACGCTAGGGTAACGATCCTCATCTTGAGCATGAGTAGCTCTCTTTCTTTGCATAGGAAGCCCGCTCTCGCTAGTTTGCGGAGAGTTGGAGGCGTTCCTTCGGGTAGATATGTGAAGTCCCCGTTGTTTAGAGTCCGTAAGCGAGAATGGACATAGGCATGATGTGTGAAGCCTAACCGGACATGTTGGTCTGGATCGGTGATGTTGCATTGCATAAATGCCGGAGAAGACTCCATGCGATTCATTGTTTTTCGGGTTTTCTACGTGGTAGATTGCAACAGGGAGCCTTGGGGATTAACCCAAAGGTGCACCCGAAAAACTGGGCGGATGCGAGATCTTGCCAACTTGTTGGCCTAGGTGCCAATTAGTACATAACTGGGTTATGTAGCATCGTGCGTTCGATTCACGGGCTTCGGGGAAGCTTAACCCGTGCCGATGATATTTAAGTGTCGTGGCAAGTGAGCAACGGGTTGAGTGGGAACCGTTCCTGCGTTATGCCGAGGGCATAGAGGTCGGGTCTTCTGTCGATGACATTAAAGTGTCGTGACATAGGCTGTTGATGACATTAAAGTGTCGTAACGTTTGCCTAAAAGACCATTTTTGCTCACGAGTTATTGCCGTCCTGAAGATGGTGGTGAGTTAGCGGCTTAGACTGCGATCACCGAGAATGTGCCCTGAGAGCACGGGGCGTGTGGCCATGTGTGCCAATGCCTGTGATGCATTGAGTTGTTATATTGCTCGCTTATGCTAATGAAATGCAGGGAAGGAGCGTCGCCGCCCCGAGCTGGGGGCGGGATCGTTATAATTTGGTCAGCATTGCTGACCGTTGCCTTGTTTTGCCACCGTGCGGTGGTTTGTTGCTTGCAGGTGCAGCTGGACCAAGCGGTCAATAGCGGGCTAAAGCCCGAATGCGAAGCCGGCCCTTGAAGGCCTAATTGGAAATGTTTACTGCTTTATTCATGTGTGACCGGCCTGCGTGCCGTGGTTTGTAAAACATGTAATTTGAAGTGAAATATCTTGTAAAGCCTTAAGGCTTATTTTGGGTATTTTTGTATAACATTCCTATTTTGTATTAGTGGACATTCATGCTTTAATGCTTGGTTCTTTGGTACAACTTGTATAAAATGTTTCCGCTAGAATGCTTTGTGTAGGACGTTGATTGGTTGGATGGTTTCCATAAGTAACCACCCGGTCTATCTGTAGTATATGGCGTCGGGCCCCGGCCAGACCTACTGCTATATGCTATGCGACGGATAGGGGGTGTTACATTTCTGGTTTGCACACCAGCTGAGATGTACCCAAACACTTGGGAGATTGTATGGTCTCTTGATGTTACTAAATCAACAGGAGATGTTGATTGTTCACCAACTTCTATTGTTGTTTCCTCTGGTGGTACAACAACTGCCTCTTCAAGAAGCTTCTCTTCAAGATGTTGAATGTCTTCTTCATCTTTACTACTTTCCTCTTTTTGAATAAGTTGTAATCTGTCCAAGTCTTCAGCAAGAGAGTGTACCTGCAAAGGTTCTATGGTAGAAGTATTCTTCTCCTTGAAAGACATGTTAGATTCATCAAAAGATATATGAACATATTCTTCAATTTTAAGAGTTGATTTATTATATACCCTATAAGCTTTACTGATCATGGAGTATCCCATAAACACTCCTTCATCAGCTTTGGCTTGAAACTTTGCTAAGTATTTCTTGTCATTATTGTGAATGTAACAGATAAAAACAAAAATTCTAAAATAGTCTACTTTAGGTTTCTTCCCTTTGAGTAATTCATAGGGAGTCCTGCCCTTCAGTTTATGTATTAAACTTCTATTAAACATATAGTTGGAGGTATTCACTGTCTCTGCCCAAAAGGATAGAGGAAGGTGAGCATCTGACAACAATGTAGTGGCAGATTCAATAAGGGTTCTATTTTTCCTTTCAGTTACCCCATTTTGTTGAGGAGTTCTAGGAGCTGAGAAAGTGTGCCTGATCCCTTCACTCTGACAGAACTCTTGCATAATAAGAGACTCAAACAATGTCCCATGATCACTTCTGATTAGGGAAATGTGAGTATTGAACTCACTCTGTATGCATTTGAAAAACTCTGCATGTGAGTTATCAGACTTCTTCCTCAAAAAGAACACCCATGTGAATCTAGAGAAGTAATCTACAACCACTAAAGTGTAAGATTTCCATCCTAATCTTTGTACTGTAATGGGTCTAAAAAGATGCATGTGTAACAGGTACAAAATCCTAGGTGAATCACTCTTATTAAGTGACTTGAAATTATTTTTGGTTTGCTTGCCTAATTGACAAGCCCTGCAGAGTCCTTCCTTCTTGTAGGGGCCAGAAGGTAGTCCTCTAATAAGGTTGTCCTTGGATAGCCTAACAATGGTTCTAAGATTTATATGTCCTAATCTCTTATGCCATAACTCATTAGGTCTACAAATAGAATTAAACAGGCAAATATCTACTTCTGTTGAAAGAAATTCTACTAAATAGATGTTACCTTTCCTTTTACCTGTCAACACAGTTGTGTTGTCCTCTGATTTGATCTTGCATAAGGATTTGCTGAAAGTCACTTGTTAGCCTTCATCACATAGTTGACTGATGCTGATCAAGTTGTGCTTCAGTCCTTCCACATAGGCTACTTTATTGAATGTGACTGTGCCAATCTGGACTACACCATATCCTTTTGTTAGTCCAAAGTTTGAATCACCAAAAATTACTTTGGGTCCAAGCTTGGCTTTGAAGGTTGTGAAATTGTCCTTGTTTTCTGTCATGTGCTTTGAGCACCCACTATCCAGATACCATTGCTGGTTTGATGTTGGATAGGTCTTCACCTGCACATAAAACAATTTACTTGTTTTTGACCCAGTTTACCTTGGGCCAAGGTTGATAACCTTTGAATTCAGAAATAAAAGACATCCCTGGTTGACTCTTATAACCTTCAGGATGATATCTCCTTGGAGGTATTATCCATTCAGTATAAGGGTTAAATCTTTGGGATGAAGGACCCCTAGGTTTGGAATTTGATTTACCTTTGAAAAAGTTTCCAAAACTCTGATCTCTTCTCGACGATCGCTGAGCTGAGTTAGACGATCTTGGGTCAGATCGTCGAGCTCCGTTCGAAGATCGACTGTGGCAAAGTTCAGGGTTTAGAGATCGTCGACCTGAGTTCGATGATTTTGCCTGAGATCATTAAACTGCATTCGACGATCGTCTAGCTCCGTTCGACGATTTCTGTTGAACTCTTGTTTTCTTGGGTAAGTCACAATTCTTCCTAGCTACCTCTACAACTCCCTTACCTTTATCAGAGATAAATTTAATTGGGGTTGTTAGAAATATACATTGGCTGGATGAAGCACCCAAGCCCAGTGTACTGTTGAATCTTGAGTTCACTGTGCTTGTGATGTCCATTAGCTTGATACTTCTCCCATTAAGGGATTCTTCAAGCTTTTTGGCCTCTGATAGCTCACTTTTCAGTGAGGCTATTTGCTCCCTACAGCATTCCAACTCCTCAGAGAGTTTGAGGTTTTCTGATTTTAAGGTACTGTGTTCAGATAATTGATTTCTGAGAGAAATGATTTCCTTCTCAGATTTTATGAAGTCTAAACATAGTGCTTTAAACTCATACTTAAAGTCCTCAGAATTAAAATCAAAAAAACTTATTACCTGGTCCTCTTCAGATTGAGTCTCTGATTGTGACTCTGACTCTTCTGCATCAGAATTGTGTTGTGAGGCATTGATAGCCATCATACAGAATTCCTTTTCTTCAGCATCATCCTCATCATCACTTGAGCTGGATGAAACTTCAGATTCTTCTTCTGTCTCACTCCAAGTTTCAGCAACAAATCTCTTCCTTGTGTGTTTGTTCTTGCTGGAGGAGGGTTTGCCATTACTATTCTTCTTAAAGTCCTTGTCTTTTCTTCTTTCTTTCTTGTCCTTTCTGTCCTTGTTTTTATTTTCTGGACAGTCAGGCACAATGTGGCCTGGTTTCCTGCAACCAAAATAGATAATCTCTTTGTTATTTGATTTATCATACCTTGGCTTGTCATGCTCTCTATGTGATCTTTTCCTGAAGTCCTTTCTGGCCATTTTGTAAAATCTTTTGGCCAGTAGGCTTAGCAGCTCCTCATTGCCTGTGACTTTGTCTTCAGGCTGATCTTCAATGGTTTTGAAAGTTATTGACTTCTCTTTTCTTGTAGCTGGTGAGGCAACCGTCTGCTCTTCTTCTCTATTTTTGATGAGCAGCTCATAAGACTTGAGCTTACCCAAGAGAGCTTCAGTTATGATCTCATTGAGACTTCTGGCATTCTTGATTGGCCAGATCCTTGAGTCCCAAGTGCTTGGGAAGCACATTAGGATTTTATCATTTAGCTCAGTCAATGAGATCTCTTTATCCAAAGTTTTCAGCTCATTGACTATGAGACTGAGTCTATTATACATGTCTGCTACTGACTCAGCTTCTCCTTTCTTGAAATTCTCATATTGGGTTATGAGGTGAGATCTTCTGTCTTTTCTCTCATCAGCAGATCCGGAGATTATCTCAGATAGATTGTCCCAGATGTCCTTTGCTGAGTTGCATTCAGCTACCTTTTGGAATATCTCATCAGACATAGTCTGGGCTAGAATGTTCATAGCCTTTGCATCAGCCAATTTCCATTTCTTTATTTCTGCATCTGTTCCTGAAGGAGGTGGAACAGCACTTGTGCTTGTATTCTCTGCAAGTCTTGGACACACTGTCAAAACAGAACTGAAAATGTCATCATCAATAGAGTTCATGTACAGTCTAATCCTTGCTTTCCAAAGTGAAAACTTGGATAGATTGCACACTGGAGGTATGGTGCTAGCATAATCTTTGTTTTGGGCCATGTTTTGTGAAGAAATAATTCTAATAACAAACTTACAACAAGCAGATCTAACTGGAGGGATCTTTGGGTTCAGGTGTTAGCCTGTGCAACCACTGAGATGTGGTATTTTTAACCAACCTTGCTTTGATACCAATTGAAAGTGCAAGTTAGATCTGATATACTCTAGAGGGGGGGGGGGTGAATAGAGTATGGTGCTTGCTAAAAACGTTTTACAATAGTTGTTGTATTCCTAAGTGAATAGGGAAGAAAATGAACTAAAGTAAACACAACAACTATCTAATCAAAAAGCAATCACAAACCACCGCCAGAAAACAAAAGAAAGACAAGCAACCAGATGACACAAGGAGCTATAGTGGTTCCCCAATCAACCTGGGTACATCCACTCTTCTACCACCCTAGCTAGGAATCCACTGCAGGATGAGTTGATCAGGTGTCCTGGGCACCAATGTGCTTTTGATAATGTGCTCAAAAACCAAACTAGATTTTTTGATCAGGTGTCTTGCCACCACTGAGTTTTGACAAGGTCTTAGAAACCAACACAAACTTTTGAAGGGAGTTTGAAAAACCCTTTACAGCAGAGAGAGAGAGAGAGAGAGAGAGAGAGAGAGAGATGAGATGATCTTCTCTGTCAACAATCAGAGAGAAGATAGTGGATGTTGTCAAAGCTCCCCCTGAGATCTTGAGTTGTTCAGGAAGGTAAGCTTTGCAGTAGGGTGATAGGCCTCAGAAGAGTTGATCTCCAGCAAAAGATGATTTCAGCAACAACTGAAATGTGTGGTGTCTGGAGTCTTGAATGATGATGGCATTTGAACACTGGAATCAAAAGGGATCTGAGAATTTCAGTATGTTGATCTCCTTTTGTGATGGTTCTCTTGTATGAATTCTAATACTGAGAATATCTGCAACTCTTTCTCTTCTGTTGTTTAATTGTTGTTGTTGCAGAATATTTGTGTCAAACTCTGAGAAGAGAATGAAAAACTGATCTTTTATTCCTTAAGTCTGAATAGAATATTTCTCTGTCCAAGATAGCCGTTAGCCTGTCATAAATGACTTCCTTAACTGTATTTGTCTTCTAGAGGAAAGTCCAATAAAAACATTCCTTTGAAAATCCCTTGAAACTTGCTCCAGATTAATTGAAAATGGCTACAAGATCCTTGACATAAATGCTGAGAATAATTCCACAACTGTCTGAATTTGAATCTTGAAAAACGTCGATCTCACCAGAAAAACGTCGAACTGAGCTCCACTATCGTTGAACTGAGCTCAGAGACTGGTCTTAGACTGAAACAGAGATCGTCAATCTGAGCTCAACTAACGTCAAACTGAGCTCAGAGACAGAGAAACAAACTGGAGACAAGAACGTCGATCTGAGCTCGAAGATCGTCGAATGGAGTTCGACGACTCGTTGAAGTTGAGCTCAGAGATCGTCAAATGGAGTTTGACAATTCGTCGAAGTGAACTCAGCGATCGTCGAATGGAGTTCGACGATTCGTCGTACTGAGCTCGACGAAATGACTTAGTCTCCTGAACTGAAATCTCTGGTCTTGAGGGCAGCTTTCAAACCTAACTACTAACTCTTACACTCAATTCTAATTGACATTTAGATCTATACAAGGAGGTCAAAACATATTTCCTAAAGATATAGTGATCCTTGCCCAAATCAGTAATAGGGTGTTCCAACATTAAGCTTTTGCTATTCAGAGCAAAAGTCTGAGATGAACTTATAAGGAATAGAAAAAACTCTAAGTTTAGCTACCGCTTAATTAATTATAAGAGATCTAAATAAATATACGGTGTGTAAGAGTTAAGTCCTAAAATTATGAAGATGATTTAAATAACGCAAAAATTTTGTCCAAAAGACTTCTTAATATAATCAAATAGAAAGCAAAATTTGCAATGATTAGATTAACGAAAATAGTTTGGAATTATATGAACTTTAGCTTATAAGAGTTTTACTGGAAATAATGGAATTTATAAATTATGCTCTCAAAAAGATTTTTGAATTAATTCTAGAATCGTGAAATTGGCCAAGGGGGTTGATGTTGGTTTATGAAGAGGATTTGAAATTTGAGGTGAGGTAATTTTTTCTCGAACCTCCATTTTTTTTTCTTTTGGATTATTAGGAAAATGAAATCTTATTTTCCTAATATCATTTTTTTCTTCATAAAAATAAAAATAACCCAATGTATATGCGTGGAAGTAATGAATTTTATCCTCTTACTCCGTAACATATAATATTTTTAAATTATTGGGTGCATATGTTTACGGAATGAAATCTTATTCCCACTGACATAATATCTTTTCAGGATAATCAATTTTATCATGCCAACGAAGTCATGATAAGTAATGAGAAAAAAAAACTAGATTTTTAATTTAAAAAATTTCTGAGCACAACCTTAATAAATTGTACGTTCCAATTCTTCAGAAAACTAAATTAAACATAATTGAATTCTATAGTCGTTATTGTCTAACATAATATACGTGCTCCTATCAATGAAAAATTAGAAGTAGTGTCTAAAACGAGTTCCCTATTTTTAACAAAGCATAATGAATTCTTTAAAACTTAACCCCGGATATTTAAATTTTTCAATCAATAATTAACAAACGAATAACAAACAAATAATTAATAAAATTCACATATAAAAAAACTCAAAACAAAATTTTTGGATAGCAAGAAAATTAAGGATGATATATTTGATTTATTTGTTTCAAAACATTTTTTTGATTTTTAGAGTTTTTATCATTTTTTTAGATTTTTACGTTTTGCGAAATTTTTTTATTATTTTTTAAGTTTTGGGAATTTTTTTTTTACATTTTTTTTCAGAACATTTTATTCTATTTACAAAGATTGGGAGAAAAAGAGAAGTTATTTATAAGAATGAGAGAGAAAAGGAAGGGGGAGAGAGAGAAGATTATTTACAAAAATATTTACAATGATTTTTACAAAATTAAACTAAATATTTTTGGAATTTTTGTTTTATAATTTTTTCGGAATTTGTGTTTTATATTTTTTTGTATTCTTTTTGAAATTTTTGTAATAAAAAGAAAGGAAAAGAAATTTTTTTTTGGAATTTTCATTTTTTAATTTTTTTGTTGTTATATATTTTTTTCATATATATTTTTTAAATTTTTTGAGTGCAGAAAATAGAAGTTCGGAAAATTAAACAAGAAAACACCCCCATACTTAAATCCAACATTGTCCCCAGTTGTAACGTAAGTATGCGGAACAAATAAGAAAGGCAATAAAGAAAATAAAGAGAGGGGGGGGGGGGGGTAGAAGCATCTCTTAAAGGAGGTCGAGAAGGCGCAGTTTAGGAACCCTGCATTATTAAGAAAATAGCAAAGAAAAAGTAAAGAAAGAGCGAAAAAGATAAACATGGGGTGCCTCCCAGGAGCGCTTTGTTTATAGTCGTGTAGCGTGACTATTTTGGCGGTTTATATATCAAGGAGGGTTATGTATTCGAAATTACTGCCCACAGGATCGCCTGCTATGTATAATTTTAAGCGATGACCGTTCACTTTAAACGAGCCTTTATCCAGGTGGGAGACGAGTACAGTCCCATATGGCCAAACTTCTTCAAATTTGAAGGGGCCGGACCAACGTGATCTAAGTTTCCCGGGGAAAAGTCTAAGTCGTGAATTATATAGACGAACAAGATCGACCGGAGAAAAAGTTTTTTGGGGCTTGAGTTTTCGGTCGTGATGAAACTTAGAATGCTCCTTATAGAACTTATTGCTCTCGTAAGCGTTTGCACGTCATTCATCGAGCTCGTTTTGTTGCAGTTTTCTATTTTGGGCGGTTAAGTTATCGTCGAGATTTAAGAGTTTTAAAGCGCAAAGTGCGCGATGTTCTAATTCTACGGGGAGATGGCACGCTTTGCCGTAGACTAATCGATACGGCGTACAACCATTTGCGGTTTTGTATGCGGTACGATAAGCCCACAACACATCGTCGAGTTTGATGGACCAATCTTTTCTATTAAGTGAAACAGTTTTCTCTAATATGCGTTTTATCTCTCGATTTACTACTTCTACTTGGCCACTAGTTTGCGAGTGATAGGGGGTTGCAAGTTTGTGTGTGACGCCATATCTAGATAATGTCTTAGCCATCTGGGTGTTGCAGAAATGCGTCCCCTTATCGCTTACAATAGAGCGAGATATGCCGAAGCGAGAAAATAGTTTTTTAAGAAATGTAATGATAACTCGCGCATCGTTGGTGGGGAGAGCTTGCGCTTCCACCCACCTCGATATGTAGTCGACCGCTACTAAAATATACATATTTTTGAAAGACGGAGGTAGGGGGCAAACAAAATTTATGCCCCATAAATCGAAGACTTCGCATTCTAAAAACATGTTTTCGGGCATCTCGTCGCGACGAGAAATGTTACCCGACCGCTGACAGCTATCGCATGCGCGCACAAAATTGTGAGCATCTTTGAATAGAGTGGGCAAAAAGAATCCCGCCTCGACTGCCTTCCACGCGGTCCGGTTAGCTTGATAATGCCCACCAGCAGGACCCTCGTGGCAGTACCTAAGTATTTGCGTGCACTCCACACCCGCGACACATCTTCGGACCTCTTAGTCCGCACAGACACGAAAAAGAAAAGGGCCCTCCCAAAAGAAATATTTTAAGTCAAAAAAGAATTTCTTCTTTTGCTGGCTCGAAAAGTCTTTTGGGAGCACTCTCGCAACGAAATAGTTCGCAAAATCTGCGAACCAAGGTGGGGAAGACGAACGAGTAGTTATGGCAAGGAGGCGTTCCTCGGGGAATCTGTCATTTATGTCAGATTTGACGAGCGCTTCCGCAGCTAGATTTTCTAAGCGCGAGAGGTGATCGGCGACTAAACGTTTTGCGCCCCTCTTATCCAGGATCTTTAAATCGAACTCTTGCAAGAGTAGGATCCATCGAAGAAGGCGGGGCTTGGCGTCTGTTTTTGCTAACAAATATTTTAAGGCGGAGTGGTCGGTAAATACGATAACTTTAGATAGTGTTATATACGAGTGAAACTTATCAAAAGCAAAAACGACGGCTAAACATTCCTTTTCCGTTGTCGTGTAATTTCCTTGTGCGGAAGTGAGCTTCTTGCTATCGTAATAAATAGATGAAAATATTTGATTATAATTTGGCCAAGAACGGCACCTACGGCAATATCACTAGCGTCGCACATAATTTCGAACGGAAGGTTCCAATCAGGCGCCACTAAAATGGGTGAATTGATAAGTTTTTGTTTTATGAAATTAAAGACAGACTCGCATTCGCTATCAAAGACAAAATTTGTTTTCTTTTCCAAGAGGCCAGTAAGTGGCTTTGTTATTTTTGAAAAATCTTGAATGAAACGCCTATAAAAGCCCATGTGGCCTAAGAAACTTTTAATAGATTTAACGTTGGAAGGCGGGGAAAGTTTTTTGATAATTTCAACTTTGGCCTTATCGACCTCCATCCACTTAGACGAAATCATATGGCCGAGAACCAAACCTTCTCGAACCATAAAGTTACACTTTTCCCAATTTAAAACAAGATGCGTGTCCTCACATCGCTGAAGGAAACGATCTAAATTACGAAGACAGGATGGGAAAGAGCTTCCAAAAACAGAGAAGTCATCCATAAAGACTTCCATAATGTCTCCTACCAGCTCGCCAAAGATCGCCAGCATATATCATTGGAATGTAGCTGGTGCGTTGCACAGGCCAAATGGCATTCTTCGATATGCGAAGGTACCAAACGGGCAGGTAAAAGTTGTTTTCTCTTGATCATCGGGGGAAATGGGGATTTGGAAAAACCCCGATAATCCATCAAGAAAACAAAAATACAGATGACAGGACAAACGCACTAGAATTTGGTCTAAGAAAGGTAGTGGGAAATGATCCTTACGGGTGGCATCATTTAGTTTTCTATAATCAATGCACACCCGCCAACCCGTAACAGTACGAGTTGGAATGAGTTCATTGTGCTCATTTTCCACTACGGTAAGACCGCCCTTTTTGGGCACCACGTGAATGGGACTAACCCACATACTATCCGATATAGGATAAATAAACCCCGCATCTAATAATTTAATAATTTCGGCCTTAACGATGTATTTCATGTTTGGGTTAAGTCGTCGCTGCGTCTGAATGGTTTTGCAGCAATTATCGAGAAGGAAAATCTTATGGGTGCAGAAAGAAGGGTTAATCCCTTTTAGATCGGAAATTTGCCACACAATTGCATGGCAATGTTTATGCAAAACTCCCAATAAATCGGAAGTCTCTGATTTGCTCAAATGCGAAGAAATGATAACGAGAAGGGTATCATCTTTTCCCAAAAAGATGTATTTGAGTGAATCGGGTAGGGGTTTGAGATCTAGGATGGGCGGTTCTTCTAGGGAGGTTTTAATTCCTATGTCTTTCTTACCAATTGGTTCGAAAGACAAGTCTATAGTGGTATCCTCATCGCATTTAAAATTTTTGAGCGTAAAAATATCGTCATTTAAAAAAGTAAACTCGAAAATAGGGGAAGAACAATCTCCGGGATAGGTGTCTAAATTATAACAAAAGTCATTGCTCGATGACGAGTCTCCTATGGAGGGATTAATAGAGAAAGTAACTTCGTCATCTCCTACCCGGAGGAGGAGACGACCGCTACTTACATCAATTAATGCGTGGGAGGTGGCGAGAAAAGGGCGACCGAGTTAATTGGTACACCGGTGTCCTTGATGTCCAAGATGACGAAGTCTACCTGAAAGATAAACTTATCAACTCGGACAAGTACGTCCTCCACTACCCCGATGGGAAACTTAACCGAGCGATCCTCAAGTTGGATTCGCATTTTAGTAGGGGCCAGAGTCCCCAAACCTCATTTTTGAAAGAGCGAGAACGACATCAAATTAATGCTCGCGCCTAAATCTGCAAGACCGTATTTTACGAATATATTGCCAAAAAGGAACGGGATGGAAAACCGTCCCGGGTCATTTCTTTTAAGGGGCAATTTAATCGTAATAGTCGCTGAGCAGTTTGCATTCTGAGAAATATGCGAAATATTTTCTAATTTTTGTTTATTGGAAAGGAGTTGTTTTAAGTATTTCACATATTTAGGCATCTGTGAGATTGCATCGCAGAATGGAACATTAATATGAATTTGTTTTAATAATAAAATAAATTTTTTGTATTGCGCGTCCTTATGCTCACTATCGAGCTTGTGTGGATATGGCAAGGGCGGTTTAATAATTTTTTCATTTAAAATTTGTAAAGGCAGTGTAATCGAAGAAGGGGGAAGAGGGGTCGGAGGTGAAATATGTACCTGCGGATCGGTCCGTTTTGGATCGATCACCTCTTTTCCACTACGGAGGGTTATAGCGTTGATATTCTCCCGCGAATTTGGCTCCGTGTTTCCCAGCAATGCCCCGAGCGCGCGCTCGGACATCATTCGCGCTAGATGTCCAACCTGGAGTTCTAAGTTTTTTAGCGATCTAGTGATGTTCCGGATATTTGACTCGTTGGACGCTATATATTTAGAAAAATTCTCCTCCATCGGGGAGGGTTTTGTAAGAGGGGGAGGCGGCAGAAATCCGAGAGCGAAAGAATTGGGCGGGAGCTGCACATTATTCGCATTGCTCCATGAGAAGTTGGGGTGGTTCCTCCAACCCGGATTATAGTTGTTGTTATAAGGGTTATTGTTAGGGTTGAATGAAGGTCGCCCAGCATTTCCCACGTAGTCTACGAATTTATTAACTACGCCGGCATTAGGGGGAATCGCCCTAGGTGGAGTGGTGGAGGCAGCAGACATCTCCGCCACCTGCTTCGTCAGCCTTTCAACTTGAAGGGCTAAGTGGGCAGTGGTATCCACTTCGAAGAGGTCGGCATCCTGCTTGGGACGTCCCCGCGGGACGTTCCATTGGTAGGCGTTCATAGCCATCTCTTCAATAAGAGCTTGGGCAGCCTCGGGGGTCTTATTATTCAAGGTACCCCCGGCAGCCGTGTCAATCATTTGATGTGTCTGATAGTTAAGCCCATTGTAGAAGATTTGGACCTGCAACCACGCAAGCAGCGCGTGGGGTAGACACTTGCGGAGGAATTTTTTAAAGCGCTCCCAAGTCTCAAATAGAGACTCGGAATCATTCTACACGAACGAAGAAATGTCTGCCCGCAACTTTGCAGTTTTGGCGGGCGGAAAATACTTCGTTAAGAACCGTTCCGCAAGCTCGGCCCAGGTGGTGATACATCCTCGTGGGAGGAAATTAAACCACGCCTTAGCTTTGGATCTGAGGGAGAATGGAAAAAGGCACAAACGAATGGCGTCATCAATGACGCCATTAATTTTAAAGGTATCACAGATTTCAAAAACTAGACAAATGAACGTTCGGGTCCTCATCTGGCAGTCCATCGAACTGCACAGCATTTTGGATCATTTGGATAATGCTCGATTTGATCTCAAAATTATTGTTCGCCACTGTTGGGAGAACAATACTGGACCCAGTATCATCCAAATTCGGCCGGGCATAATATGACATTGTACGCTCGACGGCCGCGTTCGGATTGGGGTCGGTCATAGCAACGACAGAGGGTTCTCCGACGGATTCTTCGGGATCCAAAGAGGGATTTCGGCTTTGAGACCGAATACGCGCAAGGGAGTGTTCTATCTCAGGATCAAAATCCAAATTTTCGAACTCCGAAGGTTGTCCACTGGTCATACACCCTAAAATATAAATTAGAAAATTAACTTTGTTGTTTTTTTTTATTTTGAAGAAACATTTTTAAGTTTTTTTTAGTTTTTTTAGAAATATAGGTAAAAGTAATAGACTTTGGATTCGAAATAACAACTCAAAGATTGTCTCCGGCAATGACGCCAAAAACTTGATGGCCCGCGAACAGACTCTTATGTGGGTGGTTGGTTTGATGAGTCGATCGCCGCGGGCTTACTAAGGGAGGCAAGTGTACCTCTCGCAAGTAATACAGAATATTCTGGAGAATATCTAGATCGTAAATTTCCCGGGAACGGGTTGATTATCCCTACTGCTCCGAAAGCACTATTATTTTACCGAAATAGTAAGTTGTTGATTTTAACTAAAATAGGACGAAAATAGATAAAGATTAAAGTCGATGAAGAGATAACACTCGGTATCGAATTACATTAGGATTAAAATAGATTTGACTAACTAGAGATCTAAAGTTTCAATTTAATTAAAGCGGAAACTTGGCCATTGAGGTTCCAAAAGTATGACCTCAGTTATCTCTAGGAATATCGCTCACTTGGACCTTAAGGCTATTCGACCGGGCTCTCGTCCGACGAAGGATTCCTCTTAATGCTCGCAGTATGCTAAGGACCCCGCTATTGGGTGGGGAACCCAATCTTGTAGAGTTAGCGCGCCTCCTCTCTCGAGGTTTAGTGCGGAACTCTCTTTATCCAGGAGTGATCAGTCCATACGCACGGCCTCTCAGCTACTAGCGTATGGATAACGGAAATAGAGCTCACACATCGATATGTGGCTCTATGCATCGTTAACTCGGGGTAAACCTTAAGTTTTTAATTAAATAGAAAAATAAGACCTTTAGTTATTTAAAACATTTTTTTTATATCCCAATGCTCTTCGATACCGAGGGCTAAAAGTGATTCGCCACTCATCGCAATGGGGATAGCTTATGAGTTTGGTTAGGCGAGCGTTCTAATCTATTCGCTGGTTATAAAGAGAATAAGAAGAAAAGCAAGACAACCTAATATTAGAAAAGTTATTACAAATAAACACACCCGCACTCATCCAAACACATAATAAAGAGACAGAAATAAAACTAAGTTACAAGTAAGAGAAAATTGCGTAATTGAAATTGCAAGTCCCACTCAAACGAGTGGGTGAGAAATATAAGCTGAAAATTTGCAAGTCCTACTCAAACGAGTATGACTGAAATGAAAGCGAGTTCTATCCAAACGAGTAGGCGGAAATAAATGCGATTACAATTTTTTCTCAAATATTTACCGGGAAATAAAGACATGCAATTTAACTCTTAACGAGTAGGCAAAAATAAATGCGAGTACAAGTCCTACTCAAATATTTACAGGGAAATAAAGTCCGGCCATTTAACTCCTAGCGAGTAGGTGGAAGATAAAAACCTACCATTTAACTCAAATAAGTAGGCGGTAAATAAATGCTGAAGCTTACAATTCCTACTCAAACGAGTAGGAGGGAAATAAAGTCCGGCCATTTAACTCCTAGCGAGTAGGCAGAAGATAAAAACAACAAGTCTTACTTAAATAAAGTCCAGCCATTTAACTCAAATGAGTAGGCGGAAAATAGAAACCTGCCATTTAACTCAAATGAGTAGGCGGTCAATAAAAACACACACATTTGCTGAAATTAAAACACACACACACACACACACACACACACACACACACACACGAAAGAAAATGTGATACTCACACTGCAGAAAGTAAATACTCACACTTGCAAATTCTACTCAAATGAGTAGGTGAAAAATTAAAGACACGTCATTTAACTCTTAACGAGTAAGCGGAAATAAATGCGCACACGCACACACTCTACATAACTGGAGAAAGCAATGAAACTTATCTCATACACGCACGCACGCAGGCGAAAAATTAAGAAAAACAAAGTTATCGAAAAATTAAAACAACTGCATTTCTACCGCTAGAATCCGTAGAAATGCATAAAAAGTTGAAATAAAAATTGTTTGAGCAAAGAGTTTTCAAATTAAGGTGAAAAAAGCAAGTGCTTGAAAAATTAAAACGTTTGCATTTTTACCGTTAGATTTTGATAGAAATGCATAAAAAGTGGAAATAAAAATTGTTTGAGCAAAAATTTTTTTACGTATTTGCTAAAATCAAAGTTGTTGAAAAACTAAAATTACGCATTATGCATTCTTATAGCTTTGTAAAACGATTTAAAAAGTTGAGGAAAGCTAAAAAGAAGCAATCGTTTTAAAATCAAAACTAAGAAAAATCTAAGTTAAGAGGAATGAAAAACACTTTTTTTATCGTTTTACAAGTTGATAAGAATGAATATGGAAGCATAAAATCCTAAGTCTAACCAATTTTAAAGAGTATGATAAGGAAAACGGCTATAATAACGGCTAGAAATTTTGATAAAAATGAAAGTATAACAAAAAGTTTTTCGATTTAAAACATAAATTTCGCAATTTTAACTCATACACGCACACACGCCATATGAAAATGAAAACATAAATACATAAGATTGGTGAAAAGGAGGTCATCAGAGACATTTCAGAACATGTAAGGATGAAAAACTAACGATTTTTATTACAAAAGAATTTGATTACAATAGCCTAAACAAAAAAAACTTAAGAAGGAGGGGAGGGGGGGGGGGGGTTCCTTACATAGCACTAAAGCAAGCTCCAAACGGCAGCCCTTGTCAATAAAATGGTTCAAAAATTTGGAACCCTTAACTCATACAATAGCTAGCCTTTTATAGGCAAAATTTTCCAAGTACACGCCCTTTGACATGGGCGTGTCCGGGGGCATGTCACTACTATTCAAATGGCGGCTGGTGATTCAACTGGAGATTTGACATTGCAGCTGAAAACGCGGCGGTCACGCCCCCGGTCATGGGCGTGACAGTGGGCGTGTCGACACTATTCATCATCTAATTTCGCCGATTTGATGGCGTTGTTGACTTCGGGAGGTCCACGTGGAATTCACGCCCCATGTCACTGGCGTGACGGTGGGCGTATTGAGGAGGTTGAAGTGGGCGCCAATGGCGGTTTGTCGGGCCAGGTGGAAGAGTACACACCCGTGTGGCATCTTGACATGGGCGTGTCGGGGAGTGTCGACGAACGTCGAGCGGAAAATCGTCGAGCTAGAGCCTTGATCGTTGATCGGGACTGACATGGGCGTGTCAGGTCATGGGACACGGGCGTGTCCTTGTCGGGTCGACGAACGTCGAGCGCAAATCGTCGAGCGCTTTGACACGGGTTAGGTCACGGTCATGTCACATTTGACACGACCGTGTGATAGGGCGTGTCACACATTTCTTCAGAAAATTGTTGATTCCAATGGATTTTGATGTGTCACGCCTAAGTCACGGGCGTGACCAACAGTACACGGGCGTGACACATGATTTTTCTGGCAAAATTCTGAAAATTTCTGAAAAATAAAATAAACTAAGTTAGCAGAATATATATAATAAAAGGAGCATTTTATTAAAGAAATTTAACTTAAAACAACAAAAGAAAATGAAAATTACTTAAATAATGTACATAAAAATAGGTATATTTACAACTTATCATCAACTTAGCCAAGGTCAAGCTTAACCCTAGTTAGGACAAATTGCCCTATTGGACCTAAGTAGTTGACACCAAGCCACAAGTGGCCATGGGTGGTGGCAAGGGAACCAAGTTACTAAGTTGACCAGTCCACCCACTTAGTTGACCAAGTCAACACCCAAAAGTCAAACTTGGTCAAACCAAGCTTAAATGGGGAGGAAGGCTAAGCCCAACTCCAATTCAATTGGCCTAGTCCCAATTATGGTGGCCCACTATTCCTAACACGTAGAAATCAGCTAAAAAATTACTAAAATTCTGGAGATGATGACTAGGAGAGAGAAATGGGGTTTCATTCAAGGGAGGAGAGAGAAAGAGGGAGAAATTAATGATGAATGCAAAGAGGCTACCCCTCCCCCTTCCCTAAGCCACATTTCATCTCCTCTGACCTTTGGTAGGAGGTTGCCATCAATTCCAACCAGGCCAGCACATGAAGGGGCATCAATCCACCATGGCCGAACATCCCCCCTTCATGTCCATTGATGGCTATTCAAGTGCAGCCTTTTCCACTCCCCAAAACAACCCCTTAATCAGTTTTAAAAGCTCTCAAGCAATTAAAACAAAACTTTACATCACTAGTTTAGGAGGAGAATTTGGGATTCAGCAAGGAAAAAGCTTGGAGACGTCGGCCATGGCACACCACCACCACACATGCCACCAAGCTCGCATGCAGGTCTAATCCTTCTCCCTCTCTCTTGTGCTAGATCTTTAGATCATTAGGTGGAGGAATCGGGCTCAATTGATCCCGATCAGTGAGGAGAAAACCTGATTTTTCATGAAAGTACAACCTATCGGGTTCACTGGAAACAGACCCTTCGGCGACTGTGCCGCCGCCAGGCGATAACCACCACCTCAACGGAGGTGGTGGTGGCAGTGGTCGGCCAGGTAGGCAGCAGCGTGGCAAGGATTTAGAGCTAGAATGTCTCCGGGAAGAAACAATCTAGGTCGTAGGCTCATCGGGGATGATGCTTGTGTGTCGCTGGATCTGGATTGACCCGATAAGTGCAGGCCAGTGCATACTATTATACATATAATAAATATTTCTGTCATATATTTACAACCATTTTTTTAAATATTAAAAATACCTAAAGTCATTTACTAAAAATATGTCAAATATATAAAACCTAGCCCTCTATGTCTAGTTTAATACAAAATTGAAATCAACCCTTTTGGACATTAGATTTCCCTCAGCACACTTTTTGGTGCAATGTATCCAAAGTGTTGGGAATTGTTCCCTACAATGTTCCTCAGGATTTGAAGGGGCGTCACCAATCAAGCTAAGGAGCATAATGTATTTGATGTGTACCCTAGTTCATGCATGTAGGTAGTCCATGATTGGACAGGTGAAGAAAATGAGTTTTGGCAGTAAACACCAATTTTGTCGAGCTCAACTTGAAGTTCGTCGAGCTCAGCAAGCTGGTCATCGAGCTCTACTCAACATTCAGTGGGATAAGCACAAGAGTTCAGGTTTCAACTTTCGTCGAGCTCAGCTTACAAATCGTCAAACTCAGCACAACACTTGTTAAGCTAAAGTCAGAAAAATCAACTAAGGCAAAAAGCATTGAGTCCGCTAAGAAGAAGGCGTTGAGACCACTGAGAAGACTAAAGTTAGTCGAGCTCAGCCCTTAGATTGTCAAACGCAGTTAAAGCCAGAAAATCTCTCTAAGGCAAAAGCACTGAGATAGCTGAGATAGCTGAGAAGATAGCGTTGAGACGACTGAGATAGCTGAGACAGCTGAGAAGATAGCGTTGAGACTGCTGAGACAACAAAGACAAAACTGGCTGGATTTCTCTAAGTCCAAAAGAGTTGAGTGAAGCAGATTCACTCAACGCTTCTAATAAAGCAGGAAATGCTGAGACAGTTAAAAGCAAGAAACCACTGAGACGGCTATGAAGATACCACTGAGACAGAAACTTGTCTCAGCTAAGAAGAAGAAAGCGCTGAGACAAAGGCATGTCTCAGCTAATAATAAAAAACCATTGAGACCATTGAGACAAAACCGCTGAGACAAAGCCAGGGAAATTTCTAAGTCTAGAAGCACTGAAAACCAAGGTTGATGGCGTTAAGTGTCATAACATCACTCAACTCTTGATGGAATTATGGAAAATTTTCTAAGTCCAGATGTTGATTGTAACGCCCCGAAACTCAAAAGAGCGACGAGGGACGTTTTGGGCCAGCTTTGGGTTCTGGCTGCAGGCACACGGCCTGGGAAACGGGCGTGTCCCAGGGCGTGTCAAGCTTGTGTCGACACTCAGCCGAGAAGTAGACATTTTGATCTCAACATTGTGTCGAGACTGGGCACACGGTCTGCGACACGGGCGTGTCGCAGGGCGTGTCGACCCGTGTCAACACTTAGCCCGCAAAGTCGACACTCTGCGTTCGACGAAGTGTCGAGACATGGCACACGGTCTGCGACACGGGCGTGTCGCAGGGCGTGTCGACCCGTGTCGACACTCATCCCGGGGAGTCGACATTTTGCTCGATGTTGTGTCGAGACAAGGCACACGGCCTAGGACACGGGCATGTCCAAGTCCGTGTCGTCAGGTCGACGATCTTCGCTCGACGAAGTGTCGAGTGTCGAGACCGTATACACGGCCTGGATCCCAGGCGTGTTGAGGTGACACGGGCAAGGGCACGGGCGTGTCCTAGAACCCGTGCAGTGCTCGGGTTGTTTTTAGTGAAAAACGATGGGGGTACACGGCCGGCATCACGGCCGTGTCAGGTGGAACACGGGCATGTCAGGTCGAACACAGGCATGTTCGATACCCGTGTGTTGTTCCAGGCGAGCCGATTTTGATGGCGAAAATAGGCACACGGCCCTGGACACGGGCGTGTGCCAGGCCGTGTGCGGTCCAGATTGGGCATTTCAGTCCCGAATCAAAGCCGTCCATTTCTTTAATTGATGATCCAACGGCTAGGGGTTGTTCCTGAAGGGATATACCCGGGATTGGGCCTTAGAAACCCTCACTTTTCATGAGTGGTTGTCTTTCTAAATCTTAGAAAGAGAGGAGAGCCAAGGAAGGAAGAAGAAGCTAGATCCGGCCATTGGAGGAGCTTCGAAGCTCCAAATCGCGAGCCGACTCCGAATCCACATAGGCAAAGCTAGTGCGGTGCTTTTCATCCTCTTACTTTTCCATGGCGCCAAAGAGGAACGCTAGGGTAACGATTCTCTTCTTGAGCATGAGTAGCTCTCCTTATTTGCATAGGAAGCCCGCTCTCGCGAGTTTGCGGTGAGTTGGAGGCGTTCCTTTAGGTAGATATGTGAAGTCCCTGTTGTTTAGAGTCCGTAAGCGAGAACGGACATAGGCATGATTTGTGAAGCCTACCCGGACATGTTGGTCTGGATCGGTGATGTTGCATTGCATAATGTCGGAGAAGACTCCGTGCTATTGGTTGTTTTTCGGGTTTTCTACACGGTAGATTGCAACAGAGAGCCTTGGGGATTAACCCAAAGGTGCACCCGGAAAATTGGGCGGATGCGTGATCTTGCCAACTTGGTGGCCTGAGAGCCAACTTGAACATAACCGGGTTATGTGAATTGTGATAGAAATGGGACTCGGGGGAAGTTTGACCCGCGCAAATGGCTTAAATTGTCGTTGCGATGTGAGCACGGGTTAGATGGAACCGTACCCGTTCTATATCGTTCGGTTAAAGAGATCTAAGGGTACGTGGCACTTACAGTTGGCATAGATTAGGGTCTTCGGCGGTCAATGGCTTAAATTGTCGTGACCCAGGCCAAGAGGACAAAATGCTCATAGGTTTGGCCGTCAAAGTGGCGGTGGTGAGTCCAGAATGTCTATGGCTTTAATTGACGTGACGTCGACCGGTTCATCGAGAATGTGTCCTGAGAGCACGGGGCGTGTGGCCGTGCGAGCCAACATCTGTGATGAAGTGAAAATATTATATTGCTCGCTTATGCTAATGAAATGCAGGGAAGGAGCATCGCCGCCCCGAGTTGGGGGCGGGATCGTTATAATTTGGTCAGCATTGCTGACCGTTGCCTTGTTTTGCAACCGTGCGGTGGTTTGTTGCTTGCAGGTGCTGTTGGACCAAGCAGTCAATAGTGGGCTAAAGCCCTTTTTGCAAAGCCGGCCCTCGAAGGCCTAATTGGAGTGTTTACTGTTTTACTTCATGTATGACCGGCCTGCGTGCCGAGGTTTGTAAAACATGTAATATGAAGTGAACAATTTTTGTAAGGCCTTAAGGCTTGTACTGGTGTATTTATAACATTCTTATTTGGTATTAGTGGACATTCATGCTTTAGTGTTGGGTTCTATATTGCAACTTTTATAAAACTGCTTCCGCTAGAATGCTCTGTATAGGACGTTATGATTGGTTGGATGGTTTCCATGAGTAACCACCCGGTCTGTCTGTGGCATACGGCATCGGGCCCGGCCGGACCTACTGCTATATGCTATGCGACGGATAGGGGTGTTACAATTTGGTATCAGACTACTGATTTTGGTCGGGCTTGAATTGAATTCGTGGGCGAATTCTTTTTAAGGGTTGGTGAGCACCTTGTGTGCGTCATCGTTATAACAGTAAAAGAACCCATGAATATCCACTTAGGAATGAAAATACATGTGTTTGAGGAACCTGCGTGTTCCTATAATTGTTGTTTGCAATTTTATTTGGACGTTTAACGGTGTTTTGTACCACTATAGGTGACCAGAAGTGGTGTTGGCCCGTCGGAATGTCGAGTTTCTGAGGCTAGCAGTGCACCAGATGTTGCTCTTGCAACACCTCTATCAGTTGAGAACATACGATTAGTGGCCGAAGCGGTGTTGTCCGTGATAAATGCGCAACCTGCAAGGCAAACGCAGCAGCCCGCTCCTGCAATGGAGCAGGAACCTCTTCAAGAGGCTGAGCCGAGGAGAGTGGAGCAAGTGGTTGTGGAACCGGTGGTGCCAAGGAGGGCAACCGAGAGACAGCTTAAGCATGTTATGAGCTTTAATCCTCCTGTATTCTCGGGGTTGGGAACCCCATCTCAAGCTGAAGACTTACTCTCCAGGGTGAAGAGTGTCATGACAGCAACGGATACAGAGGAGTGGCAAATGACCACCAATGCTACGTTCCTTTTGGACAGTGAAGCGAGATTATGGTGGGAAGGTTTGGAACTGCATCATTTGAGAGGTAGGCAACTTGTTGATGTCTCGATGGAGGAGTTCTCGAGATTGTTCTTAGCTCGATACCTCCCTTCGACGCAGAAGATAGCGTTGGAGAATGAGTTTCTGAAGTTGGTTCAGGGTGAGAGGAGCGTGGATGAATATCTCCACGATTTTACTCGTTTGAGTCGATATGCTAGCTCCACCATCGCGGATGAGGAGCGCAAAACGAATCGATTCTACAAAGGCTTGAGAGATGAGTTGAGATTACTACTCTCGGGGCCGATGACGCAGGATTTCTTAACCTTGGTCAATACTGCCCGGTCCTTGGAGAAGGACATGAAGAATGTACAAGCAAAGAAAAGCTTGGGTGAGAAGAAATCTGAATTCAAAGTGCCGACTACTTCAAAGTCCGGCTATCGGAGGTCTTTCAAGAAGCATAGGACTACGGGTCCAGCTCCATCTGGTGCTTCTAGGGCGACTACGAGTCGGACCCCGGGTGCGTGTTTTACTTGTGGAAAGACGGGGCACTTTGCCCGTGACTGTTACAGCGTACGTCCTAAGTCCGAGAGAATGTCGGGAGCGACTTATGAAGAGAAGGGCAAGGCGGTGGAGTCGACCGTCCGGCCCAACCAAGGGTGTATAATCTTGGCCAACAGGAGGCCATCAAACAGGCTGATGTGGTGACAGGTACAGTTTAATTTATAGCAAGTCAATTTCTTTAAATACTTGTTATGTACATGTTACCTTACCACTGCTTGTTTAGGATTTGTTTTGATTTGTGAAAATCCGGCAAGAGCACTCTTGGATACGGGAGCTTCACACTCCTTCTTGTCCGAGGGATTTATATCACGCATCGGAGTCCCTTCTTCTATGGCGAAGGATAAGTTGGATGTGTTGTTGCCCAATGGGTATTTGATGGGCGCGGATAGGATCTGCGATGCTAAGATTCGTATTGGGAATCAGGAGTTCGACCTGCAGGCATCTTTACTTTCGTTGGTGGAGTTCGACGTTATATTTGGCATGGACTGGCTCTCGGAGCAGCAAGCTTATATTGACTGCGGTCGCAAAGAAGTCAAGCTGGGAGCAAGTCATGAGACGACTTTTACGGGCTTAAAGGGGTCGAGCAAGATGTTGATGTCTGCTCTTCAGGTGGTGAAGGCGGTTCGTGCCGGTGCATAACTGTTCTTTACACTAGTGGAGGTTACAAAGCCGAAGCCTGCTTTGGATTGTATTTCAGTGGTATTGGAATACCCTGATGTGTTCCCCGCATATCTTCCTGGAGCCCCGCCTCAACGGGAGATAGATTTTATGATTGAGCTAGTGCTAGGTGCAAAGCCTGTGCCACGATCTCCTTATCGGCTAGCGCCTAAGGAAATGGCGGAGCTGAAAGTTCAACTGCAAGAGTTGTTGGAGCAAGTGTATGTGCGCCCGAGTTCTTCGCCTTGGAGCGCGCCGGTCCTCTTCATTAAGAAGAAGGACGGAAGCTTGAGGCTATGTATTGATTATCGGGAGCTCAACAAGCTGACGGAGAAGAATAAGTACCGATCCCCCGGAATGATGATCTTTTTGATCAGTTAGTCGGGTCGACGGTGTACTCGAAGTTGGATCTCAAGGCTGGGTACTATCAGCTGCGAATAAGGGAGAGTGATATCTCGAAGACAGCGTTTAGTATGAGATACGGGCATTATGAGTTTACGGTCATGCCGTTTGGGATGACTAATGCGCCGTCAGTGTTCATGGATTTGATGAACAGGACTTTCAGGGAGTACTTGGACCATTTTGTGATCGTATTCATCGATGATATTTTGGTGTACTCGCAAAGTGAGGAAGATCACTCCAAGCATCTTCATTTGGTTTTGGAGACGCTAAGGAGGAATCAACCGTATGCGAAGTTCTCGAAGTGCGAGTTTTGGTTATCCTCAGTGGCGTTCCTCGGTCATATAGTAAGTGGAGAGGGTATTGTTGTGGATCTGGCGAAGATCGTTATGATACAAGAGTGGCCTGAGCTTGCTACAGTAGTGGAAGTCCAGAGCTTTCTGGGGCTTGCCGGCTATTATAGGTGCTTCGTAGAGAACTTCTCGCAGATAGCGTTACCTCTCACTACTTTGACAAGGAAGGAGCCTGAGTTCGTTTGGACGCCAGAGTGCGAGCGAGCTTTTGAGGAGTTGAAGTGTCGGTTTACCACGGCGCCTGTGCTGAGTTCACCATGTGGGACAGAAGGCTATGAGATTTATAGTGATGCTTCGGGCAGCGGTTTGGGTTGCGTGCTACCGCAACACGGAAGTGTAATAGCTTATGGCTCGAGACAGCTAAAAGTGCATGAAAGGAACTATCCGGTCCATGACTTGGAGTTAGCGGCCGTGATTTTTGTCTTGAAGCTGTGGAGACACTATTTGTACGGTGTGAAGATTGATATCTACACCGATCACAAGAGCCTGAAGTATCTGATTGATCAGAAGGATCTAAATATGCGACAACGTAGATGGATGGAGTTCCTGGGGGACTATACATTCAAGATCCACTACGTGCCTGGTAAAGGGAATGCGGTTGCGGACGCGTTGAGTCGCCGAGCCCCATCTCAAGCCAATTGGCTATCGGTGCATGATGAGCGGTTGGTGCGGGAGTTGGAGGCATTGGAGATTGTTTGTATGGATAAGCAATTATGTGCTGAAGCAGTTCTGAATTGAACTGAAGTCCAATATGACCTGGCTGATCGGATTCGGCAGGCTTTGGATATGGATGTTCATATGAAGCAGTTCATGGTTGTAACACCCCAGTTTTGCAAGAGAGTCAGTGTGCGGTTCTGGAAAAATTTTGGGTTTCTGGCAGGAGGCACACGGCCTGCGACACGGGCATGTCGCAGGGCGTGTCGAGGCCGTGTCGACACTCGGCCCAAGTGTCGACACTTTCGCTCGACAAAGTGTCGAGAGTGGGGCACACGTCCTGCGACACGGGCGTGTCGCAGGGCATGTCGAGGCCGTGTCGACACTCAGCCCAAGTGTCGACACTTTCGCTCGACGAGTGTCGAGACTGGGGTACACGGCCTGTGACACGGGCGTGTCACAGGGCGTGTCCCGCTTGGTCGACGATCTTCGCTCGACATTTTCCGCGGTGTCGACACAAAACCTGTCGTCGGGTGTCGAGACTTGGCACACGGCTTGGGACACGGGCGTGTCCCAGGCCGTGTCACCTCTCGGGTTGGTTTCGGGGCCGTGTCGTTGGAGGCACACGGCCGGCCACACGGCCGTGTCACTGGGGACACGGGCGTGTCGGATTGAACACGGGCGTGTTGGATGCCCGTGTGCGGTTCCAGGCGCGTCGATTAGAGACGGCGAATGAGGCACACGGCCCTGGACACGGGCGTGTGCCAGGCCGTGTTCGGCCCAGTTTTTCCTTTTTTCCAGGCGAATCGTGGCCATTCTTTTCTGGTTTTGGGATCTAACGGTTCAGGCCATCTCTTGGGAAGTTAAGTCCGATTTTAGGGTTGCAGACCCTCATTGTTTTCTAAGTCTTCTCTTTCTAAGTTCTTGAGAGAAGCTAGAGCGAGGAGGAAGAAGAAGAAGGTCTTGGGCTGTAGGAAGGGTTTTAGTGCTCCAAATCGCGAGCCGAGTCCGGATCCGTGAAGCTTAGATCGTTGCGAAGATTTCCATCCGACCATTTTTGCCATGGCAAGGAAGAGGAGTCAGAAGGTAACGACACCTCTCCTCTCAGTCTTAGGATGCATGTCTTAGCATCATTTATTCTCTTTCTTTCTAGTTTTTGGGCACCAAACTATCAAATGAGAGGGGTTTTTGTTTGCCAAGGTTCAAGAGGAATCTCCGGGTTGATTGAGTCCGTCCCCGGCATATCTTGCATTAGAGATCCGCTTCGCTAGTGGATTAGGCATGGTGGGTGAAGCCGTAGTCGCGACCGGTAGTCCGACTCGGTGATGTTGCATACGAACTTAGGGATTTGTAGAGATTCCGTTGCGGCAAGAAGCCGCTTTTGATGTGGTGGTGATTCCCTTTTGTTTGAAAGAGTACGTGTGGTCGGAACCGGACAAGGTTAGCTCCTCGTGGCGGTAGATGGTTTCCTTGAGGGACAAGGTTAGCTCCGTATGAGTTGGAGATGGTTTCCTTGGTGGACAAGGTTAGCTCCGCACGAGTTGGAGATGGTTACCTTGGTGCGCGGGAACGCTGCAGTACAAATGAGGGATTAGGGTGATTTTAGTCTTGGATTGTGATGTGCCAAGGCGTGGCTATGTCTCCGTGGTCGGCTGGCTATCCCGTGACATGTGCGTCATGTGTGGAGAGTGTCCCGGCGAGACTAGTCCCCTTCTGTGAGACTGACGAGAATGCCAATCTTGGGGCAAGCCGGGGCAATGAGGCCATGAGCGGGTGGGGTCCAGCAAGGCTTCTTAGAATTGGTCAGTCTGTGTTTATTGGAATCCTGACATGAGACGTCAGAGCTTGCAGGCAAGCCCGGGGCTACGCCCACGAGTGGGTGGGGCCTTGGCAAGAATTCCATGTGGCGGCATGTGCGCCATTTGAGGGAGTGGTGTCTCCCTCATTGTTTGCGGCTTTATGCCAATGGGGAAATGTGAGTACCCAAATGATGTGATGTTGTGCTAGATGCATGATGAATTGTAAATATACCTATTTTTGTGTACATTAATTTAGTTGTTTTCATTTATTTTTGTCGTTTTTACTTATTTTTATTCAATAAAATGCTCCTATTTTTGTAAATATTATACTAACTTATTTTATTTTATTTTTCAGGAAAAAATGAAAATCTGCCAAAAAATTGACATGTCACGCCCGTGACAAATTGGTCACGCCCGTGACCATGGCGTGACACGTCAAAAACCGTGAAATCTGCAATTTTGAAGTGCAAAGCTTGACACGCCCGGGGTCACGCCCGTGTCACCCGACACGGGGCGTGACCACAGCCCGTGACACTCCACTCAACGATTTCATCTCGACGAGCGTCGAGTGTTGACACCAGCCGACACGCCCAGAGTCACGCCCGTGACCTGGGGCGTGACCTTTCCAGCTAGCTCGGCAAGACCTGCCCGAAGACTTTCGGCGCGCACCGCGCCCAGATCCACCTGCTTGACACGCCCAGCATCACGCCCGTGACCTGGGGCGTGACCACTGCGAGACCGACACGTGTCCAGCCTGAAGTCCACTTTCCCGTCAAATCGCCGGCCGCCTTCCAAATAGTACTGTCACGCCCCCTGTCACGCCCGTGACCAAGGGCGTGACCCATGTAAATTTTTTCTATAAATTCAGAGGTTCTGCTCTGGATTTCTGTTCCCCTTTTGGGTTCCATTTTGTAAGGGGAGGTGCTGCGTAGATGGATTTCCAACCTATGGAATGTGGTTTTCTCTTTCTCTCTCTCTTTTATTTTTGTACTAGCCTTGTAATAGTTTTTTTTTTGACATAATAAAAATGTAGTTTTCTTTCTCATTTCTATGTTTTGGACTTCATCTATGCGCCCACCCTTTGCAATCTTATTTATTCCTTGTTTTAACTTCTATTTCCTTCTTTTGTAATGGGTGTGTGAGTGTATGAGTATAGCTTTCACTTTTATGTTTTCATTTTCTTACTTAGTTTTGTTAACTTAGGTTTTTATAGCTTTCTATCTCATTGTTATAAACCGTAAAATTGATTTCAAAGTGATTTTCATTTCTTTTAAGTTAGATTTTTCTTTTTAGGATGTAAAACCTTTTCATTATTTTCAGTTTATTTTCACTTTTTAATCAGTTTTACGGAGTTATAGAAATGATTATATAGTTGTTTTAATTTTTCGCGCACTTTGATTTTCATCAAAAACTTTTTCCTCTTTTAATTTTTTCGTTCTCTTTTTATGCATTTCTACCGCATTCTAGCGGTAGAAATGTATTTGTTTTTATTTTTCGATCACTTGCATTTCCTTTTTTATTTGCAAACCTTTCTTCCCGTTTAATTTTTATTTCCTCTTTTTATGCATTTCTACCGCATTTTAGCGGTAGAAATGCAGTTGTTTTCAATTTTAGATAACTTAGTTTTTTTTACATTTTTTGTACTTGTGCATCTATTTCCGCCTACTCGTTAAGAGTTAAATGGCGCCTGCTTATTTTACTTTCAGTAGAGTGCGTGAGTTTGTAATTTTCCTTTTTTCCGCCTACTCACTTGAGTTTTTAATGGCTGGTTTTTATTTCAGTAGAGTGCGTGTGTTTTCATTTATGTCGAGAGAGAGTGTGCGTGCGTTGCATTTATTTTGTCCTACTTGTTTGAGTAGGACCCGTATTTATTTTCTCCTACTCATTTGATTAGGACTTGCGTGTGTGCGTTTTACCGCTTTATTTCTCCCGCCCACGCATTTGTGCCGGGACTCGCAATTTACTGCTTTCTTCAGTCCTACTCGTTTGAGTAGAACTTGCAATTTTCAGCTTTATTTTCCTGCTTTCATTTTATCGCTTTCATTTTCAGCTTTCTTTCCTGCTTTCTTTATTGCTTTCCTCGCAAGCCGTCCCCATTCCGATGAGTGGCTAATCGTTCTTAGCCCTCGGCATCGAAGAGCATTGGGACAGATAAAATAGCTTAAAATAACTAAAGGTCTAATCTTTCTAATTAATTAAAAGTACTTAAGGTTTGCCCGGGGTTAACGACGCGTAGGACCACATATCGATGTGTGGGCCCTATTTCCGTTTTCCATATGCTCGCCAAGAGGCCGTGCGTATGGACAGATCACCCCTTGGCAAAGAGAGTTCCGCACTAACCCTCGAGAGAGGAGGCGCGCCAACTCTACCGGATTGGGTTCCCCACTCAATAGCGGGGTTCTTAGCGTAATGCGGGCGTTAAGAGGAATCCTTCGTCGGACGAGAGCCCGGTCGAATAGTCTTAGCGTTCAGGTGAGCGATAGCCCTATAGCTAGGTGAGCTCATTTTAGTGGAACCTCCACGTCCAAGTCTCCGCCTTAATTAATTAGAAATTTAGGAGCTCTTTTTATTTTAAGTCTATTTTAGTTCATTTGTTTTTTCGGTGCCATCGAGCTAAGCTCTTCATTGGCACCACCTTCTTGCTTTCTTTTTATGGCTTCCATTTTCTTTCTGTCATTTTCTGCATTTTATTATATATAAATATCCCGACAAGTATTATCGGAAAAATAATAGTCCCCTCCAGGGAAGAGTAGAAATAATCGAACGGGACCCGAGAACAATACGACCTCGATATTCCACCCGGAATATCCTGTACTACTCACGATAGGTGCACTTGCCTCCTTTCGTTAAAACTCGATCACACCTTTTTATATCCAAAATAAATAAATACGCGTGCCCCGTTTTCTTAAATAAATTCACTTCCGCCTTTTTCTCAAATAAAACCGCCGGGTCGCCGCGTGACCGTAAATAATTTTGGAGTTTTAACCCCACATCAAGTTTTTGGCGCCGTTGTCGGGGGATTTTCGGTTCGTTATTTTAAACCCTGGAAATCTATTAATTTTACCTATATATCTATTTATATATATATATATAAATATGGCCAATATAATATAATACTAATAATAATAATAATAAAAACTATAAAAAAAATATATTACAAATTTATAAAACAAAAAAAAATTGAAAAACTTATAAAACTAAAAAAAAAAAAATTTTGCAAAACCTTAAAACCTTAAAAAAAAAACTATAAAACTCAAAACAAAATAAAACACAAACAAAAAAACAAAAAAAAACAAACAAAATGAAAAATGAAAAACTTAAAAATATATTTTCCTTATGAAAAAAAAAAACAAAAAAATTAATAATTTGATTTTAAACAAAAAAAAACAAACCCAAAAAAAAAAAGTAAGTATATATTTTGTTTAATTTAATTTAACTTATTTTATTTTGATTCGGCGCGGTGCTCACTCTTGTGCGCGCTAGGGGATCACATTTTTATCACACAGTGGTCGCTAAGGCCTTAGCTCCCTCCGACTCCCCCACGCACATTCCCCCCCTACCGCCCGCGATCTTTAGGCCGAGTTTATCTTTTTTGTTTTTTCTGTTATCTTTTTGCTTTTTCTTTTAAATAATGCAGGGTTTCAACCTGGGCCTCCCGCGCTCGTCTTAGGGAAGCTCCTACCCTCCCTTTTTCTTTTTTGTACTTCTTTTATTTTGTATATTATCGTTCCGCATACTTAGACTGCAACATTGGGGACAATGTTGGGTTTAAGTATGGGGGTGTTTTCCTATACTGCTTTTTTTTTATTTTGTACTCATCAAAACTAAAAAAAAATATTTGCAAAACTTAAAATCTAAAAAAATTTTCCTTGTTTTTATTATCATAAAACTTCCAAAAAAAAAAAATTCATAAAACTCAAAAAATTCAAAAAATCTTTTTACTTCGTAAATATTTTTTGTAAAAAAATTCTCTTTCCCCCTCTTCTTCTCTTTTTTGTAAAAACTTGCGTCTTGCCTGCCCGCGACGGTCGACTCATCGAACCAACCATTCAAATAAGAGTCTGTTCGCGGGGCCGCAATCGAGTTTTTACTTTGCTTTTTTGTAAAAATCTCTCTTTCCCCCTATCTTCTTTGTAAATAACTCTTCTTTCTCTCCTCATTCTTGTAAATAATTTATCCTCAAAAACTAAAAATAAAAAAAAAATTTGAAAATCCAAAAACCCTAAAAAACTAAAAAGTCTAAAAAATCCTAAAAAGATAATAATTAAAACACAAAAAAAAATGATAAAACTCTAAAAAATCCAAAAAAAAATGTTTTGTTAAATTATGTAACAAAATAATTCGAATATACCATATCTTAACCCTTTTTGCTTTCCAAAAATCTAGTTTCGAGTTAATTTATATGCGAATTTTAGTTATTCTTTGCTTACTATTCGATTATTAATTAAAGTTTGATAGATTTAAGTGTCTGGGGTTAAGATTTAAAGAATTTTTTATGTCTTTTCCTTATAATAGGGAACTTGTTTTTCACCACCACTTCTAATTTTATAAATAGAAGCTCATTTTTTATGTTAGAAAATAACATCCATGGATTTCAATTATTTCTACTTCATGCTTTTAGAAACATTGGAACGTTCATTTTAAAAAGGTTGCTCTCAAAACTTTTTTATTAAAATATAGTTTTCTTTTTGAAAAAAATAAACCCACTTCCTTTTTTTTCATGTCTTACTTTGACATGATTACCCCCTATCCCTTAAAAGATCTTATGTCAATGGGAATAAGATTTCGTTCCGTAAACATAGTCACCCAATAATTTAAAAAGATTATATATGGAGTAAGAGAATAAAATTCATTACTCCTACAAATATACATTGGGTTAATTTTATTCTTATGAAGTTGAAAAAACAAAAATCATATTAGGAAAATAAGATTTCGTTTTCCTAATAATCCAAAAAGAAAAAAAAATGGAGGTTCAAGAAAAAATTACCTCACCTCAATATCCAAGCCTTCTTCATAAACCACCAAACCACTTATCTCATTTCAATGATTCTAGACTTAATTTAAATTTTTTTTTGAGTGCAAAATTTTTAAATTGCATTATTTCCTTTAACTTCTTTTAAGCTAAAGTTTTTTGTATAAATCCAATCCATCTTTGTTAAACTAACAAAAATAAATTTTTGCTTTCTATTTTATTTTTTCTAGAAGTCTTTTTGAAACTCTTCCTCTATTCATAACATTTCATAAATTAGGATTTAATTCTTTAACCCCGGATGTTTATTTTGATCTTCCTTTTAATTAATTCAAGCGGTAGCTAAACTTAGGATCTCTTTTATTCCTTATAAGTTCATCTCCAACTTTTGCTCTGGAATAGCAAAAGCTTAAGTATGGGGGTATTTGATGAATTGTAAATATACCTATTTTTGTGTACATTAATTTAGTTGTTTTCATTTATTTTTGTCGTTTTTACTTATTTTTATTCAATAAAATGCTCCTATTTTTGTAAATATTATACTAACTTATTTTATTTTATTTTTCAGGAAAAAATGAAAATCTGCCAAAAAATTGACATGTCACGCCCGTGACAAATTGGTCATGCCCGTGACCATGGCGTGACACGTCAAAAACCGTGAAATCTGCAATTTTGAAGTGCAAAGCTTGACACGTCCGGGGTCACGCCCGTGTCACCCGACACGGGGCGTGACCACAGCCCGTGACACTCCACTCTATGATTTCATCTCGACGATCGTCGAGTGTCGACACCAGCCGACACGCCTAGAGTCACGCCCGTGACCTGGGGCGTGACCTTTCCAGCTAGCCCGACAAGACCTGCCCGAAGACTTTCGGCGCGCACCGCGCCCAGATCCACCTGCTTGACACGCCCAGCGTCACGCCCGTGACCTGGGGCGTGACCACTGCGAGACCGACACGTGTCCAGCCCGAAGTCCACTTTCCCGTCAAATCGCCGGCCGCCTTCCAAATAGTACTGTCACGCCCCCTGTCACGCCCGTGACCAAGGGCGTGACCCATGTAAATTTTTTCTATAAATTCAGAGGTTCTGCTCTGGATTTCTGTTCCCCTTTTGGGTTCCATTTTGTAAGGGGAGGTGCTGCGTAGATGGATTTCCAACCTATGGAATGGGGTTTTCTCTTTCTCTCTCTCTTTTATTTTTGTACTAGCCTTGTAATAGTTTTTTTTGACATAATAAAAATGTAGTTTTCTTTCTCATTTCTATGTTTTGGACTTCATCTATGCGCCCACCCTTTGCAATCTTATTTATTCCTTGTTTTAACTTCTATTTCCTTCTTTTGTAATGGGTGTGTGAGTGTATGAGTATAGTTTTCACTTTTATGTTTTCATTTTCTTACTTAGTTTTGTTAACTTAGGTTTTTATAGCTTTCTATCTCATTGTTATAAACCCGTAAAATTGATATCAAAGTGATTTTCATTTCTTTTAAGTTAGATTTTTCTTTTTAGGATGTAAAACCTTTTCATTATTTTCAGTTTATTTTCACTTTTTAATCAGTTTTACGGAGTTATAGAAATGATTATATAGTTGTTTTAATTTTTCGCGCACTTTGATTTTCATCAAAAACTTTTTCCTCTTTTAATTTTTTCGTTCTCTTTTTATGCATTTCTACCGCATTCTAGCGGTAAAAATGTATTTGTTTTTATTTTTCGATCACTTGCATTTCTTTTTTTATTTGCAAACCTTTCTTCCCGTTTAATTTTTTTTTCCTCTTTTTATGCATTTCTACCGCATTTTAGCGGTAGAAATGCAGTTGTTTTCAATTTTAGATAACTTAGTTTTTTTTAGATTTTTTGTACTTGTGCATCTATTTCCGCCTACTCGTTAAGAGTTAAATGGCGCCTGCTTATTTTACTTTCAGTAGAGTGCGTGAGTTTGTAATTTTCCTTTTTTCTGCCTACTCACTTGAGTTTTTAATGGCTGGTTTTTATTTCAGTAGAGTGCGTGTGTTTTCATTTATGTCGAGAGAGAGTGTGCGTCCGTTACATTTATTTTGTAATACTCGTTTGAGTAGGACCCGTATTTATTTTCTCCTACTCATTTGAGTAGGACTTGCGTGTGTGCGTTTTACCGCTTTCTTTCTCCCGCCCACGCATTTGCGCCGGGACTCGCAATTTACTGCTTTCTTCAGTCCTACTCGTTTGAGTAGGACTTGCAATTTTCAGCTTTATTTTCCTGCTTTCATTTTATTGCTTTCATTTTCAGCTTTCTTTCCTGCTTTCTTTATTGCTTTCCTCGCAAGCCGTCCCCATTCCGATGAGTGGCTAATCGTTCTTAGCCCTCGGCATCGAAGAGCATTGGGACAGATAAAATAGCTTAAAATAACTAAAGGTCTAATCTTTCTAATTAATTAAAAGTACTTAAGGTTTGCCCGGGGTTAACGACGCGTAGGACCACATATCGATGTGTGGGCCCTATTTCTGTTTTCCATACGCTCGCCAAGAGGCCGTGCGTATGGACAGATCACCCCTTGGCAAAGAGAGTTCCGCACTAACCCTCGAGAGAGGAGGCGCGCCAACTCTACCGGATTGGGTTCCCCACCCAATAGCGGGGTTCTTAGCGTAATGCGGGCGTTAAGAGGAATCCTTCGTCAGACGAGAGCCCGGTCGAATAGTCTTAGCGTTCAGGTGAGCGATAGCCCTATAGCTAGGTGAGCTCATTTTAGTGGAACCTCCACGGCCAAGTCTCCGCCTTAATTAATTAGAAATTTAGGAGCTCTTTTTATTTAAAGTCTATTTTAGTTCATTTGTTTTTTCGGTGCCATCGAGCTAAGCTCTTCATCGGCACCACCTTCTTGCTTTCTTTTTATGGCTTCCATTTTCTTTCTGTCATTTTCTGCATTTTATTATATATAAATATCCCGACAAGGATTATCGGTAAAATAATAGTCCCCTCCAGGGAAGAGTAGAAATAATCGAACGGGACCCGAGAACAATACGACCTCGATATTCCACCCGGAATATCCTGTACTACTCACGATAGGTGCACTTGCCTCCTTTCGTTAAAACTCGATCACACCTTTTTATATCCAAAATAAATAAATACGCGCGCCCCGTTTTCTTAAATAAATTCACTTCCGCCTTTTTCTCAAATAAAACCGTCGGGTCGCCGCGTGACCGTAAATAATTTTGGAGTTTTAACCCCACATCAATACATACGCAGTAGGGTGCCTTGGGCGAAGCCCGAGTATTGCATACATGTTGCATAGTAGGCCCTTTTATTACATGCTCAACCAGTAGAGAAAGTGTTTGATGATTGAGACATCCAATCCTGTTTTAATGCTTTTCTATTTATAGATGTTTATATTGCATACGAAGTGCTGACTTGCAGTTTGGAGGGTTCCCCGGGGTCCGTTAGGGGCGGCCGGGAGGAGATGTGTGGTTACACAGTTTGAGGTCAGCCTTTGCTGACCCACGTTACTAATAAATTTTACAGGGCAAGGATCGCATGCAGAAGCTAGCACGCCGGCCAGAAAGGCCTAAGCCCCATGAAGTGTTTTTCCCTCTTTTGTAGCACTACAGTTATGATGATGTTTGTTTGAGACTATTTTGTCCGGCTTGCATGCCGAGGTAGACTAGGAGTGCTGAGCACATTCATGTTTGATGTACTATTTGTTTTGGACACTTGATGTAAGGCCATAAGGCCATTTGTTTACTTTTTGGTGGTGGATAACTTCTAGTCCTGTCCTGTTTCCGCTGTGTTGTGCAAAGAGTTTTGAGTGTGGGTAGCTATATCAACTTTTAATACTAAAGCTGTGGCGTCCGTATGTTGTGGGGACCCGGCCGGACCCATATTATACGTTCATTACAAGGGAGGTGTTACAATGATAGAGGCTCTGGATGAGTCAAATTCCGAATTCATTGTGGAGGACGGATTGCTTTGGAAAGACGGTCGTCTGTGCGTCCCTTGTGTGGGTAATTTGCGGGTGGAGTTGTTGTACGAGGCACACCATACCAAGTACTCGATTCACCCGGGGAGCACGAAGATGTACCACGATGTCAAGAAACTGTTTTGGTGGCCGGGTTTGAAGAAAGATGTGGCGCTCTGCGTAGCGAAGTGCCAAATTTGCGCCTTGGTGAAGGCGGAGTGCTAAAAGCCGGGAGGATTTCTTAAGTCCTTGCCTATTCCGGAGTGGAAATTTGACGACATCTCTATGGACTTTGTGCACGGTTTGCCAAGGTCGCAAAAGGGGAACGACGTCATTTGGGTGGTTGTTGATCGGCTAACAAAGGTGTCACATTTTATTCCGCATAGCCAGGATGATCCGGTGGAGAAGTTGGCAAAACTTTATGTAGATAACATAGTACGGCTTCATGGTGTGCCCCGCAGCATCGTAAGTGACCGAGATGGGTGGTTCACGTCCAATGATTGGAGGCTAGTGCAACAAATATTGGGGACAAAGTTGAAATTCAGCACAACCTTCCATCCGCAAACGGATGGGCAGACCGAGAGGGTCAATAGAACTATAGAAGACATGCTCCACATGTGTGTCTTGGATTTTGGGAAGCAATGGGAAGACCACCATTATTTGGTAGAGTTCGCATACAACAACAGCTACCAAGCAAGTATTCAAATGGCGCCCTTCGAGGCCCTATATGATAGAAAATGTCGCACGTTGTTGTCTTGGTTAGAAACGGGTGAGTCAAAGTTGTATAAGCAATTAGAAGTAGAGGATGCTACTTCTTTGGTGAGAACCATTCGGGAGAGGTTACTTATCGTTCAGGACCGACAAGCGAAGTACTATAATGCCAAGCACAGGAACGTGGAGTTCGCTGTGGGCGACTATGTGTACTTAAAGATCAAGCCGTTCAAGGGTGTCTCGCGGGTGCGGCGATTGAAAAAGCTAAGCCCGAGGTACCTTGGGCCGTTTGAGGTTCTGGAGCGAGTTGGTGAAGCAGCCTATCGGTTGACGCTTTCAGTGGAGCTTGGTGGATTACATGATGTATTCCATATTTCGGTGCTTCGGAAGGCGGTGCAAGAGCCTTCGCAAGTGATCGCGGTTGATCAAGTGCCGGTGGATAGTGGGCTGACGACAAAGGTCAAGCCCGTGCAGATTGAGGACTCGGAGGTCAAGTGGCTACGCAATAAAGAGATCAGGATGGTCAAGGTCCGGTGGGACAATTGCGGTCGTGAGGAGCTCTCTTGGGAGCGAGATTAGACCATGCTTGACGAGTATCCGGAGTTATTCCGCTCAGGTACAAATTTTGGTTTTGTACAAGTCTTTCCTTTATATAATTTCGTGGACGAAATTCTTTTAATAGGGGGAGAGTTGTAACGCCCCGAAACTCAAAAGAGCGACGGGGGACATTTTGGGCCAGCTTTGGGTTCTAGCTGCAGGCACACGGCCTGGGACACGGGCGTGTCCCAGGGCGTGTCAAGCTTGTGTTGACACTCAGCCGGGAAGTCGACATTGTGTCGAGACTGGGCACACGGCCTGCGACACGGGCGTGTCGCAGGGTGTGTCGACCCGTGTCGACACTTAGCCCGCGAAGTCGACACTCTGCATTCGACGAAGTGTCGAGACATGGCACACGGCCTACGACACGGGCGTGTCGCAGGGCGTGTCGACCTGTGTAGACACTCGTCCCGGGGAGTCGACATTTTGCTCGACGTTGTGTCGAGACAAGACACACGGCCTAGGACACGGGCGTGTCCAAGGCCGTGTCGTCAGGTCGACGATCTTCGCTCGATGAAGTGTCGAGTGTCGAGACCATCTACACGGCCTGGAGCCCAGGCGTGTTGAGGTGACACGGGCAAGGATACGGGTGTGTCCTAGAACCCGTGGAGTGCTCGGGTTGTTTTCGGGGAAAAACGATGGGGGTACACGGCCGGCCTCACGGCCGCGTAAGGTGGAACACGGGCGTGTCAGGTCGAACACGGGCGTGTTCGATACCCGTGTGTTGTTCCAGGCGAGCCGATTTTGACGACGAATGAGGCACACGGCCCTGGACACGGGCATGTGCCAGGCCGTGTACGGTCTAGATTGGGCATTTCAGTCCCGAATCAAAGCCGTCCGTTTCTTTAATTGATGATCCAATGGCTGGGGGTTGTTCCTGAAGGGATATACCCGGGATTGGGCCTTAGAAACCCTCACTTTTCATGAGTGGTTGTCTTTCTAAATCTTAGAAAGAGAGGAGAGCCAAGGAAGGAAGAAGAAGCTCGATCCGGCCATTGGAGGAGCTTCGAAGCTCCAAATCGCGAGCCGACTCCGGATCCACGGAGGCAAAGCTAGTGCGGTGCTTTTCATCCGCTTACTTTTCCATGGTGCCAAAGAGGAATGCTAGGGTAACGATTCTCTTCTTGAGCATGAGTAGCTCTCCTTCTTTGCATAGGAAGCCCGCTCTCGCGAGTTTGCGGTGAGTTGGAGGCGTTCCTTCGTGTAGATATGTGAAGTCCCCGTTGTTTAGAGTCCGTAAGCGAGAACAGACATAGGCATGATGTGTGAAGCCTACCTGGACATGTTGGTCTGGATTGGTGATGTTGCATTGCATAATGCCGGAGAAGACTCCGTGCTATTGGTTGTTTTTCAGGTTTTCTACATGGTAGATTGCAACAGGGAGCCTTGGGGATTAACCCAAAGGTGCACCCGGAAAACTGGGCGGATGCATGATCTTGCCAACTTGGTGGCCTGAGAGCCAACTTGAACATAACCGGGTTATGTGAGTTGTGATGGAAATGGGACTCGGGGGAAGTTTGACCCGCGCAAATGGCTTAAATTGTCGTTGCGATGTGAGCACGGGTTAGATGGAACTGTACCCGTTCTATGTCGTTCGGTTAAAGAGACCTAAGGGTACGTGGCACTTGTCGTTGGCATAGATTAGGGTCTTCGGCGGTCAATGGCTTAAATTGTCGTGACCCAGGCTAAGAAGACAAAATGCTCATAGGTTTGGCCGTCAAAGTGGCAGTGGTGAGTCCGGAATGTCTATGGCTTTAATTGACGTGACATCGACCAGTTCATCGAGAATGTGCCCTGAGAGCACGGGGTGTGTGGCCATGCGAGCCAACGTCTGTGATGAAGTGAAAATATTATATTGCTCGCTTATGTTAATGAAATGCAGGGATGGAGCATCGCCGCCCCGAGTTGAGGGCGGGATCGTTATAATTTGGTCAGCATTGCTGACCGTTGCCTTGTTTTGCCACCGTGCAGTGGTTTGTTGCTTGTAGGTGCTGCTGGACCAAGCGGTCAATAGTGGGCTAAAGCCCTTTTTGCGAAGCCAACCCTCGAAGGCCTAATTGGAGTGTTTACTGTTTTACTTCATGTATGACCGGCCTGCGTGCCGAGGTTTGTAAAACATGTATTATGAAGTGAACAATTTTTGTAAGGCCTTAAGGCTTGTACTGGTGTATTTGTAACATTCCTATTTGGTATTAGTGGACATTCATGCTTTAGTGCTGGGTTCTGTATTGCAACTTTTATAAAACTGCTTCCGCTAGAATGCTCTGTGTAGGACGTTATGATTGGTTGGATGGTTTCCATGAGTAACCACCCGGTCTGTCTGTGGCATACGGCGTCGGGCCCCGGCCGGACCTACTGCTATATGCTATGCGACGGATAGGGGGTGTTACATTGATGACCACTGCTGACGTCATTACAGTCAAAATTCAAGGAAGTCATTGTAGGAAAGCTACTGTAGCGCCGAAAGATTTTTTGTCCCTTTCTGATGGAGATGGCCTTCACCAATCCTTGGTGGGCCCACATTCTATTGTGTCATTGATTCAAATCAATGCATATAAAAAGGAAACTGAAAAGGGATTGGGTTTAACGAATACAGAAGGATCAAACGTAGAAAATATTGAAAGAAAAATTAAAAGAGGCTGCTGGACATTTTCTTCCCATCAAGCTTGAAAGCTAAAGTCCAGCCAAGTTAGCCTGAAGGCAAAGAAAGATAGCTGAAGCACTTCAAAGTTCAGCAAGGGTGTTCTCATTAGAATAGAGTAGCTGATTCATCTCTTCAGCAAGCTGGTAGCTGCCTATCTGTACAGTAGAAAAGTGTGAGTTGTAGAAGAAGACTGATTCCTTCTACAACAAGAGGGATGGACTGATATCTGCTCAGTCCAGCAAAGTTGTGATGCAGGCCCATGGTTTCGACGGATAAAATTACACGCTCTTAGGTTTGACAATTAAAATAAATATCTAGCATTCGGTTTCTCTAATTAACACTATCGATTACTCTAGCAATTAATGTCACAATTCTCAACATCAACAATGCAAAGGGACGCTACCCCTTATATAAATTGAACAAGGGCTAAAGACCAATGTTCGCTCAAGCGAATAGGACCTACCCGACCCGGACAATTAGTAATTCATATTAAAATTATTCGCTAGCAAGTCACAAAACCAATACGAGAGGATCCGAACAAATTATTGATTCAAAATAAAGTCCAAACCAATCCCGAAAATTAATTAATATAAGGGTATACCAAATAACTTGAACACAAGAAATCAAGGCTAAGGGAACTAATTTCTACAAGCGTTCACGTGATCTACCCCCTCCAATTTATACGAAAAATATTCGGAAAATTAATGCTTAAAATTTAGATTTTAATTAGCAGGATTTCAATATAAATCAGGACAAATTACTATCCTTCTAATTCCACCAATTCTCACTATAATTTAGAAGAAACACACAAGAGTTGGTTTAGAAATCATTACCCAAAATCCCAAGAAAAATCCATCCAAAAGATGAGTGGAGGAATCTATCTCCATGCGACTCCACGGATCCGTACCAGACGATGAAGATGCGAGCCGTTTTCCTTTGCAAAGCCCTAGGTGAGGGAGAAACTTGAAGGCCAATATATTTGGAAAGATGAGAGAGGAAAAGTGGTGGGAATATTGCCAAAGAGGAAGGAGGGGCTAGTAGGTTATTAATTTGATGGAGTTGGGTGCTCGGGTTGTGTGGTGGAGAGGGAGGAAAGTGAGGGGGCTGGCTGATTTTGCAAGGAGGGGAGGAGAGGTTGGCCAAGAGGTTGAAGGAGAAAGAAAGGGCCGAACTTGGAGAGGGGTAAAAGGGAGGCCGAAAATAGGGAGGAAGAGGAGGAGGGAAGAGGAGGTGGCCGAACAACTAAAAGGGAGAGAGGGAGGAGGCCGGCGGCCAAGAGAGGGGGCAAGAGAAGGGGGGGGGACGAATTTTCTCACAGGGTGAGAGAGAGAGGAGGGGGATTCAAATTTTGAATTCTTGGTTTCAATTTTTCATTCTTCTCTAATAATTTCTTCATAAGCATGGCTATATATAGCCTACACCACTGAATCTCCTTCATTCAAAATTCAAAATGAAACTATGATGGTTATAGGCACCCATCTTACATATAGAAGGAAATAATTTAAAACAATACATGATGGTTATAAGCACCCATCATTATACATGAAATAAAAATACTATAATGAAATGCTAGCAAATAAAAAATGCTTAAATTAAAATTGCATAAAATAGAAATTGCTAAAAATAATAATTGATAAAATATATAATTATAATTATGTAATTTATAATTATATATTTTATTTATTGGCGGCGGCGGACATCGAGCAAAACATGTAGCCACGGCGGCATTGGCGAAGAAACATCGTGCTAGACTCCCATCTTTGAGCTTGCTGCAACGACCGTCCCAATTGATGAACTCTCTATGACGGGGATCCACGGCCGCATCAGCATCGTCGCCATCAATCCTCCCCCACTCAAAATTACTCATCACCGATGAGTGGCTGGTGAGGGGTGAATAGTCAAAAACAGCAGCAACATGGGGCAAATCTGACCCCGCAATCCGTGTCGTAGTAGCATGAACATCCCATAGCACTAAGAACTTGTCAGGTGCAGAAACAGCAAAACTCGAAATGGTGTCAGGCAAAAGAAAATTAACTTGAATCTTACCATCCGGTTCAAGAACCAAGGAGTCCATGTGGAAATTAGATACGACAACACTAACACTCCCCAACCTAAGAGAATATTTAGTGGTAGGAAGAAACGACGGAGAAAGTGACTCAGGTGGAACAGAGACGTACAGTAAAAAGTCCGGAAACTTGAAATAAAGTGAAACACCCTGTGCTATATAAAAATCTGAAATAAAATCATGAAATCCGACGTTCTTCATAATCATGGATGGGTCAGCGTTCCTATGTATTAATTTATTAACAGAGCTAGAAGGCATCTACTTGGAGACTGACCAGACTAAACCCCAATCACTAAATCTAGCATCGGACGGTCTCGGAAAGGAGTGGAAGTGCATACGACATAACTTAAAAGCAAACACTAATGTTCAAGATACATGAGGAGAGAATCCATGTGCTACATGACTAGACCCAAATACGGAGGATAAGGGGGCTATGTCAGGTGGCACGGGAGCCTTATAGTCAGAGATAATTTTAATGTGCTCCAAATTCGCAGTTTTAATTTTAAATTTTAAATACTCACGCTTGGCATGAAGATATGCCAAGGAGAACCGCTCATCATGAAAAATAATAGATCTGGATGCTCCCAGATATGACAGGATGTGCGAGCGATACAACTCAAGGGACCCAACTAAAGTCACTAATATGGGGAAATGAGGGTCATCAAAAGGCGGTGGGTAAATGCGTGCGACCAGGTGTGGTATATAAGTATATATAAGGGACACCACAACTAGAGGCACAATTGCCAATGAATCAGAATCAGTCGTAGTAGAGGGTAGAACCGTAGACAGACACGCAGAAAAATGAGCTGTCAAAAGAGACGCGTAGTCATATATATGAGGTGCAGTGAAAAGTCCAAATTCTAGTGTGCTCAACATTGTAATATCTAAATGTTGATACAATGCTAATGTAGGAGCTAATAGAGTGGGCGTGACACAAAAACTCGAACTAGGTCTACCGGGTCCACGTCCTAAAAAGCTAACTAATGTGGTCAAATAAATAGGGGATAGGGTCGGTAAAATCAAACCCGGGTTAAAATCATAATTAGCATTGATTTCACCCAACGGTGACAACATCAAAGAACTCTCATCCAGGTGTACAACCAAAGAATCGTCCAAAAATACCCTTCCCTCAGATCATAACTTATCCACAATAATAATAGGAACATCCTCACTCTTAGGATCCTTATATAACTCAGATATAATCTCAGTAGGTTTAAGCATAGGCTCTAACACGATGGGGATCGTAGCCTGGAGAGGACACTCAATACTAGGGTGATCAAACACAATGTTAGTAGGGCACGTAATAGGCAACACGATACTCACACAGATCAGATTGTCATCATCTCATACATTATCTTCCAAATCACTAGGATATCAAAGCTCCTCAACGTCAGAATCATCTGAATCGTCGGGCACTATCGTACATGTCGAAATACTCTCACCTAGCTGGTCATCTTTAGAATCCATAGATACCACATCTATATCAGAGTCCTCGAGGATATCAGTCACAAGCTCAGGAGGCTCAGACGTCGGAGCTAAAGGATCCAACACCCTAGTAGTAATATCTTTGGAGTCCCAATTATGGGGTCTAAACTGCTTATTTTCCCTAGAGGTGGAAATAGGCCCCCTTTAGGTATTACTACCACTATCGGGATAAGATCTAACCAGAGGTATATGGTCACTCCTATAAGCAGCTACAGGTCTAGTTCCATAACTAGTCTTGCTAATGGGTGACATAGGGTCACTCCTATAATCAGATATAGGTCTAGTGCCATAAATATACTGGCTCATGGGTGTGGTGCTATTAGTTCGAAGGTCGTCGGGATCAAATTGATCCGAGAGTAAGTTTCGCATCTGCGTCCAAGCATATTGATAACTACCAACATGACACTCTTTGTATAACCAAAACACGCGGGCTTGACCTACTAACCGCTCTCGGGTGATGTTAACCTTTTGGTGGTCGTCCCATACGTGACAATCAAAATAAATTTTTATCCCCTTAAGCCAGTCTCTAAAAATTTGGGGACACCCTAAACCGTCAAAAGTAGGTGCAACATTCCTAGACGACCTAGAAGTGTCAATTTCTCACTCAGGGTGACGGTCCAAATAATAGTTGGGTTGCCTAGTGGGTGGTGGTGCTACTTGGCTAGACTTTAGTTGCATAAGCAAAGCTTTAATCTCATCCACTACAGGGGAATGAACTGGTTTCCTAATGTTCAACATGGAATCAGAATATTTTATTCGAGAAACATTAACATCATAGGCCATATTTAGTGGGAACCGGAGAATAACCTACCTAGATCTAGTACACATGCAATGAGCTAAAGATTCTGACCCAAATAAATTTAGGAAAGATAGATTTATTCCCGCTCAATAATTAAGATATTAAAATATTTTTTTTATTATTTTTTGGATGAAAATAATATGGAGATTATTAAAAAAATTTTGATTTTTTGCAGAAAAATAAAAATTTTAGGCCGCTATTGGCAGACCAGGATTTTTTTTTTGTAATTTTGACAAATAAACGTACAAGATAAGTGCGTGTCAGCGTACTAATAAAAGGGGAAGGGTGTCAATTAGGAAATTGACGTGAACCTCTCGTTGATACCAAATTGATGCAAGTCCATGGTTTCGACGGATAAAATTACGTGCTCTTAGGTTTGACAATTAAAATAAATATCTAGCGTTCGGTATCTCTAATTAACACTATTGATTACTCCAGTAATTAATGTCACAATTCTCAACATCAACAATGCAAAGGGACGCTACCCCTTATATAGATTGAACAAGGGCTAAAGACCAATGTTCGCCCAAAGGAATAGGACCTACCCGATCCGGACAATTAGCAATTCAAATTCAAATTATTCGCTAGCAAGTCACAAAACCAATATGAGAGGATCCGAACAAATTATTGATTCAAAATAAATTCCAAACTAATCCCAAAAATTAATTAATATAAGGGTATACCAAATCACTTGAACACAAAAGAAATCAAGGCTAAGGAAACTGATTTCTACTAGTGTTCATGAGATCTACCCGCTCCAATTTATACAAAAAAATATTCGGAAAATTAATGCTTAAAATTTAGATTTTAATTAGCAGGATTTCAATATAAATTAGGACAAATTACTAGCCTTCTAATTCCACCAATTCTCACTATAATTTAGAAGAAACATACAAAGAGTTGGTTTAGAAATCGTTACCCAAAATCCCAAGAAAAATCTGTCCAAAAGATGAGTGGAGGAGGCACACAAGACAGTTGTTGAATCTATCTCCACGCGACTCCATGGATCTGTACCAGACGATGAAGACGCGAGCTGTTTTCTTTTGCAATGCCCTAGGTGAGGGAGAAACTTGAAGGCCAATATATCGGGAAAGATGAGAGAGGAAAAGTGGTGGGAATATTGCCAAAGTGGAAGGAGGTGCTAGTAGGTTATTATTTTGATGGAGTTGGGTGCTCGGGTTGTGTGGTGGAGAGGGAGGAAAGAGACGGGGGTGGCCGGTTTTGCAAGGAGGGGAGGAGAGGTTGGCCGAAAGGTTGAAGGAGAAAGAAACGGCCGAACTTGGAGATGGGGACAAGGGAGGCCTAAAATAGGGAGGAGGAGGAGGAGGGAAGAGGAGGTGGCCGAACCACTAAGAGGGAGAGAGGGAGGAGGTCGGTGGCCAAGAGGGGGGCAAGAGAGGGGGGGCGAATTTTCTCAAAGGGGGAGAGAGAGGAGGGGGAAATTCAAATTTTTAATTCTTGGTTTCAATTTTTCATTCTTCTCTAATAATTTCTTCATAAGCATGGCTATATATAGCCTACACCACTCAATCTCCTCCATTCAAAATTCAAAATGAAACTATGATGGTTATAGGCACCATCTTACATATGGAAGGAAATAATTTAAAATAATACATGATGGTTATAAGCACCCATCATTATACATGAAATAAAAATGCTACAATGAAATGCTTGCAAATAAAAAAATGCTTAAATTAAAATTGCATAATACAGAAATTGCAAGAAATAATAATTGATAAAATATATAATTATAATAATGTAATTTATAATTATATATTTTATTTATTGGCGGCGGTGGACGTCGAGCAAAACATGTAGCGGCGACGGAGTTGGCTAAGAAACGTCATGGTAGACTCCCATCTTCGAGCTTGCGGCAACAACCATCCCAATCCACAAACTCTCGATGACGGGGATCCACGACCGCATCAACATCGTCGCCATCAAGTTGACTCAGAGATACTTCTCTGTGTCAGTTGTTTTTATTTTTCTTAAACAATTTGTATTAACTTCCTGTAGGGTTCAGTAGATCTAAATCTGAGTGTAGGGCACTTTGTGCCTGAGGTAGGTGACAAATTTGTCAATGAGGTAGGTGCCCTATTGAGGAACTGAGGTAGGATCCAAGTGTGGATCTGAGGTAGGGCTATCCTCCCAACCTGAATGTAGGGCCTTGTGTCTGAGGTAGGTGATTGGAGAGTCACTGAGTTATAGGTGACAAGTTTTTCACTGAGTTGTAGGCCTTGGAGGAGGCTGAGCTGTAGGTACCTGAATGGGTACTGAGTTGTAGGAGTGTTGCAGCACTCTGAGAGTAGGGCTGTGTTCCTGAAGCTGTAGGGCTGAAGAGCCTAAGTGTAGGCCTTAAAGATAAGGCTGAAGTAGGTGATCAGTGGATCACTGAGCTGTAGGAGTTCTGTAGGGATCCAAGGTAGGAACCCTTGTGGTTCTGAGTTGGATTCTGTGAATAATCTGTGTGTAAGGCTGAGGGCCTGAGATGTAAGCTCTGAAGAGCATAGTTGAGGATTTTGTGCCGAGTCCAACAAATAAATTAGATAAGTGGGAGGGAAGTGGATGTACCCAATTGGGGAACCACTATAAATCCTTGTGTTTGTTGTGTGTTTGCTTTTCTTTGTTATTGCATGATTTAAGGACAAGCTCTACCTAGAACAACTTGAAATCATCAAAAGATTTTATTAAAGCTCAAAGACCTATTCACCCCCCCCCTCTAGCTGATTAACTAAACTTGAATTAAATAACTTCCAAGTGGTATCAGTGGGAGGTTGCTCAAAAAAGGATTTAACAATCTGAGTATACCTCTAAGGTTAGCTAAAACATTATGGGGCTGGAATGAACTATAAGGAGCTAGGGACCATGAAGTTGCCCATCTATAGGAAAGAAGGATTTGGCCTTTGGAAGCAAAGGGTCAGACTGTTCATGGAAGCATCTGACCCTAGGATCTATGTAACAGTAATGGAAGGCCCTTTTATCCCCACAAAGGCTTCCACCATAGATCTTACTGTGAGAGTGCCTGAGGCATATTCAGAAATGGACAAAGATGAAATGATTCTGTCCAGCATGGTCAAAAGGGCACAAAATATTATAGCTAGTGCCATTAATGACTCAACCTTCCAAAATCTTGTACACTACAAGACCTCCAAGGAAATGTGGGACACCCTTGTGGTCTACATGGAAGGCTTTGAGGAAGTTAGAGATGATAGAAAGTCCATGCTCAATCAAGAGTATGAGGCCTTCAGGAAAAGCAAGTCTGAAAAAGTTGCTGATTGTTTTGAAAGGTTCTTTAGGACAGTCAATGAATTAAGAACCTATGGCAGGGTCTTCAGCAACTATGAGCTGAATGACAAGTTTATTAGATCTCTCACTAGAGATTGGGACACCAAGATCTGTGTCATTATGGAAATGGATAAGCTAGCAGACACTCCTCCACCAACACTCTTTGGAAAGCTGCAATCCTATGAAATGCACCTGGATACAAGATAAGAAGAGGAGAAGAGAAGCCAATTCAAGTCCAAGGACAAGTCTGTGGCATTCAGGGCAGAAGCCCTAAGAAGAAGCAGAAGAAAGACTCCCTCACCACCAAGGAAGGAAGCTGAATCTAGCTCAGAAAATTCTGAGTCATGCTCATCAGACAACCACATGTCTGATAAAGATCTAGCTGCCTTCTCCAGGCAATTTCAGAAGTTCATAAAGAAGAAGGACTGGAGGAGCAGGCCATCTTCATCCTCTCATCACAGGAAGTCATCCAAGGATGACAGGTATGTCCCTAAAATTAGTAAACAGATTTCTTTTAATGTCATTTGTTATTGTTGCAGCAAGGCTGGGCATGTCATTGCTGACTGCCCAGTCAAAAGAAAGGAAGAAGTTGAGAAGAAGAAGAAAAAGCATCACCATCACCATAAGGGCAAGAAGAAGGAAAAGTCCTTTGTGGCTAAGAAGGAGAGAAGCTGGACAGATTCTTCATCCTCCGATTCTGAAGATAAAGTGGAAGAAGCCTATTTAGGGCTGATATCTGTTGATGCAGATTAAGGAGAAGAGGAGGAATATCCTTCTGCCAGGATAGGAATCAGGGATCCTCTATCACACTCAGACAGTGATAATAAGGAGGATGAAGGAAACTATGGATGTCATGGGTTGATGGCAACGTCTGCAGCAGAAAGAAGTCAAGAAGAATCAGAATCAATCAAGGTACACTACAACAAAGTTGTCTTGCGATGACATTTTTTTATGCCTTCAGTGACGATTTCAAAGCGTCACGATAGTTTTTGTGATGTTTATAAAAACGTCACTAAATCGTCACGATTGTGCATGTCGCTGTAGCACCTTGCGATGCTTTAAAAAAACGTCGTGATTGGCAGTTACTCTATGGTGACAGTTTCTCAAAAAACATCGTGATTGACAGTTACTCTACGGTGACATTTTTTTCAAAAAACGTCATGATTGACAATTGTTTTACTACGACACTTTCAAAAAACGTCATTATAAACTCAAGAATGTGCAAAAAATGTTATTATAAGCTTTTAACTCTATCACAATATTTTATGCAAAATGTTGCATTAATATTGGAACTTTTAGATTAAAATAATAAATATTACAACTAGAACATTCAAGAATGTGCTAGTTTCAAATAGACGAGATTCCAAAACAATTGAAGCCCAGTCAATGAAACCTTCAATACTTACATTGAGTTAATCAATAAATATTCCTTTTATATTTTTACATCAATATAATTACAAATCTTTACATAATTTTCATAAAACCAAAAAAACTTGCGACTCCGCATCTCCGACAGTTACGAGTCTCGTCCAACCATTGAAGTGTATTTGTATAGCTCGAGTTTATATTCTCATCAGCACCAATTAACCGGATCAATACCTGTACGAATATGTGAATGAATGCAAACTAAAGTCAAGTTAATCAATATTATAATGAATTTAATAGAAAATAATCAATATCAACATAAGAATCATTTAAAAAGTGTATGGTCTTAAATGCTAACCTCCATCATGAATGGAAGTATAAAAAATGTAAAACCGTAGGCTATAATTTATGAATTAAACGAAATGGTTCTTGTGAATTTATTTGTAGAATTATTTCTTGTTAAAATTCTTGTAGAAACATATATGAAATGATAAAAAAATAAATGAGAACTTCAAAGTCGCAAGTGCACGTATATAATGCTTACATAGTTGCATTTGTTTTGTGTATCATTAGTCCCGAGAACCAACCATTGCAAGAAACCAACCATTTGCTTAGTCAAAATGAAGAGTGTTATTCACTAAAGCAGACGAAGTGAATTCTCACTTGGACATTTTATCGAACACATGAGGGGCAATTTACTATAATCAAAATGCTCTGTAACAGAAAATGGCAAGAGAAGAGAGATGAAGCATGCATTAAATGGTGCTGGAACCTATAAATGGTAAGAGAAGAGGGATGGAGAATTAGATTTAGGTTTGAGAGTGTTACCAAAATTCCAAATCGAAAAATAACCTCCTTCCCGGCTTCTGGCGAGGGCGAGGACGACATTGGGTAGGTCGACTATAATAGCAGGCTTTATTCTAGCGAGGGGGACGGCAGTGACAGCGACTTTTGGTCTGTCGTCGGGATGCACAATGACCCGGCAAGGAAATGAATGAAGAGATGAATGGAGAGATGCGGAGAGGGAATACCTGCTGAGACGACCGAAGAAGAAGGTTTGCGTGGGTTGGCGAGAGAGAAAGCCAGCGAGAGTGATTTTTTTCCTCTTGGATTGGGGAAGATGAAGACTGGATCAGTGCGATACCTTCTGAGGAGTGGGAATCAGCTTGGCCCTAGGGTTTTTCTATCCGTGAGCTTTTATTGGACTTGAGCGAAGGGCCATGGGTTGAGAGAGGAGAAAGAAGTGATATATGTGAGAGGATGAGATAGAACGGTTGAAATTTTTTATTTTTGAGATCAGATGGCTGAAAATGAAAGTTTGGTGTGTCTCCAAATACTTATATTGCTTTATATAATAAAGATATATATATGTAAATATATATATTATAATAATATTATTATTATATTTAAAACATTAATTTATTCATTCAAATGCTCCTATATCGCTTTAGGGGACTCAGAAATTGTCCCGAATGAGCTCCTTTCAACCATCCGACTAAGACGCATCCACTAGAATAATCCAATGTCGATTCCGAGTTTGTTTGCTCAAATCATGTTCTCGGAGAGTTCGCGGCCTAATTTAACTTAAATGTCAAAACTGCCCAAATGACGTTGGAATCGCGAACGATCGGCTCTGTTGGACTCATTATATTACTAACTATGAGTCTAACAAAACTGACTGTGGTCGAATCCGAGATTGTAGCTTGATATTCAGAGTAAATCAACTGTAATTATTTCTCAGGACCAATAAGGTCGCACTGATTCTAAATAGGCTCACCAAAAAAGGATTGATTGAACAAGTTAGGTCCCCTAGAGGTTTAATAGATCGGGTCAGAATTTGGGATATTACACAAATATTGATTGAAGATCTTATGTTTTGATGACGTTTTAAAAATAATCGTCACAAAAGATAAATATGTGTGTTGACGTTTTTATGAAAACCATAGGCAATGCTAAAATTTTGTATTGGTGACGTTTTTGAAAAAAACATCGCTAAATTAAAAACTAACAACGACGCTTTAAAAAACGTCGCAATAAAAACGTCACTGTAAAGCCAATATCTTGTAGTGGTACAATCTCTCTCCAATTCTACATCTTTCTCTGACTATGAATCCAGTCCAGATACTGGTGCATCTTCATCCTGTGATGAAGATTGCTATGAATCTATGACTGATGTCAATTAATTGATTGACAAGTTTGAACTACTCCTAATTGCTCTAAAGAAGAGCAGAATACTTGCCAAAAGGCAAGCCAAGGAAATAGATATTTTAAAGCATTATAAAACTCTCCATAATAATAAATCTATTGAGTTTTTTAAGAAAAGTCATGAGGTGTCTGAACTCAAGAAAAGTCTTGAGTGTCAGACCATACTTTTAGAAGAATAGAAGAAGCACATTAGATATCTAGAACAAAAGTTCACAGAGAAATTGAGGATTCTGATTAACCCTTCTCAGTCACAGGGTCAACTGCCAAAAGCTGCAACTTGTCAAGTCCCTGAGAAGCTGGGTATTAACCACATTAATCATCATTTCAAATCTGAATTCCCTGATAAGAGGACAGTGTTTCATAATGCAAATTCACCTTCTAAAATTGTCAAGTTTGCATCACTCTAGAAGGATTAATCAAATGTGTGCTCCACCAGTGGGGTGAAGGCACATGATCCAAGAAAGAGTGACACTGTCCACTCTAACCACAAAGTTCAGGAGAATTTCTTTAGATTTGGATCCAAATATCCTCTATCTAAGGAAATGAGAGTGTCCACTAGATGGCAAGCTCCAAAAATACATCAGGCCCATTTTGGACCAGCAGTATTTAGTTCCTCAGCACCTTCACTCAGGAAGAAGGGGCAGCATCATGCAATGCTCATCCAGCAAAGTCTGGTATTGCTCACATCTCTCATGGACAACAATTATGTGTTGTCCTAAAGAAAAGATACAACATTCATAAATGTTGGTGTTGTGGAAAAGTGGGTCACTTTACTATTGATTGTTGGCATAACCTGAATGTGACTAATGGACAGAAAGGTGCTCAGCCCAGGTAGAGAGTGGGGCAGATGTTTTATGATGCTAACAAGAACCTAGGACCCAATTATCATTGGGTGCCTAAGGGTAAATGAATTTTGTTTTGCAGGATAGACCAAGTACCTATCAAATTAAGACTTGGTATTTGGACAATGAGTATTCTAGGAAAATGACTGGGACAGGATAGTTGTTCTTGGAATATGCTCCAAAAAAAGCAACAAATTAAGGTTGAGGCTGTCAAGTAAGTAATCCTCAAAAGCTAGAGTAAGCAAGCCTCAAGGTATGTCTTTCTCTCTTATATAGAGATTAAGTTTGTCATTTGTTAAGTTATATTAGTTGTGCTCAAGATGAATCTAATCTACCACATCAAATATAAAAACACTGATTCAATTATAAACACTGTTAATTTTTGTAGGCTTTACTCAAAAAATTCAAATAACTTATTAGCAAGCATTAGGGCAAAATAATGCACAAATTGAGTGCCAATAGAACTGGCACATTGACATGTTAGATCCCCTTCTATTTAACTTGACAAAATGTTTACTAAGTCAAGTAAAATATACAACCAATCGGTATGGGAAACCACAAATTAAACATGCATGAAACTAATAGAAGAAAAGTTGAGAGATATAGTAAAAATATTAAGTGCCCTGTATCATAACAGGATTCGTCGAGCAATCTGTCAAGTCAAAAATGTGTAACTTAATAGTCAAATGAAAAAAGATAATTAAATTAATTAAATCTTTTCATTAAATATATAAAGGCCACAAGAAACTAAAAGCCACATCACTCTCCAAATCCTTAACCCTAACCGTCGAGACCGAAACATTCTCAGCGTCTTGCCGCATTATTTCGATGGTGCCAAATGTCACAAAGGAGCTTCAGGATGGATACAAAATTATGAGGGATGGATTCAATCATGCCTCTCCTGAGATTAAAGTTATATTAAGGATGATTGAGGTCGTAGGTTTGGAATACACTGTAACACCCCAGTTTTTTTGCAAGAGGTTCAGTCTGCAGTTCTGAACATTTTTGGGTTTCTGGCAGGAGGTACACGGCCTGCGACACGGGCGTGTCGCAGGGCGTGTCGAGGCCGTGTCGACACTCGGCCCAAGTGTCGACACATTCGCTCGACAAAGTGTCGAGAGTGGGGCACACGGCCTGCGACACGGGCGTGTCGCAGGGCGTGTCGAGGCCGTGTCGACACTCGGCCCAAGTGTCGACACTTTCGCTCGACAAAGTGTCGAGAGTGGGGCACACGTCCTGCGACACGGGCGTGTCGCAGGGCGTGTCGAGGCCGTGTCGACACTCGGCCCAAGTGTCGACACTTTCGCTCGACAAAGTGTCGAGAGTGGGCACACGGCCTGCGACACGGGCGTGTCGCAGGGCGTGTCGAGGCCGTGTCGACACTCGGCCCAAGTGTCGACACATTCGCTCGACAAAGTGTCGAGACTGGGGCACACGGCCTATGACACGGGCATGTCACAGGGCGTGTCCCGCTTGGTTGACGATCTTCGCTCGACGTTTTTCCGCGGTGTCGACACAAAGTCTGTCGACGGGTGTCGAGACTTGGCACATGGCTTGGGACACGGGCGTGTCCCAGGTCGTGTCATCTCTCGGGTTGGTTTCGGGGCCGTGTTGTTGGAGGCACACGGCCGGCCACACGGCCGTTTCACTGGGGACACGGGAATGTCGGGTTGGACACGGGCGTGTCGGATGCCCGTGTGTGGTTCCAGGCGCGTCGATTTGAGACGGCGAATGAGGCACACGGCCCTGGACACGGGCGTGTGCCAGGCCGTGTTCGGCCCAGGTCTTTTATTTTCCAGGCGAATCGTGGTCATTCTTTCCCAGATTTTGGGATCTGACGGCTCAGGACTGTTCTTGGGAAGTTAAGTCCGATTCTAGGGTTGGAAACTCTCATTTGTTTTCCAAGTCTTCTCTTTCTAAGTTCTTGAGAAAACTAGAGCAAGGAGGAAGAAGAAGAAGGTCTTGGGCTGTAGGAAGGGTTTCGGAGCTCCAAATCGCGAGCCGAGTCCAGAACCGTGAAGCTTGGAGCGTTGCGAAGATTTCCATCCGGCTATTTTGCCATGGCAAGGAAGAGGAGTCGGAAGGTAACGACAACTCTCCTCTCGGTGCTTAGGATGCATGTATTAGCATCATTTAGTTTTCTTTCTCCCTAATTTTTGGGCACCGAACTCTCAAATGAGAGGGGTTTTGGTTTGCCAAGTTTCAAGAGGAACTTCCGGGTTGATTGAGTCCGTCCCCGGCATATTTTGCATTAGAGATCCGCTTCGCTAGTGGATTAGGCATGGTGGGTGAAGTCGTAGTCGCGACCGTTAGTCCGACTCGGTGATGTTGCATACGAACTTAGGGATTCATAGAGATTTTCCGTTGCGGCAAGATGTCGTTTGTGTTGTGATGGTGATTGTCCCGTTTATTTGCAAAGGTACGTGTAGTCGGACCCGGACAAGGTTAGCTCCTCGTGGCGGTAGATGGTTTCCTTGAGGGACAAGGTTAGCTCTGCACGAGTTGGAGTTGGTTTCCTTGGTGCGCGGGAACGCTGCAGTACAATGAGGGATTATGATGTATTTAGTCTTGGTTTGTGTTGTGCCAAGGCGTGTCTATGTCTCTGTGGTCGGCTGGCTATCCCGTGACATGTGCGTCTTGTGTGGAGAGTGTCCCGGCGAGACTAGTCCCCTTCTTTGAGACTGACGAGAATGCCAAGCTTGGGGCAAGCCCGGGGCAAAGAGGCCATGAGCGGGTGGGGTCCAGCAAGGCTTCTTAGAATCGGTCGGTCTGTGTTTGTTGGAATCCTGACATGAGACGTCAGAGCTTGCAGGCAAGCCCGGGGCTAAGCCCACGAGCGGGTGGGGCCTTGGCAAGAATTCCTTGTGGCGGCCTGTGCGCCATTTGAGGGAGAGGTGTCTCCCTTAGTGTTTGCGGCTTTATGCCAATTGGGGAAATGTGAGTACCCAAATGTTGTGATGTTGTGCTAGTTGCATATGCAGTAGGGTGCCTTGGGCGAAGCCCGAGTGTTGCATACATGTTGCATAGTAGGCCCTTTTATTACATGCTCAACCAGTAGAGAACGTGTTTGATGATTGAGACATCCAAGCCCGTTTTAATGCTTTTCTATTTATAGATGATTATATTGCATACGAAGTGCTGACTTGCAGGTTGGAGGGTTCCTCTGGGTCCGTTAGGGGCGGCCGGGAGGAGATGTGTTGTTACACAGTTTGAGGTCAGCCTTTGCTGACCCACGTTACTAATAATTTTTACAGGGCAAGGATCGCATGCAGAAGCTAGCACGCCGGCCAGAAAGGCCTAAGCCCCATGATGTGTTTTTCCCTTTTTGTAGCACTACAGTTATGATGATGTTTGTTTGAGACTATCTTTGTCCGGCTTGCATGCCGAGGTAGACTAGGAGTGCTTAGCACATTCATGCTTGATGTACTATTTCTTTTTGGACACATGATGTAAGGCCTTAAGGCCATTTGTTTTACTCTTTAGTGGTGGATAACTTCTAGTCCTGTTCTGTTTCCGCTGTGTTGTGCAAGGTGTTTTGAGTTTGGGTAGCTATATCAACTTATAATACTAAATCTGTGGCGTTCGTATGTTGTGGGGCCCCGGCCGGACCCATATTATACGTTTACTACAGGGGAGGTGTTACAATTTGGTATCAGAGCGAGGTTAGATTCAAGGTCAGTGCGTAGAGAAGTTATCCACATAAGAGTAATGCGGGACCGTGAGTGTCCTTATGTTCTAGTCTTGAGATTGGAGACTAATCCCTCATTTCTTGTTTTCCTGAAGAGTGCAAGCAACGAGGCGGGCACTTCAAGAGCAAGGGATGATCTCTCGGCGAGCAGTGCAACTGCTCCAGGCCTTCTGGGCACGGGTGTAAACCCGGCTGACTTCTGCCTTATGCTTGCAGAAGCGTTGGTGGCGGCGCAAGCGGCGGCTGCAGCCCAGGTAGCAACCCCTGCTACACCGGACACGGCGATGGCCGTGCCAGGCGGAGAAGCCAGGCGAGTGGAGCCTTTGGCAGAAAGGGTGGTGGTAGGGCATGGAGACCGACACATGAAGTATTTCCTGAGTTTCCATCCCCCGTCTTTCAAGGGTGTAGGAACGCCAACGGACGCGGAGGATTGGTGGGTTCGTATTCAAGAACTGTTAAGGGCGGCAGAGACGCCAGAGGAGAAGAAATCCGAGTATGCGGCGTTCATGTTGGAAGGAGACGCCAAATTGTGGTGGGTGAGCCATAGCGGCCGCCTATTCCCGGGGCGCACCCCGTCAGTGGAAGAGTTTGGGGATGCTTTTCTTAAGAGGTACATTCCAGTTTCAACACGGTTGGCCCTGCAGAGGCAGTTTCTGCATCTAATGCAGCGAGACAAGACAGTGGATGAGTACGTGCAAGAGTTCACCCGTTTGGGTCGTTATGCGGGAACGATAATGGCGGATGATGTAGAGAGGGATAACCTCTTCTACCAAGGTTTGAGGGAGAATCTGAGACAGCCTCTCATCTCCATGAAGAGGGCGGGATTTAATGAGCTAGTTGAAGCCGCCAGGAGTTTGGAGAGTGATCTGGAGCGAACCCAGCTTCGAAAGGGTTTTACTCCCAAGCATGGGGAAGGGAAGCCCTCCCAATCTCATGTAAAGTCTGATGGGAGCAGGTGGAGGAGGAAGCCTCACCCTTCCAGGTCGGGTGAGAGGAGCACTTGGACGCCTGGGGGTTCTCACTCTAGGGGACCGCCGACGTGTTACAACTGCGGGAAGGTTGGGCACATAGCTCGTGCTTGTCAGCAAGGGGGAGCGGGGCAAGAGTCAAAGCAGGAGCAGTCTGTGCGCTCGGGCCCCAGTGCTGCAGAGAAAGGAAAGATGGCGGAGTCAAGCGCTTCTCGGTTCCAACCGGTGCAACCAAGGGCTTACAACCTTGGACAGCAAGAAGCGATCCGCCAAACCGATGTGGCGACAGGTATGAAGAAAATTTAAGTTTGCATTTGTGCTTCATACTTTTAGACCCCCTTTCCGTGTGTTGTCTTGTTGTAGGCTTCGTGTTAGTTTCTGGATACCCCGCTAGGGTATTGTTCGATACTGGGGCTTCGCACTCTTTTCTTGCGGAGAGTTTCATCCGAAGGGTAGGAGTCGAGACTTTCTCGGCGGACGCGGAACTGAAAGTGTGCATGCCCAATGGGTCATCTATGACTACCGGGGCTAAAGGGCGCATCTGTTGGGAGCTAGACGGAGTTGACTTCGTTTTGGAAGCGGCAGTGTTGCCGTTAGTAGAGTTCGATGTCATTTTGGGCATGGACTGGCTTGCAGAGCAGCGCGCCAGCATTGATTGTTTATCCAAGGTAGTGACCCTAAAGAGTAAGGGGCAAGCGGAAGTCAAGTTTATGGGCCTTTATGGAGTAGCCCATTCCCTAATTACGGCCATGCAAATGATGCGGGCGGTTAACCAGGGAGGTGTGGCGCTGGTAGCGTTGTTGGAGGTTCGTCTCTCCCAACTTTCGATTGAGGAAGTGCCTGTGGTAGCAGAGTTCAAGGATGTGTTTCCGGATGAACTTCCTGGAGCGCCTCCTCGGCGGGAGATCGACTTCTCGATCGAGTTAATGCCGGAGGCTAGACCTGTGTCGCGTCCCCCATTCAGGATGGCCCCAAAGGAGTTAGCGGAACTTAAGGTACAGCTACAGGAACTGTTGGAGCAAGGGTATATTAGACCCAGTTCTTCACCGTGGAGCGCACCGGTGTTGTTTGTAAAGAAGAAAGACGGTAGCATGCGCCTATGCATAGACTACCGAGAGCTGAATAAATTGACCGTCAAGAATAAGTATCTGATCCCTCGGATAGACGATTTGTTTGACCAATTGGTAGGGTCAGCGGTATATTCGAAGTTGGACTTGAAGTCAGGATACTATCAGCTACGAATTCGAGATGAGGACATACCCAAAACTGCCTTTGGTACAAGGTATGGACACTTTGAGTTTATAGTGATGCCGTTCGGGTTGACGAACGCACCATCGGTGTTCATGGATCTGATGAATCGAGTATTTCGGGATTACTTGGATTCGTTTGTGGTTGTCTTCATTGATGACATTTTGGTGTATTCCAAATCGCAAGTGGAGCATGAGACCCACTTGAGAATAGTTTTACAAGTGTTGAGGGAGAATGAGTTGTATGCAAAATTCTCCAAATGCGAGTTCTGGCTGGAGAAGGTGGCATTTTTGGGCCACGTGATTAGTGGTGATGGGGTGGCAGTGGATCCAGCGAAAGTGGAGGCCATCAGAGATTGGCCGGTGTTGAGGACCGTGGTGGAAGTCCGAAGTTTTCTTGGACTAGCCGGGTACTATAGGAGATTCGTGGAGAATTTCTCGAAGATAGCTCTACCCCTCACCTCACTCACTCGTAAAGACCATAAGTTTGTGTGGACCCAAGAGTGCAGTCAAGCATTTGAGGCACTGAAGGAGAGGCTTATGATGGCTCCGATCCTGAGTTTACCGCAAGGGACCGATGGATTTCAGATTTTCAGTGACGCATCGGGATGCGGTTTGGGTTGCATGTTGGTGCAACATGGCAAGGTAATAGCTTTTGGGTCTCGACAGCTGAAACCTCATGAGAGGAATTACCCCGTCCATGACTTGGAGTTGGCGGCGGTAATCTTCGCGTTGAAAATATGGCGACACTATGTGTATGGCGCAATGGTGGAGATCTTCACGGACCATAAAAGCCTGAAGTATCTCTTGGATCAGAAGGACTTGAACATGCGGCAACGCAGATGGGTTGAATTTCTTGGAGACTACGAAGTGGCGATTCAGTATACGCCGGGTAAGGCCAATGTGGTGGCGGATGCGTTGAGTAGAAAGTACTCGGGGCAAGGAAATTGGATCGAAGCTCATGATGAACGGTTGGTTCGGGAATGGGAGTCCCTTGGGTTGGAATGTGTTGCGAGAGGCGAGTCTAGCGTGGCTCGGTTGAACTGGATTGAAGTGCAAAGCGACTTGTCCGATCGTATTCGGGAAGCGACTCGATTGGATGTGGAGTTTCAACCTTTTGGGTTGGAGGCTCAAAAGGGCGAGAGCAGCGCCTGGTAGATGATTGGGGGAATCTTGAGAAAGGATGGAAGGGTTTGTGTACCGCAGTTTGGAAATCTCCGTGAGGAGTTGATGTTTGAGGCTCACTTCTCAAAGTACTCCATTCACCCGGGCAGTACAAAGATGTACTTGGATATGAAGAAATCCTTTTGGTGGCCGGGGTTGAAGCGAGATGTAGCTTTGTATGTAAGTCGTTGCCAAACATGTGCCTTGGTGAAGGCCGAATGTCAGAAACCGGGCGGGTTCCTGAAGCCCCTTCCAATTCCTGAATGGAAATTTGAGGACTTCTCCATGGACTTTGTGCATGGTTTGCCTAGATCGCAGCATGGTAATGATGCTATTTGGGTGATCGTGGATTGCCTAACCAAGGTGGCTCACTTCATCCCAAATCGGAAAGAGGACGGCGTGGAGAAGCTGGTGGAGTTGTATGTTCGCAACATTGTGCGACTGCACGGAGTTCCTAAGAGCATAGTCAGTGATCGAGATGGACGATTTACGTCCAAGGACTGGAGATTGGTTCAGAAGAGCTTGGGCACGAAGCTAAAGTTTAGTACGGCGTTCCATCCTCAAACTGATGGGCAAACGGAGAGAACGAACCGTACTATGGAGGACATGTTGAGGATGTGCGTTCTTGATTTTGGCAAGAGGTGGGAGGATCACCTCTTCATGGTAGAATTTGCGTACAACAACAGTTTTCAAGCTAGTATAAAGATGGCGCCATACGAAGCTTTGTATGGGAGGCGGTGTCGAACGCCAATGTCTTGGGCAGAGGCGGCAGACACCAAACTTTTGGGAAAGGGTGCGGTAGTTGACGCTTGTGAGTTGGTATGGACCATCCAAGAGCGTATGAAGGTGGCACAAGACAGGCAAGCAAAATATTTTAATGCTCGTCACCGGAAGTTGGAATTTACAGTTGGTGGTTGGGTTTATCTGAAGGTCAAGCCGTTCAAAGGCGTCTCACGGATTCGCCGACTCAAGAAGTTGAGTCCAAGGTTTTTGGGGCCTTTTGAAATTGTTGAGCAGGTAGGAGAAGCAGCATATCGGTTGGCATTGTCCGCAGACTTGAGTGGATTACATGACGTCTTCCAGGTCTCCTCTTTGAGGAAAGCCTTGGTGGAGGCTAGCGTGGTGATAGAGCCGGCATCGGTGCCGATTGAGGAAGACTTGAGGATGCGAGTCCTCCCGATTGCTATAGAGGATTCGGAGACTCGGCAGTTGCGGAATAAAGAAGTCAAACTCGTGAAAGTTCGATGGGACAACTGCGGTCGTGAGGAGTTCTCTTGGGAACGAGAACAGGCCATGCTAGAAGATTATCCAGAACTTTTCATGTCAGGTACAATTTAAGTTTTGTACCCTTTTGTTTTGTAATTTCGGGACGAAATTCTGTTAAGTGGGGGAGAGCTGTAACACCCCAGTTTTTTTGCAAGAGGTTCAGTCTGCAGTTCTGAACATTTTTGGGTTTCTGGCAGGAGGTACACGGCCTGCGACACGGGCGTGTCGCAGGGCGTGTCGACACTCGGCCCAAGTGTCGACACATTCGCTCGACAAAGTGTCGAGAGTGGGGCACACGGCCTGCGACACGGGCGTGTCGTAGGGCGTGTCGAGGCCGTGTCGACACTCGGCCCAAGTGTCGACACTTTCGCTCGACAAAGTGTCGAGAGTGGGGCACACGGCCTGCGACACGGGCATGTCACAGGGCGTGTCGAGGCCGTGTCGACACTCGGCCCAAGTGTCGACACTTTCGCTCGACAAAGTGTCGAGAGTGGGCACACGGCCTACGACACGGGCGTGTCGCAGGGCGTGTCGAGGCCGTGTCGACACTCGGCCCAAGTGTCGACACATTCGCTCGACAAAGTGTCGAGACTGGGGCACACGGCCTGTGACACGGGCGTGTCACAGGGCGTGTCCCGCTTGGTCGACGATCTTCGCTCGATGTTTTTCCGCGGTGTCGACACAAAGTCTGTCGACGGGTGTCGAGACTTGGCACACGGCTTGGGACACGGGCGTGTCCCAGGCCGTGTCATCTCTCGGGTTGGTTTCGGGGCCGTGTTGTTGGAGGCACACGGCCGGCCACACGGCCGTGTCACTGGGGACACAGGCGTGTCGGGTTGGACACGGGCGTGTCGGATGCCCGTGTGCGGTTCCAGGCGCGTCGATTTGAGACGGCGAATGAGGCACACGGCCCTGGACACGGGCGTGTGCCAGGCCGTGTTCGGCCGAGGTCTTTTATTTTCCAAGCGAATCGTGGCCATTCTTTCCCAGATTTTGGGATCTGACGGTTCAGGACTGTTCTTGGGAAGTTAAGTCCGATTCTAGGGTTGGAAACCCTCATTTGTTTTCCAAGTCTTCTCTTTCTAAGTTCTTGAGAAAACTAGAGCAAGGAGGAAGAAGAAGAAGGTCTTGGGCTGTAGGAAGGGTTTCGGAGCTCCAAATCGCGAGCCGAGTCCGGATCCGTGAAGCTTGGAGCGTTGCGAAGATTTCCATCCGGCTATTTTGCCATGGCAAGGAAGAGGAGTCGGAAGGTAACGACATCTCTCCTCTCGGTCCTTAGGATGCATGTATTAGCATCATTTAGTTTTCTTTCTCCCTAATTTTTGGGCACCGAACTCTCAAATGAGAGGGGTTTTGGTTTGCCAAGTTTCAAGAGAAACTTCCGGGTTGATTGAGTCCGTCCCCGGCATATTTTGCATTAGAGATCCGCTTCGCTAGTGGATTAGGCATGGTGGGTGAAGCCGTAGTCGCGACCGTTAGTCCGACTCGGTGATGTTGCATACGAACTTAGGGATTCGTAGAGATTTTCCGTTGCGGCAAGATGTCGTTTGTGTTGTGATGGTGATTGTCCCGTTTATTTGCAAAGGTACGTGTAGTCGGACCCGGACAAGGTTAGCTCCTCGTGGCGGTAGATGGTTTCCTTGAGGGACAAGGTTAGCTCCGCACGAGTTGGAGATGGTTTCCTTGGTGCGCGGGAATGTTGCAGTACAATGAGGGATTATGATGTATTTAGTCTTGGTTTGTGTTGTGCCAAGGCGTGGCTATGTCTCTGTGGTCGGCTGGCTATCCCGTGACATGTGCGTCATGTGTGGAGAGTGTCCCGGCGAGACTAGTCCCCTTCTTTGAGACTGACGAGAATGCCAAGCTTGGGGCAAGCCCGGGGCAAAGTGGCCATGAGCGGGTGGGGTCCAGCAAGGCTTCTTAGAATCGGTCGGTCTGTGTTTGTTGGAATCCTGACATGAGACGTCAGAGCTTGCAGGCAAGCCCGGGGCTAAGCCCACGAGCGGGTGGGGCCTTGGCAAGAATTCCTTGTGGCGGCCTGTGCGCCGTTTGAGGGAGAGGTGTCTCCCTTAGTGTTTGCGGCTTTATGCCAATTGGGGAAATGTGAGTACCCAAATGTTGTGAGTACCCTAAGATCCTGTAACACCCCCTATCCGTCGCATAGTATATAGCAGTAGGTCCGGCCGGGGCCCGACGCCATATACCACAGACAGACCGGGTGGTTACGTATGGAAACCATCCAACCAATCTCAACGTCCTACACAGAGCATTCTAGCGGAAGCAGTTTATAAGAGTTGTAAACAAGAACCCAACATAGGAGCATGAATGTCCACTAATACCAAAAGGAATGTTATACAAAAATACCCAAAACCGGCCTTAAGGCCTTACAAAGTGTTTCACTTGAAAATTACATGTTTTACAAACCACGGCACGCAGGCCGGTCATACATGAATAAAGCAGTAAACACTTCTACTTGGGCCTTCGAGGGCCAGCTTCGCAAAAAGGGCTTTAGCCCGCTATTGACCGCTTGGTCCAGTTGCACCTGCAAGCAATAAACCACCGCACGGTGGCAAAACAAGGCAACGGTCAGCAATGCTGACCAAATTATAACGATCCCGCCCCCAACTCGGGGCGGCGATGCTCCTTCCCTGCATTTCATTAGCATAAGCGAGCAATTTATATAACCATAGCCATTTCATCACAGACGTTGGCTCGCACGGCCACATGACCCGTGCACTCAGGGCACATTCTCGGTGAACCGGTCGATGTTACGTCAATTAAAGCCATTAACATTCCAGACTCACCACCGCCACTTAGACGGCCAAACCTATGAGCAATTCGTCTTCCTGGCCTGGGTCACGACAATTTAAGTCATTGACCGCCGAAGACTCCCATCTATGCCAACGGCGAGTGCCACGTAACCTTAGGTCTCTCTAACCGAACGACATAAAGCGAGTACGGCTCTATCTAACCCGTGCTCACTTCGCAATGACAATTTAAGCCATTTGCGTGGGTCAAACTTTCACCGAGTCCCATTCTACCGCAAGACACATAACCCCGTTATGTTCAAGTTGGCTCTCAGGCCACCAAGTTGGCAAGATCTCGTATCCGCCCAGTTTTCCGGGTGCACCTTTGGGTTAGTCCCCAAGGCTGCCTACTGCAATCTACCGCGTAGAAAACCCGAAAAACAAACCATAGCACGGAGTCTTCTCCGGCCTTATGCAATGCAACATCACCGATCCAGACTAACATGTTCGGGTAGGCTTCACACATCATGCCTATGTCCGTTCTCGCATATAGACTCTAAATAACGGGGACTTTACATATCTACCCGAAGGAACGCCTCCAACTCTCCGCAAACTCGCGAGAGCGGGCTTCCTATGCTAAGAAAGAGAGCGACTCATGCTCAAGATGAGCATCGTTACCCTTGAGTTCCTCTTTGGCGCCATTGAAAAGTAATCAGATGGAAATCACCGCACTTGCGTTGCCTCCGTGGATCCGGAGTCGGCTCGCGATTCGGAGCTCTGAAGCTCCTCCAATGGAGGGATCTAGTTCTTCTTCCTCCAATGGCTCTCCTCTTTCTCCAAGGATTTGGAGAGATGATAAGGTAAGAAAGTGATGGATTTCTAAGTCAACTCACGGGTATATCCTCTCAGGAACAACCCCCAGCCGTTGGATCTCAACCTAAGGAAACGAACGGCTTTGATTCGGGGCTGAAATGCCCAATCTGGACCGAACACGGCGTGGCACACGCCCGTGTCCAGGGCCGTGTGCCACATTCGCCGTCAAAATCGAATCACCTGGAACCTCACACGGGTATCGAACACGCCCGTGTTTGAGCTGACACGCCCGTGTTCCACCTGACACGGCCGTGTAGCCGGTCGTGTACACCATGATTTTTCCCCCATTTTCAACCCGAGCACTGCACGGGTTCTAGGACATGCCCGTGTCCTTGCCCGTGTCACATTGACACGACTGGACCCCAGGCCGTGTACACGGGACATTTTATCGAGGGAAGAACGACGACTTGATGACACGGCCTTGGATACGCCCGTGTCCTAGGCCGTGTTTCTTGTCTCGACGATCGTCGAGTGAATCTCGACGACTCCCCAGGACGATCGTCGACACGGGTCGACACGCCCGTGTCGCAGGCCGTGTGCCCATTCTCAACAAATCGTCGAGTATAACTCGACGACTTCACGGCTAAGTGTCGACACGGGTCGACACGCCCGTGTCGCAGGCCGTGTGCCCACTCTCGACAAATCGTCAAGTAAAACACGACGACTTCGCGGCTAAGTGTCGACACACGCTTGACACGCCCTGGGACACGCCCGTGTCCCAGGCCGTGTGCCTGCTGCCAGAACCCAAACTGGCCCAAAACGTCCCCCTTTGCTCCTTTGAGTTTCGGGGCGTTACAACTCTCCCCCTCTTAAAAGAATTTTGCCCACGAAATTACATAAAGGAAAGACATACAAAACCAAAATTTGTACCTGAGCGGAACAACTCCGGATACTCGTCAAGCATAGTCTGCTCTCGCTCCCAAGAGAGCTCCTCACGACCGCAATTGTCCCACCGGACCTTGACCATCCTGATCTCTTTATTGCGTAGCCGCTTGACCTCCGAGTCCTCAATCGGCACGGGCTTGACCTTTGTCGTTAGCCCACTATCCACCGGCACTTGATCAACCGCGATCACTTGCGTAGGCTCTTGCACCGCCTTCCGAAGCACCGAAATGTGGAATACATCATGTAAACCACTTAGCTCCACTGAAAGCTTCAACCTATAGGCTGCTTCGCCAACTCGCTCCAGAACCTCAAACGGTCCAAGGTACCTCGGGCTTAGCTTTTTCAATCGCCGCACTTGCGAGACACCCTTGAACGGCTTGATCTTTAAGTATACATAATCGCCCACAGCGAACTCCACGTTCATGTGTTTGGCATTATAGTACTTTGCTTGCCGGTCCTGAGCAATAAGCAACCTCTCCCAAATGGTTCTCACCAAAGAAGTAGCACCCTCTACTTTCGATCGCTTATACAACTTTGACTCACCCGTTTCTATCCAAGACAACGGCGTGTGACATCTTCTACCATATAGGGCCTCGAAAGGCGCCATCTGAATACTTGCTTGGTAGCTGTTGTTGTATGCGAACTCCACCAAATAAAGGTGGTCTTCCCATTGCTTTCCGAAATCCAAGACACACACGCGAAGCATGTCTTCCATGGTTCTATTGACCCTCTCGGTCTGCCCATCCGTTTGCGGATGGAAGGCTGTGCTGAACTTCAACTTAGTTCCCAACATTTGCTGCACCAGCCTCCAATCATTGGACGTGAACCGTCCATCTCGGTCACTCATGATGCTGCGGGGCACACCATGAAGTCGTACTATATTATCCACATAAAGCTTTGCCAGCTTCTCCACCGGATCGTCCTTCCTATGCGGAATAAAATGCGACACCTTCGTTAATCGATCAACAACCACCCAAATGGCGTCGTTCCCCTTTTGCGACCTTGGCAAACCGTGCACAAAGTCCATAGAGATATCGTCAAATTTCCACTCCGGAATAGGCAAGGACTTAAGAAATCCTCCCGGCTTTTGGCACTCCGCCTTTACCAAGGCGCAGGTTTGGCACTTCGCTACATATAGCGCCACATCCTTTTTCAAACCCGGCCACCAAAATAGTTTCTTTATATCACGGTACATCTTCGTGCTCCCCGGGTGAATTGAGTACTTGGTATGGTGCGCCGCGTACAACAACTCCACCCGTAAATTGCCCACACTTGGGACGCACAAACGACCGTCTTTCCAAAGCAATCCGTCCTCCACGACGAATTGGGAATTTGACCCATCCAGAGCCTCTATCATGAACTGCTTCATATGAGCATCCATATCCAAAGCATGCCGAATCCGATCAGCCAGGTCATATTGTACTTCAGTCCAATTCAGAACTGCTTCAGCACTTGATTGTCTATCCACACAAACAATCTCCAGCGCCTCCAACTCCCACACCAACCGCTCATCATGCACCGATAGCCAATTGGCTTGAGCTGGGGCTCGGCGACTCAACGCGTCCGCAACCGCATTCCCTTTGCCAGGCACGTAGTGGATCTTGAATGTATAGTCCCCCAAGAACTCCATCCATCTACGCTGCCGCATATTCAGATCTTTCTGATCTATCAAATATTTCAGACTCTTATGATCGGTGTAGATATCAATCTTCACACCATACAAATAGTGCCTCCACAGCTTCAAGGCAAAAATCACGGCCGCTAACTCCAAGTCATGGACCGGATAATTCCTCTCGTGCACTTTTAGCTGTCCCGAGCCATAAGCTATCACGCTTTCGTGCTGCAGTAGCACGCAACCTAAACCGCTGCCCGAAGCATCGCTATATATCTCATAGCCTTCGGTTCCACATGGCGAACTCAGCACAGGCGCCGTGGTCAACCGACACTTCAATTCCTCAAAAGCTCGCGCGCACTCCGGCATCCAAACTAACTTATGCTCCTTCCTCGTCAAAGTAGTGAGAGGTAGTGCTATCCGCGAGAAGTTCTCTACGAAGCGCCTATAATAACCGGCAAGCCCCAAAAAGCTCCGGACTTCTGCTACCGTAGCAAGCTCAGGCCACTCCCGTATCGCAACAATCTTCGTCGGATCCACAGCAAAACCCTCTCCACTCACTATATGCCCGAGGAACGCCACTGAGGATAGCCAAAACTCGCACTTCGAGAACTTGGCATACAACAGATTTCTCCTTAGCGTCTCCAACACCAAATGAAGATGCTTGAAGTGATCTTCCTCACTTTGCGAGTACACCAAAATATCGTCGATGAAGACGATCACGAAATGGTCCAAGTACTCCCTGAACGTCCTGTTCATCAAATCCATGAATACTGACGGCGCATTAGTCAGCCCAAACGGCATGATCGTAAACTCATAATGCCCATATCTCGTACTAAACGCTGTCTTCGGGATATCACTCTCCCTTATCCGCAGCTGATAGTACCCAGCCTTGAGATCCAACTTCGAGTACAACGTCGACCCGACTAACTGATCAAAGAGATCATCGATCCTAGGGATCGGGTACTTGTTCTTCTCAGTCAGCTTGTTTAGATCCCGATAATCAATACATAATCTCAAGCTTCCGTCCTTCTTCTTAACAAAGAGGACCGGTGCGCTCCAAGGCGAAGAACTCGGGCGCACATACCCTTGCTCCAACAACTCTTGCAGTTGAACTTTCAGCTCCGCCATTTCCTTAGGCGCTAGCCGATACGGAGATCGTGACACAGGCTTTGCACCTGGCACTAGCTCGATCGTAAAATCTATCTCCCGCTGAGGCGGGGCTCCCGGAAGATCTGCGGGGAACACATCAGGGTATTCCGATACCACTGAAATACAATCCAAAGCGGGCTTCGGCTTTGCAACCTCCACTAGTGTAAAGAACAGTTCTGCACCAGCACGAACCGCCTTCACCACCTGAAGAGCAGACATCAATGTCTTGCTCGACCCCTTTAAGCCCGTAAAAGTCGTCTCACGACTCACTCCCAGCTTGACTTCCTTGCTACCGCAATCTATATGGGCCTGCTGCTCCGAGAGCCAGTCCATGCCAAATATGACGTCGAACTCCACTAACGGAAGTAAAGACGCTCGCAGGTCGAACTCCTGCTCCCCAATACGAATCTTAACATTACAGATCCTATCCGCTCGTATCGAACACCCATTGGGCAACAACACATCCAACTTATCCTTCGCCATCGAAGAAGGGACTCCGATGCGTGATATAAATCCTTCGGACAAGATGGAGTGTGAAGCTCCCGTATCGAAGAGTGCTCGTGCCAGATTTTCACAAATCAATACAAATCCTAAACAAGTAGTGGTAAGGTAACATGCGCATAACAAGTATTTAAAGAAATTGACTTGCTATAAATTAAACCGTACCTGTCACCACATCAGCTTGTTTAATGGCCTCCTGTTGGCCAAGATTATAGACCCTTGGTTGGGTCGGAGCATAGTGGGATGCGGTCGACTCCACCGCCTTTCCCTTCTCTTCATAAGTGGCTCCCGGCCTCCTCTCGGACTTAGGACGTCCGCTCCAACAATCACGGGCGAAATGCCCCGTCTTTCCACATGTAAAGCACGCGCCCGGGGTCCGACTCGTAGTCGCCCTAGAAGCGCCAGAAGGAGCTGGACCCGAAGTCCTATGCTTCTTGAAAGACCTCCGATAGCCGGACTTTGAAGTAGTCAGCACTCTGAACTCAAATTTCTTTTCACCCAAGCTTTTCTTCGCTTGCACGTTCTTCATGTCCTTCTCCAAGGACCGGGCAGTATTGACCAAGGTTAAGAAACCCTGCGTCATCGACCCCGAGAGTAGCAACCTCAACTCGTCTCTCAACCCTTCGTAGAAGCGATTAGTCTTGCACTCCTCATCCATGATGGTGGAGCTAGGTTAACGACTCAACCGCGTAAACTCATGGAGATATTCATCCACACTCCTCTCACCCTGCACCAACTTCAGGAACTCATTCTCCATTGAAATCCTTTGAGTAGAAGGGAGGTATCTTGCTAAGAACAATCCCGAGAACTCTTCCATCGGAACGTCTATCAGTTGTCTACCTCTCAAATGATGCAGCTCCAATCCTTCCCACCACATCCTCGCTTCACCGTCCAGCAGGAACGTAGCGATGGTGGTCATTTGCCACTCCTCCGTCCCCGACGCCGTCATGACTCTCTTCACCCTAGAGAGCCAGTCTTCAGCCTGAGATGGGGTTCCTAACCCCGAGAATAACAGAGGGTTAAAGCTCATTACATGCTTTAGCTGCCTCTCAGTTGCCCTCCTTGGCACTATTGGTTCTACAACCACTTGCTCCACCATCCTCGGCTCAGCCTCTTGCAGAGGTTCTTGCTCCATCACAGGAGCGGGCTGCTGCGCTTGCCTTCCAGGCTGCGCATTAATCACGGCCAACACCGCTTCAGCCACCAATCGTATATTTTCAGCCGACAAAGGTGTTGCAGGAGCAACCTCCGGTGCACTACTAGCCTCAGAAACTCGGCGTTCTGACGGCCAAACACCACTTCTGGTCACCTATAGTGGTACAAAACACCGTTAAGCGACCAAATTGTATTGCAAACAGCAATTATAGGAACACGCAGGTTCCTCAAACACGAGTATTTTCATTCTTAAGTGGATATTCATGGGTTTTTTTACCATTATAACGATGACGCACGCAATGTGCTCACCACCCCTTAAAAAGAATTCGCCCACTAATTCAGTTTAAGCCCGACCAAAACCAGTAGTCTGATACCAAATTGTAACACCCCCTATCCGTCGCATAGTATATAGCAGTAGGTCCGGCCGGGGCCCGACGCCATATACCACAGACAGACCGGGTGGTTACGTATGGAAACCATCCAACCAATCTTAACGTCCTACACAGAGCATTCTAGCGGAAGCAGTTTATAAGAGTTGTAAACAAGAACCCAACATAGAAGCATGAATGTCCACTAATACCAAAAGGAATGTTATACAAAAATACCCAAAACCGGCCTTAAGGCCTTACAAAGTGTTTCACTTGAAAATTACATGTTTTACAAACCACGGCACGCAGGCCGGTCATACATGAATAAAGCAGTAAACACTTCTACTTGGGCCTTCGAGGGCCAGCTTCGCAAAAAGGGCTTTAGCCCGCTATTGACCGCTTGGTCCAGCTGCACCTGCAAGCAATAAACCACCGCATGGTGGCAAAACAAGGCAAGGTCAGCAATGCTGACCAAATTATAACTATCCCGCCCCAAACTCGGGGCGGCGATGCTCCTTCCCTGCATTTCATTAGCATAAGCGAGCAATTTATATAACCATAGCCATTTCATCACAGACGTTGGCTCGCACGGCCACACACCCCGTGCACTCAGGGCACATTCTCGGTGAACCGGTCGATGTTACGTCAATTAAAGCCATTAACATTCCAGACTCACCACCGCCACTTAGACGGCCAAACCTATGAGCAATTCGTCTTCCTGGCCTGGGTCACGACAATTTAAGCCATTGACCGCCGAAGACTCCCATCTATGCCAACGGCGAGTGCCACGTAACCTTAGGTCTCTCTAACCGAACGACATAAAGCGGGTACGGCTCCATCTAACCCGTGCTCACTTCGCAACGACAATTTAAGCCATTTGCGTGGGTCAAACTTTCACCGAGTCCCATTCTACCGCAAGACACATAACCCCGTTATGTTCAAGTTGGCTCTCAGGCCACCAAGTTGGCAAGATCTCGTATCCGCCCAGTTTTCCGGGTGCACCTTTGGGTTAGTCCCCAAGGCTCCCTGCTACAATCTACCGCGTAGAAAACCCGAAAAACAAACCATGGCATGGAGTCTTCTCCGGCCTTATGCAATGCAACATCACCGATCCAGAATAACATGTTCGGGTAGGCTTCACACATCATGGCTACGTCCGTTCTCGCATACGGACTCTAAACAACGGGGACTTTACATATCTACCCGAAGGAACGCCTCCAACTCTCCGCAAACTTGCGAGAGCGGGCTTCCTATGCTAAGAAAGAGAGCGACTCATGCTCAAGATAAGGATCGTTACCCTTGAGTTCCTCTTTGGCGCCATTGAAAAGTAATCGGATGGAAATCACCGCACTTGCGTTTCCTCCGTGGATCCGGAGTCGGCTCGCGATTCGGAGCTCCGAAGCTCCTCCAATGGCGGGATCTAGTTCTTCTTCCTCCAATGGCTCTCCTCTTTCTCCAAGGACTTGGAGAGATGATAAGGTAAGAAAGTGATGGATTTCTAAGTCAACTCACGGGTATATCCTCTCAGGAACAACCCCCAGCCGTTGGATCTCAACCTAAGGAAACGAACGGCTTTGATTCGGGGCTGAAATGCCCAATCTGGACCGAACACGGCTTGGCACACGCCCGTGTCCAGGGCCGTGTGCCACATTCGCCGTCAAAATCGAATCACCTGGAACCTCACACGGGTATCGAACACTCCCGTGTTCGAGCTGACACGCCCGTGTTTCACCTGACACGGCCGTGTAGCCGGCCGTGTACACCATGATTTTTCCCCCATTTTCAACCCGAGCACTGCACGGGTTCTAGGACACGCCCGTGTCCTTGCCCGTGTCACATTGACACGCCTGGACCCCAGGCCGTGTACACGGGACATTTCGTCGAGGGAAGAACGACGACTTGATGACACGGCCTTGGACACGCCCGTGTCCTAGGCCGTGTTCCTTGTCTCGACGATCGTCGAGTGAATCTCGACGACTCCCCGGGACGATCGTCGACACGGGTCGACATGCCCTGTGACACGCCCGTGTCGTAAGCCGTGTGCCCATTCTCGACGAATCGTCGAGTATAACTCGACGACTTCACGGCTAAGTGTCGACACGGGTCGACACGCCCTGTGACACGCCCGTGTCGCAGGCCGTGTGCCCACTCTCGACGAATCGTCGAGTAAAACACGACGACTTCGCAGCTAAGTGTCGACCCACGCTTGACATGCCCTGGGACACGCCCGTGTCCCAGGCCGTGTGCCTGCTGCCAGAACCCAAACTGGCCCAAAACATCCCCCTTTGCTCCTTTGAGTTTCGGGGCGTTACAGACTAGTCCCCTTCTTTGAGACTGACGAGAATGCCAAGCTTGGGGCAAGCCCGGGGCAAAGAGGCCATGAGCGGGTGGGGTCCAGCAAGGCTTCTTAGAATCGGTCGGTCTGTGTTTGTTGGAATCCTGACATGAGACGTCAGATCTTGCAGGCAAGCCCGGGGCTAAGCCCACGAGCGGGTGGGGCCTTGGCAAGAATTCCTTGTGGCGGCCTGTGCGCCGTTTGAGGGAGAGGTGTCTCCCTTAGTGTTTGCGGCTTTATGCCAATTGGGGAAATGTGAGTACCCAAATATTGTGATGTTGTGCTAGTTGCATACGCAGTAGGGTGCCTTGGGCGAAGCCCGAGTGTTGCATACATGTTGCATAGTAGGCCCTTTTATTACATGCTCAACCAGTAGAGAACGTGTTTGATGATTGAGACATCCAAGCCTATTTTAATGCTTTTCTATTTATAGATGATTATATTGCATACGAAGTGCTGACTTGCAGGTTGGAGGGTTCCCCGGGGTCCGTTAGGGGCGACCGGGAGGAGATGTGTTGTTACACAGTTTGAGGTCAGTCTTTGCTGACCCACCTTACTAATAATTTTTACAGGGCAAGGATCGCATGCAGAAGCTAGCACGCCGGCCAGAAAGGCCTAAGCCCCATGAAGTGTTTTTCCCTTTTTGTAGCACTACAGTTATGATGATGTTTGTTTGAGACTATCTTTGTCCGGCTTGCATGCCGAGGTAGACTAGGAGTGCTTAGCACATTCATGTTTGATGTACTATTTCTTTTTGGACACATGATGTAAGGCCTTAAGGCCATTTGTTTTACTCTTTAGTGGTGGATAACTTCTAGTCCTATTCTGTTTCCGCTGTGTTGTGCAAGGTGTTTTGAGTTTGGGTAGCTATATCAACTTATAATACTAAAGCTGTGGCGTTCGTATGTTGTGGGGCCCCGGCCGGACCCATATTATACGTTCACTACAGGGGAGGTGTTACATACACCCTTTCTGAACCATCCACCATTCTTAGAAAAGAGGTAGTGGAATTCTTAGAAAACATCAAAATGTCCCCTTCTCAAAACACTCTTAGGTCTAAGATTGACCATATCAAAATAAAGGTAAACCCTAAGAGACTAGGAAAGGCCCTCCATATACCCTCCGTCAACCCTATCGAGGAAGATGATCTCGCTGACATGGATAGAGACAGTGCTCTCATATGGTGTGGAAATTCTTCAATCAGAGAGGAAAACTTCTAGCAGACATTGTAAGGAAAGCCCTTATCTGCAAACCTGGATCATATGACACCATCTCCAGGTCCATGTTTGAAGTTATATCCAGAATTATGCTGAACAAAAAGACCTCATGGTATTCTCTCATCTATCAGAGAATAGTAAACTGCATATCCTCTCAAAACATGGGCAAAATTATTTCCTTATACCTAGTGAACACCTATCCTGACACTTTCACACAGGAACATGGGGTGAAGATTCACTATCTAAAAAGAATGGACATAAAGACTTTGGATAGATTCACTAGAGTCCTACCAATGAGCCAACCCTCAGGAATAAAGGACTCCTCTAAGGATATAGGGAAGAAACCTACTGAGGAAGAAAGAACTTCCAGCTCTGAACTAGAGCTTTGATCATCCTCTCCAGTTGATGCTGGTCTGCAGGTTGACTTATCACTCAGTCAATCCTCTACAAACATTCAACTACAGGATGCTGCTATGCATGTTGATAAAATCCATACCAGCCCAAGGTCAATACAAGTGTCAAAGCATGCTGCTAAAGAAGAGGTTACAGTAGAAGATGAGGCAGACATGGGTGATACTGATGGTATTGCAGCAAGTGAAGATATCCCTACTTCAGAAGATAACAAGGGGCCTCCTGAGACTCTAGATACTTATCTTAATAGGTCAAGCCCAGAGAAGGATGCTCAGTCTGAGGGGGAGCATGATCAGATGTAGTTGACAGACTTGGATCAAGTTGTCAGTAGAATAGTTGAGTCTGCACCCACGATAGGTAAAACTCATTCCCTCTTAATTAATAATGTTAAAACAGCTTTAGCTAAGGAAATGTTTCCTTCTATATGTGTTATAGTTAAGGGGGAGCCTTCTTAGATCCTTGCACAAAATGTTGTACCTCCTCCTATGAGCCATACTTCATCTACCCCCATCTCCAATGAGGAATTTCTAAAACAAATTAAAGCACTCATGGATGCTCAAACCACAACCCTTAAGGAGTATGTTGGTCTATCAGTTGCCAAACTGAGGGATGAATTGTCAGCTAAAGTAAATGAAACTAAAGAAGAAATATCACACTTAAACAATCAGGTCACCACCTGGTTTGACAAGGCTGTAATTGCTGGACTCAAGCTGACCACCCTCATGGAATCTTTGGACACAAGCCAAAAACTCACTGCAGCTGACATAGGATATTTCAAGAATTATGTCAGTGCAACTAATGAGGTGATCAAGGGTATAGCAGATCATGTAAATCAGCATGTCACCAATGTTGCCTTCCAATCAGTGAAGGAGTCACTACTCCTTAAATATGAGCTGCTTTCTGACAATGAAAGAATACTCAAATCTATATCAAGCATGAATGAAGCCAACACCACCTCACTGGAAAATTCCATATCTGAAGAAGGCATAAAGGGGGAGAGTAGCCATGCTAAGGCAGTAGCACTCATTGAAGATCAAGCCTTCAATGTAATTCAAGGCACCAGGGTGGCACTACACCTGCCCCTCCTGGATTGAAAAAGGCCAGAGGACTTAGACTTCCCAACACAAGCTAGAATTGCATAGGATGCACAGCTTGCTGCCAGAAGAAAGAGGGAAGGAATTCAAATGGATAAGAGCTCATGGCAAAGAGGAAAGCTCAGAACAGAGATGATCCAGACTATGAACAGCTTAGTGATGCCTCTGAATCCATCATTATCAATGCTTGGGTAAGCCATGGACAAATCCAGAAAAATATTGATAGTGTATATGCTTCTGAGGAATGGATAAAACATTTGGAAAGAAATTCCTTAAGGGAAAGAGTATTCAAGGAGAATCTGGTAAGGAAGACAAACCCCAAGAAAATACCTTCTAGATATATTCCAAAGCCATTCATTTACTTCAAGAGGCAGAAGGACAAAACTAAAAATTTGAAGAAGACTATTTCAACCAAGGATGCTGGTGAAAGTTCTTCAAATACTAACTGATAAAAGACGGCAAGACTTAAGTTTCTTTTATTCTATCTGATTTATATCTTGTAATGATCATCAACAGTGTAAAAATTTCAAATTTTCTCAATGAAATTAATAAGTTTTGGCCCTAACCATATTGAGGTGATAAATCTATAATGCAACTCTCTGTGTATATCAGTGATTTATAAATATGTTATTCATTCATAAAAATCCTGTAATCACAAGTATGCTATTATTGTCTGGCTAAGTTAATGATTAGGTTCATATTGATCATAAGGTTTACCATGTTAATGATTATTAAAGCTTGTGTTGTTAATTATACCATCACATTGTAAATAATTGTTAATTAACATGTACTATTGATCTTTCAATCATAATATTAAGATATCTCATCTAGGGGGAGTTTTCCTGTTCTGGGATGGCTAGTTGTCATGATAATGTTTCTTTGACCTATCATGATATTTCTAGTGTTGTTGCACCTAAGCATGGATGTGTGTTCTGCCTTCTTTAAATATGGGGAGATTGTTGGGAATTGTGCCCTACAATGTTCCTCAGGATTTGAAGGGCATCACCAATCATGTTAAGGAGCATAATGTATTTGATGTGTGACCTAGTTCATGCATGCAGGTAGTGCATGATTGGACAGGTGAAGAAAATGAGTTTTGGTAGTAAACTCAAATTTCGTCGAGCTCAGCTCAAAGTCCGCCGAGCTCAGCATGCTGGTCGTCAAGATCAACTCAACATTCAGTGGGATAAGCACAAGAGTTCAGGTTTCAACTTTCATCGAGCACAGCTTGACGTTCATCGAGCTCAGCTTACAAATCATCGAACTCAGCTTAACACTATTAAGCTAAAGCCAGAAAAATCAACTAAAGCAAAACGTGTAGAGTCCGCTGAGAAGAAGGTGTTGAGATCGCTGAGAAGATTAAAGTTAGTCGAGCTCAGCCCAAAAGATCATCGAACGCAGTTAAAGCCAGAAAATCTGTCTAAGGCAAAAGCATTGAGATAGCTGAGAAGATAGCATTAAGACCGTTGAGACCGCTGAGACAGCTAAGAAGATAGCGTTGAGACCGCTGAGACAGTAGAGACAAAACTGGCTGAATTTCTCTAAGTCTAGAAGCGTTGAGTGAAGAAGATTCACTCAACGCTTCTAATAAAGTAGGAAGCGCTGACATAATTAAAAGCAAGAAACCGTTGAGACAGTTGTAAAGATACCGCTGAGACAGAAACTTATCTCAGCTAAGAAGAAGAAAGCGCTAAGACAAAGGCATGTCTCAGCTAATAATGAAAACCGCTGAGACCGCTGAGACAAAACCGCTGAGACAAAGCCAGGGAAATTTCTACGTCCAGAAGCGCTGAGAGCCAAGTATGATGGCATTGTGTGTCTAAAAATCACTCAATGCTTGATGGAATTCTGGAAAATTTTCTAAGTCCGGATGTTGATGACCACTACTGACGTCATCAAAGTCAAAATTGCAGGAAGCCGTTGCGGGAAAGCTGGTACAATGTCAAAAGATATTTTGTCCCTTTCTGATGGAGATGGTGCTCACCAATCCTTGGTGGGCCCGCAATCTATTGTGTCATTGATTTAAATAAACACATATAAAAAGGAAACTGAAAAGGGATTAGGGTTAACGAATACACAAGGATCAAACGCAAAAAATATATAAAGATAAATTGAAAGAGATGGCTGGACATTTTCTTCCCATCAAGCTTGAAAACTAAGTCCAGCCAAGTTAGCCTGAAGGCAAAGAAAGATAGCTGAAGCTCTTCAAAGTTCAGCAAGCGTGTTCTCATCAGAATAGAGTAGCTGATTCATCTCTTCAGCAAGCTAGTAGCTGCTTATCTGTGCAGCAGAAAAGTGTGAGCTGTAGAAGAAGACTTATTCCTTTTACAGCAAGAGGGCTGGGTTGATATCTGCTCAGTCCAGCAAAGTTAACTCAGAGATACTTCTCTGAGTCAGTTGTTTTTGTTTTTCTTAAAAAAATTGTATTAACTTCCTGTAGGATTCATTAGATCTGAATCTGAGTGTAAGGCACTTTGTGCCAAAGGTAGGTGACAAATTTGTCACTGAGGTAGGTGCCCTATTAGGGCACTGAGGTAGGATCCAAGTGTAGATCTGAGGTAGGGCTGTCCTCACAGCCTGAGTGTAGGGCCTTATTCCTAAGGTAGGTGACTGCAGAGTCACTGAGCTATAGGTGACAAGTTTGTCACTAAGTTGTAGGCCTTGGAGGAGGCTGAACTGTAGGTACCTGAAAGGGTAATGAGTTGTAGGAGTGTTGCAGCACTCTGAGAGTAGGACTGTGTGCATGAAGCTGTAGGGCTGAAGAGCCAGAGTGTAGGCCTTAGAAATAAGACTGAGGTATGTGTTCAGTGGATCACTGAGCTGTAGGAGTTCTGCAAGGCTCTGAGGTAGGAACCCTTGTGGTTCTGAGTTGGATTCTATGAAGAATCTGTGTGTAAGGCTGAGGGCCTTAGGTGTTAGCTCTGAGGAGCATAATGAAGGAGTTTGTGCCGAGTCCAACAAGTAAGTTGGATAGGTGGGAGGGAAAGTGGATGTACCCAATTGGGGAACCAGTATAAATCCTTGTGTTTGCTTGCTTTTCTTTGTTATTGCAGGATTTAAGGACAAGCTCAAGCTACAACAAATTGAAAACATCAAAAGATTTTATTAAAGCTCAAAGGCCTATTCACCCCCCCCCCCTCTAGGTGATTAGGTAAACTTGAATTAAATAAATTTCACAAAGTCCAACTAGAAATTAAAATGAGTGTCGGCCCCCAGTGGTCCACTCAATTAAATGGCCTGAAAATTGGACCATAAGCTGGTCTAGCCATGGTCCACATCATATCCAAAAATTAGGATTTTGCAGATGATTTTTTTGTAGTTTTTGTAGCAATTCAATAATTCATATAAGTGATTTAAATGGGGTCTATGGACCTCAAACCTTTCCCAAACTCTAGTGGATGAACAGAGGGGATATTATAAGGTCAAGGGAAAAATATCAGCCCAATTGGAGTTGATTAGGTAGGATAACTTGGTGAACATAGTGGCCTATGTTATAGGCCTAGTTTCAGAGTTCACAAGTACCAAGCGTCGAGTTATCTCGACGCCATCCATCCCGGCGTTGATTGGTCGACTAGACTCGACGAGGAGTCGAGTTATCTCTACGCCATCTGACCCGGCATTGAGTGGTCGACTAAACTCGACGATGCATCGAGTTATCTAGCCGTCATTCGTCCCGGCATTGAGTGAGTGACTATACTCGATGAGGCATCGAGTTATCTTGACGCCATTCGACCTGGAGTTGAGTGATCATTTAGACTCGGCAAGGCATCGAGTGACCTCAACGCCATGTAATGAGGCGTTGAGTGATTTCGACGTCATCCCTATCAAACACAAAATTACGTGTCTTAAGGTATTAGATGGCCCTAAAATTTGGTCAGTGAACTTTTTAGACCACAATTATGCACTGTTAATTTTATTGAAATTTTGGGAAGAGAATAGTTAGGGGTTTCTTTACAAAGTGCCTTATGTGGTGATATATGCTTTAATTCATTTATGTGGCAAAAAGAAATTTGATGATGATGAAATTTGGGCAGTGAGAATTTCTGCTCATGTTTGACCTATGGTAATTTTGTCATATTTTCTGAATGAATATATCATGTAGTTCCTTTGTTAATTATTGTTCTCGCCAAAAATTTTAAAATTTGGTTTTGTATATAAAGAATTTCTGAAAAATCATGAAACTTTGGCATTCATGTGTTCTGATCATTCTAGCCCTCTGGTAATTTTGCTATAATTTATGGATGACAAAATCTTATACTCACTTTGTAAATGGTCCTTTTGACCAAAAGATTTGTATTTTGATTTATGATAGAATTCATTTTAGAAAAATCACGAAATTCATACCTTGCTGCTATTTAGTCATTAAGGGGCTCTGGAAATTTTAGCATGGTCATTGCATGTTAGGATCTTATACTTTATGTTCAAGTCATAGGAAGAATAATTTTTGGGAAAATATTTAAATGACTGATTTTAGTTGGGAAAGATACCAAGTTCCGGTTTTGGGCTCAACAAATCATGGTAGACCCCCAGTAATACTTATAAGGTTGTAGACAAGTATATTAAATATTTACTTTCATATGCTAGGTTAGATCACTCGGTATGCATTTAGTAAAATTCAAGAATTCATGATAGAATTGTAGTCCATGCATGGGTGGAGATATATTGGGTGCACCTGGATGGGTGGAGTCTCGATAAGGTCACCCTTAGGACCAAATTCTGAGTAGTCTGGGTAGCAGTTTCGGGTTGTGCTCGGGGTTGACGTAGTACCGTCTTCTCCCGGGGAATATAAATTCACTTAGAATTAGTTAAAGAGCAATGTGGGAAAAAGGTTTGGTAATAAATAGTTACTAATAAAAGTAAGTGTCTTGCGAAAGGGAACTTTGGGATTCAGCCCATCGTAGTTCCTAGTTCCCTCGAGAGCCCTTCACAGGGAATGCCCTGAGCAGTTTAACGTTAACCCTAAACTATAAGAATAAGCTGACTGAAAGAGTAACCATTACTAAACCACTGTCACAGACACTCACCCTATCGTTTGGGAGGATAGTTGGTATAGATTCATGAGCGGTGGCCTCGACATGTGATATAAAGATGGTTTAAGTTTGGAGAGTCAATTTCTCGGGAGATCTTATAGCAAATGTGCATGTGCATTAAGTGGTGGGTATTCGTTATTGGACGGTCGTTCACACCGATGTCGATACGTTGACTCGGCGGGTGTAAGTATTCACTTAGTCAAGAAAAGACTGGTGGTTTGCCAACATTAGTACAAGAGACTCTATAGCACCTGACTATGGGTGTACCGAGTAGCACGCAATGTCTAGGTTTGGTAGTGTGAATGTCGACCTAGGAGTGGGGAGGCCCAACCCACTGCCTATGTTTAACACTACGCGAGGTACCTGAGAGTTTAGCTAACTCCAAATGGGGGAACTAAAGGTTTGTGCTCATAGAGTCTTGTGCGTGTGTTGCACTTGCATGAATCATGACATAACATATCACAACAAACATACCTACATATAACCTGACACTTCATCGTATAATCTAGTATGAGATAGCTTATACGATAGGAGTCATGCAAAACGACCCTTAACTTATAAGTCTGTATGAGCATTCTTATAAGCTAAGGTTGCTTTTCTGTAATGATATTAACTGCTCTACTTATACTTTATATGTAGCTTTTACTACACTGCTACCTTTATTTGTTGTTCATATACTTGTCATTTCTATGATAGATACTTTTAACATATGATAGTTTGGGACATTGTCACTTTCTTCTGTTACTCTCCACTTTTCGTACTTCCCTTTTGTTGGAACCGTACTTGTGATTTGGGCTAGGTTTACTATTATGATTGTTAAGATGACCCAACATGTATAGTCTAGGGTCATAAGTTAGTTATAGGGTCAAGGTCAGTCACATGAGGTTAGATTGTTGGAACCTACCTTAAGAAGACCTTAGAGACAGAAGACTTCAGAGGAAAAGCAGTTTAAAGAATGCAGAAAAGGTGTTCGACGATAGCTGAACTTAGCTCGACGAACTAAGAATTACTTCTCTGAGTTGAGCTCGACGAAAGTCCAGCTGAGGTCGACGAACTGTGATCTCATATCAGCAGTTGAGCTCGACGAAAGACTAGCTGAGATCGACGAACTGTGATCTCATAACAGAAGTTAAGCTTGACGAAGTGCTATCTCAGTTCGACAAACTTAGAGCTCAGGTCGACGAAATCTTTGCCGAGTTTGACTAACTCTTTCCAAGTTCTGTTCAATTAAACTTCTCTGCAGATTCTTAGTTCGACTAAAGCAGTTTGATTTCAAATATTAAGACAGTAATACTCTGATAATTAATGCTCAATATTCTCAAGAATATAGCCATTTTCTAACAGCATTAATTATGGATTTCATAGAGTCATTACTCTACCATATTTACTAGGACAGTTAGGGAAATACATTCAAGACAAAATTTGCAGTTCCAACTAACAGAAATTATGCAGAAGATTTCAAGGAATTTAAAATTCAAATGTCTTTGAATCTGCAATCAATATATAAAGAAAATTTTTAGAAGATTGCCTAGAATAAGAAGTAATCAATAAGGAGAAGAAGAAAGAGAAAATCTGCAATCACAGAGAAAGAGACAGAGACAGAAACATCTTGTTCATCATTCTTCTTCTTCAAGCTTTTCTTCCAGCAACACATATTCAGTCTGAGAACAAATAGTTCAATATCTCAGAATCATTTACTGGAAGAAGAAGTTTTCAACTTTGAAAGCCTAGACCCTGAAGCAAAGCTTCCACTCCTGATCAGACTTATACAACTAAGGGGTGCTTTGACAACATCAACAAATATATCCACTAGTCTTCTTAGAGATTTAAGGCAGAGAAGACAACATGATTTTTTTTCTTTCAATGTGTACCAGGTTATAACTCCCTTCAAAAGTTAAACCTTTTGGTTCTCAAGTCACCTGATCAAAAGACTTGTTTTGATTTTTGGGCACCTAATCAAAAGCTAAAAGGGTTGCTAGATCTCCTTTATAAAATAGATCTTGTGGTGACATGGAACCTGATCAAAAACCTGTGGTGACAGGGGACCTGGTCAAAAACCTGTGGTGGCAGGGCACTTGAGCAAAAACCTATAGTGGATTCCTACCAGGGTGGTGGAAGAGTGGATGTACCCAGGTTTATTAGGGAACCACTATAAACTCCTTATATCGTCTTGTTGTTCTTTTACTTGTTTATTTTTTGTGATGTGATATTTCTCTGTTTATGTATATATATGTATCACCTATTTTAATCCGCTGTAAGAACAAATTAAAGTTTTTAAAATACTCTATTCACCCCCCCCCCTCTAGAGTTAGTTAGATATATCCCTCACTTTCTATTGGTATTAGAGGGATAGGTTACTTGGTTGTACAGGCTAACACCTGAACCAAAAGATCTATGATTGATAATATCTACTCTAGTTGTCCTTTATATCACGACACTAAATAAGGAGTATTCAAGCACCAGACCTCCACTGTGCAATCTTAATAAGTTTGTATTTTGGAAGGGAAGGATTAGGCTTTATATGAATTCCATTGATGAAGACATATATAATTTCATTTTGACAGGTCCCCCACTACCAGTGGCAACTACAAGTACCAGTGTTGTTCCACCACCTGAGTATACTGAAGCACAAATGAAGGCAAAGATTGTTGATGCCAAAGCAATGAATATTCAGGTCCAAACTATGTCTGATGACATATTTCAGAAGGTTGATGAATGTACTTCAGCAAAGGCCATTTGGGATTCCATAAATGCTATGGTAGCAGGATCTGCTGATGAAAGGAAAGATAGGAGATCACACTTGATCTCTTAGTATGAAAATTTCAAGAAGGAAGAGTCAGAATCAGTTACATACATGTACAACATATTCAGTCTCATAATAAATGAGATGAAAACTGTAGACAAGGACATCTCATTAACAGAGATAAAGGACAAGATTCTTATGTGCTTCCCTAGCACATGAGAATCTAGGATCTGACCAATCAAGGAAGCCAGAAGCCTAAATGAGATCTCTACTGAAATATTGTTGGGCAAGCTCAAGTCTTATGAGCAGCTCATTAAGACCAGAGAAGTTGAGCAAAGGACTTCCTCTTCAGCAAGGAAAGAGCAAAGCATTGCTTTCAAAGCATGTTAAGAAGTAGAAGCCATTACCGACAATGAAGATCTATTGAGTCTCTTGTCTAAGAGATTCTACAAGATGGCAAGAAAGGATTTCAGGAGAAGATCTTCCAAAAAAGATGATAAGCCAAGGTATGACAAAACCCCTACTAAAAAAAATAGTTTGCTATGGATGCAAGAAACCTGTACACATACTACCAGAGTGTCCAAAAACACAGAAGAAAGACAAAAGGAAGGAGAAAGACTCCAGGAAACATATCAGTAAGCCATTCTCCAGCAAATACAAAAAGAAGGAAAGAGGATTTGTTGCTGAGACTTGGAATGAATATGAGTCAGAATCTTCATCCTTCTCCAGTGAAGATAAATAAGAGGCCAAAGCCAGAGAGATATGCTTGCTGGTAGTCAATGCATCTTGTAGCAACTCTGGAGCTGCTGATTCAGAAGCTGACAACTCAGAAAATGAATCTATATCAGAAGAAGATCATGTAATTTCTTCTTTTGATTTTACTTCTGATCAATTTAAAACTGATTTTAATTTATTATGCGGTGATTTAATTAAATCAGAGAAGGAAATCAAACTCCTCAAAGAAAAACTAATTGAATTTGACAATTTGTCTTCAGAAAACTTAAAACCTAAAGAAGATTTAAAAATTACTAATGAACATATACTATCTTTAGAAGATAAATTAAATAAGGCTAAGCAATTTGAAGAATCCCTTAATGAGAGAAGTATCAAATTGATGGATATCACAAGCACAGTGAATGTCAGTCTTAATGACGAACTGGGCTTGGGAGCTTCATCTAGTCAGCCTCCTCAACTACAGAAAAATACTTTATCTACTCCTATAAAATTAATTTCGTCCAAATGAAAAGAAAAGGTAGATGATATAGATACAGCTACTAAAGTATCCCAAAAGAATCAGCGTAAGAAAATTATAAATTCACAAAAGAAAAAGAAAAAATTAAATAAATATTATGTTCAACATATTTCGTCGAACCAAGCTCGACGAAATGAATATGGTTAGTCGAACTCAGATTGATGAACTATGAACGCAGATTTTATGTATAAATATTCGTCTAGCTACTCTCGACAAACTCAATATGGTTCGTCGAACCGTGATCGACCAACGTGGGGCGCAGAGAATGAATACTTTCATTCTGTGAACGGAGTTCGACGAACTCATCCCTATTCGTCGAATGCAGATCGACGAACTTACTATAATTCGTCGAACCCAATTTCTTATAATAGAAACTTGATTTCTTTTCAAAATTTTAATAAAACTAAAACCTTTATTAATCCTTTTACTCATTGGATTATTACTCTTAGGAGATATCATCCACTAGGTTATAAGGACCAACCTGAATTTTCATATACTTCTAGTTATAAATTTGAAAGAAATCAAGGACCTAAGGTTATCTGATTCAAGAACAACTAATCTTGTTTTCTACATGTAAAGAACTATTCTACCATAGAGGAACAGTGGTATCTGGATAGTGACTGTTCAAAACATATGACAGGATGTAAAGACAACCTGATTGATTTCAAAGCAAAGCTTGGACCAAAAGTTATATTTGGAGACTCCAACTGTGGACAGATAGAAAGATATGGAAATGTCAAAGTTAGAGTAGTTACCTTCAGGAAGGTAGCTTATGTAAGTGGTCTCAAGCATAGCCTAATATCTATAAGTTAATTATGTGATGAAGGTTATCAGGTATCATTCAATCAGTCATCTTGCCTCATTACGTCTGACAAAAACAAAACTGTTTTAACTGGAATTAGACAAGAAAACATATATGTAGTTAATTTCAAATCTGCTAATTAAAAAATTTGCTTATTCAACCAAATTAGTTCAACTAATGATTTGTGGCATAAGAGACTAGGTCATGTAAACCTTAGGAACATTGCTAAATTATCTAGGAACAACCTTGTTAGAGGACTGCCTTTTGGTTTTTACAAGAAGGAAGGACTCTGCAGGGCTTATCAATTAAGCAAACAAACTAAAAATAGTTTCAAATCCATTAATAAAAGTGATTCACCCAGAATTTTATACTTGCTACATATGGACCTTTTTGGCCATATTGCTGTACTAAGTTTGGGAGGAAAGTAATACACTCTTGTTATTGTTGATGTCTTCTCTAGATTTACTTGGGTGTTCTTTCTGTGAAACAAGTCAGATAACTTTAAAGTTATTACAGATTTTCTTAAGAGCATAAAGATTGAGTACTCTACTCAGGTAGTATTGATCAGAAGTGATCATGACACCGAGTTTGAATCTCTTCTCATGCAAAAATTCTATGAGAAGAAAGGTATCAGGCATTATTTTTCTTCTCCCAGAACTCCTCAACAAAATGGGGTAGCTGAAGGAAAAATAGAACCCTTATTGAATCTGTTGGGACATTGCTTGCAGATGCTTATTTTCCCCTATCCTTTTGGGTAGAGGCTGTAAGCACAACAAATTATGTTCTGAACAGAAGTTTAATACATAAACTTAAGGGTAAGACTCCCTATGAATTACTTAAGGGGAAGCAACCTAAAGTAGATTACTTTAAAGTATTTTGATGCAAGTGTTATATTCACAATAATAAGAAACACTTAAGAAAATTTAAAGCCAAGGCTGCAGAGGGAATTTTTCTTGGATATTCCCAAGTCAGCAAGGCTTATAGGGTATTCAACAAATCAACATTAAAAATAGAAGAATCTGTACATATATCCTTTGATGAAGCTAACAGTTTTTATAAGGAGAAAGATTCTTCTACCATAGACTCATTGCAGGTACCCTATCTGTGTGAGACGTTGGATGATTTAAATCTTACTCAAGATGTTACATTGCATCCTTCTCCACAGACTAATGAAGATAGTGAAGAAGAAATTGCTGAAGTAGTTAAACCCACAACAGCAAATATAATTCCACAAGAGGAATTAATTCCACAAGCTGTTGATGAACCAACTCCACCTGCTGATCTTATCACACTTAGAGATCATCACATATCTCAAGTGATTGGAGACATATCAGCTGGCGTGCAAACAAGGCATCAACTCAACCAAAATCTGATGCATGCTTGCTTCATTTCTCAAATTGAGACTCAATCCATAAAAGATGCAGAGCAAGATCCCCACTGGATTATTGCAATGCAAGAGGAACTCAATCAATTTGAGAGGTGTAGAGTTTGGCATTTAGTTCCAAGACCCAAAGACTGCCAAGTCATTGGAACTAAATGGGTCTTCAGGAACAAATTGGATGCTCAAGGATTAATTGTGAGGAACAAAATAAGATTGGTAGCCCAAAGTTATTCATAGGAAGAAGGCATTGATTATGATCAAACCGTTGCTCATGTTGCAAGACTTGAAGCCATCAGAATATTTCTTGCATATACAACATTCAAGAAGTTCAAGGTCTATCAGATGGATGTCAAAAGTGCATTCCTCAATAGAGAGCTAAAAGAGAAATATTATGTTGAACAACCTCCAAGTTTTATCTCCTCAACTCATCCATCTTATGTTTTTAAGCTTCATAAAGCTCTTTATGGTCTAAAGCAAGCTCCAAGAGCTTGGTATGAGACCTTAGCTAGCTTTCTTTTAGAGCATAAGTTAATTAGAGGCATTGTAGATAGAACTTTATTTATTAGGCATCATAAGTCAAAAATTTTGCTAGTCCAAATATATATAGATGATATAATATTTGTCTTTACTGATTCCAAAATTTGCAAAAGGTTTTCCTACATGATGCATTCAAAGTTTGAAATGAGTAGCATGGGTGAACTATCCTACTTCCTTAGTATTCAAGTGAAGCAAATCCTTGATGCTATCTTCATATCCCAATCTAAATATGTTAAAGAGCTACTTAAAAGATTTGGGATGATAGATGCCTCAGCCAAGAAAACACGTATGCCATCCAATGTTGTAGTTGATTCTGATGAACAGGGCAAGCCAGTTGATCAGAAAACATATAGGGCTATTTTTGGGTCCTTATTGTATCTTACAGCTAGTAGGACTGATATTATGTTTGCTACTTATATTTGTGCTAGATTTCAAGTCAATCCTAAAGAATCACACCTTATTTTACTTAAAAGGATTTTAAGATATATAAAGGGTTGTCCTAATATAGGACTATGGTATCCTACTGAGTTAGAATTTGAATTGTCTGGATTCTCAGATGATGGCTTTGCTGGATGTAGAGTGGATAAGAAAAGTACATCAGGAACTTGTCAGTTCCTTGGTGATAGGCTTGTGTCCTGGTTTTGCAAAAAACAAACTTCTGTGTCAATATCAACTGCTGAAGCTGAATACATAGTAGCAAGTAGTTGTTGTTCACAAATTTTGTTGATTTAAAATCAGCTCCTGGATTATGGTTTCAATTTAAATAATTCAACTATCTATTGTGATAATATCAGTGCAATTTCTATTACACAAAATCCAGTGCATCATACTAGGACAAAGCATATAGAGATTAAATATCATTTTATTAGAGATTGTGTGAACAAAAATAAAATTAAACTTGTCTTTATCTCTACTGATTTACAAAGAGCAGACATTTTCACCAAACCATTAGATGAAAAGAAACATTTTTTCTTCCTAAATCAGCTAGGTATGATCAATGGAGAAGCTTTAATTTGATTTTTGTCTACGATCAATGAACTGTTCATTTTTCATCGAATGGAGATCGACGAACTACGAACTCTTTGTGGAGTGTTCGTCGAATGGAGATCGACGAACCATCCTTTGCGAAACTTTTTGTCAAACGGAGATCGACGAATTCGTTTCAGCAAATTTTTCGTCAAACGGAGATCGACAAAGTTTGTTTCAGAAAATATTTTTGTCGAACGGAGGACGACGAATTATTTTCCCCCTCTTTAAACTTAGATCGTCGCTTTTAATTCTTTATGAGATTTTTCATCGAACTTAGTTTGAAGTTTTTATTTTTCATTATACGGAGTTCATATTTTCAACTTCTGAAAACTTATAATAGAGTTTTCATCGAACTCCATCCCGCGCTTTCTAGTTCTTTTACTTCGACATCGACATGGATTCCTTCAGCCATTCCGATCAAGTCTTCAAGAATATCTTACAGCTGTTTGAGACTCAGTAATTAAGGAAGTTCATGACAATAAGGATAAAGCTTTCAGTGCAGGAGATTAAGGAATGGGTTTATACATCAAAGATTCAGGAAACTGCATTTCTTATTGGATCTATATCAGGACACCATGTTCCTCATTCACCAGAAATTTTATCTGAAATTTTTGTGTTTGTTAATGGTGAAGAAGATGATATAGAATTGTCTAGTGCTGAATTTGGTGATATGCTTGTCAAAATGGGTCATTCCCAGGGAAACCCTAACAAAATGTTGAAAAAGAACTTGTTTGATGAATACAAGTTCTTAGCAGATATTGTTGGAAAGGTACTCTTGGGTAAGCACTCTACCCATGACTACATAACCAGACACCAATTTCTTCTGATATGTGCCTTGGTGAATCAGAAAAGAATTAACTAGGGAGTTATACTGTTTGACTCCATCAATAAGAAAATAAACAAGAAAGATGTTGGGTATGGGAGAATACTTGAGCTTTTCTTGCAAGCCAAGTGCCCAGAATTATTGGTCTCCCAGACCATATTCATTAATGCTTCCAAGTGTCTCACATTAGCCCTCTTTGGAAGATGGGAGAGGGTTATCACCAAGCCCTCCAGGGCCTCCTCCTCTAGAGCTTCTGAGGACACCAGGGCTGTAATAGCCACTTCACCAACCCCAGCAGAAGCTCCTGCTCCTCACATTCCCTCTCCTCCTCCTCCATCTCCATATCATTCTATATTTCCTTCATCATCTCCACTTGTTGATGTTCCTACACTTCAACAACCATCCACAATTGTACCTTCTACTTCCATCCCTCCCATCTCACCATATAGACCACCATCTCCTCCACACTCACCAATCCACATTTCTGAGGATACACCATCTCCACCTCCTCAATCACCTCTACCATCACATATTGATGACATACCATCCACTTCTCTTCATAGAGATCAACTACTGTCATCTGCAACTTTTGATCTACTTTCATCTCCATCTCCACAACACACTCCACCTCTTTTACCTCAAATTCATACATCTCCACCTCATTCCCATATTCAGGAAGATACTATCCTCCCTGATGTCTCAACTTCCCACATTCCAACACTTCCAACATCCTCTATTCCACAGGCATTCACCATCTGTCCAACCTGCTCCATGCCATCCTCTTCTACTGTCAACCAACCTTCTACATCTACTAATCCAAATGATTATATATATGTTGATTTTTCTTCTATATCAGCAAATATTCTTGAGTTTATTACCCCTACACTCAAGAAACTTATTGTAACGCCCCCGGTTTTTCTGTGTTTTGTTTGATTTTGGATTGGCGTTACGATGACGCATTTCCGGCCCTTCGCCGTTGTAGAGCGCGGTCCTAGCTCTGTAGGTTCCTTGTGTAGCCTGATTGTAGCCAGTTGGCAAGTTTCCCCAGCTAGCCGGGGTCTGTTTTGGTGACTCGGTTGGGCCTCTTAGGGAAATGCTTGTGTTTTGGCTTCGGGAGGTGTTATCCCGAGTGTTCGATCTTCGGATGTTGTTTTCGACCTCGCCGTTGTTTTCATGGCTTGGTTGTTTAGCTACGGTGCGAGTTTTGGTCGAAATCCGAGATCGTTTGCCTTCGCGTCGTTTCGGCGTTGTTTTGTTAGCTGCATGTTTGTAATGTTTGCTGTATTGTGCGTGGCCGTTGTGGCTGAGCTTGTAGGCAGCTGCCTTGTTTCTTGTTGGCTAGGTATTAGCAGGTTTCTTTTTCTATGTAAGTTTGGGTAACACGGCCTGGGTCACGCCCGTGACCCAGGGCGTGTCGTGCTCGGGCAGAGCTCCCGTTTCTCCGGTCGACGAATTTTTGGTCGACGAGGTTTTTTTGTAGGAACACGGCCGTGATACGGGCGTGTCACGGGCGTGTCCCCCTTCGGTTGTCGAGCTGCGCTCGATGGTCGTCAGGCGGTGTTTAGTGAGAACACGGCCCTGTCACGGGCATGTCGTGTCGAACACGGGCGTGACATTGGGGCGTGTCTCTCTATTCGACGATCGGCGCTCCACGATCGTCGGGCGGTGTTCGAGTTGGTACACGGCCTGTGACACGGGCGTGTCACAGGGCGTGTCCCTTGCTTCGTCGAGCGGAGATCGACTTTCGTCGAGTGGGTAGGTGCGTGAGTACACGCCCCGTGACACGGGCGTGTCGGGCCGTGTCACGGGCGTGTCTGGAGGGCGTGTCCCGTGTTTTTCGTCGAGTGGAGATCGACGTTCGTCGAGTGTGTGAGTACACGCCCCGTGACACGGGCGTGTCGGGCCGTGTCACGGGCGTGTCTTGGGCGTGTTCCGTACTTTTTCCTGAAATCATCTTTTGTTGCCGTGAACTGCTTTTCCTCCTCATTTTCATCGTTCCCGAGTCTGGAGAGCTTCCAGCGGAAGGGTTTTGAGAGGAGGCGGTGGTTGTTTTGGCCGACGATTTCGGGAGGGTTAGAGCCCGTTCTTCTCGTGTGATAGCGGATTCGGCTTGCTCTCGGCTAGATCTTCCCTTCCATGTAAGTTTTTCTTGATTTAGGGTTCGATTCCAGGAATTTCTAAATATCTGATTTCTTTCTTCCCTCAAGTTTCAGCTTTGGTCTTCTAGGTGGCCGATCTTGCCGCCGGAGCCAAGCCGTGGTGCGGCTGTTGTTTGTTTTTCTGAAGAGGTAGAGGCAAGTGGCCCCTTGCCCTTGCCAAATTTATTTCTAACCCATGATCTGTTTTTATATCTTGTGCATAAGCTCTGTTCTCCTTGTTTTTCCTCCCTAGGGCAGCAGGTTGAATCATTTCATCAAGCTTCTAATCAAGTGCTGATTCTTTATTTCTTTTTCTGGAATTTTAATCAATGTTCTCTTTTGTCGGATGTTTAGTGTCCAGTGGGTAGCTAGAGTTAGGGTAAGGTTGTTGTTAGTTACAGTTTAGGGTTAGCTGCGGTAGCTCCGAGTAGTTAGGACAGAATGGAGGGTTGGGATTAAATCTCCAACTCTCTGTTTTCGCGCATGAGGGGGCTTAGGCTGCGATTTTAGCAAGACTTACGTTTACCCTAAGTGGAAAGCGCTGACAGCGTCGAGTGAGCCGAGCTCACTCAATGCCGTCACCTAGCTTAGGACTTGCGGCTAAGTATTTGTAGGCGTCAGGTGCGTGGAGTTTACTCAACGCTGCGTCGAGTGGGCTCGACATTTCTGTCTTGAGTTCATGTGTACCTTAGTATTGTTAGTGTGACTTTTCCCTTCCTTTAGGGGGTGGTATTGGGTGTTCGGCAAATTTTTGCTTGCCGACTCTTGGGTTGTGGCAGGTGGTGCAATTTTTAGTGGCCTCTAAGAGGGGTGGATATTGATGTGGAGAGCTGTGGCCGCCACCTGTTTGCCCTGGTTTGGGTTGGTGTGGGACCCTAAAGCTGCCACTGGCGACCCCTTAGCCCTTTTTTTGGATCTGATTCTGGTTATAAATTCAGATCCATGTTTTGACCACTACCACTTACCCACGTATTAGGAATGTTAGACTCTTTCGTTGAGCATGTTGCTTTTATTGCTCGCACCTGGTGTGCTTTGCTGTGCTTTAGACAGTGCTCTTTTCTTACTGTCATGCCCTTTCTTTTGCTTATAGCAGCTTGTTGTCGGGTTGGTAAACCCTTCCTTTTGCTCTTAACTCTAATGTTTTATTTACTCTTTTGATTTTTTTTCCTTGCTGAGGTGTTCTTTTCTTGAATGCCTCAGGTCCAGGTTGTAGCCGGTTCAGCGGCTAGTTCTTTTGGAGGGGCTAGTTTGTGGCCTCTTGGGTAGCTGAGACAGCTGATCCTGATTCTGTGAGGTAGTTCTTTACTTTTTTGTATAGACATACATACTCACCAGTGGGTTCGTGTCAGGTTGTTGGCGCCCACTGGTGGCTTCTTGCGATGCTGGGTATGAACTTAAACTGCTGTTTTTGCCTATTAGTGGTTGTTTACTTGCTTCTGGGGAGGATTTATGCTAGGATGCATGTTAGATATTTTAAAACTCTAAAAGCATTATTATATGTAGTTCATGCATAGCATATTTATAAACAAAGACACTATATTTCCTCAGCGTAAAAAGACTACATTTTTATATCTATTATATTCACTTTAGAGTCGTGCATACCATGAGTTGTCCCTCGGGAACACTTATGCTCACTAGGGTGTCAACTTAATTGAACCAAACTATTTTCTGCTGCGTATACTTATACTTTGAATTGTGGACTAGCTGATCCACCGTGCCGAGGGATACGGCCAATCAACATAACTGCCTTTCTTTCATAATTAATCAACGATTTTCCTTAGATTCTAAGGTCTGGAGTTTTGCCTGAGCGCGTGCAGTTATCCCCTGCACGGCGTGGCATCACGGCACGTGTTTTCTCTTGCTCTGATACGATTTTATCGTTGAGAAAATGCGGGTTGTGACACTTATAGCTGAGGCCATTGCTCCACTTAGTGACTCCATCAATACACTTTCTTCACAGCTAACTTCCTTCTCCACTACCCCTTCTTCTAGGGGCCTGGGTTCAGGTATCTCTAAATCCAGGCAGGGGAGATGTCCAATGAAGAAGCTCCAACAATCAATATAGAAACTCTAGCAGCAGCAACAACTCTAGCAGCAGCAGTTAATGTAGAAGCTCCAGTAATTCTAGAAGTTGCAGCAACAGATACAGAAATGCTTCCAGTTTGTACAAATGAAGAAGCAACAGATTTTTCCACTCCAGAAATCCTCACTGTTGGTGATTTTATCATTAATCCCACAGTTGATATTTCTTCATTACTTGATTCTTTTGATATAGTTTATAGCAGCATCTTACCAATTTATAGTAATTATTCTAAAGCAATAGTAAGTTATACAGCTCCAATAAGTCATGTAGTTTTGGAATAACTAAGGATAAGCTTTGCAGTTAATGAGAATATTATAGAGCAAATAACTGATATAGAGCCAAAGGCTTTATCACCTCCAACTTTTGGCTGGGCTGAATCCCCCATGCCCAATCTTGATGATTTCATGTTTGAAGACATAGATACATAAATTATAGAGCGACAACCTCAGGCTGAAAAGGATGATATAGTTATACAACCGCACGCTGAAACAATAAATACAGATATACAACTCCAGGCTCATCCAGTATTTTCTGCTGAAATATTGAAACAGATTAATGCTCTCTATGATAATCCTGCTAATGAATCTGATGATGATGAAGAGTCAGATGATTCAGAAGATTCTGGTTCTAAAAAGAGAAAAACTTAAGAAGAAGGTTCCATCCATGGCTGCTCCTAAACCTTCTCCTACTATAGATACACCTTATTATATTCTGCACAACATTACTCTCACTCCAGATACTCCTCACTGGATGAGGTATTCAAATAATCAGCTAAAAGCTAGGAAGAAGAGTAGGAGATACTCTCCACCCCACAGTTTAGGAGAGGTCCTCCTCCCCCTCCTGCAGCAGGATTAGCAGGAAGTATCTCTCATGTTCAAAGGTCTACAACTTCTTATCATTCCAGACCATCTCATAGCAGCAGCAGGCAGCAACACAATTCCCAGGGCAGCAAACAACAAAAAATAAAGTAGCAAGCAGACATCTGAAGATAATCAGTAAGAAAAATCAAGTCCAGAAAGGTCGTTGTCTTCAGTCTATGATCCAGAAATGGATCCTAATTTTAGAATGGCCAGATTCAAGGAAATTATAGCACTTTCACATATAAGGAAAGAAGGAAAAGATACTTCTCAATATTCAATAATGTCTTCCTACAAGAAGAAAGAGATAGAAATGTATGAAAAGAAAAATCTTTTTAATGTTGATACTTATATGTGTTTGGTACATTGGAAAATGTGTACCAGATTTGAAGAAGCCTCGCCTTACTCAATGATATGCATCAAGGTGTATTTGATGTTATTTTGAGTTTAAATGTGCAGGTTAAGAAAATGCAGGAATGCAGAAAAAAGTTTCTAAAGTCCATGAGTCGACACCAGAAGAAGTTGTGTCAACACTTATGAAGGCTTGTGTCGACACTGGAGAAAATCTGTGTCGACACTTGGAGTTAATTGTGTCGACACTTGGAAAGGCTGTGTCGACACCAGAAGAAACTGTGTCGACACACAGAGGCAGTGTCGACTCACAGAGAAGGCTTAGTCGACATCAACTGTGTTGACACACAGAGGCAATGTTGACACACAGAGAAAGCTTAGTCGACATCAACTGTGTGGACACATAGAGGCAGTGTCGACACACAGAAGACTTTGTCGACATCAACTGTGTCGACACACAGGACTTGTGTCGACACATGGCAGAATTTCAACAAAGTTAATTTGTGTGAAGAAAAGAAGTGACTGTGTCGACACCACAGAACTAGTGTCGACACATTCTACAGAAGCTATGTCGAGAAGCAGTGTCAACACCAAGGGAGCTGTGTCGACACCACCAACGCTTGTGCCGACACTTAGTCTACTTGTGTCGACACATGATGAAGTTCAGTCTCGACACTTTGCTAACAGAGACAGAGTTTCAAGAAGTGACTGGATGACTTTACATCTGCCATAACCAACCGGTCTACTGAAGCTGTCAGTGCTGTCATAAGTTTGTTAGAAATCGGATCAGTCGGTTACCATGGAGGGAGTCTATATAAAGGCATTTTCCATCAACAAAAAATGATGATGAAAAGAATATATACACATACAGTTACACAAAAATAGAAGAAGATTTTCGTCAGAAGATCTAAGAAGAAGTTGGAGAGAGAGAGCTTCATCTATTGAAGTGAAGAAAGGGACTTATATCAACAAGTCCCTCAAGTGCAGATTCTGAACCAGTCTGCCAAGAAGGATTCAGATTGAGATCTGAATTTCAAGAAAGAAGCTGATTGAAGATCAACTTCAAAGGAGTTCAACCCTACTGAGTTCAGATTCAAGAAGCTTTGAAGAAAGCTAAGAGTGGTTGTTCTCTGCCATCACATTCTTCCAAGAACTGATCAAGAACCATCCATCATTTCTCTCTCTACCAGGGTGGTGGTAAAATACATTATTAAATCTATTTTTTGTAGGATCTTTTTAAGATCTGAGCTGTAAGCCTGATTTATAAAGGCTGAGTGGTAGGAAATTTAGATCTCTGAGTGGTAGGCCTTGTTGAAGGCTGAGGTAGGGCTGTGAGCTTGAGCTGTCGGAGATTGTTATCTCTGAGTTATAGGCCTTGTTGAAGGCTGAGGTAGGGAAGGTTGCCTGAGCTGTAGGAGTGTGGACTCACTCTGAGTTGTAGGAGCCTTGTTTGGGTTCTGAGCTGCTGTAAGATCTGCGGATCTGAGGTGAAGGAAACAAGTTAGGCCGAATCTAGCACACTGCTAGATAGGCAAAGGGGGAAAGTGGATGTACCCATACCTTGGGGAACCACTATAAAAATTATGTGCAATCTGTTATTGTGTGATTCTGTGAATTCTATGCTATGTTAGCTGTTAAATTAGTTGTTTTTGATTAATTAACTGAATAGATATTCTGCCTTACAAGAAAAAGGAATTACACCTATTCACCCCCCCCCCCCTCTAGGTGTTTAGGAACTAATTCTTTCAAGTGGTATCAAAGCGAGGTTCCTCAAAAGATAGACTTAACAGTCTGAGTGAGATCTGTGAGGCAGAATCAGTTCAAGAAAATCGGTTCAGGAGAAAAGCATAAAGAACTTGGTGCAATGAAATTTCCAATTTGCAGGAAGGAAATCTTTGGAATTTGGAAGGAAAGGGTCAGATTATTTATGCAGGCATCTGATCCTAGAATCTATATAACAGTGAAGGAAGGACCATATGTTCCAATGAAGGTTTCTATTCTTGATGCCAATCAAAGGATCCCTAAGAATTTTTCTGAGATGACTAAGGATGAGATCATCTTGGCAACAATGGATAAAAGAGCACAGAATATTATAGTGAGTGTCATTGATGATTCAACATTCCAGAATCTAATTCACTGCACAACCTCCAAGGAAATGTGGGACACATTGATTGTCTACATGGAGGGTTCTGAAGAGGTTAGGCAAGATAGAAAGTCTATGCTTAATCAAGAATATGAGAGTTTCAGACAGGCCAAGTCTGAAAGTATAACTGAATGTTATAAGAAGTTCTACAGGATTGTAAATGAGTTAATGTCTTATGGAAGAATATTCAGTACATATGAACTGAATGACAAATTACTTAGGTCATTAACTAAGGATTGGGATACAAAGATCTGTGTCATAAGGGAAGTGGCCAGACTGGCAGAGATTTCACCTCCAACACTGTTTGGTAAATTGCTGTCATATGAGATGCAGCTGTTAGCCAGAAAGGAGGAAGAGAAAAATACAAAGGGTGACTACAGAGAAAAGTCAGTGGCCTTCAAGGTAGAAGCCACAAGGAAGAATAGGAGAATGTCTCCATCTTCTCCTAAGAAAGATGTAGAAGTGTTTTCAGAAAATTCTGATAATCACAGTACAGATAACAGTAATTCTGATGAAGACTTTGCAGCATTCACAAGGCAGTTCCAGAGGTTCTTAAAGAAGAAGCAGTGGAAATCTAAGCCATCCTCATCTCAGTCCAAGGATGACTATTATCAGAAGAGGAAATCAACCAGGAAGGACAGGAATGGGACAAAGTCTGGCAAGTCAACTACATCAAAGATTATTTGCTATTACTGCAACAAACCTGGACATGTTGTGGCTGACTGTCCAGATAAAAGAAAGGAGTCTGCTAACAAAAAGAAGTCTCAGCACAAGAGCAAGAAGGAGAAATCCTTGGTTGCTGAGAAAGAGAAAAGTTGGACAGATCAATCAACTTCAGAATCTGAATCTAAGGCTGAGGCATATATTGGTTTGTTTGCAACAGAAGAAGAGGATGAGTTCATGCAATTAATGGACTCTATCTATGAGCACGAGGACCATCAGTGCAAAGGATTGATGGCAGTGTCTGAAGAAGACCAGTGGCAGGATTAGCCTGGCCCCAGTAAGGTAAAAAGTGCATCTGTAGATTCTGATTACTTCACTGGGTCAGAATCAGATGCATCTCCATCAAGAGATGAAGATGGGTCTGATTCTGAAGGAGATATTCATCAGCTGATAGATGAATATGGGGATTTCTTGCAGGCACTCAATAGAAGCAAACACCTGGCCAAAAATCGGGCTAAGGAAATTGTAGATCTTAAGTTGACTACATCTAATTCAGAGAAGCTGCTAGATCAGAAGATGAATGAGATAGCCAGACTGAAAAACATTACTGTTATTCAGATGGGTACTATCACATTCAAAAATGATCAGATTAAAAATCTGGAAAATAGACTTCAGAAAGAGAAGGAGATTGTGGCTAGTTTCTCTAACCCAAAATCTATCATACCCTTAATAGATGGCTTTGTGTCACAAAAGGGTAAGACAGGAATAGGCTTTAAGAGAACTGCATGGGCTGCACAGTCCAATAAGAAAGGTAAAGCCCCACCACAAAACAAGAGATCTGTTGTCAACAATTCAGCTAAGATTATACCTAAAAAGAGGTGTAATAAGTTTGAGTGTTGGTGCTATGGCAAGATAGGCCATTTTGCCTTAGATTGTTGGCACAACACTAGTGTCAAGGAGAATAGCAGTCTGCCTGTTAGAAAAGCTGCATGCAGATTTGTTAAGTTTCAGGCTAACTTGAACCAAGGACCCAAAAGTTATTTGGGTTCTAAGGTTAAGTAATCTTTGTTACAGGTGAGTCCAAGTTGTCATACCCCTATATGGTACTTGGACAGTGGATGTTCCAGGCACATGACTGAAATAAGAGGATTGTTGAAGGACTACTCACCAATAATGAATGGGCCTAAAGTAATCTTTGGTGGCTCTGAAAAAAGAGTCATCAAAGGGTTTGGTAACATTTCTAACAACTTAATCACTATCACTCAAGTGGCCTATGTGAAGGGTTTGAAACATAACCTAATTAGCATAAGTCAGCTGAGTGATCTAGGATATGACATTTCATTTGTCAAGAATGGATGTCATATCAAGAGGTCAAGTGATCAAAAAGTCATATTGACTGGATATAGGAAAAGAAATGTATATTGCCTAAATTTTGAGTGTGAGAATAAAAATTCTCCTATCTATCTTGTGGCTGATGAGAAAGCCTCTCATTGTGTCAAATGGCACAAGAGGCTAGCCCATCTTAACTACAAGATAATTGGCCAACTCTTTAGTAAAGATTTAGTGAGGAATGGTTCTCAAGTTAAGTGCTATAAGGATGGGATATGCTCAGCTTGTCAAAAGGGCAAGCAGACCAGATCCTTCTTTCGTAGTACAGAAACCAAAGATTCAGTGAGGTGCTTATACCTCTTGCATATGGATTTATTTGGTCCTATGCCAGTTCATAGTCTAGGTAGGAAGGTCTATACTTTTGTTGTGGTAAATGACTATTCTAGATTCTCATGGGTATTCTTTCTGAGGCAGAAATCTGAAACCCCAAATATCTTCTACAATTTTGTCAAACAAATTCAGAATGAATTAGATAGTTCAGTGGTCAAAATCAGAAGTGACCATGGAACTGAATTCCAATCTAAAAGTATGACAAGGTTGTGTGAAGAATTTGGGATTCATCAGGAATTCTCCTCACCTAGAACACCTCAGCAAAATGGCATTGCTGAAAGGAAGAATAGGTCATTGATTGAGGCTGGAAGAACACTATTGAGTGACATTACTCTCCCAAAATATTTCTGGGTTGAGGCAGTAAACACTGCATGACATGTGCCCAATAGGGCTTCCATCACCAAAAGCAACAAAAAGACACCCTATGAGGTTATGAAGGGCAGAAAACCAAACTTATCCTATTTCAAGATCTTTGGTTGCAAGTGCTATGTGCTTAACAATGACAAATCTCACCTAACTAAGTTTGCTGCCAAATCCCAAGATAGGATATTTGTTGGGTACAACAATAATAGTAAGGCTTATAGGGTCAACAATTTGGCTACTCAAGTTGTAGAAGAGTCAGTTCATGTCATCTTTGATGAAACTAGACTTATTAACAGTGAGTTGCCAAGTAGTTCTTGTAGCTCTCCAGGTATACAGTAGAAGATGGACCAGCTTACTATCAGAGAAGATCCAACTGCAAAGCACGATGTGGAAAATGGTAGTTGTTGTCCAGGGGGAGTACAAGACACTTAAGATGCTGATGAAGACCATGAGGTGAAGCATAATGAAGAGATTGGAGAAGGTCAAACTGCTGATAGATTACCTCCAGCAGTTAGACATTTGAAGGATCATCCTGCACACCAGATCATTGGTGATCCAAGACAAGGAGTACAAACAAGGAGCAGGAACTTAAACACAGTTCTTTTCTCTAGTTTCTTATCTCAAGTGGAACCCAAGATATTTGAAGAAGCAATACAAGACCCTCACTGAATTGATGTTATGCAGGAGGAGTTAAATCAATTCAGAAGGTGCAAGGTCTGGGATTTGGTTCCAAAACCAAAGGGCCACAATGTCATAGGGACAAAGTGGATTTATAGAAACAAGCTTGATGAGAGTGGGATCATAGTGAAGAATAAGGCAAGACTAGTTGGCAAAGGATACAGGCAGGAGGAGGGCATAGACTTTGATCAGACTTTTTCCCCTGTGGCAAGATTGGAAGCTATCAGGTTATTTCTAGCCTATGCAGCATTTCAAGGCTTCAAAGTGTTCCAGATGGATGTTAAGTCTACATTCTTAAATGGAGACTTAAAAGAGGAGGTCTATGTAGAACAGGCCTCAGGTTTTGTTGATCCACTCAAATCTAATTATGTTTATAGACTTAGGAAAGCTTTGTATGGGTTAAAACAAGCTCCAAGGGCTTGGTATGAAACTCTGTCTACTTTCCTCATTGAGAATAAATTCTCAAGGGGGAAAATAGATAAGACTATATTCCTGAGAGAATCCAAAGGAAAGATTATCCTAGTCCAAATATATGTTGATGACATAATATTTGGTTCTACTGAAAGTAACCTTTGTAGAAAGTTTGCAAAACTTATGCAAGGAAAATTTGAAATGAGCAGTATGGAGAACTTAAGTTCTTCTTGGGTCTCCAAGTAAGACAGACTAAAGATGGATTATCCATATCTCAGTCTAAGTTCACCCTGAAGTTAATTAAGAAGTATGGTATGGAGTCATCCACTACGATGAGAACTCCAATGGGGTCAAGTGTATCTCTTAGCAAAGATGATGCAGGGAAACATGTAGATGAAACTTTGTATAGAGGAATAGTTGGCTCCCTCCTATATCTGACTGCTAGTGGACCAGATATCATGTACGCTACATGTGTCTGTGCTAGGTACTAATCCTGCCCTAAAGAATCTCATCTTATTGCTGTTAAAAGGATTTTGAGATATCTTAAGGGCACACCTAATCTAGGCCTTTGGAATCCTAGGAATAGAGATTTTTTACTAATGGGCTATTCAGATGCAGACTATGCAGGTTGTAAAGTAGATAGGAAAAGCACAACAGGCGCCTGTCAATTTCTAGGAGGAAGACTGGTGTCATGGAGCTGTAAGAAGTAGACTAGTGTGGCAATTTCCACAACTGAGTCTGAGTATGTTGGTGCAAGAAGTTGCTGTGCACAACTATTGTGGATACAACATCAGTTAGAAGATTATGGTATTCAGGTAAGTAAAACTCCTTTATTATGTGATTATACTAGTATTATTTCTATTGCTCATAATCCTGTTTCTCATAGTAGAACAAAGCATATAGAAATAAGATACTATTTTCTTAGAGATCATGTAGAGAAAGAAGATATCTCTTTAGAATTTGTTAACACTGATTTACAATTTGCAGACATTGTACAAAGCCTTTAGATGAAACTAAATTCAATAATTTCAAAATTAAATTAGGAATGTCGAACATAAATTAGTTTAACAAATTTGGCTAAGTAAAATTGTGTCGACACAAGAAGTTGTCTGTGTCAACACATAGTAGTTGGTGTCGACATTCCAGGGAAGTGATGTCGACACATCCAGAAAATTGGTGTCGACACTTCAGAGAAGTAGTGTCGACACATCCAAAAGTGGTGTCGACACTTAGAGTAAACATGCAGATTTCGTCGAGCGCAGAATCGACACATATCGTCGAGCACAGATTCGTCGACCTCAGATCGTTGAACTCGACTAAGACAAATAGAATTGATGTCGAGACATTAGAAGTCTGTGTCGACACATTTCAACTGTGTCGACACATTAAGAGATTTTGACGCGACTTTTGACCTTCATTCTTTGGAAGGGTATAAATAGGTCAACAACAAACCCTGTCGACACACACACACACACACACCATATTTTCGAGACCAAAACCCTGTGTCGAAAATTTCTCTCTTCTCAATCCAAGCTTTCACTCAACCCCAATGGCGCCAAAGCTTGAAGATAATGTCAACGAAGGCTATGAGCTGGTACACAATGTCTTTGATAATGCGGAACCCGAAATTAAAGCAGTAGTAACCCTAATTACAGAAAATGGGTTGGAATTTCTGGTATCTGAACCTACTAAGATTTGGAAGAAAGAAATACTGGAATTCTATGGCGCAGCTACTTTAGATTCTACTGGACTTAAGATCAAATCTATAGTTCAGGGAACTAAGGTTAAACTTACTTTGAAGAGCTTGAGAAAAACTCTTCAACTTCCAAGAACTCAAGAAGAAGTGGAAGTACCCTCATCAAAGACTAGGGAAGTACTTCAATGGTGTAGATTGGATCCCACCATGAAGATTGGATCTGCAATGAACAGAAAAGGGATGAATCTACAAGGAAAATTCATTTCAAAAGTGGTTGGAAAAGTCATTCTCTGTAAGCCAGGGGGCATGATAGGATTTCAGCCTATATGTTCAGTCTGATGACTAGGATTATCTTCAGACTAAACACAGATTGGTCTGCAGTAATCTTTTAAAAGATTAAGGAAAGTCTTAAGAAGACAAATCTGGGAAGAATTATGAGTCTGTACTTGGCTAGAACAATTCCTGATGTAACGGAACAAACTGCTGGTTCTAAGATCAACCATATGAGGAGAATGGACATAAGGATAATCTCCAGATGGGATAGAGTCCTAACAAAGGACATGCCTGATGAAGAGTGGCCAGAGATTCCTGAAGAATCTCCTGCACAAGAAATTGCAGATGATGTGCATATGCAGTGGGAGCCTCATATTGAGGAACAGCCAGCACACTTGAAAAGTGAAATAGCTACTCAAACTATACTTGAGGTAATCCAAGAAATTAATGAATCAATTTTCAATAATAAAGATGAATCACTAACTGTGCCTTTGGTTGATGTTGATCAGACCACTCAACTAAACAGTCAAGCACAAGATGTTATCATGGAGGATACATCTGCACCTATTGATGCTCCTGAGTTGGTAGTGCCTCAAGTCCCTACTCAATAAGAATTTACCCTAGAAGAGTTGTTCCCTGATATGGAGCAAGCTGAGACTCAGGGGGATAAAGCAGAAATTGAGGGGAAGCAAGTTAACATTGAGGGGGAGCAAGTAAGTCCTGAGAGGGAGGAGCAAGGGACTCAGGGGGAGCTACCTAGGACTGTACAGGAATTGCCTCCTAGTCCTAAGGAAAGAGTTGATATTGCCAGTACCACAGCTTCTGAAGAGGAAGCAGAAATTCAAGGTAAGAAAAGAAAGCTAATGGTTTTCAAAAGAAGGAGCCAAAGCTATAAGAGTGCATTGCAAACTACTCCTCAACCTGCCCCAGCAACTGATTATAGTTCTTTGTTGTTATCCATGCAAGTAAAGCTAGATGAACAAAGGATTGCCATGGAGAAATATATATATGAAACTCATAAAGATCTGCAATTCTCCTTGGTACAAGATATCAAATCCATTAGATTTGAAGTAAATTAGAACAAAAAGGAAATGACAGATTGCTTCCACAAAGGTGGCAATGTTGTAGTCTATCTTGCAAAATAACAAGTAGACATAAAGACTCAAGTTGATGAAATAGCTGTTAAACAAGGCTATGTCATTGAAAATCAACTAAGAATGAATGACAATCTGATAGAATCACATAATGTGATTGTCACTGAATTAAAGAATACTGCTGCTGCCCAGGCTGAGGCAAGGGCTAAAGCCAAGGCAGATTTTGACAAGCAATTACAGGAAGGCCTAGCTGCTGTACAAACAGTAATTGAGCAATCTCAAAACACCATTTCTGCACAGCTACTGAAGTTAAGGTCCTTTTATAAAGATGGTGTTAATTATCTTGATGAACAAGTGAGATTTCAAAAAGATGACCTTAGAGATCACATTGAAAGAGAAGTCATAAAGGGGGAGAGAGTGTTAGTCAATGCTGGCTCAGATCATGCTAAATGGATATCTAATAGCATCAGAGCCACCCTTGGATATCCACCCCTCTATAATGATGATAATATAGCTGAGTCAGGTGTGCATCCTGCTTATTTTGGAGGTGACCAACCTGAAGTTGCTCAGGTCATTTACCCTCCAGCAGATTTTGATATGATTCACCAAGAAGTATAGTCAATGTACAACCCTCCAGAGGGTAATAAAAATGTTATCATTGAGAAAGTTGAAATGTCAGAGGTAGCTGTGAATAAGGAGCAAGAAGCTCAACTGTCAAAGAAGAGATTCAGAGAATAGGATGAGTTAAAGCCTGATTTTGAGCAGTGGAGTCCTACTTCTAGGAATATTATCCTGACTGCCTTGAAAGCTGTAAAGTACCAGACCAATGACAGGGGCAAATGGTACACAGAGCAAGAATGGAAAAAGCATGAAGCTAGACATGAAGCCATTCTACAATATAGAAGAAAGGCAAAAGCTGGGAAGCTACCTCCTAATGCTCAAGAGCCTAACAAATATTTCCCAAAGCCTTTTCATTATTTTGAAAGGCAAAGAATAAGGGCTGAAGAATAAAAGAATAAAGATCTAAAGGGCAAGAAGCCTGCTGAAGATATTGATGCTCCAGTACAAGCCAAGATCTAATCAGGCAAAGGCATAGTCATCAAGGAGCCTGAGCAGCCTTAGGATAGATTTACTAGATCTTACAACATTGTAATTTTTAGTGTTAAAAATCTATGTACACTATTGATAAGAAACTTTTGTAAGATTAAACAAAACAATGATTGATGATCATTATGTTTGCATCATTCTTCTGTGATGTCATTTTATACATGTTTTGTTTATAAGTTACCCTGTCATATAATATTTTTATACATCATAATATGTGTTTGTTATGAATGGTGTATATCTTTTACTAAGGGTTATGACTTCTCCAAATAGGGGGAGATTGTTGGGTACATTGGAAAATGTGTACCAGATTTGAAGAAGTCTCACCTTACTCAATGATATGCATCAAGGTGTATTTGATGTTGTTTTGAGTTTATATGTACAGGTTAAGAAAATGCAGGAATGCAGGAAAAAGTTTCTAAAGTCCATGAGTCGACACCAGAAGAAGCTGTGTCGACACTTATGAAGGCTTGTGTCGACACTTGGAGTTAATTGTGTCGACACTTGGAAAGGCTGTGTCGACACCAGAAGAAACTATGTCGACACACAGAGGTAGTGTCGACTCACAAAGAAGGCTTAGTCGACATCAACTGTGTCGACACATAGAGGCAGTGTCGATACACAGAGAAAGCTTAGTCGACATCAACTGTGTCGACACATAGAGGTAGTGTCGACACACAGAAGACTTTGTCGACATCAACTGTGTCGACAAACAGGACTTGTGTCGACACATGGCAGAATTTCAACAAAGTCAATTTATGTGAAGAAAAGAAGTGACTGTGTCGACACCACAGAACTAGTGTCGACACATTCTACAGAAGCTGTGTCGAGAAGCAGTGTCAACACCAAGGGAGCTGTGTCGACACCACCACGGCTTGTGTCGACACTTAGTCTACTTGTGTTGACACATAATGAAGTTCAGTCTCGATACTTTGGTGACAGAGACAGAGTTTCAAGAAGTGAATGGATGACTTGACATCTGCCATAACCAACCAGTCTACTGAAGCTGTCAGTGCTGTCAGAAGTTTGTTAGAAACCAGATCAGCTGGTTACCATGGAGGAAGTCTATATAAAGGCATTCTCCATCAACAAAAAATGATGATGAAAAGAATATATACACATACAGTTACATAAAAATAGAAGAATATTTTTGTCAGAAGATCTAAGAAGAAGTTGGAGAGAGAGAGCTCCATCTATTGAAGTGAAGAAAGGGACTTATATCAACAAGTCACTCAAGTGCAGATTCTGAACCAGTCTGCCAAGAAGGATCCAGATTGAGATCTGAATTTCAAGAAAGAAGCTGATTGAAGATCAACTTCAAAGGAGTTCAACCCTACTAAGTTCAGATTCAAGAGGCTTTGAAGAAAGCTAAGAGTGGTTGTTCTCTGCCATCACATTCTTCCAAGAACTGATCAAGAAGCCATCCATCCTTTCTCTCTCTACCAAGGTGGTGGTAAAATACATTGTTAAATCTATTTTTTGTAGGATCATTTTAAGATCTGAGCTGTAAGCCTGATTTATAAATGCTGAGTGGTAGGAGATTTAGATCTCTGAGTGGTAGGCCTTGTTGAAAGCTGAGGTAGGGCTATAAGCCTGAGCTGTAGGAGATTGTTATCTCTAAGTTGTAGGCCTTGTTGAAGGCTGAGGTAGGGCAGATTGCCTGAGCTGTAGGAGTGTGGACTCAATCTAAGTTGTAGGAGCCTTGTTTGGGTTCTGAGCTGCTGTAAGATCTGCGGATTTGAGGTGAAGGAAACAATTTAGGCCGAATCTAGCACACTGCTAGATAGGCGAAGGGGGAAAGTGGATGTACCCAGATCTTGGGGAACCACTTAAAAATTGTGTGAAATCTGTGATTGTGTGATTCTGTGAATTTTGTGCTGTGTTAGCTGTTAAATTAGCTTTTTCTGATTAATTAACTGAATAGATATTCTGCCTTAGAAGAAAAAGGAATTACACTTATTCACCCCCCCCCCCTCTAGGTGTTTAGGAACTAATTCTTTCAATATGAGTCTTCATCCAGAAGCAATAGTGCCTAGAGCTGCATCAGTGGAAATTCTTGGTGCTGAAGACATGAAGATGACTCAAAGAGAAGCAAAGGACCCCAAAAGAATAATGGTTTTCTCAAAACTTGCTTCAGATCCTTCTTCAAATGCTCCAAAGAAAAACTAATAATTTTCTGCTTATGCATTTTTGAATTTTATTATTGCTATATGTATATTCACAAGGCACAATTGTTTATATCTGCTAAAGTTCTATAATTTTATCAGATATTTTTATTGCTTTGTGATTTTCTTTATTTTTATTTTTTATAGTGACCTCACCCAAATAAGGGGAGATTGTTGGAACCCTACATATGATTTAGGCTAGGTTCATTATTAGAATTGTTAAGATGACCCAACATGTATAGTCTAGGGTCATAAGTTAATTCCAGGATCAAGGCCAGTCACATGAGGTTAGATTTTTGGAACTACCTTCAGAAGACCTTAGAGACATAAGACTTCAGAGGAAAAGCAGTTTAAAGAATGCAAACAAGGTGTTCAACGATAACTGAACTCAACTCGACGATTGTCGATCTCAGATCGACAAACTCAGAATTCCTTCTCTGAGTTGAGCTCGACGAAAGTTTAGCTGAGGTCGACGATCTGTGATCTCATATCAGAAGTTGAGCTTAACGAAAGACTAGCTGAGATCGACGAACTGTGATCTCATAACAGAAGTTCAGCTCGATGAAGTGCTATCTCAATTCGACGAACTTGGAGCTCAGGTCGATGAAATCTTTGCTGAGTTCGACTAACTCTTTCTAGGTTCTGTTTGACTAAACTTCTCTGCGGATTCTCAGTTCTACTAAAGCAGTTTGATTTCAAATATTAAGACAATAATACTTGATAATTAATGCTCAATATTCTCAAGAATATAGCCATTTTCTAGAAGCATTAATGATGGATTTCACAGAGTCATTACTCTACCATATTTACTGGGACAGTTAGGGAAATACATTCAAGATAAAATCAGTCATTCCAACTCCCAGAAATTACGCAGAAGATTTCAAGAAATTTAAAATTCAAATATCTTTGAATCTGCAATCAATATATAAAGAAAGTTTTCAGAAGATTGCCCAGAATAGGCAGTAATCAATAAGGAGAAGAAGACAGAGAAAATCTGCAATCACAAAGAAAGTGATAGAGACAGAAACATCTTGTTCATCATTCTTCTTATTCAAGCTTTTCTTCCAGCAACACACATTCAGTCTGAGATCAAAAAGTTCAATCTCTCAGAATCATTTACTAGAAGAAGAAGTTTTCAACTTTGAAGGCCTATACCCTAAATCAAAGCTTCCACTCCTGATCAGATTTATACAACTCATGGGGAGCTTTGACAACATCAACAAATCCACTAGTCTTCTCAGAGATTTGAGATAGAGAAGACAACATCATTTTATTTTCTTTCACTGTGTATAAGGTTATAACTCCCTTCAAAAGTTAAACCTTTCGGTTCTCAAGTCACATGATCAAAAGACTTGGTTTGGTTTTTGGGCACCTGGTCAAAAGCTCAAAGGGTTGCTAGATTTCGCTTAGAAAATAGATCTTGTGGTGACAGAGTTCCTAATCAAAAACCTGTGGTGACAGGGCAGCTGATCAAAAACCTGTGGTGGCAGGGCACCTGAGCAAAAACCTGTAGTGGATTCCTACCAGGGTGGTAGAAGAGTGGATGTACCCAGGTTTATTAGGGAACCACTATAAACTCCTTATGTCATCTGGTTGTGCTTTTATTTATTTATTTTCTGTGTTGTGATATTTCTTTGTTTATGTATATATATGTATCACCGATTTTAATCTGCTGTAAGAACAAATTAAAGTTTTTAAAATACTCTAATCACCCCCCCCCCCACCCCCCCCCCCCCCCCCCCCCCCCCCCCCACCCCCGTAGATTTAGTTAGATCTATCCCTCACTTTCACCATTCCTTCCTTCCCGCACGCTGTCTAGGTGTCACAGGGGAGGGGAGGGGGATCAAGACTTAGTGTAAACTAATGGCCTGATGGGCATAACACCAGGGACACCAGTTGGGAGACAGGGTGCAGTTCCAGGGGACCCAGCCCAATAGGAGTACAGTATAGGAGCAGGTGAACCAGCCTAGTCCAGGAGTGGCAGCAGCATCGTCTGTCAGGGGATTAATGAGTGATTAGTAGTTTTACTTCCGCGAGTGTTTTATAGTGAGGACTATTGTATTGAGCAGGATCCCCCTTATACTTCTTTAGTATTAGACTATTTCCTTGTATGGACTTGTTTTCTATTGCATCATGATCGTGGACATGTTATCGTTTATATAAATGAATATGAATGTTTTCCTTCTTTTCTTCTGTGGAATATGGTTGTGAAATTACTAGCGGGATCAGTGATTTGTGATGACGGCCTCCTCGGGAGTTGGTGTCATCGCAAAGCAGCGATACTGGGCATAAGACCCGGTCAAAAAATGGGGTCTTACAGTCTAAGGGAGATCTTGATCTTGTGCCTACTGATGGATGACTTGATTTTTATTGAGGAGGAGTCGACAGTAGCAGTCTAGTATAATTCAAGTACTTCTCTCTTCCATATCGAGCTTGGCTCTCATAGAATGAACTCTAGATCAACAACCTGTAATAAGTGCAGGACCAGATATACTTCCTCTGGAGCATCCTTGAAACCATTTTGCACTAGTTCAGATCCCTCGAAAAGGAAATCCATTACTTTTGGCGCCATTAAAAGAGTTTGAGTCTCTGGAGTTTTGGATGATCTTTCGGTGCAGGGAGACAAAAAGTCCCAAGGGGCTAGGAATAGTGTTTTTATTCTAAGCACACTCACTTATATTTATAGTTATTTCTTATTTGAGAATGTGGAGAGGCATGTACCTGTTGAGATAATCAGGAGATCAACGGCTGAGATTAATCCCATGAGATAGTCGCAATCTGAAGTCCCTGGGAGAATTCATTGAGTGGTCTTGATGATCTCGACACACTCAACGCTCTCGATGCTTGAAGTTCTTTCGACGCACTCGACTCCTGGACACTTAGTCCATGTCTGTCTAGACATCCTGCAAGATACAATATTTCTTGCAACACGTATGCATTTAAGCACTGAAGCTAAACTAAGTTCAACATACCCAACTCAATTTTGATGGTGTTGAACTTGGTTTCACCCAGTAGCTTGGTGAAAATGTTAGCCACCTGTTTGTCTGTGGGAACAAACTCAAGACAAATGTCTTTTTTTTCTACATGATCTCTAATAAAATCACTACTAGAAAATAGACTTATGGCCAGGGCAAATTGCCCTGGCAAAAAGTCCAAAACGTGGCTAAAAAGCTTTAGCCACGAGAAAAATCTATGGCTATAGTCGGCGTAGCTAAAACTTTTAAGCCACGGATTGACCGTAGCAAATTTTATTAGCCATGGGGAAAAACTGATGTGGCAAATAAGCCAACTATTAGCCATGGTATGAAACCCTGGATAAAAGTGAACTCATCATTTTTTTAAAAACTATTTGCCACAGTTACAAGCTATGGCAAATACTAATTTATGTTTTTTTAAAAAAAAATACATTCAAAATACTGTAATGCTAGACATGTGCTCCCCTCATTGTAATATAGTACTAAAACAACTTCCAATACTCAAATGACCAATAATTGAAGATTATCGTCCTTGTAAGACCAACAACTATATAATTCTATCAATAAATGTCAGATTATTGGATCAATTTCTAATATAATCAATAATCTGCATGGTATCATGCAAAATAGAGAAAGAAATATTGAATCTAAAAATACTATAATCTAGAAATAGTCATCAACAATAATGGACGAACATTTGTTCTTAATTTATCATACAAAGAATCAAGCACGGTATCAAAAAAAGAGAAAAATATTGAATAGATAAACATGCATCAGATTACACGTAGCTAGTGCCTGCGACCTTTCCCTCTTCTCAACATTTTACATTAAAATCATAAATTTCTATTATGAAAGGCTTGGATTGAGTGTTTTGCTGAAATGAATGTTTTGGATCCTCTCACTTTGTCTGATGCAGATAGAATACTAACAATCTGTGAATTATTTCACTGAAGAAATCTATCCTAAATCTGAAAACTTCTGCCTATTTTCCATTTTGAAGGTTACCCCCACGAGTGGTGAATCCATCACTTGGCATGCTGTTGTTTTTAATAATCGCCGCCATCTGATTCGGTTGCGCTACATGTGCTCCATAAGCATATAGACTCATCGCCTGCAAAAACAAAACAAAAATCAGCTAAATTATATATTCACCAACGTGAAAAAGAAGAGGAAGATTAGAAAGTAACCTGTGGAGATGATTGCATATGATGAAACCCTAGGAGGGGAGAAAGTATACTCAGCTTGGTGTTGTTGCTTGATACTTGGTGTACTTTTACTTCTTTGGGCAGTATTTGTTTTCACTGTCATGTTGACTTACCCTCTTTGTTCCATTTTAATTTAATGTCCTAATTCATATTTTCTTGATTTATTTGTTGAGGTGTTCTTTTCTTTTCTGAATGCCTCATGTTCTGACTAGTAGCCGAGTAGACGGCTAGATTTGTTGTGGTGTTGCTGGTGATCCCTTGAGTTGTAGGGATCTTTCTCTTGCTGCTGTGGGGTAGTTTTCCTGTTTTCTTACAGACATACATACTTGTCGGTGGGTTCGTGTCAGTTTGTTGGCGCCCACTAGTAGTTTAACCTTTTTGATACTAGATATGTTTCTTTTACTGCTACCTTTTCTGGAGATAGTCTACTTGCTCTTGAGAAGTTTTATGCTAGGTTGCTAGTTACTTTAAAACCTAACAAACATTATTATGTATATATATCTCATGATCAGCATGTTTTATAAAGCTCATACATTACTTTCCAAGCAACGTAAAAAAATCGTTTTCCTACTTATAATAAAATATAAATCTAGAGTCTTGCATAGTATAAGTTGACCTCGGGGGTCACTTATGCACTGTCATAGGATGTCAAAAATAAATAAAGTATTTTCTGCTGCGTATAAGTATAGTTTTTAAACCGTGGACTAGATGATCCACCGAGCCGAGGGATACGGCCCTTAAAATTATATCTGATTTTCTAATCATTAAACTTATGAAATTTTCATAGTCTAGTTAGATGGTGTTCGCCTGAGCGTCGACAGTTATCCCCTGCTCGACGTGGCATCACGACGCGTGTTTTTCTCATACTCTGATACTTCTTGAATTCGAAGAAAAATGCGGGTTGTGACAAAGCTGCCGCCGAACAGAAGAACAGACTGCCAAGTCTGCCTAGACGGCGACCTTGTTATTTAACTCAGAACAATTGAAGGAGAGAAACTGGTTAGCCGCCACCTGCGACCTGCTACAACTACTGATTGTAAACCGCAAGCTTCACTGCTTCCTGACCTTGATCATAACCAAACGCCCGGCTTCACAGTGCTAGCCGCACAACCTACAAACAGCAACCAGTTAAATCTCAACCCACGCGACCTGGAAAACTGAGTCCACAACAATTGATCTGCACTCAACTTATTGTTGACTCTATTACAATAGACGTGTTGGGGGGTCTATTTATAGGAGGGGTGAGGAGTGTGGTCACCGACCTAGTGAATAAAGTCACCACCCCAGCTCGTGGCTAGCAAAACCCAGTCCGCCAAGTCTGCAAGGACTTGGCCAGAATTCAAACAACTCGCCAGGAGCCAAGCCAAGATTAGTCCACCACCAGGAGGACACAGTGCCAACCTGCACACATGCAGCACGCGGACACAACAACATCCCATTCACTATGACAGTCCGCACGCTACATGCGGCCAAGGCAACAGCCTGCACAGCCAGCAAGCACAGCACTAGTCCGCCACACTGCACAGCACACGGACACAGCCACAGCCCATACTGCATCAGTCTGCATGCCATACGCGGATATGGCGACAGTCCGCATAGCTCGAGAACAACACCTCAGCCTTCCACATGAGTCCACGGCCAACAGGCAGACCGCCCGGTCAACAGCAAACTCTGCGGACACTGCATCAACCCGCCGCACAAGTCCAGCAACCACGAAACAACTGGTGCGAGCTTGGTGGACACGAAACCCAGACTGCCAACTCCATGGACAGTCTGTCACCATGAATGCGGCTAACACCCACCGCATCATCAGAGAACTCGTCCAGGACCAAAGTCGATCTCCAAAGCCAGACCACAATAGCGGACTCCACAGACTCTAACCAAGTCCGTCATATCTCCATGGATATAATCTCCAATCCGCTTGGTTACTTCAAGAGCAAGAACTGCAGAACCGTGCACTAACACCGTGTGTCTCCCACGACATGGCCCGGCCTTCACCCCGAGAAGGACACGGCCTGGGACACGCCCGTATCTCAGGCCGTGTTCGCTGCTCGACAATCGTCGACTCCAAATTCGTCGTCCTCTCAGCCAGATCGTCGACACGAGCACGACACGCCCCTGGGACACGCCCGTGTCCCAGGCCGTGTGACCCCTACCAAGTTCCAATCTTGGCTCAAAACGCCTCCCGTCGCTCTTTTGAGTTTCGTGGCGTTACAACTCTCTCGCTCTTAAAAGAATTTCGTCCTGAAATTATAAAGGAAAGATGAGCACAAAACTTAAACGGTACGTGAGTGGAATAACTACGGGTACTCCTCAAGCATGGTCTGCTCTCGCTCCCAGGAGAGCTCCTCCCGACCGCAATTATCCCAACGAACCTTGACCATTCTGATCTCTTTATTGCGTAGCCACTTGACTTCCGAGTCCTCAATGTGAACGGGCTTGACCTTCGTCGTCAACCCATTATCGACCGGCACTTGGTCGACCGCAATCACTTACAAAGGCTCTTGCACCGACTTCCGCAGTACTGATAAATGGAATACATCGTGTAGACCTCTTAGCTCCACTGATAGCCTCAATCGATAAGCTGCTTCGTCGATCCGCTCCAGAACCTCAAACGGTGCAAGGTACCTTGGGCTTAGCTTCTTCAAGCGACGCACCCGCGAGACACCATTGAACAACTTGATCTTCAAGTACACCCAGTCGCCGACAGCGAACTCCACGTTTCTGTGCTTGGTGTTATAGTACTTAGCTTGGAGATCATGAGCGATCAGCAATCTCTCTTGAATCATTTGAACCAACGATGTTGCATCCTCCACCTCTTGGCGCTTGTACAACTTTGACTCACCCGTTTCCAACCAAGACAACGACATGCGACATCTTCTACCATAAAGGGCTTCGAAGGGCGCCATTTGTATGCTCGCCTGGTAGCTATTGTTGTAAGCGAATTCCACCAAGTATAGGTGATCTTCCCACTGCTTCCCGAAGTCCAGGACACACATGCGAAGCATGTCTTCCATTGTCCTATTGACTCTCTCGGTTTTTCCATCCGTCTGTGGATGAAAGGCTGTGCTGAAACTCAGCTTTATTCCCAACATCTGCTGCAGCAGCCTCCAATCATTGGACGTGAACCGCCCATCACGGTCACTCACAATGCTGCGGGGCACACCGTGAAGCCGTACAATATTATCCACGTATAACTTTGCCAATTTCTCCACGGAGTCATCCTTCCTATGTGAAATGAAGTGCGACAATTTCGTCAAACGATCCACGACCACCCAGATGGCGTCGTTTCCCTTCTGCGACCTTGGCAAACCATGCACAAAGTCCATAGTAATATCATCAAACTTCCACTCCGGAATAGGCAAGGACTTCAAGAATCCTCCCGGATTTTGGCACTTTGCCTTCACTAAGGCGCATGTTTGACACTTCGCCACGTATAGTGCCACATCCTTCTTAAGTCCTGGCCACCAGAACAATTTCTTCACATCGCGGTACATCTTCGTGCTCCCTGGGTGGATCGAGTACTTGGTATGATGAGCCTCGTACAACAAATCCACCCGCAGATTGCCCACGTTTGGGACGCACAGACGACCGTCTTTCTATAGCAATCCATCCTCAACAACAAATTGGGAATTTGACCCATCCAAAGCTTCAACCATGATTTGCTTCATGCGACCATCCATATCCAAAGCCTGCTGAATCCAATCAGCCAGGTCACATTGAACTTCTGTCCAGTTTAATAGTGTTTCGGCACTTGTCTGCTTGTCTACGCAAGAGATCTCCAACGCCTCCAACTCCCGAACCAACCGTTCGTCATGTACCGACAACCAATTGGCTTGAGCTGGGGCCCTGCGACTCAACGCATCCTTAACTGCATTACCTTTCTCAGACACATAATGAATTTTGAACATGTAGTCCCCCAGGAACTCCATCCATCTCCGTTGTCGCATGTATAGATCTTTCGGATCCAACAAGTATTTCAGGCTCTTGTGGTCGGTATAGATATCGACCTTCACCCCGTACAAGTAGTGCCTCCACAGCTTCAAGACAAAAATCACGACCGCTAACTCCAAGTCATGGATCGGATAATTCCTCTCATGCACCTTCAGCTATCGCGAGCCATACGCTTCACACTTCCATGCTGCAGTAGCACACAACCCAATCCACTGCCCGAAGCATCGTTATAAATCTCAAAACCTTCGGTCCCACTCGGCGAACTCAGCACAGGCGTCGTGGTCAACCAACTCTTCAGCTCCTCAAAAGCTCGCGCGCACTCTGATGTCCAAACAAACTTCTGCTCTTTCCTCGTCAGAGTCGTGACGGGTAACGCTATCCGCGAGAATTTCTCCACGAAGCGCCTGTAATAGCCGGCAAGCCCTAGAAAAATCCGGACTTCCGCTACCGTAGACAGCACAGGCCACTCTCGTATCGCAATAATCTTCGCTGGATCCACCACAATACCCTCTCCACTGACTATGTGACCAAGGAACGCTACTGAGGACAACCAAAACTCGCATTTGGAGAACTTGGCATACAATTGGTTCCTCCTCAGCGTCTCCAATACCAAATGCAGATGCTTAAATTGATCCTCCTCGCTCTGCGAGTACACCAATATGTCATCGATGAAGACAATCACAAAGTGGTCTAGGTACTCCCTGAAAGTCTTGTTCATTAGATCCATGAACACTGACGGCGCATTCGTCAGCCCAAACGGCATGACCATAAACTCGTAATGCATGTACCTCGTACTAAAAGCTGTCTTGGGGATATCACTCTCCCTTATCCGCAACTGATAATAACCGGACTTGAGATCCAATTCCGAGTACACTGTTGACCCGACTAACTGATCAAAGAGATCATCAATCCTTGGGATCGGTACTTGTTCTTCTCTGTTAGCTTGTTTAGTTCTCGGTAATCAATACAAAGTCTCAAGCTTCCGTCCTTCTTTTTAACAAAAAGGACCGGTGCGCTCCAAGGCGACAAACTTGGACGCACATACCCCTGCTCCAACAACTCCTGAAGTTGTACCTTCATCTCCGCCATCTCCTTAGTCACTAGCCGATACGGAGAGCGTGACACAGGTTTCGCACCTAGCACTAGCTCGATGGTGAAATCAATCTCCCGTTGAGGTGGAGCTCCAGGAAGATCGCCAGGGAACACATCAAGGTACTCGGATACCACTAAAATACTGCCCAACATAAGCTTAGGCTTTGCAACCTCCACTAGCGTGAAGAACAGCTCTGCTCCAGCACGAACCGCCTTCACCACCTGAAGAGCAGACATCAAAGTCTTGCTCGACCCTTTCAAGCCCGTAAAGGTCGTCTCATGACCTGTCCCCAACTTAACCTCCTTGCGACCGCAATCAATATAAGCTTGCTGCTCTGAGAGCCAGTCCATGCCAAATATCACATCGAACTCCACCAGCGGTAGTAACGACGCTTGCAAATCAAACTCTTGACTCACATTACGAATCTTTATGTCACAGATTCTATCCGCGCGCATCGAACATCCATTCGGCAACAACACATCATGGTGATCCTTCACCATCGAAGAAGGTACTCCAATGCGCGATATGAATCCTTCGGACAAAAATGAGTGTGAAGCTTCCATATCAAAGTGCTCTCGCCGGATTCTCACAAATCAAAACAAATCCTATACAAGCAGTGGTAAGGTAACACGCGCATAACAAGTATTTAAAAATTAACTTGCTATAAATCTAAACCGTACATGTCACCACATCCACTTGCTTAATGGTCTCCTGTTATCCAAGATTGTAGACTCTAGGTTGAGCCGGAGCATAATGGGATGCGGTTGACTCCATCGACTTGCCCTTCTCTTCATACGTTGCTCCCGGCTTCCTCTCAGACTTGGGACGTCCGCTCTAGCAGTCCCGAGCAAAGTGCCCCGGCTTCCTACAATTGTATCATGCGCCCAGGGTTCGGCTTGTAGTTGCCTCTGAAGCACCGGAAGAAGGGGCTGGACCCGAAGTCCTAGCCTTCTTATTGAACTTGCGATATCCAGACTTCGCATTAGCCGGCACTTTGAACTCTGTCCTCTTATCACCAGAGTTTTTCTTCGCTTGTACATTCTTCAAATACTTTTCCAACGACCGAGCCGTATTGACAAGGGTCAAGAAGCCCTGCGTCATAGGCACCGAGAGCAGTAACCTTAACTTATCTCTTAAACCTTCATAGAATCGGTTTGGCTTACACTCCTCGTCCGCGAACGTAGAGCTAGCGTACCGACCCAAACGAGTAAATTCGTGGAGATACTCATCCACGCTACTCTCTCCTTATGTCAAATTCTGGAACTCATTCTCCAATGCTATCCTCTGAGCTGAGGGAAGGTACCTCGCCAAGAACAGCCTCGAAAACTCCTCTATCGAGACGTCCGTAAGTTGCCTTCCCCTCAAGTGATGTAGTTCCAAAACTTCCCACCACAGCCTAGCATCTCCATCCAACAGGAATGTAGCTATAGCGGTCATCTGCCACTCTTCCGTTTCAGTAGCTGTCAGTGCTCTCTTCACTCGGGATAGCCAATCCTCTGCTTGGGATGGGGCTCACGTCCCCGAGAACACCGGAGGATTGAAGCTCATAACATGTTTGAGCTTCCTTTCTGTTGCTCTCCTAGGCACCAAAGGCACCACCACCACCTGCTCCACCCTTCTCGGTTCATCCCTTTGGAACGGTACATGCTCCATCGTATGAGTGGGCTGCTACATTTGCCTTGCAGGTTGCGCGTTGATCATGGAAAACACTGCTTCGGCAACCAATTGTATGGTTTCAGCCGAGAGAGATGTAGCAGGAGCATAATTTGGTGCGCTACTAGCCTCAAAAACCGGGAATTCTGACGGCCCTACACCACTTCTGGTCACCTATAGTTGTACAAAACACCGTTAAGCGACCAAACAAAATTGCAAAAAGCAATTATATGAACACGCAGGTTCCCCAAACATGTGTATTTTCATTCCTAAGTGGACATTCATGGGTTCTTTTATGTTATAACGATGACGCACGCACATGTGCTCACCACCCCTTAAAAGAATTCGTCCATGAATTCATTTAAGTTGACCGAAACAGTAGTTTGATACCAAATTGTAACACATCCTATCCGTCGCATAACATATAACAGTAGGTCCGGCCGGGGCCCGACGTCATATACCATAGACAGACCGGAAGGTTACTCAAAGGAAACCATCCAACTAATATCCAACGTCCTACACATAGTACATTCTAGCGGAAGTAATTTAAAAGTTGCAGTAATAAAGAACCCTGCCAACAGCATGAATGTCCACTAAACCAAACCAGAAGGAATGAATGTACAATACACCAGTACACGGCCTTATGGCCTTATAATAGTTTAATCAAATTAAAGTGTTTTCCAAACTTTGGCACGCATGCCGGTCACACATAAATAATACAAGTAAACATTCAATAATTAGGCCTTCGAGGGCCGGCTCAGCAACATGGGCTTTTGCCCGCTATTTACCACTTAGCTCCGCAGCACCTGCAAGCAACAATCCACCGCAATGGTGGTAAACAAATGCAACGGTCAGCTATGCTGACCAAATTATAACGACTCCGCCCCCAAATTTGGGGCGGCGATGTTCATTCCCTGCACTTTATTAGCATTGCCATAATATAGAGAAATTACACATCATCACAGGCGTAGGCTCGCACGGTCACACACCCCGTGCTCTCAGGGCACATTCTCGGTGAACCCGGTCAAAGTCCGCGGTCTCACCACCACCCCGTGGGCGGTAATATCTCGTGAGCATTTGGTCTTTCTGGCCACTTCCTAATACCCTCCATCTATGCCAACAGCGAGTACCACGTACCTTAGGTATCTCTAACCGAATCACATAGAGCGGGTACGGTTCCGCCTAACACGTTGCTAAAACCGCTACGTCAACTTAAGCCGTCTGCGCGGGTCAAGCTTCCCTGACTCCCAAATCGATCACACACTTTACATAACCCAGTTATGTACAAGTTGGATCCTGGGCCACCAAGTTGGCAGAATCACGCATCTGCCCAGTTTTCCGGGTGCACCTTGAAGTTAGTCCCCAAGGCTCCCTATTGCAATCTACCAAGTAGCAAACCTGAAAAACAAACAATTGCACGGAGTATTCTCCGACCATTCATGCAATGCAACATCACCGATCCAGACCAAATTGTCCGGGTAGGATTCACACATCATGCCTATGTCTGTTTCTCGATTACAGACTCTACATACTAAACAATGGGGACTATTCATGTCTACCAGAAGGAACACCTCAAACTCACCGCAAACTCGCGATAGCGGGCATCTTATGCAAAGAAAAGAGGACTTCACATGTCCTATGTTGTGAATCGTTACCCTAGCTTTCCTCTTTGGCGCCATGGAAATCTATGCGGATGAAAAGCACCGCAATGTCCTCGCCTCCGTGATCCAAAGTCGGCTCGCGATTCGGGGCTCCGAAGCTCCGCCGGTGGCCGGATCTTCCTTCCTTCTTCTTCCTTGTTCTCCTCTCTCTTTAGAACTTTAGAAAGAGAGTATTTGGATGAAATGAAGGATTCAAAACCCTATACCCGGGTATAACCTAGCCTGAACAGCCCTGAACCGTCGGATCCCAAAATAAGGAAACGGACGGCCACGATTCGGGCTTGAAATCCAAAACCCGGGTCGAACATGGCTTGTGACATGCCCATGTCCAAGGCTGTGTTCTCCATTCGCCATCGAAACCAGCGCGTCCCGAAAATTACACGGGCTCTCGACACACCCGTGTCCGACTTGACACGTCTGTGTCAAACAGTACACGGTCGTGTAGCGTGCCGTGTTCCTCCTTTGACACAGGATCAAAAACGTCCCGCAAGGGACACGGGTCCTCGACACGCCCGTGTCACAATTGACATGCCCGTGTCTACCCACACACGCCCGTGCGCTAACACCGTGTGTCTCCCACGACACGGCCCGGCCTTCACCCTGAGAAGGACACGGCCTAGGACACGCCCGTGTCTCAGGCCGTGTTCGATGCTCGACGATCGTCGACTCCAAATTCGTCGACCTCTCGGCCAGATCGTCGACCCGAGCACGACACACCCATGGGACACGCCCGTGTCCCAGGCCGTGTGACCCCTACCAAGTTCCAAACTTGGCTCAAAACGCCACCCGTCGTTCTTTTGAGTTTCGGGGCGTTACACCTAGAGGGGGGTAAATAGGTTTCTTAGTCCTTAAGACTATCCTTTTGTTTTAGTGTGTTGATTGTTCGGTTAATTTAGTTAGCTTTCAAGAAAGAGACACAACACACCAGTATTTATAGTGATTCCCCAAGATATGGGCACATCCACTATCCCTCTCACCTTTCTAACAGCGTGTTAGACAAGGCAATCTTCTCCAATCTCAGCTCAATGAGCTTACAACACAGATCCCTGAGGATCTCTTAGACTTCCTCCAAGTCCCACCTCAGGCCAAAGCCCTACAACTCAGAGTAAATATTACTCCTACAATTTAGCGATCCACAGATCACCTATCTCAAACTTAATCACAAGTCTTACACCTCAGGCTAGGAGGATAGCCCTGCACTCAAATTCTCAATAGAATCCTACCTCCGAGAATAAATCTCCTACCTCAGGCACACATGTCATACCTTAGATCCACCACATGATCCTACAACTCAGCCTTTATATTTCAGGCTTATAGCTCAGATCAAGACTGATCTTATAGAATGAGCAAGTTTGTTGTTGTTGATTAACTATAGAGAGTGTCCTCTGAGCCTGCCTACTAAACTGAGTAAACTCAGCTCTATCTTCTTCACAGCACCAAGAATAGATCTTCAAGGTTGTTATGCTTGTGCCGAGATGTAACTACAGAGCACTGCTACTTCAAGCCTAGATTATGGTAAATATTAGAGCTGAGGACTTGAAGATGAGCAGCAGCTTTAAGCTTGCTTCGCTTCTACTTCTTCAGAAAAGATTTTCTGATCTTGCTATTAAAGAACAGAATGAGATTTAAGTTCTTTTTCTCTTCAACAGTCAACCTTGTTTGTGTTCATAGACTTGCTTTCTGATTGAGTTCCTGGAAAAACTTCTTCAACTTTTCACTCGAGGAAGAAGATGACAAAAAGTTCTTTTTAATTTCTCGGAACTCTGCTTTTTATCCCGTCGTCCAACGGCTCTTTGTGTAGTATGGACCACCAGAGTTGGTAACTACAATATTTCTTTTGCATTTAATGTTGTACTAAAGGTAAGTGACGCCTTTTGTCATCTAGCGTGCAAAGTCCACGACATTTTAATTATTGATGACATCATCATGAATCAATGCTTTTAGACTTAGCAAATTTTAGACAATCTGCCTAGGCGTTGAGTGAAGTCTTGTCACTCAACATAGAAACACTTGGCAGATTTCTGTACCTTAAGCCGTCGAGTGAATCTTCAACACTCAATACTTTTATACTTGAAAGTAAATCCAGTCGAGTAGGAGTTGAGTGAACTGGCTTCACTCAACACTTCTGTCCTTAAAAAGATTCCTTAGATTGCAACACACATGCCTTGACTGCATGGAGTTCTGTCAACGCTTTTGCTTCTTGGCGTTGAATGAACTGTCATCACTCGACACTTCTAGACTTAGACAAATTTCTTGTCTTCACCTCTGAGGCTTTGACTGCTTGAGCTTCTGTCAATGCCTTTAATCTATTAGCATTGAGTGAACTGCCTTCACTCAACGCTTCTGAACTTATCTAGATTTCTTGACAGCAACACTGAGGCTTTGACTTCTTGAGCTTCTATCAATACGTTTAGCCTCTTGCCATTGAGTGAACTGTCTTCACTCAACGCTTCTGGACTTGGCCAAATTTCTGCTTTGTCAGCATCCTATCTTGAGTCCATCTGTCATTATGACTCAGACTGCCTGTCAAATCAGTGCAAATAGAAAACAACCTGCATACATTGAACTTAAAGCATACATCAGATACAATCATATGTATATCATTATCCTGTGGACCTTTTTCAAATCTAGGACATTGTGATCAATGGTCCCAATAGTCCTTCAGCACATCCTGAATGAACGAACTGTTGGTTCTTCTACTTAAGCGAGAACAGACAAAAGCACTTTCTACGCATGCCTTAAGGCCTAATAAAAAAGAACATCTCATGCAGCCAGTGTTATCGATGTCCGCCGACATGTCGGCCGACATAAGGGTTTTGGGGGTAAAACGTCACGACATTGATATTTAAGCATAATGTCGTTTTTGAAAATATCGTATGATATATTTGTTTAACCCGATATATCAGGCGATATTTCGCGACTGATAATTGTCAAGTATTAAATTTTTTTTTCATTTTTGGAAGTGACCAAACACCGGTTAAGGTGTTATCGTGTGACCTTGAGATCATGGGTTCGAGACTTGGAAGCAGCCTTTTGTAGAAATGCAGGGTAAGGTTTGTCTATATTTCAACCTTGTGGTGGGATCCTTCTTCAGACCCTCGTTGCGCAGGGAAGCTTTCTGCACTAGGTTATCCCTTTTGAGAAGATCAAACAGAAATAATTTGTTTTGTGCTTTATTTTGTGCATCTCTATAAGGCTCTATTTGTTTGGGCGTTTCGCTTCTCCGTTTTGGGGGAACGCCGCCGGAAGGCGGGTAAACAAATGAACCTTCGGCGGCGTTTGCTCCGTTTCCACCCTCCCGCCTTGAGAAACGCCCCAAAAAAGCTCCGTTTGCAACAGCCACCTCCTCATCCGATTCGAACACTCTGTTTCCACCCGCCGGATCGACCCGCCACCGCCGAATCAAATGAAGCCTAAGTTTAGTATCGACTACTTTCTCATCTAGCTCTCATTTGGTGATCTTTATCTCGTTTATTGCAGTTGACGGCACTTTCATGTATAATTTATAAACATACATTATTTGTTATATGTTTATTGTATAATTTATACACATACATTATGTATAGAATTATATATTTTTATAAAAACTGTGTAATATATATAAATAAATTTATTCAAATATTAAAATCAGACATTGTAAAATATTCCCGATATATCCTCCACAATCCGACATCAAATATTTCAAACTCAAACCGACATGAACACGACATCCAACATCTACAACCTTACATGCCGCAAACAAAAAGTAATTTGTGACGCGTACACACTAAAATAATTTGAAGTCCACGACACAAAGTCAGTACGATCGAATTTAAAAATTTCAAGGCTCGTCACTTTAAAATTTACGACCTATGAAAATTAGGGGCATCTAATGGGGTTCCCCCTAAAAATTATCCACATCAAAGAAGACCAAAGCACTCAAGCATAATTATAAATTACACCCAGTAAATGCAGCATTTACCGAGACCTCCCCTGTAAGTTTGAAAAATTACAGATTGCACCCCTCTTACTTTAAAAAATATAAAAACCTCCCTTCAATATTACAAAACATAACTTTTGCCTCCCTTGAATTTTACATTTCATAACATCCATGCACAAATATACCCCCTTGAAGTACATTCTCAAGGGGGTATTTTGTGTATGAATGTTATGAACTTCACGTGAGGTAAATGTTATCTTTTGTAACATTTAGGAGAGAATTTTGTAATTTCAATTATAAGAGGGATGCAATCTGTAATTATGCTAAGTTCCCGGAAAAGTCTTCCACTATATATATCTTTAACTACATTAAAAAAATAGTTTTGAATTTTACAATTAATCTTAGCCATGCTACATGTGTCAATCATTTGTTCTCAACAATACAATGAAGAGAGAGAATACAAGACGGAAGAGAAGAGAGAGAATCTTCATAGCCCTCTCATCCCTACATTTAGGGAGAGGAGGGTGGGGGGAGAGTAGAGAGAGGGGGAGGGGGAGAAAAATTGATTTTTAGAAGAAAAAAATTTATATTTTTTTATAAAATAAAAATAGGAATATTAATTCACACTTTTTAATAAAATAAGTGTCCATATGCTATCACAACCAGCTTATAGGCGGGCACAACCCGCTTATATGTGGGCATAGCCCTCTTGAATGCAAGCGCGACCCACTCATATGTGGCTGTGGCCCGCTCATATGCAAGTGTGGCCCGCTCGAATGCGGGCACAACCAACTCGAATGCGGACGAAGCCCGCTAAGAGTCAGCGGGCACGGACGAACATATACATATGTCCGAAAACATATAAACAGAGGATGTGACTTGGAAATTTCATGTGGCTGTTTGACATTTGGGGGAATATATATAGCACGCGGGGTCCTCTCATGCATAGCAAGGAACCGGGAGAGTATCTGAACGGGGTCCTCTTGAGCATATTTGGGGGGAATATGATATGCATTTGTTTTACCCTTCTAACTTTACCTTGAGATCTCCTCAGATCCCATGCCAGTTCCTCTAAATAGCAAGCAGCCAAAACAAAAACAACAGGCACATTTTAAAAGATATTTATCAAGAACATGAATTTCATATAATTTCTGCACAATACTATTTACCTATACAACCAATGATGCAATCATCCAAACACAGTTATTTTGAAATACTCTAATTTATGCAATCATCCGACTGTTCCATTTTGCAATCATCCAAACCAATGATGCAATCATCCAAACTCAGTTATTTTGGAATTATAATTTATACAAGTTTATATTTTTCTGTGGTGAAACAATTATGCCAGGAAAAAAAATACTCTAACAAAAGAAATGGAACAGTCGGTCTGGGCCAATGCAAGTTTTACCCGAGAGAAGGGCCTCTGATCTGTACAAAGCTTCCAACGGCCGCGAAATAAACACTGGCCTCCAATTTGTCAAACGGCGCAAAAATAGTAAGCAGTCTCAAAAGATTGTATCGGTGGTGAGCTTTCTTCTGGAGGGCAACTTCTCAATGATTTGCTTCCGCAAATCCATAAAACTCGAGCCCTTGTGCGCGAACAATCTTCTCAAATTGATGACTGAAAGTTCATTGTAGCTTGCCACAGCTAGATCAGCTTGCTGCAGTTCATACCTGTTGCACAATGAAGATCAAAATATCCGCACAGTAATCCTCGATGATAATGCGAGATATGTAATGTCATGCTGTGTGCCTATATTCTCAATACAACCTATCACGTGTACACTCTTCAACCAAGAGGTGAAATAAATGAATAAATGATTAAAAGATCCAGCGGAGGTTATCTAATCTAAATAAGGACACTACTGGAGATGAGAAATATCATCAGATATGCATCAGCCAAGCTCCAACATAAAAAGGTGAAATAACGGAATATCTAAAAATCGCACCCTCGGTCTATATCAGTACATACAAATGTTAGATTATTGTCTCGCTACGAGAAAGCCTTGATATAATGTTGTATACGTCTAAAATACTTGACTCATTTCTCGATTCAAGAAAAATTAGTCACTAACAACCCTCCCCAACGTAGCAAGTAATGTTTGTGAACTAATATAGAGGATTTAAATATTATCTGCTACCTCTCATCTGTTCTTTCGCCAGCATTTTGTATAGCATTGAATATACAGATTCTTCCAGTATTTCCATTTGAAAAAAAAAACATGTGGAAGAACAAAGGCTCCGCTTGGCATGGTCTTTTTGCTCCGGTGAGTTTGGACCAACATGCCACCGTCATAGAATATACGTTTGAAATGGCAACGGTTATGAGCGCCACAGGAATGGAGTTCCTAAGATGAGGTCGGGTGTTCACGAACAATGCTTTATAACCACCGCGTTCAGGACCGCCAACGCCATGTCAAACGGATCCTAAGGACTTGTTACGCACGGTGGTAGCGGTTGACCGCCCGACCTCATCTAAGAAACTCCATTGTTTTGTGTTCAAAACAAAACTTTTCCCTTGGTGGCAGTAACCATTTGTTGAAATTTGTGAAGTGGAAGTGGGTGATGGACAGGCCGGGCGGTCTAAGCGGCCTGTGCGGACTGAGTCCGCGGCCTGGGCGGACTCCTGGTGCGGCCTGGTGACCTTGGCTGGCTTGGCTGTTGAAAAGCAGCTTGTGCGGCCTGAGCGGTCTGAGTCCGCGGCCTGAGCGGACTGCGGGTTGCGGCCGGGTGTTGGCTGTCTTGTTGGTTTGGCTATTGAGGAGCGGCCTGTGCGGCCTGGTATGCGGTTTGATCGGTCTGTTGTGCGGCTTGGTTGTCCTATGGCCAAGGATGTCGGGCCTGGCGAAACGGACTGAGCGGACTGCGGTTTGCGGGCTGTAGGCAGTGCTCTGTTCAGCGGCCTTGTGTGTTGCAAGCTTGTGTTACCGGCGGATTGGGTGCTCTATCCGCGAGAGGCTTGCGGTCTGGCGAGTCCGCGGTGTCCGCTGTGGCGGACTGGCCTTGGAGTTTGACTGTGGCCCTTGCCGAGCTCTGGTGGTACAACAGGTATTGGCTGCTGTGGAGGACTGCGCGGACTGGTCTCGGAGTCCGGCAGTTGGCCGTTTGTTGGGCAGCTGTGCGAGTAGTTTTTGGTGATCTGCTTACCTTGGTGGAATTGGCGATCTGCGTACCTTGGTGGTAATGGCAAGCTGCTCACCTTAGTGGAATTGGCGATCTGCTTTGGATATTGGCGGACTGGGCCTTGTCCGCTGAGCTCGCGCTAGGCCTTTGGTGTTTTACTGGACTTGGTCACATTCTGTGACAAGTCCAGTGTGTCTGCAGTATTCGCCAAGTCCGCTGTTGACCGGGCAGACTGCCTTTGGTCGTGGACTTGTGGCGGATGGAGGCTTTGCTCCTGTGCTGAGCGGACTTCCTCTTGTTTATGCGGACTGTCACTGAAGGAGTTGTGGCTGTCCATGTGATGATGTGTGCGGACTGTGCGGACTGTACCTTGTCCGCATAGTGTGGCGGTCTGGTTCAAGGCCGCCTGGTAATGAACATCGATGTCTTGCTTCTTGCGGTTTTCTTGAAATCCGGCTAAGTCTTTGCGGACTCAGCGGACAGAGGTTTTGCTAGTGCGCGGGCTGGGATGCTGTTTCCATCCACTAGGGTGGTGACTACACTCCTCACCTCGCCTATAAATAGACCCCCCCCAGCACGTCTACAGTAACGGAGTGAACAGTAAGTTGGGCTTGTGCAAGTGTTGCGGTCTGCGGTTTTCTGTCCGCGCGGGTTGAGTAGTGTTGACGGTTTGCTGTGTGCAAGTCGCGCGGCTAGCTTCAAGGAGCCAGGAGTTGGGCATTGGAGTGTGCGGTCTCTGCGGTCTCAGCTGGTCGCTTCTGCGGCTTGTCAGTTTTCTGTTTCAGCTTGTTCAAGTTCCAATAACCTGTCCGTCGGTCTCAGGCGGGTAGGCGGTCTGTTCCTCAGTTCAGCAGGCAGCGAATAACGGTGTGTCCGCTTGACCTCGCGGTCTCGGAGGTCTCCGTGTGTTATTCGGCTTGTAGCAGTTGCAGCTCGGGCGGCTTGGGCGACCTTGGCGGACTAGGCGGTCTCGGTGGTCTCCAGTGCTGTCCGCCCGGCTTGTTTTGTTCTTTCTGTTTGTAGCTTGTGTACTAGCGAAATCATGTCTCGCTACGTATACCTCGCCTTGTAAAGAAGTGTGAATGAATATAAGACCTGCTTGTTCTTCCATTTGTGGTTGGTGTTAAACTTGCTCCTTGTGCTTCCACATGATCAAAGTGTGAACTGGGTAGTTCTGAGAATATTAATTTGGCTTTAGGCTACCTTGCTGACCGCTTGCAGAAAATTCAACATGGCATCAGAGGCAGGTTCAGTTGCTTGAGCGGTGTTCAACCAGTGTTGTTGCTCTGTGCTTGAGTGGTGATCAACCTGTGTTGGTGCTCTGGGCTTCTGGAAGTTTGCTTACCAACAGTTGTTGCAATGGAAGTGAGCTACACAAGAGGTCTTGGCATTGAACTCTTAACGTCGAATAATTTCAAGAAGTGGAAGTTGTGCATGAATAGTTACCTTCTTGGTGAGGAGCTATGGGAGGTCGTCGGTGGTGACGATAGACAGGAAGTGACTGCTGCATTTGGTACTGCTGAGCAGGTGAGGCTCTGGAGAAAAATAAATGCTAAGGCGGAGTTTGTTCTCAAGAGGGTCGTGTCACCAGAACTGTTTGATCACATCATTGGATGTGAGTCTGCTGCTGACATTTGGACAACCATTGATGAGTTGTTCAATAGCAAGAATGTGGCGAGAACAACTCAAGGATACTTGACCATCTCAAAGTTCTTTCTGAAGATGAAGAGCTTGTGTGCGGAGCTGTCAGCGCTTGATCCGGATGAGCCTATCTCTGAGGCTAAGATGAAAAGACACATAATCCGCGGCTTGCGAAAGGAGTATGTTGTCTTTGTGACATCTGTTCAAGGCTGGGCTACTCAGCCATCTCTGCTGGAGCTTGAGAACGTGCTTGCTTCGCCGGAGAGTTTAGCAAGGCAGATGGCTGGAGTCACAGTCACTGAGGAAGGCAGTGAAGCTCTCTTCTCAGGCAAGAAGAAGAAAGGATGGGAAGGGAAGAAGAAGAAGACCGTTGGTGAGAATGAGCCTTCAACTTCTTATCAGTCAGAGAGGAGCGCTGCTCCTAAGAAGGATTGGAAGAAGAACCTGAAGTGCTACAGGTGTCATTAGCGGGGACACTTCAAGCGTGACTGCAAGGTCAAACAACAACCTGGGCATGTTGCAGGCAAGGAGGAAGCTTGCTCTAAGAGCGAGGAAGCTGGATGGGGCGGAGCCTTCATGACGGGCACTTGTGTCCGTGACTTGTCCGCTGTCGACTTCAACGATGATTGGATCGTGGACTCTGGGTGTGGACATCACCTCACCGGAGACAAGTCGAAGTTCTCTTCTCTGCAAGCCTACTCAGGTAATGAAGCTATTATAACTGCTGATAATACTGTTTATGCAGTAGAGAAAGAGGAGGTTGTGTCTTTGGGTAGTGATAAGGGGCCACTCACGTTAAGGAGTGTGTATCACGTACCGGGCATGAAGAAGAACCTCTTTTCTGTGACCAATGCGGTCGACGCGGTTATCACGTTCTGTTTGGGCCAACAGAAGTGAAGTTCCTTCGCAACGTATCAGCGGTTAAGGCTGAGGTTGCTCATGTTGGGAGGAGAGTGAAAAACTTGTTTGTTCTTGCAACTAACTCTTATGTTGATCGGATGAGAGCAAACGATAGCGCTGCTATTTGGCATGAAAGGCTGGGGCGTGTAGGAATGGATAAGCTGAAGGCTATGGCTAACAGAAGCCTTGTAAGAGGCTTGCCTAAGCTATCTTCATTTGGCGACGGTGACGTTTGCGCGGGATGTCAGTACGGCAAAGCTCATCGCCTTCCGTTTGATAAATCACAAACGAGGAGCAAGAAACCATTGGAGTGCATCCATGGAGACTTGATGGGGCCAACCGTCACTGCAAGCCTTGGTGGGAGCAGATACATGCTTGTGCTGATTGATGACTACTCAAGATACACTTGGGTATATTTCTTGAAGGAGAAGTCTGAAGCCTTCCGTTTGTTTGTGGAGTTCAAGGAGTTGGTGGAGGGCCGACTTGGCCTGCGGATCAAGAAGCTTAGAACAGATAATGGTGGTGAGTTTGTCTCCTCCGAGTTTTCTAACTTCTACAGGAAGCATGGGATCCACAGAGAGCTTACTTGTGCTTACACTCCACAACAAAATGGAGTACCAGAGCGGAAGATCCGTCATCTGACGGAGACTTGCAAATAATGGCTTCATGCGAAAGACATTCCAAGGTCCTTCTGGGCGGAGGGGATGTCTTGTGCTTCTTACGTCATCAATCGGATTCCGCTTAGCCCGATCAACATGAAGACTCCTTTTGAGCTGTTGCTGAAGGAGAAGCCTAGTTTGGAACACCTCTGGGTGTTCGGATCAACTTGTTATGTGCATGTCCCGGATGCTTCAAGGACCAAGCTGGATGCAAAGGCAAGGAATCTTGTCTTTGTTGGCTACGATGAGCGGAAGAAGGGATGTAAATGCATGGATCCTGCGACAAAGAAGTTTGTTGTGTCAAGAGATGTAGTTTTTGACGAACTGACGTCGTATGGAGGTGGCTCGGTTGAGCTAACTGGAAGCAAGGTTGATGAAGGACAGAAGGTGGCTGCTGAAGGTCTGGAAGAGGAGCTTGCTGTTTCACCAGCAGCTTCTGTTGCTTCAAGTTCTGGTGCTGAGACTTCTGGCTCAGGAAGCAGGGGGAGCATTGCTCAAAGCTTGCCTGAAGGTGGTGTTGAGCCTGAAGAAGCAACAGAGGTAGTGAGCAAGGAACAACCTCTTCGGAAATCAAAAAGGGTTGTGAAGCCACCTGCTCGGTACTGTGATGGGAATGCAGTGAGCTTTGTCTCCTGCTTCTTTGCATGTCCTCTGGATGAGCGAGAGCCTGTAAACTTCAATGAGGCCACTAGAGTCAAGGAGTGGGATGATGTCATGAAGGAAGAGATTGCTGCTCTCAAGAAGAACGAAACCTGGGACCTTGTGCCCAAGGTTGATGACATTACTCCAGTGACTTGCAAGTGGGTGTATAAGTTGAAGAAGAAGCCTGATGGGAGCATTGATAGGTTCAAAGCTCGTCTGTTTGCTCGAGGATTCTCACAGCAGTATGGAGAAGACTATGAGGAGACATTTAGTCTGGTTGCAAAGATGACTTCAGTTAGAGTGGTGATCACCTTGGCTGCTAGCAAGGGATGGAGGATGTGGAAGCTTGATGTGAAGAATGTTTTTCTTTACGGAGAGATTGACAAGGACATTTTCATGGATCAGCCACTTGGATTTGTTTCTGAAGATCATCCGGACTATGTCTGCAAGCCAAGGAAGGCTCTCTATGGGTTGAAGCAAGCTCCTAAAGCTTGATATTGGAAGATATCAGAGTATTTGCAATTCTGCGGTTATCTTGCTTCTAACTCGGATTCTAGCTTGTTCGTCAAGAAGAAGGGGGAGCTTCAAGTCTTGGTCCTGCTGTATGTAGATGATATGATCACAGGGAATTTGGAGGAGGAAGTAGCAAGGCTCAGGGCTGAGCTTACTATACGCTTCGAGATGAAAGACTTGAGAGAGCTTCATCACTTTCTCGGTCTTGAAGTGGAGAGGAAGGAGTGCGGGATTCTCATTTGCCAGAAGGGATATGCGGATAGCATTGTAAGTCGATTCGGCATGGGCGAAGAGAAGTGTTGCTCTACTCCACTGGAACATGGGCTGAAGCTTCGACGAGATGAAGGAAGGATTCTTCCTGATCCCTTGGTGTTCAGGGCTCTTGTAGGGAGTTTGATCTACCTGACGATTACTAAGCCAGACATTGCTTATGCTGTTGGCCGAGTAAGTCGGTTTATGGCTGAACCAAGAAAGTCTCATCTGGTAGCGGCGAAGAACATCCTGAAGTATGTCAAGACAACTTCTGATATGAGACTCCTCTATAGTAGAGATGCGGACTTTGCTTTGCTTCGATACACGGATGCTGACTATGGTGGTGACTCGGATGATCGGAGATCAACTTCGGGTTATGTTTTCACTTGTGGTTCAGCTTGTATTTCGTGGTGTAGCAAGAAGCAGGATTCTGTGTCCGTGTCTACTACGGAAGCTGAGTATAAGGCTTCGGCCTTGGCTGCTCGGGAAGTCATCTGGTTGCGGAGGCTTGTAGAGGATGTTCATGAAGAAGTGCAATGGCCTACTTTACTCCGGGGTGACAATGAGAGTGCTCTCAAACTGTTAAACAATCCAGTGTGTCACGCAAGGACCAAGCATATTGAGATCGAGCACCACTTCATAAGGGAGAGGGTGTTGGAGGGATCTCTTCTACTCGGGCATGTTCGGAGTGAAGATAATCTTGCTGACAATTTCACGAAGCCGCTGTCGAAGGGGCCTTTTCAGCAGTTACGTACATTGCTGTGCTTAATCACCACTTCTCACTTCAAAGGGGAGTGTTGAAATTTGTGAAGTGGAAGTGGGTGATGGACAGGTCGGGCGGTCTAAGCGGCCTGTGCGGACTGAGTACGCGGCCTAGGCGGACTCCTGGTGCGGCCTGGTGACCTTGGCTGGCTTGGCTGTTGAAAAGCAGCTTGTGCGACCTGAGCGGTCTGAGTCCGCGGCCTGAGCGGACTGCGGGTTGCGGCCTGAGCGGACTGCGGGTTGCGGCCTGGGTGTTGGCTTGGCTGTTGAGGAGCGGCCTGTGCGGCCTGGTATGCGGTTTGATCGGTCTGTTGTGCGGCTTGGTTGGCCTATGGCCAAGGATGTCGGGTCTGGCGAAACGGACTGAGCGGACTGCGATTTGCGGGCTGTAGGCAGTGCTCTGTTCAGCGGTCTTATGTGTTGCAAGCATGTGTTACCGGCGGATTGGGTGCTCTATCAGCGGGAGGCTTGCGGACTAGCGAGTCCGCGGTGTCCGCTGTGGCGGACTGGCCTTGGAGTTTGGCTGTGGCCCTTGCCGAGCTCTGGTGGTACAGCAGGTATTGGCTGCTGTGGAAGACTGCGCGGACTGGTGTCGGAGTCCGACAGTTGGTCGTTTGTTGGGCAGTTGTGCGAGTAGTTTTTGGAGATCTGCTTACCTTGGTGGAATGGGCGATCTGCGTACCTTGGTGGTATTGGCGAGCAGCTCACCTTGGTGGAATTGACGATCTGCTTTGGATATTGACGGACTGGGCCTTGTCCGCTGAGCTCGCGCAAGGCCTTTGGTGTTTTACTGGACTTGGTCACACTCTGTGACAAGTCCAGTGTGTACGCAGTATTCGCCAAGTCCGTTGTTGACCGGGCGGACTGCCTTTGGTCGTGGACTTGTGGCGGATGGAGGCTTTGCTCCTGTGCTGAGCGGACTGCCTCTTGTTTATGCGGACTGTCACTGAAGGAGTTGTGGCTGTCCATGTGAAGATGTGTGTGGACTGTGCGGACTGTACCTTGTCCGCATAATGTGGGCGGTCTGGTTCAAGGCCTCCTGGTAGTGAATATCGATGTCTTGCTTCTGGCGGTTTTCTTGAAATCCGGCTAAGTCTTTGCGGACTCAGCGGACGGAGGCTTTGCTAGTGCGCGGGCTGGGGTGGTGTTTCTATCCACTAGGGTGGTGACCACACTCCTCACCTCGCCTATAAATAGACCCCCCCCGGCACGTCTACAGTAACGGAGTGAACAGTAAGTTGGGCTTGGGCAAGTGTTGCGGTCTGCGGTTTTCTGTCCGCGCGGGTTGAGTAGTGCTGACGGTTTGCTGTGTGCAGGTCGCGCGGCTAGCTTTAAGGAGCCAGGAGTTGGGCATTGAAGTGTGCGGTCTCTGCGGTCTCAGCTGGTCGCTTCTGCGGCTTGTCAGTTTTCTGCTTCAGCTTGTTCAAGTTCCAATAACCTGTCCGCCGGTCTCAGGCGGGTAGGCGGTATGTTCCTCAGTTCGGCATGCAGCGAATAACGGTGTGTCCGCTTGACCTCGCGGTCTCGGCGGACTCCGTGTGCTATTCGGCTTGTAGCAGTTGCAGCTCGGGCGGCTTGGGCGACCTTGGCGGACTAGGCGGTCTCGGCGGTCTCCAGTGTTGTCCGCCCGGCTTGTTTTGTTCTTTTTGTTTGTAGCTTGTGTACTAGCGAAATCATGTCTCGCTACGTATACCTCGTCTTGTAAAGAAGTGTGAATGAATATAAGACATGCTTGTTCTTTCATTTGTGGTTGGTGTTAAACTTGCTCCTTGGGCTTCCGCATGATAAAAGTGTGAACTGGGTAGTTCTGAGAATATTAATTTGGCTTTAGGCTACCTTTCTGACCGTTTTGAGAAAATTCAACACCATTGTCATGCGAAAAATACATTCTATAATGGAGTTTTTGTCCAAACTCACTGAAGGAAAAACACTGCGCCCAACAGAGCTTATATCCATTTGATTGGTCTTTTCTTCCCCTAGACATCTACATTGCAACAAGGGAGATACAACCACACAGAAGGAATACAAGATTAACAGAAGAACAAGAAAGTAAGAACAACCAAAACATAAGAAGATATTAGAATACTCATGAAAGAATTGGTTTCAAGATATCCTAAACACCTAGAGTGGGGGTGAATAGGTTCAATTCTTTTTCCTTAAGGCAGATAATCTTTTTACTGTTAGATCACAGATTATTCAGCAATTAACACAGCACAGTTCACAACACAGATTAAACAACACAGCAACACAGAAGACACACAGTTTTATAGTGGTTCCCCAAGTGATGAGTACATTCACTTTCCCGCTTCGTCTATCTAGCAGTGTACTATATTCGGCCTAACTCCCCTCTTTCTTCTCAGATCCGCAGATCTTACAACTCAGAACATTGAAAGGTCCCTACAGCTCAGACTTCAGCAGTCCTAAAACTCAGATCCTTCCAGAGAATCCTACCTCAGAGTGAGTCCACACTCCTACAACTCAGGCAATTAAGCCCTACCTCAGCCTCTTCCACAAGGCCTACAACTCAGGCACTCAAGCCCTACCTCAGCCTTTTCTCAGGCCTACAACTCAGCGAACTTAATCTCCTACCTCAGGCACTAAGCCCTACCTCAGCCTTTTCCCAGGCCTACAACTCAGAGAACGTAATCTCCTACCTCAGGCCCTCAGCTCTACCTCAACCTTTATAATTTTAGGCTTACAACTCAGAGGGATAACCCTCCTACACTCAGATCTGTAAAAGATCCTACAGAAAAATTGATAATAAAAAAAGTAATTCCTTCACCCAAGTAGAGAGAGAACGGGTAGAAGGTTTCTTGGTCAGTTCTTGATAGATCTGACAACTTAAGAATCAACCTGTTTTAGCTTCTTCAAATCTTCTTGAATCTGAACAAAGTAAGGTTGATCTTCTTGAAGTTGGAGATGATCCTCAATTCAGCTTCTTCTAATAAGATGTGGTTCTGATTTCTTCTTGCAGACTGTTCAGGATCTGCCCTTGTTGATTTCTGGATGAAGCCTTCTCTTCTTCTTCTTCTTATTTCTTCATTCCTCAGCATTATCTATCTGATGATAGAACATGTCTTTATATAGGCTCCATCCGAGGTTACCGGCTGATCCGGTTCCTAACGGCCTTCTGATAGCTCTGACAGTTACAACAGCATTGTCAGTTATGACAGCTGTCAAGTCTCCAGAAACTTCATTGTACTTTGAATCAGCAGCAAAGTGTCGAGACAATTCTTCAAATGTGTCGACACAAATAGACCATGTGTCGACACAACTTTTGATGATGTCGACACAACTTTCACAATGTCGACACAGCTTCTCTTTAACTTCTTGACACAACTTCAGTAGAATGTGTCGACACAAGTCCTGTGTGTCGACACAATAACTCCTTGTCTCGACAAAGTTGGTGTCGACAGAATTCTGGAGTGTGTCGACACAAGTCCTGCGTGTCGATACAGTTGTTGTCGACAGAATTCTGGAATGTGTCGATACAAATCCTGTGTGTCGACACAGTTATTGTCGACAGATTTTCTGTGTCGACACAAGTCCTGTGTGTCGACACAATCTGGCTCCTGGTGTCGACACAGCTCTTCCCAAGTGTCGACCCAGTTGTTGTCGACAGATTTTCCTTGTGTCGACACAAGTTCTGTGTGTCGACACAATCTGGCTCCTGGTGTCGACACAACCTTTCCCAAGTGTCGACACAATTCTTCTCAAGTGTCGACACAGCTTTTGTCAAGTGTCGATAAATGTACTTAGAAACTTTTTTTACATTTCTTTAACCTGCACATGAAACTCAAAACAACATCAAATACACCTTGATGAATATCATTGAGTTAGCTGAGGCTTCTCCAAATCTGGTACACATTTTCCAATGTACCCAACAACTCAAACAACACTCAAATTATATTGCTTAGAAATATTGTACATGACAGAGATGCCCCAAACCATTACAATGAACCCTTATATATACTAGTCCTGGAGGGATAACTTACAGCACACATTATCTTCAAGGATAAAATTTCTTTCTTACAATACAAGCAATTCATTTCTTAACTTCTACGACACGCCAGAATAACTTTATATCTTATCCTAAGGGATAAGATTCCTGGACTTATATGACACTCAATATATAATATATCTTATCTAAACAAATAAGATTTCTTCTACTTTACACATCACAATTACACATCACATTATTACATATATTCTTTTCTTCCCTTAGAAATAACAAAAAATCTTTTATCTTTTCCCCTAGTGAAAAAAGGTGATGGCTCCACGTCATTTTAATCGATGTTGTCCGAGGAAGAAAGTTTTGGACGGGTTCTTCTGTGGAGCCTGTAGTTTGGGTGATCCAGATTGTTTGAATCGGTAGTTAGCATCTCCAGACTCAATTGGAAGTGGCAGTGCTGGATCTCTTCAATAAACCAGAGTCGAAGGACTGTGGATTTCGCCAGTAAGCTCTAGCAAGGTCTAGTGGGACATCTGCGATAGGCACGCCATTAATTCTACAGAGGAGTGTTTTGTGCTCTATCATTGGAACTGGGTTGTTGTATTCTTATTCATGCTAAAATGCACAATATTACTATTTTTGAATGATAATAATGCTCAAATATTTCTGGCATTCAAAATGAATAAGAATATGTTTTTGTTCCTGTACTCCATTTAGACTGTTCCCTTCGAGCCTTAATTTTTCGTGCCAAAAGCTGTTGTTGCCAAATAGGTTTAATCATTTAAGGAGTTGTTATTGTTTCATCTTACATGGCTGCATGTCGATCCGGGCAATGTACTAAAGTACTCGTTCTTTGTCAAAGATAATTCCAAATGGGCAGGTTTCCACGAAGTACCATAGGACCACGTAGGCTTCTTTAGGAAAATCATAGTAAAATTCTTCCCTGCATTCAAGTATGGTTAGAAAAGGAAACCCAGGATGCAACGGAAAGCTAGCAAGAGGACATCCATTCAAGTCGTATCGTCTGATATAGATTCTCCGGAAAGCAAGCAAACAAGACAATGACCTTTTTTGGAGGACAAAATAAAGTAATTTGTCCTTAATATGTGTTGGGAGATCTTCTGTCCAAAAATAGTAAATGACAGGGAATATCAGAGATCGTTCTCTAAGTTCTAGATAAGAAATCTGAGAGGAAATTGGTTTTTCCCTTGATGTGTCAGACTTCAAATTTTCACTGAGAGAACCAATTTGTCCACTGCAGGAGTTGGGCCTGGGGCAGCACCTTTTGTTTGAATTATAGCATCTTATAAAATGTTGACATGTCCATTTCCATGAGGAAGTGTTGTCCAATAAGGTGAAATTAGTACTTCTTGATCCCCTTTTCATGGCTAGGATTTCTTTGTATGTAGGGTGATAGTGAAGTTTTCCAATCTTGAACGCACCGTTCTTGTATCCGCAGAGTTGTCGTTTTTCATTTATTTTTAAGTAATATAGCTCCCCAAAAATGAACGCTAGCGTCAGTCTGAAGGACTTCCCTGCCCGATGATGGAATCTTAAGTGGTGGCAAATTCTCTATTAGGGAATTTAATTTCCTGACAGTTTTAGTGCAGGCCTCATTCGATACGGTGGAGCCCCTTTTTTGAGCTAATTAGTGAGAGGAGTCCTGAATTTGACCAAACCATGAATGAGCTTTGTCATATAATTAACAATGTCCAAGAACTGTTGAACCTGCTTGAATATGAAAGTGAGGGTTCCAACAAGTAGGGTTCCAACATAATGTTAAGTTCTCATTTGAAAAATGATCCAATTAGGTTGCAATATACGGTTGGAGCTGATACTGACTATTCGATATGTGCATTCTCAAGAAGTCAATGTCAGTTTCTCCAATAATCAACTTTTTCTCGGATAACACAATGTCATATTTTCTTACCAAATCATGAAATTGTGAGTGCAGGGCATGATGATTGTCCACGTCAAGGGAGAACAATAGAATGTCGCTGATTTTGACCAATGCATTATTCATGCTGGGCTGAAAAATCATTGGTATAGCCTTCTGGAATAATGAAGGAGCCGATTTTAGCCCAAAGTCTAGAACGGTCAAATAGTAGTGCCTTTCTTGGATGTAAAATCCAATCTTTTGCCAGTCATTAGGATGAATACCAAGTTGTTAGAAACCAATTTTAAGATTGGACATGGAGAATATCTTTGGTAGAGGAAGTTTCTGGAAAAAGACTTCTCTTATTGGTAGAAGAAATTAATCAACTTCAAGTAAATGATTGAGTGTCTGGTAGTTTATCACCAATCTAATCTTTCATACATCTTGCTCGGATCTTTTGTTCACATAGAAGACTTCATAAGCCCATTGTGACTTTGAGGGTTTAATTAACTTTTCTTGTTGCAGTTGATCAATTTCTTTCATAGCAAGGGTGTAATGATCTGGGTTTATACCATTGTGACTTGCCTTTGTAGATTTGATATCTTCATTCTTTTGAAAGGCAAGGAGACGAATAATTTAGGATTCTCCCATAGAGGATGATCGCATTTTTTTCAGAAATTGTCTGATTCCGCGCAAAAGGTGCGAGCAATATCGTCCCTCATTGGGCTTAGGATTCCAACCAGATAAAGATGTAGAGTCTTTGTACATGGTAGCTGATGATTTTTATACTTTAGCCCTTATTCCACAAGAAGCACTTCAGAGAGTGCAATATATCAAACCCAATGAGGTCTTTTTTAGAGGATTCTGATCCATAAACTTGATGCTGAACAATATATCCTAGAAATTTGAATGTTGATGGGATTGCTAATCAGAGTGATTGTGAAAGTATCGTCGTTGGCTGCTCAAAATGATCTATAATAAGAGTTATAACAATCTTTTGGTAGAATATTTGGCTTCATGATGGAAGGCGCAGCTCCTATGTCGAATAATGTTATCACTGGAATAAGTTTATCTTATTTCCCGGTGAAAAATGTGGATATTAGAAGAAAGAGTTGGTTGGCAAAAAAGATTATCTTCAGTTGCGAGAGAGTGCATATCATCAAAGAGAACCACACCATCATCTTATTTGATAGATGAGTCTCAAAGATCTGCCCTGAGCGCAAGGATTATGTTAGGCCTTGCATCATCATCAATGGAAAAGAGTAACTTAATATTATAATTGTCTGTCTTCAACTTAAGAAAGTTTCACAATGAGTCGTGAACTTTTCTCTTTGGCTGGACAATCTTTAATAAAATGTCCCTTCTTCTGGCATATATAACACCTTGATGATTTTGTATTCCCCTTATCGTTCCGATCTCTAGAATTGGAATTAAGAATTGGAATTGAGGCAACAGAATTCCAATTTCAGTGTTTGGATGTTAGGAATTCCTTCGGAATTGGAATTGGTCTAATTTCATGAAATTCAATTTTGTACTATGACCAATTCTTAGGGATAAAGACAGATATCTCATGGAATTTAGTTTTTTACTATGGCCGATCTCGTCGTCGTCATCGCCCAATCTCGTCGTCGCCAGCCGATCTCGTGGTCGCCGCCCGATCTCGTCGTCGCCGCCCGATCTCGCTGCCGCCGCCGCCCGATCACGCCGTCGCCGCCCGATCTCGTTGCTGTCGCCGCCCGATCTCGCCGCCACTACCCGATCTCGTCACCGCCACCCGATCTCACCGCAGCTGTCACAGGAATTGGAATTGGATGAATTCCAATTCTGCAATTTCAATTCTTGTGATCCGAACGAACCCTTATTGTTTGGGAAATTTCCACTTATTCCTTTTGGAAAAATAATTCTTTCCTCCATCCTTGAATTTGAAAAATTTATCATTTTGTCTTCTTGTTGCACGCACAAGATTTGTATTTTTTACACTTGATCTGAAGATCATTACGATCACAAGACGACCCAGGGTTCTTGCTCTGGTTTTCAATCTGCTTGAGGAATCTCATCTGGTTGCACAATTTTTCAAATGAAAGTAACACATTATAGTACAACGCACCAATAGATGTATGACTGATCGGAATGTCATTCACTTGAAGGAGTCGGGATATTTTGTTTCTAAGAAACTCTGGAAGCGAATTTAGGAACGTCTGTTTCAAGTTGACGTCGCTGATTCTTAGATGGCATAGAACCATTTAGACATTTTTTCATAATGGTTTTCCAAATCTATTATTTTATATGAGCAACACCTCAAGCTCAAGTATTCTTCTCTGACTTAATTAGTATAGTGATCTCATACTCCCAAGAATTCATTCTGTGCATGCAAAATCGGGACATCCACATTTGGACTTTGTTTGACCAGCTATTGTCAGTACGCTCCCAGACCGATCCACTATTGCCTTAGTGTGCCATGAAAATTGAAACGAATCTGTCTACGATAGCAAGCATTGTCATTTCTGGCTATAGCAATTCTGCATTGCACAAAGCATGTATTTCATAAATGTTGCCCCACATTTTTGATGGTGAAATATTGTCAAACGAGAAGCCGTTTAAGGGGTCATTGTGGAAATGGCCTGATTGCTTAGTCTTTGATGGGATGCTTGACCAAGCTTGTATGCTTCATCTTCAATAGTGGGATCTTTTGTAGGTGGATCAGCTATTAGAATGTTGAGTGACATACTTTCATCATCTGAATCTTCAGAGCACTTCTCCCTTAGAGATGGTGGTTGTTCTGAATACTGTGGTAGTGTAGCTATATTCTTCAATAATGAGGATATTGGATTTTTAACCATAAGCTGAGAAGATGATTAGGTTGTCAGCAACTCTTGAGGAGAAGATTCGTTATATGGTGATTTCTCTGGTTTTCTCTTTGAAGATTGAGGTGCTTCATAGTACGTCCTTGGGAGAAATGTCGCACTATTGAAGGGAATGTGATCAAACGGGGAGAAAGTTGATAGTGATTGGGAATACGATGAAAGTGGATGTAAAAAAGAGTAAGACTGGGCTTCATAATATCCTAGAGAATGATATTATTTTTGGGGTTGGATAGAATTAAGTTGGGCTTTGAGGCCCTTTAACTCTGTCTCCTTTTGGGCCAGAATTGGTGAATTGAAAGAGACAGTATTGACGATCTGAAGTAATTCATGATGCACGGAAGTTCTCTCATATTGTAGCTACATCGTGACTCTGGTGATAGTTAAAAGCCCATGGTCGAGCCTTTTCTCTATCATATATTGGATTGCTAATGTTTGCTTCAAGAATTTATTTTGCGCTATTGCATTTTCAGACTACCAATTCAATGTAGCTTATGCATGAGATATATGCATAGTTGTCCCATCTGGATTTTTAGTGCTTGGAGTTTTTATCTTCTAAGCATGGGAAGTCCTACCTCCATCAAACTCCATCGGAGGAACTTCTTTATAATAAGAAGTTGGCTGGAGCATGCTGATCTCTGATTCTTTATAATAAATGACATAATTGTCAAACGTTTTGGATGGCTCTGTAAGCAATCAGACTTATGGATCTCCTTTTCATAGCATTTCTTAAGCAGTCGTTGTGTTGACTTTCATTGATCGGAATCACCATCATCACATTTATCTGCTCCACATTTAGCATATGAGCAAATATCAAAAAATGTATGACCATCTCCATCTTTGAATTGATAGACAGGTAATCTATCGGATCTGAAAGAAAGGATGGGCACATCGAGCCCAAATACTTTGTCTTCAATCATGCTCATCTCCGAAGTGAAGATGGGGGGACATGTTGGAAGAGGAGTCTTCTCTATTGAACATGATTTCCACCGCGTCGTATTCCTTACTTATAAATGAAGATTTATATAGTGAATCAGCTTCTTATTGCTCTGCACCATCTCATAGTGTGTAATCCATGACTTACGAAGAAGTTTAATGTTGCTTCGGGATATGAACGCACAAGGAGCCTGAGCGGGCATCTATCTCCAAGTAGAGAGCTTATTTTGTGTCTTGAGAAAGACATAAGTCGAAGGAATGATTTTGAATCTGATTGGGCATTTGATAATGGAGCGTAGAAGCATATGTACCTGCAACTTTGGGTGCCCCAACAATCTGAAGATGAACCTTAAGGTTGTTGTAAATAAGCAAATCATCAAGCCTCAGGTTGAAGTTTGGAAATAGTGTCACAAAAACTGTGTCAGTATTTAGGATAGTATAAATAGTTGCAATGCAGGCATGAATCTATTGTTAAAACCTTATGTCCAGTAGAGCTAATCTACCAATTATTGAACTACCGGGAGGTCTTTCCTTGTGTGCAAGAGTGAGAGACATTCTAACTGCTCCAAAATGGATATGCAAATAAATATGAGCCCTCCATTGTCGTGGTAGAGACTCGTTCAATTGCATATGGAAGATCTGTTCTGCTTCCGTAGCAGGAATTGGTACTTTTCTAGCCTTCAAGCTAAGATAAGTTTCCTTGCAATGAGTGTCTTGCTGGAACAGAGAGCTTGCCTGAAAACTCGAAAAACAGGAGGATGTTTCTTAGTGAAGGTTTTGTACGTATTTAACAAAAGGTCGGTTACCAGAATTCGACTATCTTCAGAGAGATAATCGACCATATAGAGCAAATCAAAAATTTTAATATAAAAGATGAACTAAAGGAATTACGAGAAAAAGAAAAATAAGATGAACGAGTAACATAATTTGGATTTGCTATAGATGTAAGAGTCCTTATTTCTCAAGAATCTTCTTTGGTGTTGTGACGGCATACTATCATACCGAACAATACAACCATCGTTAATTCTTGTAATAATCTGAGCATATACGCACCGCCGCACTCCCATAACAGCTTCTAGGCCCACAACTCCCAATCACGCAAGAATTCTCCTCAAGTTCTGGTTTAAAATTTCTGATGTGGAGGATCTCTTAGAAAGGGCAACCATAGATCATACTTTCTATCATCAACCTTATGCAAGCCAGCATGAACATATCAGGCCAAAAGCATCATGAACACCATTGGTCATGAGGAGAAATAAGGGGAAGTTTTTAAGCTTTCTGACAACCTGACTCTGATACCAAGATTGCAATTCATGGAGAGAGATACAACCGCACATGAGGGATATAAGATTAAAGGAAGAACAAGAGAGTAAGAACAACAAGAACACAAGAACATATTAGAACACTTGAAGAACAATGAAACTATATTGCTAAGAAATATTGGTCAAGGCTGAGACACCCAAAACAATTACAATGGACCCTTATTTATAGTAATCATGGGGGGACAACATACATCACACGTTATCTTTAGGGATAAGATTCCTTTCTTACAATACTAACTATTCATTTCTTGACTTCTACGACACACCAGAATAACTTTATATGTTATCGTAAGGGATAAGATTACTTGACTTCTATGACACTCAACATATAATATATCTTATCTAAAGAGATAAAATTCCTTCTACTTTACACATCACGGTTTAAGACAAACATATTACACACCACATTATTACATATAATCTTTTCATGCACAAGTAACAAATGTTCTTTCACCTTTGTAATTATGCACCACTAAATTGAAGTGTAGATCATCATTTTATCTATAATATTATTCAAACATGACTTGAGAACCCAATATCACTATCTGAGAGATTTTTTTTAATGCATGGGCAAAATCAGATCACTATCCAGGATAAAGATGTCTATCAATATGATGCAACGTAAAAGAAAGTGTCAAGCTATTGAATGCAACAGTGTAATAGTAATCAAAAGATACAAAAACAAAAAACAATTGGTATAAATAACTTGGGCTCACGAATATATGTTTTTTTAGATTCATGTGAAAATTCCAATGAGGCTCATGCGCATGAACAAGTCCATGATAAGATTCATTGGTGAGCTTAAGGTCAATTTCGAGCTATGTAGCACGAGGACAAAAACAGAATACGATACGAAACGGATACGGGAAACGTGATTTTTTAAAAAATTAGGACACGGGAAATGTTTTTAATTATTTTTAATTATTTTAATATAAGTATTAATTAATATAAAAATAAGACAACTAACAAACTATTTGTACATACCTTGAATTGTAAAGAAAAAAATTAATAAGACTATATTATATATCATTGACATTTCATATAATGCTATAAATAACATTCAAGGAAACAATCACAATAAAGAACAATCAGATTAACATGGTGCTAACATTAAGAACTCAAGTTTTATGGAAGGAAAGCCATCAAGGGCAAGGGGAAAATCTCATCTTCATTACTTGTTTGAGTTGGAGGAGTTGGGGGATTATCAATGTAAATACCATAAGCAAAATTAGATTACTTAGTAACAAATAGAGAATACAGATGTAGTCGTACTTAACAATGTTTTTAGACATATATTGGATATTAATATGATGCAGAAAGAAGAACCAGGAGAAGAAGAAGAAGCAGGAGAAGGAGGAGAAGAAGGAGAAGCAGAAGAAGAAGAAGAAGGAGGAGGAGGAGGAGGAGATGCAGGAGAAGAAGGAGGAGGAGAAGAAGAAGCAGGAGGAGAAGAAGAAGGAGGAGGAGGAGGAGAAGGAGGAGACGAAGGAGGAGGAGGAGAAGAAGAAGAAGTAGAAGAAGAAGAATCAGAAGAAGAAGCAGGAGAAGAAGCAGAAGAAGAAGAAGAAGAAGAAGAAGAAGAAGAAGAAGGACGAGGAGGAGGAGTACCTGCAGGATCGGCGGAATCGGGAGCGGAACGCCGGCGGGATCGGGAGAGGAACAGGAAAACCTAATGCGTAAAATGAAATACGCGAGCTATATATCTCAAGGAATCACGTATCCCTCTTGCGGGATACGCGATTCCGAAAATAAAATATATATATTTTTTAAAAAATGTGTTTCCTGAAGTTTCGGAAATGCGTTTCCGCACGTTTCCGAGCGTTTCCCGTATCTGGTACGTGTTCGAGTCGATACGTAGACCATTTTTAAGTATTCGTGCTTTGTAGATTTCAAGGATATGTGAAATGCAAGATCATTTTGCAATGATAATTTTCATCTAGGTTTGACTTCTAGTAAATGATCATGGTCTTTAATATCATAATCACCAATAACATGGAAAAAATTGTGATAAATTTTAGAAACATAAAATTTTCTTTTAGATTATCATTTAATAAAGAATCAGGAACTTATATATAAGAATGATAACATAGAAAGATTTGTAAACTTTTTAACTTGTTAATCATTCGAATGAGATTTCTGAATAAACTCTTCCTCGACGCTTCTCATATTTTGATAAATTATAGGTATTTTACCCATTTTTTGTGTGGCGATGATGATTGTGATAATTGACTCTATCTCAAGTTGGATGCCTAAAAATGTTGTTTGTCATCCATGGAAGACATCTTGCAACATAGCATAATGTGATTGAGTTGCGTTCACATTATGAGCACCTTGACTCGTCATGGGATGATAAGAATTAACTAGGATGCAAAATGAGGCTAAAGATTGTTTAAAATGTATAATTGATAAGATAATTTGGATTTATTTTTTGAATTTTCTTAAAGTGAAAAGCAGTTTGATGCAAACCTCACGCGTGTTTGCTTTGATACCAAATATAATACACTCCAAAATGCTATGATACCAAATAAATGCAACCTAACTCTGAAACGAAATTGATGCACTCCTAGTTGTCTAATCTAACTTTCATGCCAATTGATGTGAACCTAGTTGCAAAGAGATGCTCTCATACCACTAGATGCAATGTTACACGTTCTTGTCATTTAGGAGAACTATTAGGGAGGGCAATCCGGTGCACAAAGCATCCCCGCATAGTGAGGGTCCGAGGAAGGGTCCAACCACAAGGGTGAAATGTAAGCAAACCAAACCCTGCATTTTTGCAAGAGGCTGCTTCTAGGATTTGAACCCATGACCACAAGGTCAAACTCAACACCTCAACCGGTGCGCCAAGGTTCCCCTTCATTTAGGAGAACTATTAAGGGGGGGATTAAAAATGTAAATAAGTTAATGTACAAATCACCACGTACCATGAAATAAATGTTGCGCCAGTATGAGTTGGAGTTGATGTGACAAAATTGCAGGAAGGGTTGGGCGGTGTTATTGCCTCCGACGAGGCTCGGATTCGGTGGGGAGCTCATGTTGCTAGGTGGGGTGCTAATGTTGCTTGGTGTGATTGATGGAAGAGTTTCAGCAGGTGGCAGAGGAACAATGGAGCCAGTGGAGAGCCAGAGGTGGAGGGAAAGTGATGTGGCTTAGAGTGAAGTTCTGGAAGAACCATAAAAAGGAGGATGAACTGTGGTGTATCAGAGTGCAGTAGGGTCGAATTGTTGTCATCAGGGCTGATGTGGGTGTCAAGTTGGGTCAAAACCAAGTGTATCGGGATTGGGGAAGGTAAACATGGATGTTGCATTGTAGAGGGGTGGTTGTGTTGGGGCGATGGGAAGAGGGGTATCGGGAATTCAGGATTAGGGAAGGAAGTTGGTGTTGAAGGAGGCGCATTGTGTTGGGGGATTGGCATTGAGCTGTGAGATGGTACAGGAATGCCAATAGTTGGGCAGACCATACATGGTAGGGGTTATGCCAGTTGTGGGGCGGACCAGAGGAATTGGATGAATGGGCCTCGGTGAAGGAGGGGGTGTCATGGGTGCTGCTACACAGAAGGCCGGAGATGGTGTCAAAGGAGATGATGGAAATAAGGAAGCCAATGGTGAATCTTGCTTGTCAATGTGAGCATATCAACAAGAGAAGAGTTCATGCAGCCAAAACTAGCATGCATACAAGGGACAATTGTGTATATCTTCACAAAGAGTGGGAGGAATTGGATCCTAACAAACGAAGAAGACGTCACAACAGGTAGTGAGCGCTAGGTCTGATCACGTGATATAAACAAGAGGAAAGATACACTCAAGAACCATGATATTAATGATTACGGTATGCCCACATCAAAATGACATGATGGAGGGTTGGATCCCTTGCACAGCATTAGGCTGAGTCTGAAAGACTAAAACATGAGATAACCCTAACCAATACACAAACCTTCCTCTATACATAAGGGCTATACAAATCACATGATAAACTTTTTAGTATATTAATGATTACAAACTAAATTAAAGGGAAGCGACTCCAAGTCCTTCTCTCGACGTTAATGGGGCCATCCGTGCTGTGCGTATATGTAACACAATAGCTTGGTCATTAGAAATTATGGTTTTCAGAATCCTCAAATCAATTCCATCGGGTGCCAGTAAGTTTTCACTTTTCATCCTAGTGGTTGTGCCTATTGATATCCCCCCGCGAGTAAGCTTGCCTTATATCTTCAATTGCTGGTAGTCATATTTTGCTGAAACGCACAACTGTTGGACAAGTTGTCTATGAAGTTCCGACACTTTCTTCGAGACAAAGATATCTGCATTGCAACTTGAAGGAGAAGAGGAAAGAGAAATAACAAATGATTTTCCCAACAAAGGCCAAGGCAAACGACTTCTCAACGAAGCATGGAGAAACATTCGAAAATATACTGAAACACGCATCACAGAAATCAAAAATTCAGAAAACTGGCATTGCAATTATATGTTTGAATGTATCATCACTAACTAAGCATACTATAGACTCACAGAAACACTTTGATAAGCCTATCTGAGTACAAAAACAAAAATAGAGTGCTGGAAGGAAAGAATATACTTACGCTGGGTGAGCACCAATCATAGCAACTGCCATCATCGTACAATTGTGTGCAGCGGTAATGCCTCTTGGATCATCTTCGAATACCACACATTTTGAAGGTTTCCGATCTAACTGCCAATAAATGAAGCGTTTGACATGATATGATTATCATATATAATCAAGCAAATTGAAATTGAAATTTAAATTATTATTTACTCTCAATTATAATTGGTGCATTAGATTGTTTTTTATATATTAATTCTCTTAATACATTTACATATATGTAATCAATAAGTTATTAAATAAGGTGGCACTGTAAGCTGAAATTTATGCTCTTCTTTTTATCAAAAGGATAGACTACTCTTAGAAAAAACCTCTCAAAGGTTCAATTTGTGAATGGGTTAGAAAATAGGGTAAAAAGAAAGACAATATATGAGATAGAAAATGGGGAGTTAGCTTTTATACTACACAAGGTGTCCATGGTTTCACGCGACAGATGCCCAGTCACCACTCACACACACACAAAAGAATGAACAAATTAATGGAAAGAGAGAACTTAAGAATTTCCTTTAAACTCTACACTCATAGCCTCCGTTTTGGACAGCTGTGGAGTTTGAGCAGCGATAGTGTATTGTAGCAAATGCATTGGTGAAGGTTTACTTGAGTTTTGAACTTTCACCGCTTTTTTGACCCAAACCTCACTTTTTGGGATCTCCACGTTCATGGCTGCTAAAGCTCGAGTGCACTTGCATGATTGTGGCAGTGTTTTTGACTAAATGTCATTTTAGAAAAATATCGTTTGTGATCACACAAACTCGATCACACAAACTAAAACACTACATATATTTTTCAAAATTGTGTTTACAATCGCCACCAGTCCCCCACCGTTCTCCAAAAATGTCTTAAACTCAAGAGTTCGATCTTTAGTTACAAATGAGAGACACTTGCATTTTTATATGCCCTAAAGAATTTTCCCTCTTCATGAGGTTCCCCTTAGCTAGTCTGGTCGAACCATGGATCCAATGAGCGCAATCCCAAACGCCGACCACACCCACACACACAGAACCGCCTCCTACGAGCACTGTCTTACGGACACAAGGTCGCACGTGCCCACTCCAGCCGCATGCGAGTACGTGCGGGGCTCCAGTATATCACGCACAAACTTGCGTGCGGTTTGGCGCGCACCTGGGATCGTGTGCACCTACGCGTGGGACATATGGTCACGCGAAGGGCGCGGTTTTTCCGGGATGAAGGGCAGCCTTCCAGCCACCCTCCCCCTGACCTCCTAGATCTGGCGGCCACCTGGACGCCCGGATCCAGGCAACCTGTTCCGCCGCAGATAGCGGAACGCCGCCCTGCCCTCCAGTAGACAGGATCGGGCGGCTTCTTGGCCACCCAGGTCCAGGAGACGGTCTTCTCTGTTGCAGAGGGCGGATGCCTCCAACCCGTCGTGCCTCCACCCCGCCTATGGCAGTCTGGATAGGGCGGCCTCCTGGCCGCCCAGATCCGGGCGGCGACAGTCTTTCCGTAGAAGGGGAGGGCGGCCTCCAGGCCGCCCTGCCCCTCTGGCCGCCTGGATCGGCGGCCTTTTGGCCGCACCGCAAGGGGCGGCCATGCTTTGGCCGCCTTCTGCCACAAGGGGCGGCCATACCATGGCTGCTCGCCCCTTTGGCCTCCAAAATCGGGCAGCCCCTCAGCCGGCCGACATTCCGACAGCAGCCGACCGAGTTCCTCCGCCGAGCGATTTCCTCGCCGGCCGGTCCGTTCGCCGTCATAAATTCTCCACTGCCTGATCTCGTTCCCGAAATCGCTGTCGTCGGTTACAAGGATAACCACTCACGTAACCGCTCGCGTAATCTCCCGTAATGGGGGAGTGCGTAGCCAAAAATAGAATGGTCTGGATTTAATAAAATTAATACACATAATGAACCAAAGTCCCATAAAAATACAATAAAAATAATTATAATATATAGACCTATAAATAGCAAATGTGGTGGTTATTGTATGCGGATAGCCGCAAAACCACCATAACCACATCTGAGGTCTATAAATAAGGCCTCACATTCTCCTTCATTCTTTCATCCCCAGAATTCCTACTACGGATTTTCTCTCTCCTATCTCATTCCTCCTACAGATTTTCTCTCTCCTTTCTCATTCCTCCTATGATTTTCTCATTCTCTCCTACGAAGTGCGCACCCCCCCCCCCCCCCGTGCGCACTCCTGACGCGCGTTCCACCTTGCGCCTTTTCTCCAAAGTGCACGCGTCCTCTCGTGTACACGTTCCTCCTTGCATGCGCCTCTCCTCCAACGTACACACGTTCCCCCGTGCGCACGTTCCACCTTGTGCGTGCACCTCTCCTCCAATGTACGCACATTCCCTCGTGCGCACGCCTCTCCTCCAACATGCGCATGTTTCTCCTTGCGCGCGCTTCTCCTTGCGCGAGCCTCTTCACTAAAGTGCGGACGTCCCTCCGTGCGCGCGTTCCACCTCTCGCGCTACTCCTTGCGCGCGTCTTTCCTCCAACGTACACACGTACCCTCGTGTGCATGTTCCTCCTTGTGCAAATTCCTTAGTGCGAGCACCGCTCCAAGTGTGTCGTCGTGCGCTCCGCTCTCAAGACCGCTTCAGGTGCGTCGTCGTGCACTCCGCTCTCAAGACCGCACCAAGTCCTCCGTCGTGTGTCCCGCTCCAAGTGTGCAACTGCGCGCACTGCTCTCCGAATTGTTATAAGCACTCAATGCTCTCAACTCAGGAACAAGCTTACCAATAGCCGACAAAACCAACACTCCAGACTCCTCCAAACACAATAGGAGACTAGCCGCAGAGGATAAAGCGCACTAAATGTGCCGCTCAAGCTTCCAAGCAGCCGATATCAGGACAAGCAAAGCGAGCTGCTCCCGCTTCAAAGCAACAGTCTAAGACTCCAAAGCATCCAGAGTGTGAAGCTCACTATTGTAGTAGGAAAAATAATTAGCTCTGATAGAGGTGGTCGGTTACCATCCGAGCCTAGTACTCTTTCACTCTCTCTCTAATAATTGTAACGAGCAGCAGTTTGTTGCCCTCGCTTCCCTCAAAAACTCTGTAACACGACAATGAATAATGGAAGTTTGGTCGGCATAGATCAGAATACGTGATTTTTCACCTCTTTCCGGGATTTTCCACGTTAAAAAAATTGTCTTATCAGCTTTCTATTTTCTATGATTGTTTGCGCACTCGACCGCTCAACGGGCTAAGGCGGCCTAGTTTACTCTGGTCTACCAGGAGGGATGAGTTGGCCGCAACAGTTTGACGCCGTCTGTGGGAAATGAGTTCCCTAAAGTTCGCAGAAGACTCAGAAGACAGTACCCTATGACCAACGGTACTAGTGACTAGTGACCATGGCGGGAAGAGCCACCCACACTGCCGAAAGATCAATCCATGGGGGTATATCAATCTAGCTGTCCCTCGATCGTTTGTCAGCATGCCTCTCGCGGTAGAGACCATGAATGCACCTGATATAGCATTGGAAGGATGCATGCGTCACATTGAAGAGCATCAGGCAGAGATCCTCACGCTCCTGAAAAGCGGAGCACCACAAGCTCATAATCCTACCCTCGGACTAGGCAGCCTGCCTCAGCCAGCTCTTGATTGCGCTGCAGCCAAACACTTCGCTCACGAGCCCCGTGTATCCGAAAAGGAACTCCCCATCTCAGCCGACCAAAGTCACAATGATCGCCCGGTCGGAGAACTTGAAGTCTTGTATCGCCGCAACCATATGGAAGCAGCAAAAATTGAACCTGTAGTAGAAGTCCCCACCCACGAAGAAATTCACGCCATGATTGTTGAAGAGAAGGAATAAGACATGCGACATGCTGCTCACCGACCTCGTACATCGTTTGCGCCAGAGCTCATAGCATATCCAATCCCTAACAGTTTTAAGCTCCTGAACCTCGAAACGTTCGACAAAGCGAGTGACCCCCAGGACCATATTGATCATTTTGCCACCATCATGAGGAGCAGCAGAGCCCCCGATCAACTGATATGTCAAGCTTTCCTGACAACACTAAGGGGACAAGCTCGCGCCTGGTTCTACTCCCTGAAGGAAGGAGGAATCGACAACTTTGCAAATCCATCGCAGCTCTTTATTGACGAGTTCATCACAAATCGCAGGATTGTCCAGGACCCCTCCTACCTTTTGGGGATCCGTCAGGCAGAGGGTGAGACCCTCAGAAACTTTTTTTACCGTTTCACGTCTGAAGCACGACAGATTCCAGGAGTCGACCCTTAACTTTTGCACAGTTTCCTCCTAGGAGGGTTTTGACCCGGCAAATTCTATTCAGCATTGATGAGAGAGATGATTCCCAGCTACCCTGACCTCGTACGCCGAGTCGAAGCTCGACAGATGAGTCACTCGAAACACACCGACAACGGTTCAGAGAAAGTTCAAAGCAAAAAAAAGCAAGAACAGCCGACACCTCAAAAAAAGAGAAGTGACCAGTGTGGTAAACCGCGAAAACATCAGCATCAGGGTCGCCCTCTTATCGACACCTCTAGGTCCAACATACTCTATACAATCCAAGATAAGGTAGCACTCCGTTGGCTCAAGCCAATTGCTCCAAATAAGGGAGATCGGTCGCAACATTGTGAGTTCCACCGCGGATGCGGACACAACACAGGAAATTGTACTGAGCTGAAAAAGGAAATTGAGCGTCTTATCTGCAGAGGGCTTCTAAAAATATTATTGCAGAGCAAAACACCAAATCAACTAGCGCCACTCAGGCCTGCCGTCTCCAGAGACCAACCCCCTTTGGCGATCAGCTCCCGGCAAATAGGTAAGGTCGCAAGACCTACGCCTGTCGTCGTCAGGGACCAACCCCCTTTGGCGGTCGGTGCCCGCCAAATAGGTAAGCTCGCAAGACTTACGTCTGACGTCGCCAGGAGCCAATCCCCCTTAGCGATCGGCGTCTGCCAGACAATAGGTAAGGTCGCAAGACCTACGCCTGACGTCGCCAGGGGCTTACCACCTTTGGTGGTCGGTGCCTGCCAGCAATAAAGGATAAGACAGATCTCCACCCACCAACGCCAAAGCAGCTCACGAGGCAACAGTGTCAGCACCATACAAACTCGATCAACATCAAAACAGGGCTCAACGCCAGGGATATCTACCATCAAAGGTGCGATACCAAGCAACATCTAAAGTGCCGCCAATAATATACAAAGCCACTACAAAGTGTTGGAATACATAGCACGAAGGTACCCGATACAATCACAACAACACAGCAAAGATGTGCAAAAGTTCAACAAAGACGAGTCAACAACTCGCCAACAACATCAATGACCAGAATTGGACACGGAGCCTACGATCTCAGATAGATCCTCAAAAAAGAGGCCGGCTACATCGCAACGACACAACCATAGCATTATACAGGGCACCAACACCTCCAATCTTACAGGTATTATGTACAGTTCCTTACAAAAGCCAACCCGCTCCAAGGAAAGCTTGGTGTGTTGCGCACACCGCGTGCATTGTTCCTCGTGCACACTGTACCTGTTACGCGCATTACACATTGCGTGCGCCACACATTACACAAATTGCGCCGCGCGCACAAGCCACGCACATTGCTCCCTGCACACACATAACGCATATTGCGCATATTGCGCCCCGCGCACATAAAATATACCTCGCGCACATTGCGCCCACCACACCTATCACTTCCAGCGCGTAACGCTCCCCGTTCACGTTCCACACCATACACTTCCTGTGCATTTTACTACTCCTTTGGCACACTCACCACCACGCGACAAGCCCACATTTTTTGACACCTAAGCAGAACAATAAGTGCATAACTGCGCGGGCTTGCGGTCATCTACCATATCAATAAACATTCGAAGAATCGCTTCAAGAAACTTTTTGGTCTCGTTTAATGGGAAAATGACCTCCGAAAATTTTGGGACATATGATGAGGTTTCCCTTAGCACGTCCGGTCAAACCATGGATCCAATGAGCGCAACCCCGATCGCCGGCCGCACCCATAGACACAGAACCGCCTCCTACGAGCATAGTTGCAAGGCCGCAAGCTCACGCGTGCCCACTCTAGCCGACGTAGGTTTCCAGCCGCATGCGGCTCTGGTACATCACGCACAAACTTGCGCGCGACCAACCGCGCGCGCCTGCCGACGGCCAACCGCGCCCGCCTGCACACGGTTTGGGGCCGCGCGGTCTGGGATCGCACACGCCTGCGCGTGGCCCAAGTCGCGCCTGTCTGCGGGCGGCATCTGGCTGCGTGGAGGGCGTGGCTTTTCTCGGATGAAGGGCTACCTTCCGGCCGCCCACCCCCTGGCATCCCAGATCTGGCGGCCTCTTGGATCTGGCGGCCTCTTGGATCTGGCGGCCTCCTAGATCCGGCGACCTCCTGACCGCCCGGATCTAGGCGGCCCCTTTTGTTGCAGAGGGCGGGACACCGCCCCACCCTTTGGTCGCTCGGATCCGGCGGCTTCTTGGTCGCCCAGGTCCGGGAGACGGTCTTCTCTGTTGTAAAGGGAGGGTGCCTACACCCCACCCTTAGGCCGCCCAGATCGGCGATCTCCAGGCCGCCCAGATCCGAGCGGTGGCGGTCTTTCCACAGAAGGAGAGGTCGGCCTCCAGAACGCCCTGCCCCTCTGGTCTCCTGGATCAGGCTGCCTTTTGGCCGCTCAGAGCCAGGAGGCTCTGTTGCTGCAGGGGATGAGCGGCCTCTAGGCCGCCCTTCCCTCTAGCAGCCTGGATTGGACGGCTTTCTGGCCGCCCAAGTCCAGGCGGCCCTTCCTCCACAAGGGTCGGCCATGCCTTGGTCGCCTTCCGCCGCGAGGGGCAGCCATACCATAGTCGCCCGAGTCGGGTGGCCCCTCGGCCGCCCGAATCGGGCAGCCCCTCGGCCGACCGGCCTTCCGCCGACAGTCGGCCGAGTTCCTCCGCCGAGAGGCCAGTCCGTTCGCCGTCATAAATTATCCACCGTCCGATCGCGTTCCCACAATCGTCGTCGTCGAATGCGTGGATAACCACCCACGTAACCGCTCGCGTAACCTCACGTAATGGGGAGTGCGTATCCAAAAATAGAACGGCTTGTATTTAATAAAATTAATACACATTGAACGATAATCCCATAAAAATATTATAAAAATAATTATAATATATCGTCCTAAAATAGCAAATGTGGTGGTTATGGTCTGGGATAGACGCATAACCACCTCTGGGGCCTATAAATAGGGGGCCCCAGATCCTCCTTCATTCTTCATTCTTTCATTCCCGGAATTCCTCCTACGAATTTTCTCTCTCCTCTCTAATTTCTCCTACGAATTTTCTCTCTCCTTTATCATTCTCCCTACGATTTCTCATTCTCTTCTCCAAAGTGCGCACGTCCCCCAATGCAAATGTTCCTCCTCGCGCGCGTTCCCCCCTTGCCCGCCTCTTCTCCACAGTGTGTGCGTCCCCCCGAGTGCGCATTCCTCCTTGACCGTGCTCCTCCTTGTGCGCTCTCCTCCTTGTGCGCCCCTCTCATCAAACGTATGCATGTTCCCCCTTGCGCGCCTCTCTCCTCCAACGTACGCACGTTCCCCGTGCGCATTTTCCTCCTTGCGCGTGCCTCTCCTCCTACGTACGCACATTCCTCCTTGCTGCTTCTCCTTGTGCGAGCCTCTTCTCCAAAGTGTGCACGTCCCTCCGTGCGCGCACTCCTCCTTGCATGCGTCTTTCTTCCAACGTACACACATACCCCCGTGCGCGCGTTCCTACTTGCGCGCACCGCTCCAAGTGTGTCGTTGTGCGCTCCGCTTTTAAGAGGGCTTCAAGTTTGTCGTCGTGCGCTCCGCTCTCATGACCGCACCAAGTCTGTCGTCGTGCGTCCAGCTCTCAAGCCCTCTCCAAGCGTGCAACCGCGCGCACCGCTCTCCGGACTGTTATAAGCACTCAACGCTTTCAACTCAGGAACAAGCTTACCAATAGCCGACGAGACCAACACTCCAGAATCCTCCAAACACAATAGGAGACTAGCCGCAGAGGATAAGGCACACTAAATGTGCCGCTCAAGCTTCCAAGCAGCCGATATCAAGGAAAGAAAAGAGAGCTACTCCCGCTTCAAAGCAACAGTCTAAGACTCCAAAGCATCCAGAGTGTGAAGATCCCTATCATAATAGGAAAAAAGAATTAACTCTGTGAGAGGTGGTCTGTCATCCTCCGAGCTCAGTACTCTATCACTTTCTCTAATAATTGTAACGAGGAGTTGTTTGTTGCCCTTGCTTCCCTCAAAAGCTCTGTAGCACGACAACGAATAGTAGAAGTTGGGTCGGCACGGATCCGGCCACGTGGTTTTTCACCCATTTTCGGGATTTTTCATGTTAAAAAAATTTGTCTTGTCATCTTTCTATTTTTTGTGATTGTTTGCGCGCTCGACCGCTCCACGAGATAAGACGGTCTGTTTAGTCCTGTCTATCAGGAGGGTTGAGTTGGCCGCAACACCTCTAAAGAATAAAATAATATGGACTTCAGTACACACGACATCCCTAGGCCCTTCTACACAATACAAACTTCTCAAGTTTACATATATGACCCACTACAACATTCATGAACAACCTCCACTACTCAGTAGAGTAATCTTAGACAGCTTCACCATACATAAGACATTTCCACAATATACTAACAAACTTTAGAAATATCCACAACTCTGGAAACACCTTACTTTTATAAGGTTCCACACAACTCTAACATCTCTAACCCCAAACATAAGCTCAATCCAAGTTCTCATCACTGGCCTTGAGAGGACCGGATCGAAAGAGAGGTCTTGAATTCTTACTATTTCCTCTAATTACCCGGAGATTTTTTTCTATGATGCGGATAATGCGGATAGTAAGGAGCCTTACCACGCCATCCAAAGCAAAAGCTTACTAGATTGAGGAGGCAAGAGAATGAGAGAAAGGAAGAGAGAGAAAGAGAGGGGAAAGAGATTAAGTAAAATACTTCTAAGTTACTTTCTTCCCACCCCACGGGTAGCAATATATTTGATCAAAAATAAAAAAAATTCCAACATATGATGGAGATCATGCCACACGACCCGCAGGGCCTACTCGCGCCGACCACAAATCTAGTGACGGCCGAGATTGCTTATGATGATCGAATCGCCAATCGTACTATTTTAAGTTTATGTATTTTATTTATGTACATTTTATTTGTGTATTTTGAATATTACAATAAATGAAGAATCATGACCATTCATTGTTCATCCCTGGGCAATAAATAGGTGTAGAAGGTCTCATGTAAGGAATATTGAAAGTTTAAACGAAAGTTCTCATTTTGATCACCCGATGCCGATGTCGAAATTCAACTACGAAGCTTGGAAGTTACCCCTCCTTGTTCCATTTAGTCGGTAATCCTCCCTCTCCGCCTCGACTAACCGGACACCCCTCCACCCCCCCCCCCCCCCCCACACACACACTATCCGCCCACACCTCCTTCCCCTAAACCCCAATAGCCGACCACCCCTCCTTCCCCGCCTTACGGGGCCACCCGTCCATCCCAAGGTCCATATACCATTTCCACTTCAATTTCGTTTCATTTTTGATACAACCTGAGGCGCATCTTTATATTTTTTCTTGCATTTTTTTGTAGTGCATGTCTTTATGCATATTTGTCATGTTTTTGTGTCTATGTATTTTATATCGTGTATATTGCTTGCACAAGTTTGCACGGGTTATGCCAATACGCCCAATAAAACCAAGAATGCAAAGGCACACTAAATTAAGTAATAAGATAATTAAGGCAAGCTAAAGCATTTATATATATAAAGATATATATAATTAAGTATTATATTATTAAGTATTTTATTATTAAATATTCTGAAATTTAATATTTTAGGTTATAAATGTGTAATTTAATTCAGAATTATTAAAATGGTGGTAGAATATCTATGGCCATTTTATTAAAAAGTGATGCGGGATAGGTGTCACACCAGCCCGCCACCCTGGAGTCCCACCAGGGGGCTCACCTACAGTCAGCACCAGACGACTTTCATCAGTGCCGTTGATCCACAACTTGGGCGGCTGTCCTGCACACCCAACCCTTCTCCGTACCGAGAACACGTCTGGAGAAGGGTTGGGTGTGCAGGGCCGCGGCCCAAGTTGTGGGCTCGACCGGCGTAATTAGGCCCGTGAATGAGAGGTCCATAACAGAAGCCTGCACTTTTATGATGCGTGACAAGCGTCACACCTGCCGGCCACCCTGGAGTCCCACCAGGAGGCCCACCTGGAGTCAGCATCAGGTGGCTTTCATAAGGTCCGCGGCCCGTACACTCCAACCAACTCTCCGTCATGGAGTCACCACCATGCGGCAGGTTGTTGAGGCCGGGCCATGCCTTGTTAAGACGTATGAATTTGACACATTCTCCACTTTACATTGGGCTTTCTGACCATCACCACATTGGAGATCCAGTCTAGATACAGAACTTCCCAAACAAATCCTGCTTCCAACAACTTAGTGACCCCTTCGCGAATGGGACCAGCGAGGGTAGAAGCTCCTGTTCGCTTCTTCTGCTTGAAGTTTGGGTCGATGTTGAGACGATGTTAAGCAAACACTGAACGAGAAGTGCTTTATCTTTTCCTTCTAACTCGGCGTTGACATAGACGGTCATGTTTCTATCTCCTCCCTGGACAGATACCTCCTGAACCTCCTGTGCGGGCTCGAGATGCACCCCGCCTTCTCGAGCTACCAACCGGAGCTGAACGACCGCGCCGATCTCGCGATCTTCAGCGAGCGCCCGCTCTCCTGGAGAAGAGATCAGTGGCATTTCCTTCGAAGAGTTGTTGGGGTCTCTTTTAGGTCCGCGCGCGCACTGGGCAACTTTGCCAACCGGTTGGATCTGAAATCCGCGTGGCGAGCACTACTATTATCTTTCAGTGGTGAGGGCTCTTTCACCAATCGCTCGGTCCATGCTCACCGCACTAAATTTTGTTGGAGAAAAATATGTCACCAACTCTCCGTGTGATATCCCTGAGAAGGGTGTTCGACAGAGGAAAGAATGTGGTTCGTGAGCGACTGGTTACTGACCCTGCGAACGGTAGTGAGAGGGTGAGAAGGGAGAAAAGTCGGAGGTCGCTGGCAGCAGAGAACACCCGATTGGACCCTCTGCAGCGAATGTCTCTCTTGCGTCGGGCCTCTCTTTATTATCCTTGGAAAAATTACAATATGTGGTGCGGCCACCCGGGGGGTATGCGCGGGTACAACGACTGAGAAAGAAAGACAGGAACTTAGTGTCGGCACCAACAACGGGGAAGGTTCTGGGCTAAGTCTGCATGTCCCCTCCAAGCACCTCTGCTCCTCTTTTTATACTAGAGGGTAGGCTGCATGGACGGTTCACGAGCTGAAGAGCATTTAATGTCTTATAAATCGCAACATTAAATGCTCAGCCACCCAAGGTACTTGAAGAATCGTGCGGAGAAGACTAAAAGAAGAGGCCGCATGAAACCGCACAGCGCTGCTAGAGCTGGATTAAGAAGGAGAAGTCCGCGCAGGCTTGGTCATAACATCTGCGCATACTCCTGACTAGAGCTTTCGGACTGTGTTCTGAGAAGCCACTCATAGGTCGCCTGTTGACCGTCCTTGCCGAATATTGTCACGCTCCCGGGGGTGTCTGCAAGCACTCTGAGGTGTCCTCCCGAGAGGTCGGCGAACTCTGAGAACCACTGCTCGGTATGGGATGTCCGCCTCCTTTAGATGGACTCCTTTATCGTCGCAGGATTTGGGGTTAACAAAACTCGTAAAGAGCATCTCACGCACTTGAGGCTTCTCTTCGACATCCTTCGCAAGAAGCAATTTTACATCCACTCAAAAAATACACCTTCCAATCAGAGTCTGTACACTTCCTATGATTCATCATGTCCGCACCTCGGGTGTCCATAGACCCTGAGATAGACAAAATTCATTCGAGAGTGGTCCACCCCCACAAATATACATGAATCTCGTAGATTTTATGATTTGGCCACCTTTTATAGAAGTTTTGTCAGAGGTTTTAATGGCATTATGGCTCCCTACACGAGTTGCCACCACCCAGGTATTTGAAGACATTAAAAATAAATTGACATCAACCCCAGTTATCTGATTGCCTGACTTTATATGAGCATTTGAGGCAGCTTGTGATGCTTCCACCATATGTATTAGGGGGAGCCCTCATCCAGAAAGGTCATCCAGTTTTTTATTTCAGTGCAAAACTAAACGACACCTGATAGAGGTATTTCAACTACGATCGGGAGTTTAATGCAATTATTTAGTCTTTACGATATTGGAGACACCACCTCCTCCCTCGCAAATTCGTGCTTTATTCGGACTACCAAGCACTATGCTACTGGGACTCCCAAAAAAAGTTATTCATTGTCATGCTAATTGGGTAAGTATTACAAGATTTCCATTATGTTCCTAATCATTGAGCTGATGTTGAGAACAAGCATGTCGACGCACTTAGTCGCAGGATGAACCTACATCACACCCTTCAGACTCAAACCACAAGATTTGAACGCTTGATCACAGAGTATTCTACATGCCACAACTTTGCGACTATATACTCAGCACTATCTTAAGCCCACCTGAATTCGTCTCTAACATCGTTATCACCGATAGTTATTTATTGGGTGGTGATATTGGTACACCATATATGCCTATTTATAACTCATGGCTGTTTGTACACCTCAAAAATATATTTGTACACTCACTCGCTATTTATACCCCAAGTTTAAAATTTTAAACGATAACACACGATGTCTAATTAAAACACTAAGAATCACATGTTGTGCAATAAATGTAATATATTGATTGTCATCATTTAGCTTTCATTGTTGCTCAAAATATGTCGCTACAAAATTACATTGGTGCAACATGTACAAAAAATTAAAAGTCATCAATTAGCCATTACTCAAAATGTGTTGCGACACAAAGTTAGTTTCCAATATAAATAAATAATCGCCAAAAACACGAGTACAACATCCGTAAGCGTCCGCTCAAAAGTTGATGTCCCTGCAACATAGAGAAATCAAATTTAAATTATCAAGAGACAAATTAATAAATTATAATTGCAATACTTACATACCTGATAATCAAAGGAGTCGTGTAATATATGGAAATTCTCACTGCGCTGCCACATGCTCATGATATCTTGTCCACACTGGAAACAAAGGCGGGAGTGGGCATTCATCATTCATCCGCAACTCAATGAAGTGGTTCTCATTTATATATCCGAGATAAACAACTGTTCTAATGTCCGGCGGAACTGAATGTAGTGGTAGGAACGTGAATGATTGTTGGGCAGAGAAATGAACAAGTTGTATATTGTAGCAAGATGCAACTAGTAGCCCCATGTCAGGCATTGTCATCCACTTATCTAGTGGGGCCGGTACTTTCCAACAATCAAGTGATTTTAATAATTCCACTCTCCTTGAAGTCTCAAATATGTCAGTGTACAATAATGATCTATCATGTAGCTCGCCCGCTAGATCGTGTCGGACTTGCATCCAATTATCTGCCATCTGTAGAGCCTGACTAATAACTCTGTATCCGCAATGCCCATCCCCTAAAACATCAATGACATCAATGAGATATGAACGCACATTTGGTGGCATTTGTTTGCGTACATTTTCAAGAAAATCGCTGCTTCTCATTGGAATTTTCTTTGTCGCCTTCACCAATTTAACCTCACATTGTTGTTGCTTTTGTTGTTCTTCATTTAGGACATACTCAAAATGCGAAGCGTCTCTTTTCGTGGATTTATAATCCTCCATAAATTTTTTCAAACTTCCCTTCGGGCGGCCTTTCAATTTTACGGGCATTTTAGGTTCTTTTGTTTGGCTTGCATCCGGGTTCACTAGTTCACGTAATTTTCTTCTAATCTTCTTTCTTTGAAGATCACTAATGTTGTCATATTTTTGCAATATTCCTTCAATGTCATTCTCTATATCAACACACTCGTTCTCTTCTTCCTTCACCTCGAACTCTTCTTTGTCATGTAAAATTAACTGTCGCCACTGTTTGTTCACCATCCATAAAGGAAATGCATTGCTTTGTTTTAAGTACATAACTAGCTCATGTGCACAAGGCAAGTCAAGTGTGTATCGGTTCTTATGTGTGCATTGCCCGTGATCAACATACCCAGATTTTATTGTATCTTCCTCCTTTATTATCTCTAGTGCGGCAATTGAGACGTTTTACCAACGAGCTCGGAATAAAACACCGATTTAAAACTCGGAAAAACATGCATCCGACTTTGACAAACATTTTTTTGATTTCCGTGTGTTGTAAATCTATCATATTGTCGAAAGTTTTTCATACCGTGGTGAGGTTTCCAACCGAAACTTCAAGGAATTTTTTTAGATTACTATGCCCCCCTTTACACGGTTGGTGGTCGTGTTTCCGTAGTGCATGTATTTATCAACCCACGGCGAAATAAACATCTCCTTGTAGGGTTCTAACCATGTATTTGTAACATAAGCAATCACGTCTGCATAATCTGTAGCATAGTCAATCATCATTTGATTCACCCGTATATGAAACTCATTCTCCGAATTAGAATTCACAATTTTTTGCCATACACATATAAATGCATCAAAATCTTTGCTCTTACTAAAATATCTTTTGCAATGTGCCAAGATATTACGATTTATATGTACTTGACATAGCAAATTAACTGAGTGTGGGAAAACAACTCTAGTTGCATTCATCAATGCAATCTCACGGTCCGTTACAAATACATTAGGCACCACATTTTCATCAAATATAAGCTTGAAGCAATCAAGAGCCCATATATAATTGGATTCATTTTCTGTGGATATGAAAGCAAAGCACGAGTAAAAAGACTGGTTGGTGGATGTAATACCGACAATGGAAAGTAGTGGCAACCGGTAACGGTTGGTCTTGTAGGTGAAATCAACCATAAATGTATTTGAGAACATATTGCTGAGTCGGACGGCAGTAGGATGCGCAAAAAAAAGAGATTCAAAATGCATAGTACCCTCATTAACTTAAGTGAAACTAATATAATCGGAATCACTTATGCACTTAAACAAATGTTAAATTGGAGTCCCACCCTCTAGTTGACTCCTATATAGCTTTGTCTTCTCATTATAGATTGTTCTAAGGGAGGTGGAATTCTCTGGATTTCTATTCTTTAAGACCGTTAAAATTTTACGTGGCTTACAACCCGCATTGAACATCTCCTTCAATAACTTCTGTTCATTTTCATCTAGTGTGCCGGCATACGGATGTGCTTCAAGATGAACGAACTCGTGATTATGCATACTATTTTTTACTACAACCTTTCATTCATTATCGGCATTTCGTTGTCCTTTCAATGCAAACTTACACCCGCAACGTTTTGAACTAGATTTCCTTATGTTTCTCTTAATGTAGTCTTTGTTATTTGAAGTATCAGGAGGTAACCCGGCTCTATCACAACCCAGTGTTACACTTGGTGATGCTCTAGAGGTAATAATATCTGCCCTCAGAATAATGATAACGAACCCCAAATTTTTTGCTATTTTCCAAGCTCATTCAATCAACTTCTCTTTACTTTCAAAGCTCGAATCATTGCAGAAGTGACTTCCAACATCTAACAATGTATCCTTAGAGTACTCTTCATTACACAACAATAACATTTTTTCTGAAGTCATTCCTAGCAAATAATAGACGAATAATCACATAATTGGGCTTGAACAATATATATTGCAGCATTACAACCACACACAAACAATATAAATAAGATGGCAGTCATAATACCTCCAAACTGGGGCCTTGTATGAAAATGAGCTTTAACTTCTGCTGTGCATACAGAACAACCAAAACCTGATTTGGAAGAAGAAGAATAAGAAGAAGAAAGGGGGCAGCAGAGAAGAAGAAGAAGAAGAAGAGAAGAAGAAGAGAAGAAGAAGAAGAAGAAGAAGAGGAAAAAGGGGAGAGCAAGGGGGCGACAGAAGAAGAAGAAGAAGAAGAGGAAAAAGGGGCAGCAAGGGGGCGGCAGAGGAAAAAGGGGGCAGCAAGAGGAAAAAGGGAGCAACGACTGGCGGGCCAGAGGATCGGTTCAAGCACTAGAGGGAGCCAGTCCACCCAGGAATGGATCGATGGCCACTACCAGTGGCGAGGAGATGGCACCGAGGGTTTCCGGAGGAGACGCGGGGCTTGCGCTTTGCGTCGGAGACAAAAACGAGAGAAGTAATGATGAGAAGCGACTGGAGAAGAAGAAGAAGAAAAAGAAGAAGAAGAAGAAGAAACCTGGTGGAAGCAGCGACTGGCGGGCAGCGACTGGGGGGCAGCGACTGGGGGGCAGCGACTGGGGGGCAGCGGGGGCAGCGGGGGCAGCGGGGGCAGCGGGGGCAGCGGGGGCAGCTCCTGGCGTCGGGTGAGAAGGGGGTGCAAATATTAGATTTAGGGTTGTAAAAAAAGGGGTTTTAATTTTTGAAATGGGGTATCAATAGCCATATATGGTGTATCAATATCACCACCCTATTTATTTTGAGGAACCCTCGTATGAATTTCTCAGTTATCCATCCGAGAACAACTAATTTGAGAGATGCATGCAAGGGGGGAAGCCAAGCACTTTGGGAATGATAAGGCCATCGCAATGATAAGAAACCATTTTTATTGGCCTACCCTAAAGAGACGTGTAGCTGGAGTCGTCCGACATTATCACATCTGTCAAACGGCCAAAGGGTCACGACAAAACACAGGTCTTTATACGCCGCATCCGATTCAACACAAGCAAAGGGAGGACCACAGTATGGACTTTATGCTCATATTACCTCACGCCCTGCCAAGCACGATTTCGTTTGTCATAGTCGACTAATTTTCAAAAATAGCCTTTTTCATCGCCTGCAGCAAGACTGCAGATGCATCACACATCGCTTCTTTATTCGTTCAAGATATTTTTCAACTTCATGAATTACCCAAGACCATTGTATCCAATTACGATATATGATTCATAAGTTATTCCGGGAAAACACAATGGAAGAAGACATGCACTACACTACAGTTCTTGTCAGCTTACCACCCACAAACAGATGGCCAAACGAAAATACTAAACAGGAGCTTAGGGAACCGATGCCTCGTAGGTGACCATACCTCCTCTTGGGATTCAGTGTTACCCATAGCAAAATTCGCACTTAATAACTCGATAATTAAGACAACCGGGTTGAGCTTATTCCAGGTAGTCTTAGGATATGAGCCTAGGAAACATGTAGACCTTATCCCTCTACCTATAGAGCACCGCCCCAACAAATCTACCGAGTCTTCTGCTAGACAACCATAGCATGCAAAAGTCAATCCAACGTAGGATTACTTGAAATAATGATATTTATAAATCTTACGTTGATAGCAACAATAAGTGCCAAATTTCAAAGGGGAACATGTAATGGTACATATACGCGTTAAGCACTTCTCCAAAGGAACCGCTAAAAATTAAATGTTAAGTGGGTCCTTACACAACCATCAAAAGGATTGGGGCAATGCTTATGAACTAGGTATTCCTAGAGTATGGTAATTCCAAATGTATTCAACGTTGAAGATTTGACCTCATTCATCGAGCCATACGACTATATGTATCATTTGCCACCCACAACCTCAGCTCCACAGTCCCAACCTTCCCATGCAACATCAACACAACCCCAACATTTTCCTATTACTTCACTACAACCCTAACCATCTGCAATGATTGATCGTCAAGCTCCAATGCTGTCGTAGCAATACCACATTAACCAACATAGGAATCATCATTCACTGACATCAGACCTTTCGACGACATCACTGAGATCGTGGTCGACTAATTCGTACCAGCACCAAACAGAGTCAAATAATTGATTCATTGTCAGGGTCGTGCATTCATCGATGACATATGGATCGCCACATCAAAATCGAGACTCTCCCCGACCCTACAATGATGGTATGATCATCTCCATTCATCAGAGATGAATACCTTTGAGGCGGGTGAAGTTGACGGGGATCATGTCACACGACATGTGAGGCTCTACTCGCGCTGATTACAAATCCAATGACGATTGAGACTAGTCATGACGAGCAAATCGTTGATCATAGTATCATTTTTACAAAATTTTATTATTGCAAGTTAGTTGTCGGATTAGTATTAGCAGATATGGAAATCATCCATTAGTCTCCTTAAGAACCTACCATGCGTCATCATACTATGTATTACATCAAAAAACATAATAAGTCGGTTTATATTGGAGGCCTAATAAATTCTATCAAGCTCCCAATAAGCTTTAAGAACTAGGTAACAAAATCTCGTTGATCTATCGAGGCTGAGAGTTCTTTACCGGGCTGCTCATAGAAATATAAAGCTCATCTCACATATTAGAGGCACTTATACATGGTTTGGACCTCCCTATAAAATCAAATGTGTTTTCCTAATTCTACTTCTTGAAGGTCTTTGTTACGAGCCTTTTTTGGTGGTTGTCGGAGAGTGGCGGGTGGAGGATACAAGAGATTAAATCCCCTAAGAATGGTGGAAGAGATGAGAGAGGGGTTGAAACCCTAGAAGGGAGGAGGTGAGAAGAGAAGAACTAGAGAGAGAGACAAGCGTGAGTGAGAAAAACTTGATTAATTTTTTGCATAAACCTTACATGACCCCAAAGGCCCTTATATATAGACACTGATGGCATAACGGTAAATAACACACATTCATCAAAATGTTAAAACACTTAAAACGTGTTGTGACACGATTCAGCATATAAATAATAATAATAACTGACGACGAATCCGTAACACTCCATCCGTCCTTCAAAACGAGCTTGCCCTCCAGCTCGTGCTCCATGCGGGTGGCCGGACCATCTGGCACCTTGACCTCCCTCCAGAACAACGTGTGGTAATGTGTATCGGCGGTGGTGGCGTCGGCGAGGAGCGGAGGTGCCAAACGTAAAATGGGCGGCATTTGGAAAGGCTTCGTCGGGGTCGTTGGAGGGGCTGGGAGTATCAGCCTCATGAAGGTCGGAGGGTCGACGGCCTGCAGTAGGAATGGATCTGTCGGGGACGCCAGTGCACAGGCCGGCAGAAGATGCAACGATGAGGCCGATGGAAACAACAAGGTAGGGGCCGACAGAGAAAGAGTCGGGAAAGGAGGCGGTGAATTTCCCAAAGGAGGCGACAATGCTGGGGCCGACGGAGGAAGAGCAGGTAGAGGAGGCGTTGAGGTGACCAGAGGCGATGGTGCGGGTGACCGAAGAGGTGGCAGAAGCGGTGGAAGGACGACCACCGTGGAAAGAGGCGGTATATCATCGGGCGGTGGCGGCGGCAAATCAGTTGGTGATGAGAGCTCGCCTGAGAGCTCTTTATCAAGGAGGTCTCAAGATTAAATCTCGGCATCAACAACCTTTCGGATTTCCTGTGGTGGGACCATAGATGGGTTGGGGTGTACGGCCCGCGGGCCTGACAAATCCGCCTGGTGCTAACTCCAGATGGACCACCTGGTGGGACTCCAGGGTGGAGGGCAAGTGTGACGTATGTCCCGCATCATAAAAATGCACTCTTGAGGGACCCTCCCGATTGTCGAGAGGGTTATCCGATTTCTGACTGATATTTATTTATGGGTTCACTTCTATGCGTACCACAGACCTCCCTCCGGAATTTCCTTATTTGAGAGAGCTTCACGTAGGCCAAGTTGCCGGTCACTTCGGTCGAGATAAGATAATTACATTAGTTGAGGATCGCTTCTTCCGGCCTGGCCTGAAGAAAGATGTTACTAGAGTTGTGAGACATTGTCGAGTCTGCCAGACCGCAAAAGGGACTCGCCAGCCCACGGTACTCTACACATCTCTACCTGTCCCTAAGAGTCCCTGGTCTGATATTAGTATGGATTTCATTCTCGGGCTCCCTCGCACTCTGAGGAAGCTCAATTCCATTTTTGTTGTAGTGGATCGTTTCTCTAAGATGACACATTTTATTCCTTGCCGAAAGACCGTTGATGTCTCCCACATGACGGCTTTATTCTTTAGAGAAGTGTTTATGTATCATGGTCTCCCCACTTCCATAGTCTCTGATCATAACGTAAGATTCATGAGCTATTTCTGGAAGACTTTATGGAAGAAGACGGGTATGACCCTGAAGTTTTCCTCCGCCTACCACCCGCAGACGAATAGGCAAACCGAAGTGGTTAACCGTAGTCTTGGAACACTTCTCCGTTGCCTCGTTCAAGATAGTCCGGCTACTTGGGATTCTGTTCTCCCTATAGCCGAGTTTATGTATAATAGTTTTGTCAATAGGCCTACGGGTTTTAGTCCAATTCATGTTATGTTAGAATACGAGCCTAGGAAACCCATTGACTTTGTGGATATTCCCGCAGGGGCCAGATCTGGTGAGTCAGTCGAGTCTTTTATACAGCATGTGCATGCACTACACGAGTCGGTTCGTAAGAAGATTGCAGCTAGTAATGATTATTATAAAGATCAAGCAGACCAGCACAAGCGGGAACAAATCTTTGAGACGGGAGAACAAGTATTGATTCGCATTCGATCTGAGAGGGTCCTGCAAGAACCAGCAAAGAAATTAAGCACACGCAGAATGGGCCCTTATACAGTCGTACGGCGGATTGGTACGAACGCATATGAGATAGACATCCCTCATGGTATGGGCATCGGCCGAGTATTCAACATAGAGGAATTGACTCCTTACTACGAGGAGCATGTGTACGTGGACCTTTTTGCCACACCTCTACCCGAGTCTTCATCTCTCATAGCCCCTCTACCTGAGCCTTCACGCCTAATTGCCTCCACCAGTACCTTTTTGTATCCCCCAGCGGCGTCGCGCCAAGCAGATCGTGTTGCACCATCGATGGTTCCACCGACACAGCCATCGGCCGAAGATACATCATTACCAGACGAAGATACATCATTGTCAGACGGAGATACATCAGTGTCAGACGGAGATACATTAGTACCACCTGCTTCTACAGAAGACGTGCTTCAGATCATCGGTCATGACTTTTGCACCGCGGACGGACGAGACTTTGTGTGTTATCTTGTCCGTTGGAATGGTCGGCCCATGCACGATGCTATATGGATCTCCTCTGAGGATCTTGAGAGGCTCGCCCCGCAGCTACGCAGCGCCTACGCCCACCGCCACTCATCGGAGTTGAGTGCGTTTAAGCCCGGGGAGTTGACGGCGCGGCATGATCGACTCGCGTGTATGCCCGCAGGAGGCGGTGATCCGCTGCCCGGACGGACGATCGGAGTACGTGGTTGCGTCCGAATGATTGTTTCTAGTCACTTTCGTATTTTGTACTTTTTATTTTGAGATGTATTTAACCCCCGATCGGGCTCGGACAAGTGTGATTCATCCAATTCGAGCGGTTTGTGTTTGCATTTATGTAACAGTTCAATTCTAGGGCTATAAAATAGGCGGCAACGGTTCACGTTGGGGTATCGAAGGATTGAGTGAAGTTTGCAACCGCTCGGTCACTAAGGTATTGGTGTGACGCCAAACCCCTCTCCGCCTTCTACCGCTGATGCGACGCCGGCGGCTGCCTCCATTTCCCTCTCCTCCTTCCCCGGTAAGATCTTAGCAGCCTTCTTCCACATCCAACCTCTCGTAGCCCCGTCGGCTCCACCCAGTCCAAGCCCACCGCTCACGCCATCCACCATTTGGAGCCACCTCCTTCCACATCTAACCTCTCGTTGCCCCCTTAATCCACCCGTTGGCCCTCTCCCAGTCATGTTACCTCTACCTTCAGGCCATTCCCAAACTACATATCCTACTACTGAAGCATTTCTCCTGCTACAAACCTCAAGCATCTTCCCCATTCTCCTGTGGACTCCACCTAAATTCGACTCTTCCTCATCTAACCAGCCTCCAATCCACCCACCCGTGGACTCCATTCATCACAACCAGAAAGCCCTCTCCCCCTTTCCTTCAATTAAGTTCATGTGCCCCACTAACAGACCTAACCCGAACCATTGTTACCATCTCGGTGTGCTACAATCCTCGGGTGCCCACCAGCAACCGCCTTGCCGCCATCTACATATGTGAATTGTGGTAAGTCATTACTTTTTAGTTGTTTGTTTTGGTAAACTTGTACTGTGCTAGATTGATATCCTATTATGCTATTAGTTCGTTTGTCGTAAAATTTGCGGGACTTATTCTGTGAATGCTTAAAGTATTTGCGTCTCTGTCGCTTGCAAAATTTAATATTTTTTCTCCTTTAATTAATTAACTGTGACTGCTTGTGCCCCTGTGGATAGTAATATAATAATTAATTATTCGCTGCAATTTTGGAGCGGGCCACCTTGCAGCTGCACTATTACACGATTACATTTAAGGTTGCATTTAGAAAACCCCTTCCGAGTCCACCTACCACTGCATCACCTACACTAATAGACAACAAATAATTAATTACGAATATGATTTTATTTATAGGATGTAATCGTGCATTTGAGAGCGCTCTCGTGAAGTGAGGTTGATCGTCCGTGCTTGTCACTTGTCCATCGGTGCGTATATGTATCCATCTTTGAGGGTATTCTTGTGAAATGAGGCCAATCATAAGTGCATGTTTGTCCTTTACTATAAATTAGGTCCACAATGAAACGCCACCATGATGAAGTCTCGAATTGTTGAACAAGCTTTTGAAGGTTGGATATTGTTAGAGAAATAGGATATATTGTAAAGGGCTGATTAATTTGGCCCATTTTATTCTCTCTTGCTTTAGTCCCACATCTCTTGTATAGGACCCTTCTCCTCTCTCCTCTCCTATATATATGTTCTCATACTTGTTTTTAACATATGAAAAAGTGTTTATAAGGTTTGGGACCATTTCTCTACATGGTATCAAAGCCTGCGGTCCTCTAGCTGCGGTCTTCCCTTGTCTTCAAACCGCTCAGCCCGCCTTCCCCAGCGGCCTGCCTTTCTGTCCACTCCGGTCTCTGCTTCTGCTGGTCGCGCGATTTGTTCTAGCCGCTCGAGTTCCTACTCGCGGCCTCTCTCCTCTAGCTGCTCGAGTTCCTACTCGCGGCCTCTCTCCTCTAGCCGCTCGAGTCCCTACTCGCGGCCTCTCTCCTCTAGCCGCTCGAGTCCCTACTCGCGGCTTCTCTCCTCTAGCCGCTCGAGTTCCTACTCGCGGCCCCTCTCTTCTAGCCGCTCGAGTTTCTACTCGCGGTATCTCTTCTCTAGCAGCTCGGCTGCCTCCCGCGGCCTGCCTCTCACGGGCTGTTCGTTTCTATCCGCTTGACTCTGCAGTTTGCCCCTCTCAGTCCGCTCCTTTTCCGCTGCCTCTTGTTGCTCTCTTTCTCCCGTGGATCCACCCCCCTGCTTCTTATAGCCTTCTCTCCTCCGAATTCTGTGGGGCCACCTTCTCTCTTATTCTCCGCTGTCCGCTGCGGAATCCTTTCTCGCCGCGGCCTGTCTTCAGTCCGCTGCTTTGCTCTCCGCTACCGCCTGCCGCGGGCTGCCTTGCTCAAGACCTGTTCCAGCTCGTCGGCTTCTGCCTTCTCCATCCGCTTGTCTCCTTACTCGCGGTTTGCCCTGTTCGCTGCTGTGCTCCGCCTGACCGTGCGGGTTGTTCCTATCTCACCCGCATCTTGGTCGCGGTCTCCTGCCTTCTCTTCTCTGTCCGCGCGGCTTGCCTCTGCCTGATGCGGACTTCTTCTCCCTGTCCGCTTCGCCTTTGGTCGCGGCCTCCTCCAGACGCTTGTGTTTTCACACCTTGACCGGGCGGTCTCTGCTCTAGTCGCGCGGACTCTCCTCTCTTGTGGACTGCTCTTGTCCGTCGGCCTTTCCTGTCTGCTGCGACCTGCTCAACTTTCTGCGGCCTCTGCTTGGTGTTCTGCTTCGTGCTCCTCTGCGGCCTCTGCGGCCTGGTCTTTGGCAACCCCTATCAGGATGTGTGCCTCTTCCGCACTAATAACCCCACCACTGGGCTCTGTGGTGTCTATCTCTGGTTTCGGAAGCTCCTGTCTTGTTCACAGTTCCTCATGGATTTTGGACTCCGGTGCAACGCACCACATTACCCCACTACAGCCTCCACACTACCTGGCATCCGCGCATCCTAAGTTCATCACTGTTGCAAATGGGGATACCACTCCCGTCTCTGGATCCGCTGACATCCCTCTTACTCCCTCTATTACACTTCGCTCTGTTCTTCATGTTCCCGGCTCTCCTTTTAATCTTCTCTCTATTAGTCGTCTAATTCACGACCTCAATTGCGACATAACCTTCTCTTCCACTTCTTGTGTTGTGCAGGATAGCAAGACGCGGAACATCCTCGGTACCGGGCGGCTGTCCAATGGGCTCTACATTTTCAGTTCCCCTTCTCCCACGGCTCTCACCACCATCTCTTCTGTTGAATGGCATCGTCGTCCTGGGCATGCTCCTCTTCCAATTCTACAGAAAGCTCTTCTTGATGTTTCCCTTTCGGAGTTTCGGTGTGAGTCTTGCATTTATGGCAAACAACATCGTGTCTCCTTTACCTCCCCTAGTACTTGGTGCGATACCCCCTTCTCCTTAGTCCATTCTAATATCTGGGGGTCATATAAGGTCTCGAGTGTTTTTGGCTATCGCTATTTTGTCACATTTATCGATGACTACTCACGCGTTACCTGGTTATATTTACTTTGAGATCGTACTGACCTTCCCTCCACTTTCCGTGCCTTTCTGGTTGAGATTCGTACTCAGTTTTCTACCTGCGTCAAGATTCTTCGTACCGATAATGCGCGCGAGTATACGGGCCGCACCTTCTCTACTATCTGCACCGAGTTTGGTATTGTTCATCAGACCTCGTGTGCATACACTCCTCAACAGAACGGCATCGCCGAGCGGAAGAATCGACACCTTCTCGAGGTCGCCGGCTCTCTCATGTTTCAGATGCACGTTCCACCTCTCTATTGGAACTTTGCCGTCTCTACTGTCTGTCATCTCATCAACTGCATGCCCTCATCCACCTTGAACTTCGTGGCTCCTGTCACTCTTCTCTTTCCTTCCAAGGCTTTGTTCTCTCTCACGCCTCGAGTCTTTGGATGCACATGCTATGTTCATAACCTGGCTCCGCCCTCTGACAAGTTCGCTCCCTGAGCAACCAAAGTGATTTTTGTTGGCTACTCCCGCACCCAAAAAGGATATGTCTGCTATTCTCCTGCCAACGGTAAACTCATCATCTCTGCAGATATCACCTTTTGGGAAGATCAACCCTTTCATACCCTCTCTACAGACTCGTTTCTTCCTCCTCCTCTCATTCGGCTCGTCGTCCCCGTTACATCTCCTTCCCCTCCTCTACTTCCAATACCTACCCCCCCCCCCCCCCGCCAATCCGTCCTACGCCGCCTATCATCCAGGTGTACTCTCGTCGCCCTCCAAGCTCTCATGCCCTATCACGGCCTCCCTCTACCGATGTGGTTTCGCGGCCTGCTGATCCGACGCCTATCTCCACAGCTCATCCCATGGAGAATTATGTCTCGTTACATCGTCTGTCCCCAACCCTTCACACATTTGCTACTTCACTGTCCTCTATCTCTGTTCCTAATTCTGTGCAGGAGGCTTTGCAACATCCGGGTTGGCGTGCTGCCATGGATGAAGAAATGCGCGCCCTTTGGGCGAATCAAACTTGCGATCTGGTCCCTCTCCCACCTGGGCAGACTACCGTTAGTTGCAAATGGGTTTTTGTCATCAAGCATGCTTCCGATGGGACGGTTGACCGTCTTAAGGCCCGACTGTTGGCTCGTGGCTTTACTCAACAACACGGTCTCGACTATGAGGAGACCTTCTCTCCGGTCGCCAAGCTCAACACGGTTCGCGTCCTTCTCTCGGTCGATGTGCATCGTCGGTGGCCCTTGCACCAACTCGATATCAAGAATGCGTTTCTCAATGGCGACCTCCAAGAAACCGTCTATATGCAACAACCTCCCAGGTTTGAGACCACGAGGGAGTCCAGAGTTTGTCATCTTAAGAAATCTATCTATGGTCTCAAACAATTCCCGCGGGCATGGTTCGATAAGTTCAGTAAAGCTGTTCAGGCAGTTGGTTTTACTCGGAGTTCGGCAGACTTCTCTCTGTTCACTCGACATAGAACAACAGACACGGTTCTCCTTTTGGTATATGTTGATGACATCCTAATCACAGGCGATGACTCCAAAGGGATACTCGAGGTCAAACAACATCTTAGCTCTGTTTTCCAAACAAAAGATCTGGGCAACCTTCGATACTTCCTTGGCCTTGAAATTGCAAGACGTCCTGATGGCCTTGTCCTATCCCAACGAAAGTACTGCCTTGACCTTCTCCGTGATGCTGGCTACTCCGGGTGTAAACCTGTAGATACACCGATGGATGCCAATCACAAGCTATGTGCCCACGAGTCTGACTCTGATGACCTGCTTTCAAACCCTGAGTATTATCGACGGCTTGTAGGAAAACTGATATATCTGACAGTTACAAGACCTGACATCTCATTTGCTGTCGGAGTAGTCAGTCGGTATATGCATGCTCCTCGAGGATCTCATTTACAAGCCGTGGAACGGATCCTCAGATACCAGAAGAATGCACCAGGACAAGGGTTGGTATATAAACCATCTTCCTCTCTATCTCTTGTTGCATATTCTGATGCGGACTATGCGGGCTCCCTGGATGATCGACGCTCTACTACGGGTTTTTGTACCTACTTTGGAGGGAATCTCATTACATGGCGCAGCAAGAAACAATTTGTTGTTGCTCGCTCTTCTGCTGAAGCTGAGTATCGTGCAATGGTCGCCGTTGTTTTTGAACTCACCTGGCTGGAGGCTCTTCTTGGTGATCTAGGGGTCACCTTATCCTCGCCAATTGTTCTACTTTGCGATAGTCAGGCCACAATCCACATTGCGAAGAACCCAGTTTTTCATGAAAGGACCAAACACATTGAAGTTGATTGTCACTTCATCCGTGAAAAGGTTCAGTTAAAGAAGTTAGAGCTAGAGCATGTTCCCGCTTCTAAGCAAGTTGCTGACATCCTAACCAAGGCATTGCCCCGGCATTTGTACCATGAGTTCTTATCCAAGCTTGGTGCCTACGATTTGTATGTTCCAGCTTGCGGGGGAGTGTTAGAGAAACATGATATATTGTAAAGGGCCCATTAATTTGGCCCATTTTATTCTCTCTTGCTTTAGTCCCACATCTCTTGTATAGGACCCTTCTCCTCTCTCATCTCCTATATATATGCTCTCATACTTGTTTTTAATATATGAAAAAGTGTTTATAAGGTTTGGGACCATTTCTCTACAGATATAATAGAACACCCATCATTATCTTCAAAAATGGCCTCAAACAAGGCAACAAGATATCCAGAGATACCATGGTTCTTCATCACATTATGATAAGGCTTTTGTTGCATTATTTGATGAGTTTGTCATGTATTCCATTATAAAATGGAATAATTTACTGACCCAACGTTGTCGGTGCTAGAGTAGTTTTTTCCCACAAGAGCTTCAAGTTAAAATGGTCTGTCTAGATAAAACTTTGTCTTCCCGATAGATAGGGTTATGAGTGTTTGGCTAACCCGATTAACAATTGTTAATAGGCAAATAATGTTTGGTGATGCTCCGCAATCTTCTAGTTGAAAAAATGGCTGAAAGGCCCTCTTGGCATGAAACTGCTCCAATCTCATTGCAAGACGTGCCACCTTCCACTTGAAAGTCTAGAAATAAGTATGGAAAACTAAGGTTCCTAGAGGGTGGTCTTTAGTTATGTAAAGACCTCGATACTTGCCTACGTTCACTGAAAGGAGCACCACTTGAGAAGGTTACTCAAGGGAATGATCATGGCACCACTTTCTCTGATATCCAGGCAGGCCCAAAGAGACATGCATGGGCCTCAGGGTGCATGGAACTGGATAATGCACCACAACACTGATTTTACTAGGAACAGGCACCACGACACTGATTTTACTAGGAACGGGTATCACGACACTGATTTTACTAGGAATGGGGGCACTTTATCCTTGTGAACTATGTGGTCGGGAAGGTGATTGTGTTTGCTCTGAGGGTAAACGTTTCCCTTTTCCGGAAGAAGCGATCTTCCCACCAATTGCAAAATAGTGAAAACATGATGAAAATACTTCACTTATGTAATGTTGTAAATGTGTTTATCATCAAAGATAACCATAATAAAACTCCAAATATGTGACTACATAGCTCTTTCATTAGAATTTGGAATGTGAACGGAGCATTAGTCAAGCCGAAGGGCCGATAAGGAAATTGAAATAGTCAACGTGTATGTTAAGATCGTCTTCTCAATGTCTTTTGGATTCAGTCTGACATGAATACATGATGATAGCACGATCAGAAATCCAACTTAGTAAAGAAGTGTACTTCATGTAGCTCATCCAATAGTTCATTCACCATTGGAATAAGAAATATATCATTGATTGTCATTGCATTCAGTTCTCTATAATCAGCACAAAAATTCAAAAATGTCATGACTCATCCTTCTTGACCAACCATGCAGTAGAGAAGACAGATGATGGAATGGCTCGAATAATGTCTTGCAGCAATTTGTGGTCGCATTGCTGGGTGTATCTCATTCTTCTGAAGGAAATGACAGTGTCAGAATGCTATCAGTGTTGTACTCTACATAAGGCAAACGCGATGATCCAGTTATTGATAAATCGTTGAATTCACGAAACACATTGAATAAACCAATTAAAAATTATCTATGAGACCTTTAAGCAGTGCTCAATCTTGAAGTACTTGTACTCATAGAATAGCACCTTAAAATTATCCCTGATATTTGATGGTGTTTTTCAGCAAAATAAAAAATTACATAGTGAGAGAGGTGAAATCTCATACATGAGCTAAGCCACTTGACCACCAAAACAATGTCAAAGCCCTCCAATGTGTTACAATACAAATCCATAGAAAAATAAACATTGAGTAATTGTAGTTGTATTCCACAGATGTCTAGACTGCAAACTTCTCCCGCATCGGCCATCATGATCTGCATATCCATCAATGCGTGAAAAGGTAAGTGTAGTTGTTTGGCCGCTCTGATGCTAAGAAAAATGTGAATTGTCTAAGTGAATGGGGCCCAACACAGGTTGATCATAGATAAAAGCAAGGAGTTACATGGTGTGGGAGTTCCAAACCCCCGGCATAGCATGGAGTGAGAACTCATTATCTATTTGTTCTTTGTCATTCATCTTTCCAAACTCATCTAATTCCAACTAGAAGAGCTTCTTATAACGATACCCAAGGGCACAAGGATCATCGCAACTGAAAACTAATCCAATTACATGATAGTATGATATATCCTCGTGAAATAGTTGTTTAATGAAGGAGGATATGATCATTCTATCTTGAGGTCCTCCATTGGTGGTTTATAGAAATCCCTTATTGGTACACTAGTCTGGTATCCGGCCGGAGTCTTCGGGAGTCGACAATGTGATCCATTGGTGGTTGGGCATGCAATCACGAGGTCAATTCTAAGTCGACCATGGAATCCTATCGTGAAGATGAGAATTCGAATGAACAATAATGGATAGAGCGTTTGTAATTTTTCAAGGTACAATTGTGCTTCATCAATATTAGTTCGCCTAGAGAATAGCTTCACAAAAGAGAGTTGAAGCGCATGTTGTAAAATTGTTCGAAATCTTGACATGTCATTTGAAGGTGTTCCCCTTCCAGTACGACGTGCCAAAGTAATATCATTTCCATTAAAAGATAATTGGTGATGAAGATCCATTAATCCCAAGGAGACCCCCGATTGATAAAGATTGCTCGCACCACGTGATTCACTCCATGGGATTCTCCATCCCCATAGAAAGTGGAATACAATTTTCACATTACGCTTGTTAGTACCTTCTTGGAGAGACGCTATATAATCCGTTCAGCTCGTAGGAAGTTATCCACTGCACCGGATTTCAGTTGCAGACCCATTGGAACTCTCGTTGTGTCGCCTTGTCATAGTTAATGTTGCAGAGGGATTTTCATGTGGCAATAATTGTTTCTCGTTCGGTTGGAACCACACAGTTGCAACACGGCTACAATGTGGGTGACCACTAGAGGTTTGAATGGTGTTGAGCATGTGATATGGGTGTTGCAATGCGGCTGATATTTGGTGTGAATAGTATTGAAGGTAAATTGATTTGTGGTTGTGGTGGAGGTGTAACTTCCAAATTTGAACTAGACTACTTGAGTGGCATGTGTCACTTTGAGTTGGCTCGGACTAGGTAGTACTCCTAAGGCCCTAAGGTGATCATGGATGAGTCATGATCAACATGAGTGGGTGTAACACCCCACTTCCCAATGATAAAGAATCAAAAATAAAAACTGGTAGCAGAACGCTAACGCCATGCGGTAGGTGTTACCGCTGGCGGTGGCTTATCGACGAGAAGTGTTGGTTGGTCAACGAGAAGTGTTGGTTGGTCGACGAGAAGAACTAGCTTGTCGACTAGAATAGATATAACGTCACACGGTAGGTGTTATCGTTGAAGGTAGCTCTGTCGGCAAGAAGTGTTGATCTGTCGACGAGAAGTGTTGGTTTGTCGACGAGAAGAACTGGCTTGTCGACTAGAATAGAGATAATGTCACGCAGTAGGTGTTACCGCTGGCGATAGCTCTGTCGATGAGAAGTGTTGGTTCGTCGACTAGAAGAACTAGTTTGTCGACTAGAATTGAGATAACGCCACGCGGTAGGTATTACCTCTAGCGGTATCTCTGTCGACGAAAAGAGTTGGTTTGTCGACGAGAAGAATTAGCATGTCGACTAGAAAAGAGATAACGTCACGCGGTAGGTGTTACCGCTTGAGGTGGTTCTGTCAACGAGAAGTGTTGGTTTGTCACCGAGAAGAAGCAGTTTGTCGACTAGAAAAGAGAGTGATACTGTAGCGCGTTAACCATCATCGTCGCATGGTAGCTGACACACAAATCGGACACGACAAGGTCCCCCCATAATGACCATACCTTATTCTACATGCTCCAAGACTGAGAGGTGACACATGGCACTTTATTGTCCTTCCAAGGCATGGTCGACCACTCCCATAATGGGGAAATCCCATCTCAAGCTCTCCCCTCACTCATTTTCTCCTCATCACCTTCCTTATCACTCAAGTAGAATAGCCATCACCATACCTGAAGAAATCGAGCAAAGGAGTGGAGTTTGAAGCAAGGCCGCCAGAAACCGCCACCACCATGCCTCCAAGGAGAAATACAAGCTCAATGGCCTCCATTCAAGTGAGTTTCCTCCCCTCTCACTTGGTGATAGATCTTTAGATCAAAATAGGAAAGAAATCAAGCTCAAATGATCTTGATTCCATGGAGATCCATGGAGAAATGGTTGATTCGAATCCTTGTCGGAAAACACAATTTCGGCCATCACCGGCCGCCGGACCACTACCCATCGACGGCTCTCGTCGAGAGGAAGGTGGAGGTGTTGGCCGACCATGGTGGGGCTTAACTTGCTATAGGGAAGCCTTTCTTCATGCTGCAAGGCAGGCTCATCACAAGCATTAGCTGGAGGAAGAAGATGAGCAAATGCCCTTTAGATCTGCTTCAAGATCTGTACAGATCTACACTTGTAGACCAAATTAATTCTGTCACGTTTATTTAGTCAGGTTCAGGCCCATTTTTAGGTATGATGCAGCTGGATCCAGACCATGGGCTCAGCATAAAAGTAGTATCCCTTGGTCTGGCCTTTCCCGAATGGAGTGACACAAAATCTGAGGTGGATTGTAGCTCCCAAGAATCCAGTTCTAGTAAACTATGACGCAAACATTAACATCCTCATATTTGTGTATTTTTCTAAGAATATTGATCGGATGCTTATGAAATTTGGTACATGCATACTTGACGACATTATAGACACATCCACTAAATTTCAGAATTTTTGAAAATGAATTTTATATAATTTTGTGAATAATTTCATTTTAATTAAATGTGTCATATAAAATGATTCTGATGACCAATGAGGCTCAAATTTTGGGGACATGCATGTAATGTTATATATGTAACCTAGTAAAAATTTCAATAGTTTGAATTTCATTTGATTACTTATTTCACTACTTGAACGTTGGCACTTCATGAGATTAAATGTGGGATGGATACTTTAGGAAAAAAATTGGGAATTGTATAACTCCCTGAATATTGCTCCAAATGATCAAAAAATTGGAGGACTGATGCATATGAACCTGAGGATTGGCTCCAATTTTTGGAGCAAGTTTTTCTAAAGTTTCCACAATTATTTCAAAATCATTAAAAATGGCGAAAATGAAGTTTTTTGAATTCAATTGTATCCAAAATTTTTAGTATGATTTTAATATGATGTTCGAGATGTCTGATCAAAATTTTAGGACATTTGGAGTAATTGCAGACTGTTCTTAATTGATATACATATTACTCTACCTTTCCTCTTAAAGTGATACTTAGGTTAACTAATCGTAGAATTTGATTAAAGAATCCCGCCATGACTATCATGGGAATGTAAATCAGATGTATAAGGTGTATCCCTACTATTTTGCAACATGTGTACATGCTCATTATGATTACAATAAAGAAACTTGACCCCAATTGAGAATATAGTACATATAAACACTTTATTGGAGTTGATTTGGAGTCGCATTAGAAGCTTGTCAATCATTAATCATAATAAGATATATATACACCCATAATCATGACAACCTAATTAATTTTAAGGTCTTGCGAGTTGCTATACTTGTAAAGGATCATAAGTGAATGATGAATAAGCTTGAACACTTAGGTTCATACGGGTTGGCAGCTTATTAAGGATATATATTAACCTTGGCGGCAAACTCCAAAGTGATGTGTTACGGAATTTATAGGGGAACTTACTTAGGGACTACATTACTGGACACACAAATAGTCCTATAGGATCACGCGAAGCTATTCCCATGTCTTACACACTCTGCTGCACTAGTGTTATCACCTAGAGTTTTTGAGAAATCGTGACTTGATACTAATAGTACTGGTGGCATGGCGTAGTTTAAAGGATATGATTATACCCTAGTGTGTTATGATAAAGACTTGATTGGTAGTCCTTGGGTGATGGTTAGCACGAGATTTTCTTAGGAATCAAATGGGTGCGTCGTCATACACTATTGCATATTGATCCTAGTTGATAGGATTGCTTATGACAAGTCTAGGGGCTTGACCGGTCATCACATTGACGGAAGCTGAGGGATAGACTCTAGGTTATAAGCTTAGTTATTAAAGGCGCAAGGCGCACCAGGGCGCAAACGGATCTTGGAGCCAAAGCTCAATGCGCAGGCGCGCACCTGACGAATGCAAGGCGCAACCACATCCATTTTAAATAATCAGCATCAAACATCATTTCAGCTTCTCGATCAAATTCTTCATCTCGTCTACTAATTAATCATTCATTATTATCGTTTATATCTCTAAAAAATAGAATCAATGTCATAACGTATATCATATCTAAGTCCCAACGCACAATTATCTTTCACAGACACAAAATCAATAAAAAAATATTGAGTTCTTGCATTATTTTTTCTTAATTTTTGAAGAAAAAATTCACACAGACGTGTCTTTTATATTCTAAAGGTGCAAATAAGGCGCACAGAGCCGCAAACCTCATAGCCTGGTGAGCCTGGAGCCTTAGGCGTGCCTTTAATAACATAGGCTATAAGGAAGCGGTCTTGCGGGCCAACTTAGTTGGTGTCTTAACAACGCTTTCCCGATGACCCTTCCCTTAGTTATTTAGACTCTGCGGGTTTGCGTTGAACATTAGTAAATGATTCTCCGCTGGATTTAAGCGTCGAGCCATATGTAAGGCCTAGGTCTGGTACTGTGCATAACCACCTATTAGTGGAGAAGTCCGTTCCACTGCCTCCGTCTGGCCATAACGGGAGATACCTGAGTTGTTAGCTATCCTCAAAAAATGGAAACTAAAGGTCTATATCAACAAAGAATTGGAGAGTGGGTGTGTGAGTAAATCATGGAAGTCATCATACATTCATACATTGCATCGCACCGCACCGCATAAAAACCCTCATCATTTAAATTTGTATTAACACTATATAATGATTTACTTATTTTACTTATGCAAGACTCTTAACTTATAAATTTGTCTGAGAATTTTTATAAGTTAAGTTCAATTCTATTAACTATTACTTTGCTTTAGATGTGTTCCTTACTAGTATTTACATTTGATGTTGTTATTTGCTCTTTTTTTAAGAATGTTCATATAACAACTGCTAGACTTTGAACACCAACATGTCACATGCTTATTACATTATTGCTTATATTATCGCCTTCTTAAAGTCGTCGGGGGAAAGTATGTGAAGTCATTTAGTCTTTTGACTAACGGTAGTCGTACCATACCATTTTAGGGGCACACCCAGCAGGAGCATCAACAACAGCACACAACGCAGGAGGACAACCAAGTCAAGGAGATAGAGTCTGAGGCTGCAACGCAGCATTTACCAACACTTCCTCTTGTTGTCGATGTGAGACTTGAAAGTTCTTGATGTAGTCTTTAATTATATTTGCACCCAGTGGCATTCAGGAAATATTATTACTATATTGTTGCTTCCAGATTAGCTTATACATTTTGTGGACTTAATTATTATTGAGAATCATGGATTTCTGCTTTAAATCAATTTCTTAATTGATGGGTTGACTTGTGATATTTAGCAATAACCGGTAGAATGTGCATCATATGGTGGATGCTAGCCCGAGTGCGGACACTACCGCAAGACGGATGTTCTAGACATAAGACCCCCCCCCCTCAGTTGTGCCCAATTCCCGGAAGAGCGGAGTCTTACAGGAGGCCTGTTGATTCTCATTGTCACTTGATCGGCGATGATCTTGGGCATCATTTTGCGAAGATTTACAGAGTTGCAAATCTTGTCTTTCATGGCAGCAGATGTCTCGGATACAAAGTTATTATGCTCTCTAGTTAGAGATCTTATTACCCACTATTGGAGAGTCAGGTCGACGGAGATAGGTTTAGATTTTTCCTCCTTTGGTTCATTGAGGATATTTTATTCTCACTACCACTATGATGGGGAGTAGCCCGCCAAACCCATTTGGGTCTACTCACGACGATCTCGGGCACAGTGACAATCAGGACCGCTCATCTTGAGCAAATTGCAGATCGTAGCATTAGTTATTCTTTCTGTTTATTTATTTATTTTGGAGTCAGAACAATCGACCAATCATAATCGTCCATTATTCCCCCTAGAGTCTACATATTGAGGGTGAGGGATCTCATTTTAGGGATTGAAGGATTGAGTGTTGAAATCAATCCCTTGGTCATTTCGGTGTCGAAGGCGACCCGGGTGCGAAGCCGAGATTAACCCCTCCTCCCTTTGGCCATCCATTGCAGCCCCTCCTCCATTCCCCCGAACCGACCATCCACTCCCCCCATTCCAGCCCCTCCCATTGGCAGTCAGACACCCTTCCTCCTCCATTCCTCTTTGTGGACCACCCACCCCCCTTCTTGTCGTGGAACCACTTCCCTAACACCCTCCCACTAAAACTCTAAAACAACCCCTTAAAATTCATCTCTGACGATCACTGGAAGACTTTTCTGGCCTCCCACTACCACCTCCACCATCTCCATTAAGTCCCCTCCATTTTTAGTTTTATAGCGATCGCGGAAAAACATCTATGGCGCCCACCGCCTCCGACGGCCATCTCCGGCAACCACTGCCACCTTCAACGGCCATCTCCGGCAACCACCAGCCATCTCCAGCCACCACCAACCAGCAACTACCTCCACCACTCCATAACTACCTCCCAACTCCCTCAACCACCCAACTATCCCACCTCTCCAAAATTTCAGGCTTCATTCTTCGAATTACTCCCACCCACCATTTACCACTACCCACAACTTCCTCTCCACTCCCTACCTAACAGTTGGGCCTCCTCCCCATTATCCCACTCCCCAGCCTCACGTGGAACCACTCACCATCTCCCCTCAAAATCGACCCCCGTTCAGCCCCCGATCTCCTAACCTCTCACCTCCATTCCCCTCCCAGTCCGCCTCCACCCACTACCCACAACTTCCTCTCCACTCCCGGCATAACATCCGGGTCCCCTCCCCATTATCCCACTCCAACCTCACGTGGAACCACTCACCATCTCCCCTCAAAACCGCCCCCACCCCCCAATCTCCTAACCTCTCACCTCCATTCCCCTCCCAGTCAACCTCCACCTACAGCAGCACATGTGGACAGCCACCTGCAGCCACCAATCATCCCCCCCCCCAAAGTTGATTTCCATTCCAACCTCCCATCTTACTTTCCCTCCCAGCCAGCCTCCACCTACAGCAGCATATCTGGACAGCCACCAATTCCCCCAAAGTTGCTGCCCAGGCCAACCTTCCATCTCCCTTTTCCCTCCCAGCTGGCCACCACCTACAGTAGCACCTCTGGAAAGCCACATGCAGCCTCCAATCTCCTCCTAACTTGCAGTCCCGAACCTGTATCTGAATTCCAGCACCCTCCCCGGCACCCAGGAAGCTCCACCCATCTTCCAGCTCACTTCCAAGCCGCTGGCAGCCCTGGAATGTTATTTGGACCCGGGAGTCTAGCCTGGGTGGCTCTCCCGGATATTCCACAGCCCTCCGAAGACATCTTCGGCCCTCACTCCCCCTTATTGCGCAAGATCAAGGTTTGTTTGCTATTTCTTTTGACGTTGGGCCTTATGTTTGATCTCTACTTGAAGATATATTGGTTTGTAAGTCTTGTTTCCATTATTTACATCTTTGTATTTTTCAATCAACTTAGTATTTGATTTACGAGCAGTCTTACATTTATACAACTACATGTGTCTCTTTGTTCGCAAGCTTTAACTACTGTAGAGTATTTTATTTTGATTTATAAAACAAATTATTATTACAAGTTAAAATCGTCGGATTCATTTGTTGCATGTAGTGATTACCCACATTATCCCAGTCATATAGGACCGTTTTGCGTCACACTAGGTCGGCGATGATCTTGTGCATCAATTTGGGAAGATTTGTGGAGTTGTTAGTATTGTTGTTCATGTCAGTGGATGGCTCTGATACCAAGTTATTATGATCTCTAGTTCAAGATCTTGCTACTCACTTTTGGAGAGTCGGATCAACGGAGATAGGTCAAAATTTCTAATCTTCCTATAATGTGAATAGTAAGAAGCATTACTGCAATATCCAAAGTGGGAGCTAAAAAGTGAGTGAGAGCACATGGGAGCTAGTAGGAGCTCCACTGAGCTAGTGGGAACTCAATAGAGGAGGGGAGAATCGAACCCTACCCACGAAGAGAAAGAGAGAGAGATAGGCCAAGAGATTAGAGCAAATATTTCTTGGTTATTTTTGTCCTCCCACCTCAGACTAATGCCTGATCAAAAAATAAAATGGGTCCCACCATACTAACAATTACATCAAAATACATAATACTCATTACAAATTCTATCAATATCCTAATATAATCTGAGGGCTAGGTAACAAAATATTTTTAACCAATTAAGGACCTGATGGGTCCCTATTGGGCTCTTGATAGGGGCAAATAGCTTTCCTCACAAACTAGAGAAACCTATTGCGGGGTGATGTCATGTTTCTTCCTCTTCATGAAGGTTTTCCCCTAAAATACATAACCACCCCTAGAACATCATTATTATATAAACTTCATCGTATGCTATCTCCAGGATCTTCCTTTATCACCAAGGACTCACTCCACTTCTCTAGAGATTTAATGTGCAAAACTGACATCCTTCATCACAAAGGACTCATTCCACCTCTCTGGAGATTTATTGTGCAAACATATCACGGACGTGCCATGAACTTGTAGTCCATGATATTCTCCTCCAACTAATATGTGATGCCCTCTTCACAGTGATGTAGTTTCAAGCCTCAACCACATTCAATGCTTCCTTGGACTAAAGATTATGTGAAATGTGCCACGGATTTGTCATGAGCTGGCATTCCATGACAATTACATGTTAGAGCACTCGCGCTCTCAAGGTATGTATGGAACAAAATATAAAAACATCATCCATAAAGCTAGGAGCAAAAGCACAAGACACTGGATGTAACCCAAAAAATGAGTATCTGAAAACTGACAGAATGCTTAAGTAGAAGACATAGGTTGACAACAAAGTTATTTTGGAGCAGCATAGAGATGAGTGCCAGCAATGGCTAGAGGGTATTGCCAATGAAAAAAACTAAGGATGTACATGCATGATCCCATGGGAGAATGGAAAATACTTGAATAATTATGTAAGGTTCAAAAATAAGCGTCAGTGACATCATTTTTGATGCGGTGTGGCGACTTATCATATATGGTGTGCTCGGATCGACGATCCAACTCTGCGGATGCGTCCGCATTCGCGTTGCGAATCAATTTCATATTTAGCTTTGTATTTTTTGGTTATTATTTCATGTAGTTTTGGCCCCGAGACCAACGACAAATCATAGTCGTTGATTCCGGGTGCACAAATTTCAGATTATTATATATATGATATTTAAGGCTGTCAGCATCTTCATTGTTGAATGTGTGGAGACGTTTCTTCCTTCATTCCGGTGATCTCCTCTGCGGTGCCGACTCCGTGGAACCGCTTGGTGACGGCTCCTTGGGTAAGGTCTTTGTATCTTGGTATTTTCCTCCTCCCCCACCCTCCACCTTGCTGTCCCGCTCCCTGTCCAGCAGCCGCCTCCCTATTTCCTCCTCCGCAACTCCTCCCCCCCCCCCCCCCCCCCCGTGTCCATCGGCCAGCCACCCCTCCACAGGTTGTCGTCCCTCCTCAGCCTCCCAAATCTGGCCGACCACCTTCCAAAAAAGGCCACCAGCCCGGTTTACTCCCAGGTTTACTCCCAGAACCAACCGCTCACTCTGCCTTCCCATCAGTTCAAGCCCTCCACCCTCATAAAAGGCCCCTTCCTTGCTGTCCAGCCAGCCAACCACCCTCGGATCTCCCTCCAGCATCCTCCCCTCAGGCTGCCGCCAGTCCCCATATGTGGAGCCCCTCAAAACATCCACCCACATCAGTTTTTGCACAGAGCCGGGCAAACCAGCCCAAATCCAATCCCTATTCTCCTCGATCCAGCCTCCCCACCGCCGACCAGCCTTCCCCTTATCCGATCTAGTCCCACCAACCACCGGAATCCCTCCTTGAGTCCTTCAACATTCAGATCCAGTTATTTACAGCAACCCTAATATTCGTATTGTGTTTTTATATTGATTTTGGGTCGTAAAACATTGTTACAGTTTGTTTATTACATGTTTTCCTAAATATCCAGTTTATTATAGTTATTTGTGCATGAATTAATCTCTAACTGCAGGGTTCATTCGTCGTGCGCTCTCGCTTTGGCCTTACACGCGGAGTAAAGTCTAAGCTTGTTTTTCCCAAATAAATTATTTTGTATTGTTGTGAATTATTTGTGAGAGATGTTATTATTTATTATATAATCGTGATTAAACTCTCAGATTTGCATGACATGTGGGGTTAGGTCACTGATTTTTCGTCGCTTATAGATTCGTCCTACTTCAATTGGTATCAGAGAGAGATTGTGCACACTTTTCGATACGCAGTTCTACAGTCTATAAGTTTTTCGTCATGTCTAAGTATCACCACTATTCCCCTCCTCAATTTGGAGATTTATAGTCCACTTACACCGGCACTCATAGAGCCCTGTCAGAGAGATCCTCACGTTATCACGATGATTACCCTCGATCGCAGCACACCACTTTCAGAGATCATGTTGACCCACTGACACGACTCCACCATGTTCAGTTTATTATAGTTATTTGTGTCTGAATTAATCGCTAACAACAACTTTTATTCGTCGTGCGCTCTCGCTTAGGCCCTCCACGCGGAGGAAAGCCTAAGCTTGATTTGCCCTAATAAATTATTTTGCATTGCTGTGAATTGTTTTGTGTGGGATGTTGTTATTTGTTATTAACCATTGGATTTGCATGATATGTAAGGTTAGGTCACTGATTTTCCGCTGCCTATAGATTCGTCCTACGTCAATTGGTATCAGAGGGAGGTTGTGCACACTTTTCGATACGCGGTTGTAGAGTTTATAGATTTTTCATCGTGTATAGGTATCATCACTATCCCCCTCCTCAATTTGGTGGTTTCGAGTTCACTTACACCCGCACTCATAGAGCCTCGTCAAGGAGATCCTCACGTTACCACGACGATTATCTTCGAACGCAGTACACCACTTTCAGAGATCGTGTTGACCCACCGAAACGACCCCACCATGCTAAATACGATCAGTATAATGAGTGTCGTCGTTCATATCCTTGCATGCGAGCAGATAGTATTGATCCTTCGACTCGACTCGACTACCTCAGGGATGATTATTATGAGAATCGTCGTTCTGAGAGAGATCTCGAAAGTCAGTTTCGTACCGTTGCCCCTTCTTTTGACGGCTCATCGAGTCCCGAGTCTTTCAGTTATTGGCTCGTGGACATGGAATATTACTTCGGTCATTTTGAGTTGTTAGGTGAGTGACGCATCAGTTCGCGAAACTTGGGCAATTAGATCGGGCGAGAGCCTACTGTTCTAGCGTTGAGAGGACCCGCGAGCAAGACCGTCTTCATCGCATCTCCAGTTGGGTGGACATGAAGCGTATATTGTGTCAAAGGTATCTTCCTTCATCATATCGGAGTCGCTTACTCGAGCAATTATTTTCCCTTCAGCAAGGATCCATGTCTGTCGCTGAGTACAAGAACCGTTTTGATGAGTTAGTAGTAAGGAGTGATATCCGAGAGGACTCATCCATGACAATTTCCCGATTCGGTTTGACATACGTATTGAGGTGGCTTATCATAGCTCGAAGCCCCTCAAGCAGACATATCAGCTCGACCTTCATTATGAACAGTCTTTGAGATCTGCAAGAGCCAGTCTATTGGATTCTTATCATGACCTCCGCAGTACGAGTCCCTCCCATACTGAGGTCATCACGATGCCTACCACAGTCCGGTCAAACACGCCAGAAGTGTTACCTGATATGGATTGCTCTCACCCCAATAAGGTGCGTAGCCCAGTGGTTACCCCGACTGAGACTGAGCCTGAGCAACCTATTGAGTCTGTAGCGTTTTTCCCCACACTCACACCTCTTCTTCCGTCATGCATCGGGTTCGTTAGCACCCTAACCGTAGACCCATTTCTTAACACCGCACTCACGAACACATTCTTGAGTGTATGTCTATATCACTCTCCCAATGTCATTTCCCTGACTCACATCACGACCGAGAGCCCAGAGTCTGGTGTTGAGCTTGTAGTGGCTATGTCACTCATTCATGGGGAGACTACCCATTACGATGGTACTCACATGAAGAGTCGTGATCCTAGTGACGAGTTCTATGACGACTCCCCTGTTGAGCCTCCTGATGAGCCGCCACATCCTGGTGAGGATGCAAGTCTGGTGAGCCGCTCGTGTATGAGTTTCGAGTTATTGGCGTCTCTTTCGCTATCATCTCTGTCCTTGCCCCAGAGAATGGGTCTTGAGTGGAGCTTGACTTATATAGGGTCTTCCTTGAGTACACTTGAGCAAACTCATATTTTGAGAACCTACCTTATGACACAACACACTCTTGATGAGTTTTGGGACACGCCAACCGCTGACCCACCAGATGAGTTTTTTCTTGTCAGGGATACTAAACACATTCTAGAGTCACGCCTTCTGGTCGATGTGCATGATTTTCACTCAGGTGGTCGTCGCATTCGCGATGACTTTTCATGCATACCTCCTAATAAGTCGCCTGATGTGTCGCATTCCCTGATAGACATTTGGTTCTTTATGAGCTCACCTTTGAGTGTAAATGTTTCGCATAGTCACCTGAACACTCGGCACACACGGGATGAGTTTTTATACACTCCACCAAGAGAGCCTTCTGATAGGCCACCACACTGTAAAAACATACCGGTCATTATTAGATTTTCTCATAGAAAGTATGTAATGTCTGTCATATTTTATTTGCATCATTTGCATGAGTCGTTTCTTCATCATTTGCATGAGTCTATTGAGTTGTCTGTTCATCATTTGCATGTGTGTCATTAGTCTGTTCGACGGAGAATCCTTAATGGTAATGAATCTTGTAAATCACAAGTGAATGTTCACTGGCAAGTGCGGGTATTTCATAAAAACGAGCAAGTGATGGTGAGAATCTGTGTTGTGAGGCTCAGTGTGGGCCTTGCTAAAAGTTTGAGAGTTCGGTGAATGGGTCCCTACTCAGTCCTGAGACGCATCGGGACAAATACGTATGAGCTGGACATCCCAGCGAGCAATGGTATCCATATTGTGTTCAATGTCGAGGACCCGACGTCATACTTTGCACCTCACGAGTATTCGGGCCCACATCTTCGCCGCCCTCCCGAGCCTTCACCACCGTTTTTGCCACCAACTACTCAGCCTACCCCCGAGCTTTTGCCACATTCATTGCCCTGTGCTCAACCCATCCCTAACCCCGACTTACCCAGGATCTTGTCCCCAACGGCTTCACCATTGGCACCTCAGACCCCACCGGATCCTTCTACTAGTATGTTGAAAGATGAGCTTATCACTGAGATCATTACGCATGAGTCTGCCCCTCTACAGACAGTCTTGTGTGTTGCTACCTGGTTCGTTGGCACGGACGATCCTTCACCGACGACACCTGGATGTTACTGACAGAGCTTGATCGATTCGCCTCTAGACTTCGACTTCAGCACGACCATCTCCATTCATTGGAGATGGTAGCTTTTCAGTCCAAAGGAGTTGATTGGCGAGGACACATTTCTAGCGACGACACCTGGACGACCTCTGGTAGACTCCATCGAGTATTACCTGGCATACATCGAGAGAATTCTAATCCCTATTCATCGGGATATGAATCTTTTCAAGGCGGGGAGAGTGATGTGGTGTAGCAACTTACCATATATGGCATGCCCGATTCGACGATCCGACTCTGCGGATGCGTCCGGATTCGCGTTGCGAATCAATTTCATATTTACTTTGTATTTTTGGGTTATTATTTCATGTATTTTTGGCTCCAAGACCAACGACCAATCATATTGTTGATTTTGGGTGTCATAATTTCAGATTATTATTATATCTGATGTTTAGGGTTGTCGTCATCTTCAATGTTGAATGTGTGGAGACGCTTATTCCTTCATTCAGGTGATATCCTTTGCGATACTGACTCTGTGGAACCCTATGGTGACGAATCTTTGGGTAAGGTCTTTAGGGTTTAGGGTCAACAGGCAACCCCTCCGCCACTTTTCTCCCCTGTCACGACCCGTCTCAACAAGAACAGAGTGCGCTTCGGGCGGGTCGTGATGTCACAGGCATGCTGAGAAAAAAACATGCCTGCTGAGGCGGAACCAGAAATTCTACAACTAGTTTTTAAATTAGATATTTTTGAAAAGAGTTTTTAAAAGATATTGATGCGTAAGCCATACATAAATAGTTAAAAGTTGTTGTGCATGTATTTCATTTATAAAAACTATGTCACAAGCAATGCTAAAATGAATGCAATTAGTCACAATTGTGGAAAATGCATAAGTGGAATGAAGTAGTACAGTGTTTCACCCTACAAGTTGTCCTTGATACAAGAGAAAATGTCTGATAATAACTAGTACATGAGTAGGAAGAAAAATCCAACAGCAAAAAAACAAAATACATAGAACCTGCTGATACATTTAAACAAATGAAACCTCCGAACAAGGCTGCATCTGAAAGAAGAAATAGCTCAGGAACCGGGCGGCGCAGTCACGAAACCTAAGGCAAATCCAAACAAAAGGAAAGTGCCTCAGAACATGAATATACATGAAGATTCAAAATAATCTAATTGCACAAGAGTAAGCATAGGAAACAAGAGCTTAGTGTACCAATTTGTTACACGTAGCAATCTACTACCTGACAAGTAACCATGCTAAACAAGATACTTTCAATCTAATGGCCTACTCCGGAGTTTTAGCCTAGCTGTAATACCATAAACGGAAAACATTGAAGAGTGAAGGTGTTGTCATTTGGTGCACAAGATTCTAGTGTTTGAATTGGCGCAAGGCTTATCAACAACGGTGTTTGCAATGGTTGACTAATGGTTTCTATTACCAGTTAGTCGGGCGCTTGACTCGACGCGTCACACCAAACCAACACTCTCCTTTCAATGTTCGTCTAGGATATTAGGCAAATTTCAAGGATTCATAAAAAAAATTAGACGGTTCCCGGTTTATAAGAGGTTACTTCATAAACAAGGTGAAGTAAATTAAATCTCATGTTTGCAAGCGAGAGAGAGTCTCTACTTGCCTTAAGGTGATTTCGAAAGTGCTAGTGACAGCTAAGTGGCGCAGGCGAGGTTAAAGCTTGAGCTAAACCTGTTCGAGGTCAAAAATACATTCCAAATTAAATTAACAAGTTTCCTATGTCAGCACATGCGTTTAATAATAGCTCCACACAAAAGGAGAGGGGTTTAGGAGTTTACCTCCCTCGAAAGTGAGGGGAGAAGAGTCTACCGCGAGGGATCGGGAGTTTTGGCGGCGTTGGAAGCAAGAATCGCTAATTCGGAGAGGGCTTGGAGTGATTCCACCACCTAGATCCGAAGAGCGGCACCGGAAAACAAGTAAAATATCGAGGTTAGAAGGGTACACGACAACCCCAAGAGGGATCGACGTCAATGCATCAATTGGGGAGGGATAATTATTGTAACAAAATTCACGAAGAGGGGTTTCAAAGGAATTTCTTACCCAAGGAGGCCAGATTGGGGCTCCAAAATCCACGAAGAGGGGTTTTGAGCGAAAACCCTAGGAGACCTCTCACGAAATCCACCGGCCGGGACAAGGAGGAGCTAGGGTTGTCGGAGAAGAACTCTGCCTTTGCTCTCACTGGCCGGAGGAGGAGAAGAGGAAGGGAAAAAAAGGGGTGTCCATCCTCCTTGGAAGCAGCCGGCCAAGAGGGGCTTGCTGCGGGAGTTGCCGGCCAAGGGGAGCGTCGGAGACGGCGGGGAAGCAAGAGGAAGGGGCGCCGGGCCTGGAGGAGGGATTTGCCGGCCACGGGGAGGAGTCTCGGGGCGGCAGGAGGCGCTGGCGGCGGATCCGGGGCTGTCGGGGCGCGGAGACGGGAGCGGAGTCGGGGTCGCGGATCGCGGCTTGCGGGAAATGAGAGTTGGCTCGGGTTTGCTTTATGGGAACGGGAGGGGGGTAGGTTTAGGTGTTTAAAGTCATTTTTTATTATTATTATTATTTATTATTATTATTCATAATTAGGGTTGTTATATTCTCCCCTACTTAGGAAGTTTCGTCCCGAAACTTGCATGAGAACTCTCTGAACGAGACTAAACAACGAAGTTTCAGATGACATGTACTTCAAACAGAAGTTCACAGATTAACGCATGAAAGCTAACTATGAAAGATGTTGAAATAACGAGGAAGTAAGACTAAGAGACGTACCAAGATCAAGAGAAGAGTTGTGGATACTTGCTGCGCATATCAGATTCGAGTTCCCAGGTGTATTCCTCGGACTTGCCATGCAGCCAAAGTACCTTCACCATCGGAATGGTTCTCTTGCGAAGATTGCGTTCTTGATATTCGACGATCTTCGAAGGCTCGATCGGATAAGACAGATTGGCCTCAGGAATCACTGGAACTTCTTCAAGAACACGATTTGGATCGTGGATATATTTCCGAAGCTGGCTGACATGAAAGACATCATGAACACCGGCCAAAGAAGCTGGTAGCTCCAGACGGTAAGCAGATCCTCCAATACGTTCTGAGATGGAGTACGGTCCCACAAACCTCGGGCTGAGCTTATGATGGCGGCCGAACCGTTTCACCCCAGGAGTAGGAGAAACCTTCAGGAACACTTGATCGCCCACAGCGAACTCTAACGGACGGCGGCGCTGATTTGCATACTTTCTTTGCCTATCAATGGCACGACTGAGCTGAAGACGAGTCTTCTTGGTGGCTTATTCCATTTCCTGAAGTAACTCAGGGCCCAAAATCACCTCTTCGCCGACTTCCGACCAATAGAGCGGGCTCCTACAGCGACGCCCGTATAGTGCTTCGAAGGGGACCATCTTGAGGCTCTCTTGATAGCTGTTGTTGTAGGCGAATTCAACCAAGGGTAGATGTTCATCCCAAGCTCCCTTGTAGTCCAAGATATAACAACGCAGCATATCTTCAAGAATTTGATTAACTCTCTCAGTCTGCCCATCAGTCGTCGGATGGTAAGCAGTGCTTAGGTTGAGATCAGTGCCCAAAGCTTGCTGAAATCCTTTCCAGAAGTGCGATACAAATCTCGAGTCACGATCAGAAACGATTCGCAGAGGAATACCATGGAGTCGGACAATCTCTGCAACATAGATCTGGGCCATCTTCTCGGTGGAATGACCCTCCTTATACGGAATAAAATGAGCCACTTTAGTCAAGCGGTCCACAATAACCCAAATCGCATCATGTCCTCTCGGAGTGCGAGGCAATCCAGTGATGAAGTCCATAGAAACATCTTCCCACTTCCATTCAGGGATAGGCAAAGGCTGCAAAAGACCACCAGGACGCTGACGCTGAGCTTTCACCTTCTGGCATGTAAGGCATCGAGAGATAAAACGAGCGATGTAATTTTTCATACCAGGCCACCAAACGATCTGCTTCAAGTCATGATACATCTTGTTGTTGCCCGGATGTCCGGATGAGCGAGACTCATGCGCCTCTCTGCAAATACTATCAAGTAACTCAGGGACATCAGGAATGCAGAGTCGACCTCGGAAACGAAGAACATCATCAGAGATGGAGAAATCCGGAAGAGTCCCAAGCTCAACTTGTCGGCGAATGCGCTGAAGTGCGGGATCAGATGGTTGTAAATCCTTCACCTGCTCTACCCATAACGGATCAGAAATCCTCTCATGACCCTCGGGTGCGATGGATATGTCCATCCGGTCGAGGTCATCAATCAGGGCTGCAAGAATAGCTGACATGGGCGCACAAGCGGCAACAGAAACATGCCGACTCAACGCATCTGCCACTGAATTGGCCTTACCAGGAACATATGTGAGCTGCAAGTCATAGTCTGAAACAAACTCGAGCCAACGTCTCTGACGAATATTGAGGTCCTTTTGAACAAAAATGTACTTCAAACTCTGATGGTCGGTGTAAAAGTGACACCTCACACCATAGAGATAATGACGCCACAGCTTCAAGGCGAACACCACTGCAGCGAATTCCAGGTCATGGGTGGGATAGTTACGCTCATGAATTTTCAACTGCCTCGATCCATATGCAATAACACGGTCATCCTGCATCAGAACGCAGCCCAAACCAACTCCAGAAGTATCAGTGTAGACTGAAAAATCCAATCCATCTGACGGAAGAGCTAGCACTGGCGCGGAACATAGTCGCTGCTTCAGCTCAGAAAAGGCGCGCTCGCACTGATCCGTCCACTCAAACCTCACGTGCTTTTGAGTTAGTCTTGTCAGAGGAGCGGCAAGGGAGGAGAAACCCTTGACGAAGCGCCGGTAATAACCAGCCAACCCAAGGAAACTGCGGATCTCGGTAGGAGTAGAAGGCCGCTTCCAGTCCATCACTGCGGAGACTTTGGCGGGGTCAACAGATAGCCCATCCCCAGAAATGACATGCCCCAAGAAGGCAACACGATCCAACCAGAACTCGCACTTCGCCAGTTTGGCGTAGAGTTGATGCTGGCGTAGGGTGGATAGGACGAGTCTAAGGTGAACTGCATGATCTTCACGAGTTTTGGAGTAAACCAAAATATCATCTATGAAGACGATGACGAACTTATCAAGGAACTCACAGAATGCACGGTTCATCATATCCATGAAGCCAGATGGGGCATTAGTCAATCCAAAAGACATCACTAAGAATTCAAAATGTCCATACCGAGTTCGGAAGGCTGTCCTGGGGATGTCGGATTTCTTGATCTTTAATTGATGGTAACCGGTTCTGAGATCTATCTTGGAAAACACAGAACTGTCTTTGAGCTGATCAAAGAGGTCATCTACGCGTGGGAGGGGGTACTTATTCTTGATGGTAACCTTATTCAGCTCCCGATAGTCGATACAAAGCCTCAGGGAACCATCTTTCTTTTTCACGAAGAGGACGGGGGCTCCCCAAGGAGACGAGCTGGGACGAATGTATCCACGCTCAAGCATCTCATCCAATTGCAATCTGAGCTCTTCCAACTCGCGCGGTGCCATACGGTATGGAGCTTTAGATATGGGGCGCGTTCCAGGCTCCACATCAATAGAGAATTCTACCTCACGATCGGGAGGCATTCCAGGCAGCTCGGTGGGGAACACGTCGGGAAACTCGGAGGCAACCGGGATAGATTCAAGTTGCGGTATGACAGCATCCGAATATGAAGCATACACGAAACAAGCAGAGCAACCCTGACTAAGAAGGCGAGCGGCACGCACAGCACGAATTACCTTCAGGTGGCTGCGGGTCTGAACATGAACACTGTAGTCCTCGCCGCCAAAGCTGAGATTTACCCTCTTTGCTACACAGTCCAGCTTAGCTTGATACGTGACCAACCAATTCATCCCCAAGATCACGTCGAATTCCGACATTTCCAGAACTATGAGGTCGGCGAAAACTTGCAATTCTCCAAGCAAGATCGGGCAATTGAGAATGCCGCTGGTTGAGAGGTGCAGATGACCGGGTACAGAAACCTCGAAAGGGACCTTTAGTGTCGAAGTAGGCCAACTGTGAAGGTCCACGATGTGGCGAGCAATAAAAGAGTGGGATGCACCGGAATCAAATAAGATTTGCATCCACTTATTCTTGACCCTAAATCTTCCTAAAAAGGGAAAAAAAAACATGACGCATATCAATATTATTCGAGACTAAGGCAGACCAGTTTATTTGCATGAAGAAAAATTAAAATTAAAATTCCACAAAACAACGTACCAGAGATGACGTCGGTCGAAGCGAGCGCCTCGCCCTGAGTGACGACGTTCAGCACCGCCTTACCCCTGTCCTGAGCTCCGGGGACAACCTGCAGTGGCTGAGCGGGAATCGGGCTTTCCCTCATAGGGCAGTCTAGCTTGAGGTGTCCAACCTGCCCGCACTTGAAACAGGCCTTCTGCCTACGACGGCAGTCCTTCAGCTGGTGGCCCGGCTTCTTGCAGTATGCACAGACAGTGGAGGTAGAGGCAAGCGTCATCTGAGGCGGCGGAGCATGGATGTCCTTCTTTTGCTTTTTCAAGAGAGAACGACAGACTTGGGCAACATGACCCACCTTGTGACAGAAGGCGCACACCTCCTTGGGCCCGGGACCTTGCTCCTGAGATGGAGCACTCTTGCGCTTGAGGTCGGATGCTGCAGCATTGCTGGTGCCATGCTGGACTTTCTTGGCGGAACGATCCAGCTCAATGGCTTCCACCCTCAAGGCGGCTCCTACGGTCTCCGTGTAGGTGGTGGCGCCATGGGCTACCACATGCTGCTGGAAATCATGTCGGAGTCCCTTCACGAAACGGCTGATCCTTTTGGCTTCATCTGGCACGAATTCCACAGCAAGGAGCGATAGGCGGGAGAACTCTCTCGCATACTCGGTCACTGTCCTACCAAACTGCTGAAGGGACAGGAACTTCTCAGCTAACTTGTCCCGCTCCACAGAAGAGAGGAAGTTTTCCATAAGAGCGTCCTTGAACTTTCCCCAAGTCAAGGTGGCAGAATCGGAGAGGCTGCGGCGCTGAAGCCACCAAGTGTAAGCATCTTCGGTCAGCTGATAGGCCGCAAGGAGAACCTTTTGGGCCTCGGGAACTGCAGCATACTCAAAGTGTTTCTCCATCTGGGAGACCCATTCAGTGATCACAAAGTAATCTCGGTCGCCATTGTAGGTAGGCGGATTTAGTCTCTTGAAAGCCAGAGTGTCTGCCATCGCTACAGGGGTGGTCGGACTTGGCACGAGCGGGGCCTCCATGGTGCCAGCAGACAAGCCGGTCCCAGATCCAGGTGCAGGAGGGGTGATGGTAACAGCGACTCCAGTCGTCCCTGCGCTGCCGAAACCAGAGGCTGGGTCAGGAGTTTGGCGTTCCCCCTCCAGACGGGAGACACGCTCCAGAAGCTGTCTCAAAAGCTGGGCAGTTTCATCTCTAGGGGCCTCCCTCGCAGCAGGAGTAGCTTTCTTTCGCTGCGAGCGCTTAGGAGCCATCTAAAATGAGCATAAAAGAATTGAGTAAGAGAAACAGTCAAGCTAAGCATAGTAGATCGAGATTACAGGTTCTAGCATTTTAATACCATTGGATACCTAAATCATGTAATAGTTATAGCATTTTCAGTGGACAACTCTAGGTGAAAGCCATGCAAATGCAAATGCAAATGCGATGATAGAATCGCGTGCGATAAAGTTATGATTGTGAAATCCATGTGTGTACAATCATCATCTGTTGTTCTTAGCTTAACACTTGTGCAATGAGTTATGATATGCATGCAATGTAATTATGCCTACAATGCATTCCTAAAAATGTCATGAATGGAAACGCATGTCATGTTAAGTGCTCATATCACTTAACATGTCATGCGCATTATGATTCTAATGTCACGCACTTGAAAACATTAAACCGCTAATACAATTTAATATTTGCAAGCGGTGTATATCCCAGTGGAAATTCATATGCATATAAACGTTAAGTTTGTCCATACTCGCTTAACATTTGCATGCATACTACTCATGCTTATGAGTGAGTGTGTGCGTGTTTCAGCCTCGAACAACAAATAATGACAGAGTGAGTGAAATATGATGCATGTACCTATATTTACATAATAGATTTTAAAATATTTGAAAATTTCAAAATAATTCTTTTTTTTTGAGCTAACCTAGCTCTGATACCAACTGTCACGACCCGTCTCAACAAGATCAGAGTGCGCTTCGGGCGGGTCGTGATGTCACAGGCATGCAGAGAAAAAAAACATGTCTGCTGAGGCGGAACCAGAAATTCTACAACTAGTTTTTAAATTAGATATTTTTGAAAAAAGTTTTTAAAAGATATTGATGCGGAAGTCATACATAAATAGTTAAAAGTTGTTGTGCATGCATTTCATTTATAAAAACTATGTCACAAGCAATGCTAAAATGAATGCAATTAGTCACAATTGTGGAAAATGCATAAGTGGAATGAAGTAGTACAGTGTTTCACCCTACAAGTTGTCCTTGATACAAGAGAAAATGTCTGATAATAACTAGTACATGAGTAGGAAGAAAAATCCAACAGCAAAAAAACAAAATACATAGAACCTGCTGATACATTTAAACAAATGAAACCTCCGAACAAGGCTGTATCTGAAAGAAGAAATAGCTCAGGAACCGGGCGGCGCAGTCACGAAACCTAAGGCAAATCCAAACAAAAGGAAAGTGCCTCAGAACATGAATATACATGAAGATTCAAAATAATCTAATTGCACAAGAGTAAACATAGGAAACAAGAGCTTAGTGTACCAATTTGTTACACGTAGCAATCTACTACCTGACAAGTAACCATGCTAAACAAGATGCTTTCAATCTAATGGCCTACTCCGGAGTTTTAGCCTAGATGTAATACCATAAACGGAAAACATTGAAGAGTGAAGGTGTTGTCATTTGGTGCACAAGATTCTACTGTTTGAATTGGCGCAAGGCTTATCAACAACGGTGCTTGCAATGGTTGACTAATGGTTTCTGTTACCAGTTAGTCGGGCGCTTGACTCGACGCGTCACACCAAACCAACACTCTCCTTTCAATGTTCGTCTAGGATATTAGGCAAATTTCAAGGATTCATAAAAAAAATTAGACGGTTCCCGGTTTATAAGAGGTTACTTCATAAACAAGGTGAAGTAAATTAAATCTCATGTTTGCAAGCGAGAGAGAGTCTCTACTTGCCTTAAGGTGATTTCGAAAGTGCTAGTGACAGCTAAGTGGCGCAGGCGAGGTTAAAGCTTGAGCTAAACCTGTTCGAGGTCAAAAATACATTCCAAATTAAATTAACAAGTTTCCTATGTCAGCACATGCGTTTAATAATAGCTCCACACAAAAGGAGAGGGGTTTAGGAGTTTACCTCCCTCGAAAGTGAGGGGAGAAGAGTCTACCGCGAGGGATCGGGAGTTTTGGCGGCGTTGGAAGCAAGAATCGCTAATTCGGAGAGGGCTTGGAGTGATTCCACCACCTAGATCCGAAGAGCGGCACCGGAAAACAAGTAAAATATCGAGGTTAGAAGGGTACACGACAACCCCAAGAGGGATCGACGTCAATGCATCAATTGGGGAGGGATAATTATTGTAACAAAATTCACGAAGAGGGGTTTCAAAGGAATTTCTTACCCAAGGAGGCCAGATTGGGGCTCCAAAATCCACGAAGAGGGGTTTTGAGCGAAAACCCTAGGAGACCTCTCACGAAATCCACCGGCCGGGACAAGGAGGAGCTAGGGTTGTCGGAGAAGAACTCTGTCTTTGCTCTCACTGGCCGGAGGAGGAGAAGAGGAAGGGAAAAAAAAGGGGTGTCCGTCCTCCTTGGAAGCAGCCGGCCAAGAGGGGCTTGCTGCGGGAGTTGCCGGCCAAGGGGAGCGTCGGAGACGGCGGGGAAGCAAGAGGAAGGGGCGCCGGGCCTGGAGAAGGGATTTGCCGGCCACGGGGAGGAGTCTCGGGGCGGCAGGAGGCGCTGGCGGCGGATCCGGGGCTGTCGGGGCGCGGAGACGGGAGCGGAGTCGGGGTCGCGGATCGCGGCTTGCGGGAAATGAGAGTTGGCTCGGGTTCGCTTTATGGGAACGGGAGGGGGGTAGGTTTAGGTGTTTAAAGTCATTTATTATTATTATTATTATTATTTATTATTATTATTCATAATTAGGGTTGTTACATCCCCCCTGTCCAGTGGTCGGCCACCTCCAGGGCCTCATCCGGCCACCCCTCTGATGATTTCTTTGCTAACAAGTAATAACTCAATGCGATTTCATTTTACAATCTAGTATAACTATGTAGATGAGCATAAGGTAGATTGAATTAACATTCAGGCAAGTGCACCTATCAATCATAGTACAGGAGAAATCTACATCTCGTGCCGTATTCCACAGGGCCATTTCAAGTATTCTTACTCATCATCACTATATTATCGTACCTATAAATAAAATTGATTTCTAACCTAAATTAACCTAACTATGACTATTGGATAAATCAGCATTAGAGAAGTAAAAATGATAAATGGCATGAAGCTTTTAAGCGATTACATGAACGAACTCATTTATTAGTTCAATTCTAAGTGATCATGAAATGAAAAGACTACTAAATTCGTTGTAATGTAAAGATTAAATGATCATCAAATTCTCTCTCGAGCAATTCGAAATCTAAACCTAAGATAGTAAATTTTCTCTCGAACAATTTACAACACTCAAGTTCGCATTAAGTAAAGTACCCTTATTACTACATAAATTCATGAACTTTATCTCTAAATTATCATGAATCATTTTACTCGTGTTCTAATTTTCCAAACAACATATCTCTCGATTATAGAGTTTGATTCACAAAGAGAGTTAACACCACAATATGAATATACAAATATCATTACAAAGAACCAATTTCTCAATCTAGCAATTTGCAAATTATGTAAAGCAAAGAAGCAATTCATAATGAAGATGAAACTCTTTGTTTGCAATCCTAAACACGAATAAAATACCACAAATTTAACATAAAAAAAATGATACATGATTACTAGAATGTTCAACTATAAGTTCATGCAAATTAAAACAATAAACAAAAATGAATCATCAAGAGAAAGGAAGGATTAAAAAAGATTAATGATTAGATAAAAATACATATAAAATACCCTTCAATCCTCCTTCTCTTGGATGCTCCACTTCGGCCTTCAGCAGTTCTCCAATCCCAGAAATGATCCAAAAGTTCTTCACAAATTTTTCTACAGGAAATATATAGTCCCTTTGCAAACAGGTCGGACACGGGTTCCAACACGGCCGTGTGTCAGGCTGTGTGTCAGACCGTGTGGACGGTTCCTAGGCGGTTTCTCCACAAGCAAGAGTGTCTGGTAGTGGGCCGTGTCAGATGGCACGGGTATGACACGGCCGTGTGTCTTGCCCTGTTCTTCAGACACAGGTTGGTCGGCATCCGTGTTCAAATATGACACGGGTAGGCACACGGGCGTGTGTCCTACCCGTGTGAGTCTCTGTCTCCTGCGGCCAATTTCTTCAGCTCCAGGTCCACAGGACACGGGTAGGCACACGGTCGTGTGTCCACCCGTGTGCGCCAAATTTTTGTCTTGTCATCAGTCATGTTGACTCCGTGAACTCCTCTGTTTGCTCCAAGACTTTTAGGTCCATTGGTTCGCATTACCTGCAATAGAAAAATGAAAGAATCAGTAAATAGTTTATTACAAGGAATGCCAAAGACTTCTACATGCGCTCTTCTATTTATGATACGACAATTTTTTTACTATTATCGTGAAATCACCACAAAAAGGGGCAGGGAATAGTAGATATGATTATAATTATGATAGTAAAAAGCCTATCATAATCTTACTCATCAAATACCCCCAGACTTAGATGTTTGCTTGTCCCTAAGCAAACTAATTCAAAAATTCGGGTTACTACTAAATAATTCTGCCTCCGCACACTGGTTGCTATGAATTTAAGGAGAACTTTGATGATGTAATCGTATAGGAAATAGTTTAGCAGACTTTTCTAAATATAGATTTATCTTAAAATTCCTCTAATATATCTTTTAACTATCCTCCACTCTTTCTTAGAAATAAAAGTATAGCCATCTAAAACAAATGTGAGTAGAAAATAACAATCTCAATAAAATATGTATTAGTATTTCAAAACTTATAAGTACCCATATTGATAATCATGAGTATACCCTTTTTACACCCTCATCACAGCACTAGTTAGAATTAGTAAGGTCGGGTCCTTAGAACTTGTATTATGGTGCAGCCTTTTTGTCTTAGGATAGAAGATTAAAGGTGAGATAATCAAAGATAAGTTCGATGAAATTTTTTTTTTCACACCTAAATTTTGATCGAGCCTTATGTTGTAAGATACCTTAACATACTTCAATTTTATATAAACACCACCAGACTTTGCAATTTGTATATTTCCCACATTTTGAAGGGCACTCTATTTTTTTATATATATTTTTTTTCTTAACCAAGGGAACATAGTAGGGATCATTCCAAGTGGATGCAAGTAAACACGAACTCAGGCCACATATCACTATGTTTTTTTTTAAAGGGTTCAAAGTAGGGATCATTCCAAGTGGATGCAAGTATACACGCACTCAGGCCACATATCACAATGAACAAATCATTCCAAGAAGACATCAATGATAGGTGTGCTAATAGGTAAGGATTTGGCCTTGGTGAATTTTAGTAGTAGAGTGTCAAAAGAATAGGGATTAGGTTCAAATTGGGTCTGCAAGGGTATCATGTTAAAGGTTTTGAGTTAACAAGGCTCAAGCTATCCAATAGGAGGTCTAAGTCATTTCTGCCCTTACTAATTAACCTATGTAATGTTTTGAGGAATGCTAGAGGGTAAGTCCTAGGCATCAATAGAGAGTATTTGTCGTTTTAAACCCCTAATACCAAATTATAAAAATATTACACTCATCGACTCACTTTATTATAGATAAGTATATTTTCTAAAATATAGTGTGGGATAGTTACTAATATAGAGGAGTAATCTTAAAAGTAAATTATATAGAGAAAACTAAGCTAATGAATTTCTATGCTTAATTACGAAATCAACAAAGTTGAACACTCTATGAGTATACATCAATTCATTTTAATCAGCGTACGAAGTTAAATTAGATAGTTATAATCCCAACTGAATGAATAATGAGAGCTTAAAAGATCAAACAAAAATTTGAAGGGGGGGTATAACAAACTTGAGTATTATGATAAGCAAATTAGAATCAATTGTAACCACGTGAATAGCCATTCCACCCCCAGACTTAAAATTTGTAATGTTCTCAGTGCAATGTAAAAAGCGGACATAGAGTAATTTCACGAAGACTTAAGAAAAAAAATTGCTATCATAAAAGGTAGAAGATCACAGTAAAGAAACAGGAGTTGTAATGAAATACACTGATATATAATAGCTGACAGAACTAAATACACTGATATAAAAAAAGAGTACAAGACATAATACATAAAGATAACACTACATAGATACACATCAGAAGTATGCAGGGTGGTCGGTCGCATCGTCAGGGAAGGAAGGCGGTGCTGGAGCTGGCGGCTGGCGAGGAGCGATCCCTAGGTGGTCTCTGATCAGGATGAGGAGGTCCTCGGTCCGCTGCTGCGACTCCTCAATATGCTATAGGCGCGGCGAGAGCTCGGTGTCGAAGAACTGTCGAAACTCCCGCGAGTACCGTGAATGATGTGGAGGGGGTGCAGACTCTCCATGAGCGTAAGTGGAATGGGGCGGAGGTACCAACGGCACATCGAGGTCAGGATCCACATCGTCATCACTGTCATCTTGTACATGCGGCCCACGTCGTGCAATAGAATATATGACGTCTCCCCGGCCCTGACGGGCGGTGACGAGGCGGAGGGAGCGAAGACTGGCCATCGTGATAGGCACGGTCTTCGCGACCACTATCATCTGGGGGAGGGCTGAGAATATGCCCATATTCTTCACCAGGCGAGTAATGTAGGGTGCTACACAAATAGACCCTACGCGGGGGGTGTCGGCCTGGTGGAGAATAAACTGGGTCAGAAGGAAACCGAGGTGTAGAGGATAACGTGAAGACATGCTGTAGAGGTATAGTAGGTCCTGTCGACTGACAACACCGGAGCTTTCACCCCGGCCGCTCAATGTGTGGCTAAGGAGATGGTGAATGTAATGGAGGGCGGGAGAAACCAACTTAGAGGTCTTAGATTGCTTGGCCTCGTAGGCGCTAGTGTCAAAAGAAATCTCGCGCCAGATACCGCCGGTCATATCGCGATTGGGGAGGTCAAAATGGAGCTCGGGGTAGGCAACACTAAAGAGGAATGAATCATCATACACCCCTAAATACTGGGTGAACTGGAGCATGGTGAGTGTATAAAATGTGTCACCCACTCGAAACGAGATTATCCCCTCGGGCGCGTGCGGCGCATCAACGAAGTTAGGCCGAAAGTTGCAATAAAATGAGAACAGGAACTCTAAAGTGAGTTCCCTAAATCCTAACTCTTCTATGTCGAAAAATTGCCCCCAACCCGTTACAGATATTAATGTCCTGACATCCCCAGCTAAATTTATTTCTTCAAGCACACTCCAATCAATCATGCGAATATCTTGAAATTTCTTTGATTGCAGGCGGTTGAAGCGGACGGTGTGCGATGCGTCGGTGAATATTAGCGGAGCAGCGGCATCCCGCCTCTCCGTTGAGATTTGCAGCTCCGGTCGGCGACGGCGACCGCCTTGACTTCTTCCGGACGACATGATCTAGGAGGGAAGAATGAAAGTAAAAGGAGGCGAGAATTGGAGAAGATGGCGCCCTTGAGCTCAGGCCACGGGGAGGACTGGTGCTGGGAGAGGATTTGGAATGAGCAGGAAAAAACAATCACATGGCCCCCAATTTATAGAAGTTGAACACGGTTTCGCACACGGCCGTGTGTGAACCCGTGTTAGGGAGAACCGCAGCCTCGTGGAACACGGGGTGCGTCGATCCGTGTGTAGGCTTTGAACACGGGTGCGCACACGGCCGTATGTGTGCACCCGTGTTAGGGAATCCGAGGCATCGTGGAACACGGGATGCCTCGATCCGTGTGGTCAAACTAACAGGGGACAACGCGGCAGGTGGACACGGGCAACCACACGGCCGTGTGTTGTCCCGTGTCTAAGCTGACACGGCGAATCAACACGGGTAGGTAGGCGACACGACCGTGTGTAATCCGACACGGTCGTGTCGGATGTCTCGACACAGCGGTCTCGACGATCGTCGAGCGAAAGACACGGCTAGGCACACGGGTTGGTGCGAACCCGTGTTGTGCTCGGGAAGAATTTGGCCTTTTTGCGGAATTAATTCCCACGGCTGGGCCTGAGGCTGTGTCGTGTACACGGCCACCCACACGGGCGTGTGGTGACCCGCGTGCCCCTCCAATTTTGCATTCCTCCGAAAAATTTTACAGAAAATTTTTTATTAAAATTTTTTCATTAAATTTTTCATTATAATTAACTAGATTTATACTAAAATAGAAATACTTAGAAACACTTACTATAGTTTAACATGAAACTAATCTAGACGGAGGCAGTTCTCTAGACGAGCGAAGTCCATAGGAAGCTCACCATAATAAGGCTTAAGTCGATGACCATTAACCTTAAAATCTCCCTTCTCAGGATGAGTTAGCTCGACGGTACCGTAGGGAAAAACTTCTTTAACCTTAAAGGGTCCGGACCACTTACACCTTAACTTCCCTGGGAATAAACGTAATCTGGAATTATAAAGGAGGACTTGGTCACCTTTTTGGAATACCTTGGGTTTGCGAAGGTGACGGTCATGAAATAGCTTGGTTTTCTCCTTATAAATCTGTGAGTTCTCATAGGCCATAGTTCTCCACTCATCTAATTCGTTAAGTTGAAGTTTACGCTTCTCTGCTATAGAACTAGTGTCAAAATTTAAAGAGCGTATTGCCCAATACGACTTGTGTTCTAATTCTATAGGGAGGTGACAAGATTTACCGTAGACCAATCTAAAAGGGGTGATCCCTATAGGTGTTTTATAGGCGGTCCTATTTGCCCACAAACAATCATTAAGTTTCCTACACCACTGCTTCCTATTCCCTTCTACAGATTTTTCTAAGATCCTCTTATGTTCTCTATTGGAAACTTCAACTTGACCACTAGTTTGAGGATGATATGGAGTGGTTATCCTATGTGTAACTTCATATTTTTGTAATACTTTGTCTAGTTGTAGATTACAAAAGTGTGAACCTCTATCGCTAATAAGTGCACGTGGTGTGTCAAATCGTGCGAATAAAGATTTCAAAAATCTGATTACAACCCTACTATCATTAGTAGGCAAAGTTTGCGCTTCAACCCACCTTGATACATAATCTACAGCTACCAAAATATATTTATTCCCAAAATAAACTGAAAATGGTCTCATAAAATCTATTCCCCACACATCGAATACTTCACATTCAAGGATAAATTTTTGCGGCATTTCATGTAATTTAGAAATATTACCTGCTTTCTGGCAAGAATCACATGAAAGCACATACCTTTGGGCATCCCTGAATAGAAGGGGCCAATAAAAACCGGAATCAAGAACCTTTTTTGCAGAGCGATTTGCTCCATAGTGACCACCAGCAGGACCTGAATGACACTGCTCCAAAATCTTCCAACCCTCCTCTGCTGATACGCACCTTCGTATAACAGAATTTGCACATATCCGAAAAAGAAATGGGTCCTCCCAAAAGTAATATTTCAAATCAGAGAAAAATTTCTTTTTCTGCTGATATGAAAAATCTTTTGGAAGGACCTTAGACACAAGATAGTTTGCATAATCTGCAAATCATGGATAATCAAGATGTATATTCGTAGATATGGCAAATAGTGATTTCTCAGGAAATGTATCAGAAATTTCAGATTCATCTAACATTGATCGTAGTGGATTTTCTAAACGTAAAAGATGATCTGCCGCTAAGTTTTTCGCTCCTCGTTTATCCCTAATTTATAAATCAAATTCTTACAACAGAAGAACCCAACGGATTAAACAAGGCTTTGCTTCCGCTTTGGCTAGCAAATATCTAAGGGCAGAGTGATCTGTGTAAACTACCACTTTGGACAATGTTAAATATGGTCTAAATTTATCAAAGGCGAATACCACTGCTAGTAGTTCTTTTTCGGTAGTTGTATAATTCTCCTGTGCATTATTAAGTGTTTTGCTAGCATAATATATTGGGTGAAAATGTTTGTTTCGGCGTTGTCCTAAAACAGCCCCTACCGCAAAACTATTAGCGTCACACATGATCTCAAATGGTTGACTAAAATCGGGTGCGATCATAATAGGAGAATTAATTAATTTCTCTTTTAAGAACTCAAATACATGTAGACACTCTTGTTCAAAAATAAAAGGTGTCTTTTTTTAAAAGCTTTGTAAGTGATTTAACTATTTTAGAGAATTCTTTAATAAACCGGCGGTAAAATCCCGCGTGTCCTAAGAAACTTCTCACTGCCTTAATGGAGGTTGGTGGTAGTAATTTTTCTATGGTCTCTATTTTCGCTCGATCGACTTGAATTCCTTGGCTGGAGATCTTATGTCCAAGTACTAACCCTTCTTGAACCATGAAATGACACTTCTCCCAACTAAGTGTTAGGTTCGTCTCCTCACAACTTCTAAGAACTTTCTCTAAATTATTCAAACATATATCAAATGAGTCGCCAAAAACAGAAAAATCATACATGAACACTTCCATGATATCTTCAACATACTCGTTAAAGATGGAAATGTGGCGGGTGCATTACATAACCCGAAAGGCATACGTCTATAGGCAAAGGTACCAAATGGACAAGTAAATGTTGTTTTCTATTGGTCTTCTGGTGCTATAGGAATTTGGAAGTATCCAGAAAGTCCATCTAGAAAACAATAGTAAGAATGTCCTGATAAGCGTTCTAATATCTGATCAATGAAAGGAAGAGGGAAATGATCTTTCCTAGTGGCATCATTTAACTTCCTATAGTCTATACAGACACGCTAACCTGTTACCGTTCGCGTTGGAATTAATTCATTTCTATAATTTGCTACCACTGTCAGGTCACCCTTCTTAGGAACTACTTGAACAGGACTAACCCATGAACTATCTGAAATAGGATATATAATACCAGCATCTAATAACTTCACAATCTCAGCCTTAACTACCTCTTTCATATTAGGATTTAGCCTACGTTGCGGTTGAATGAAAGAATTATAGTTTTCTTCATAAAGAATTTTATGAGTGCAAAAACTAGGATTAATACACTTTATATCGGATATTTGTCACGCTATTGCACCTTTACATTTCTTCAATACAGTTATTAATTTTGTTTTTTCAATATTGGAAAGATTTGAAGATATGATAACTGGGTACGAAGAGTTAGTTCCTAAGAATGCATACTAAAGATGATCCGGTAATTTTTTTAATTCTACTATTGGTGGATTCTTAGTATTATTCTTAAGAGCTTCATGATCTCCTTCAGTAATTAAACTATATTCAGTTGTTCTATTCATGGCAACACAATTATCTAGAAAAAATAAATGTTCAACAATGTCATCATTTTTATCATCTTCTAGGTAGATGTTAGTTATGCAAATTTCTAAAGGATCTTTATAATAAAAATTAGAATTTATAGAAGTCATAAAATCATCAATAACATGAGAAAAATAGCAATAATCATCGTTATCTAAAGATTGTTTCATAGTATTGCCAATTTGAAAGGTGACTTCATATTCTCCTACTCGCAAGACTAATTTACCATCAAAAACATCAATAAGTGCTCTAGATGTAGCTAGAAATGGACGACCTAGTATGAGTGGTACTTCGATATTTTCATCCATATCTAGAATAACAAAATCAGCAGGAAATATAAACTTGTCTACCTTAACCAATACATCCTCTCTGATTCCTCTAGGATACTTAGCCGATCGATCCGCTAATTGAATACTCATTCTAGTCGGGCTAAGTTCTCCTAGACCTAGTTTCAGATATAGTTTATAAGTCATTAAATTTATACTTGCTCCTAGATCTGCTAAAGCCTTCTTTACTTGTAAATCACTGATTAAGCATGGAATTGAAAATAAACCGGGATCCTTAAGTTTTTGTGACAATTTATTTTGCAAAATAGCAGAACATTCTTCACTTAATTTTACTAATGATAATTCTTCTATTTTCTTTTTATTAGAAATCAAATTCTTAAAAAATTTTGCATATTTAGTCATTTGAATAATTTCAGAAAAAGGTAAGTTAACATGTAATTGCTTAAACATAGATAAAAATTTACCATACTGCGCACTCATGCGCTCCTTGTTAAGCTTTGATGGGTATAGTATTGCTGGTTGGTACTCCATCAGTTGCACATTCATCTCGCTTGGTCCTTCGCTGCTAGACTCCATTTGGGGTGCTTCCTTCGCAGGTCTTGGGTCTTGTAACTCCTTTCCGCTCCTTAGTTGAACGGCTTTTGCATGCTCCCTTGGATTTATCTCAGTGTTCCCCGGAAGTGTTCCTTGCTGCCTTTAGAAACCATCCTTGCAAGCTGACCAATATGATTCTCCAAGTTCCGAATTGAACCCTCTTGATTCCGAAAGGCTACATCAGTAGTTTGCATGAACTTGGTAAGCACATCTTCCAATGTAGGCTTTTTTGTTTCCGGCTGTTGTTGTTGTCCTAATATGGGTTGCTTCCCTTGATTTCCTTGTCCTCCCCAAGAGAAATTGGGGTGGTTTCCCCGGCAACGGCGCCAAAAACTTGATGATTTCTTTGCTAACAAGTAATAAATCAATGCGATTTCATTCTACATTCTAGTATAACTATGTAGATGGGCATAAACTAGATTGAATTAACATTCAGGCAAGTGCACCTATCAATCATAGTACAGGAGAAATCTACATCTCGTGTCGTATTCCACAGGGCCCTTTCAAGTATTCTTACTTATCCTCACTATATTATCGTACCTATAAATAAAATTGATTTCCAACCTAAATTAACCTAACTATAACTATTGGATAAATCAGCATTAGAGAAGTAAAAATGATAAAAGGCATTAAGTTTTTAAGCGATTACATGAACGAACTCATTTATTAGTTCAATTCTAAGTGATCATGAAATGAAAAGACTATTAAATTCGTTGTAATGTAAAGGTTAAATGTTCATCAAATTCTCTCTTGAGCAATTCCAAATCTAAACCTAAGATAGTAAATTTTATCTCGAACAATTTACAACACTCAAGTTCGCATTAAGTAAAGTACCCTTATTACTACATAAATTCATGAACTTTATCTCTAAATTACCATGAATCATTTTACTCGTGTTTTAATTTTTCAAACAACATATCTCTCGATCATAGAGTTTGATTCACAAAGTGGGTTAACACCACAATATGAATATACAAATATCAGTACAAAGAACCAATTTCTCAATCTAGCAATTTGCAAATTATGTAAAGCAAAGAAGCAATTCATAATGAAGATTAAACTATTTGTTTGCAATCCTAAACACGAATAAAATACCACAAATTTAACATAAACAAAACGATACATGATTACTACAATGTTCAACTATAAGTTCATGCAAATTAAAACAATAAACAAACATGAATCATCAAGAGAAAGAAAAGATTATAAGTAATTAATGATTACATAAAAATACATATAAAATACCCCTCAATCCTCCTTCTCTTGGATGCTCCACTTCGGCCTTCAGCAGTTCTCCAATCCCAGAAATGATCCAAAAGTTCTTCACAAATTTTTCTACAGGAAATATATAGTCCCTTTGCAAACAGGTCAGACACGGGTTCCAACACGGCCGTGTGTCAGGCCGTGTGTCAGGCCGTGTGGACGGTTCCTAGGCGGTTTCTCCACGAGCAAGCGTGTCTGGTAGTGGGCCGTGTCAGATGACACGGGTATGGACACGGCCGTGTGTCTTGCCCTGTTCTTCAGACACGGGTTGGTCGGCATCCGTGTTCAAATATGACACGGGTAGGCACACGGGCGTGTGTCCTACCCGTGTGAGTCTCTGTCTCCTGCGGCCAATTTCTTCAGCTCCAGGTGCACAGGACACGGGTAGGCACACGGCCGTGTGTCCACCCGTGTGCGCCAAATTTTCGTCCTGTCATCACTCATCAGCCATGTTGACTCCGTGAACTCCTCTGTTTGCTCCAAGACTTTTAGGTCCATTGGTTGACATTACCTTCAATAGAAAAATGAAAGAATCAGTAAATAGTTTATTACAAGGAATGTCAAAGACTTCTAAATGCGCTCTTCTATCTATGATACGACAATTTCTTTACTATTATCGTTAAATCACCACAAAAAGGGGCAGGGAATAGTAGACATGATTACAATTATGATAGTAAAAAGTCTATCATAATCGTACTCATCACCCTCCATAGGATGTTGTCGCTCCTCAGCCTCCCAAACCTGGCCAACCACCTTCCAAAACAAGCCACCAGCCCGATTTACTCCCAGAACCAGCCGGCAACCCCACAAAAGGCCCCCTCCGTGCTGTCCAGCCAGTCAACCACCTCCGGATCTCCCTCCATCATCCTCCCCTCAGGCCGTCGCCAGTCCCCCACACGTGGAGCCTCTCAAAACAGCCACTCACATCAGTTTTTGCATAGATCCGGGCAAACCAGCCGAGATCCAGTCCATATTCTCCCTGATCCAGCCCTCCCCACCCCCGACCAGCCTTTCCCTTACTCGATCTAATCCCACCAACCATTGAAATCCCTCATTGAGCCCTTCAATATTCAGATCCAGTTATTTATAGCAGCCCAAATATCTGTATTGTGTTTTTGTATTGGTTTTGGGTTGTAAAACATTATTAGTTGTTTATTACATGTTTGTCTGAATGTTCAGTTTATAATAGTTTTTTGTGTTCGGATTAATCTCTAACTGTAGGGTTCATTCGTCGTGCGCTGTCACATTGGACCTCCACGCGGAGGAAAACCTAAGCTTGCTTTACCCTAATAAATTATTTTGTGTTGCTGTGAATTATTTGTGTGGGATGTTATTTATTATCAAATTGCGATTTAACTGTCGGATTTGCATGACATGTGTGGTTAAGTCACCGATTTTCCTCCGTCTATAGATCAGTCATTCGTCCTGCGCCAATTTTGTATGATAAGAGGCCCGGTAGAGTGATAGCATAAACATCATTTGTATGTTTAGAAGAAACATCACAAACAGAACACGTTCTACTAATGTGCATTTTTTAAAAAATAATTCACAAAGAACACGCATGAAAGGAATTTAGTTCAAAAGAAAGGCATTCCATGGATCCTTGTCATAACTTCCCACTACTCTTGGGAAACTCGATTATTTCAAAGGGAGTTCATTCGAGAAAAAAAACAGTTATCTGAATATCCACTGCGCACTGTGTCAACTGGTACGGATAATCAAAAGAAGAAAATAGTAATCATAAAATAACTCGCATAATATAAATGGTAACCCAAAAAAGTTAGGGCTACATCCATGGACGGCAACAGATGTTTTTCCATGATAGAGAATTAGGGCTATATAGAAACAAAGAGAAATGTGGCTATCAATCTCGCAAATCCAAACCCTACAACAACGAAGTTTACACAACATTTCGCAATACAAATTGTAGAGAAGAGCACACACACTTGGGAAAAACGGTAAACCTTTGCATATACTTCTTGTGTATGTAAATACAAGTATAAATACACATACATAGGGAGAGAAGAGAGAGAAGAGTCTCATTTTCAAGATGTGAGACTATTACATAAAGAAGAAGGTCTAAGATGGGCCACTCTACGGGTCTTTACATATTCATTTTCTAACACTCCACCGCAAGCTGGAGCGTACAAGTCGTAGGCACCCAGCTTGGGCAAGAACTGATAGAATAGAGCACTCGGTAAGACCGTAGTGAGAAGATCGACAACTTGATTAGAAGTCGGAACATGTTTCAATTCCAGCTTCTTCATTTGAACTTTTTCTCGAATGAAGTGGCAGTTAACTTCAATGTGTCATTTCATGGAAGACAAGAATATTAGTTATGTGTATCGCAACTTGACTGTCACAAACTAAGGTGGTTGGTGAAGAAAGTTTACTCTCATATCACTTAGGAGACTCTCAAGCCATGTGAGCTCAGAAACAACAGACGTCATCGAACAGTACTCAGCTTCGGCCGAAGATCGGACAACCACAGACTGTTTCTTACTGCGCCAGGTAACAAGGTGACCTCCGAAGTAAGTACAAAATCCGTTGGTGGAACGTCGATCATCCAGGGAACCAGCATAATCAGCATCTGAATATGCAACCAATGTTGGAGTAGACGAGAAAGAAGTTTTGTACACCAGCCCTTGACCAGGAGAGTTTTTCAGGTATAGCAGAATACGTTTGACAGCGTGTAGATGAGACACCTGAGAAGAATGCATAAACCGACTGACAACCCCAACAGCAAAGGATATGTCTAGTCTTGTGACTGTTAAATAAATCAGTTTTCCAACCAGACGTCGATAGTATTCTGGATTTGGAAGAAGATCTGCATCAGAGACACAAGCACACAGCTTGTGATTGGCATCCATAGGAGTGTTAACTGGCTTACATCCAGAATATCCAGCATCTTGAAGAAGGTTGAGACAGTACTTTCGTTGAGATAGGACAAGGCCATCAGGACGTCTTGTGATCTCAAGGCCAAAAAAGTATCGAAGGTTTCCTAAATCTTTTGTTTGAAAAACAGAACTGAGGTGATGTTTGACCACTTGTCATCTCTTGTGATTAGGATGTCATCGACATACACCAAAAGAAAAACCGTTCATGTTGTTCTCTGTCGAGTAAATAGAGAGAAATCTGTCGAGCTCCGAGTAAAGCCAACCTCCCGAACAACCCTGCTGAACTTATCAAACCATGCCCAAGGAGACTGTTTGATACCATAAATCAACTTCTTAAGATAACAAACTCGGGACTCCATCGTGGTCTCAAACCTGCGAGGTTGTTGCATGTAAACAGTTTCTTGAAAATCGTCATTGAGAAAAGCATTTTTGATATCGAGTTGATGTAGTGTCATTGACGATGCACAGCTGCAGAGAGGACACAAACCGTGTTTAGCTTGGCCACTGGAGAGAATGTCTCCTCATAATCGAGACATTGTTGTTGAGTAAATCCACGAGCCACCAGACGGGCTTTAAGACGATCAATCGTCCCATCAGGGGCATGCTTGATGACAAAGACTCATTTACATCCAACAACAGTCTGTACCGAAGGAAGAGAAACCAGATCCCACGTTTGATTAGCCTAGAGGGCCATCAATTCTTCGGTTGTGGCCATCCGCCAGCCCGGATGTTGGAGAGGCTCCTGCACAGAGTTAGGGACAAAAATAGAGAATAATGAGGTATCGAAGTTTTGAAGTGTCGGGGTCAGGAGATGTAAAGATGCATATTTTGTCATAGGATGGGCTGTAGAGGCAGAGGCCAGGTCGACAGGTCGCACGGTGCCAGAGGTTGAGGCCGACTGCAGCGAGGTGGCGAAGCTGGGAGGTCTACGAGTATACACACAAAGAAGGGGGGTCTGCGGAAAACCGACGTTGGGGAGGGGCGGAGTGGAGGTGGTGGAGGAGACGTAACTGGTGGTGGTGGAGGAGACGTAACTGGTGGTGGTGGAGGAGACGTAACAGGGATGACAGGTCTTGGTAATGATGGGGGTGGTAGAGAGGTCGTTGGTTGATCTTCCAGAAAGGTAACATCCGCCGAAATAGTGACCTTGCGGGTAGTGGGAGAATAGCAAACATACTCTTTTTGAGTGTGGGAATAACCAACGAACATATGTTTGGCCACACGAGGATCGAACTTGTTGGTGGAAGGACCTACAAAATGAACATAGCAAGTACAATCAAATATTCGAGGTGTGAGAGGGTATAGAGATGTGGAAGGGAAGAGGAGGCTGAACGGGATGACGTTGTTGAGGATGGAGGACAGACAGTTAATGAGATAGCACGCCATCGAAACCTCAAAGTGTCAATAAGCCTTTGGAACGTGAATTTGAATCAAGAGGGGGCGAGTAACATCAAGAAAATGTCTGTTTTTGCACTCAGCCACACCGTTTTGTTGGGAGTATATGCACATAAATTTGATGAATAATCTCAAACTCAGAGCAGAGGTTATCGAACTCATGACTAGTGTATGCTCGAGCATTATCCATTCGGAGTGTTTTGATTTTGTCGGAGAATTGTGTACGAGTCTCAAGAATAAAAACTTGAAATACACGAGAAAACTCGGAGCGATCAAGTAAGTACAACCATGTCATTCGAGAATAGTCATCAATAAAGGTCATAAAATAACGATAACCAGATACACTTATTATTTTGTACGGGCCCCAAACATCAGAATATACTAACATAAAAGGAGCAGAGCTCCGAGTACAATGAGGAGGAAAAGAGGAAAGATGTTGTTTCCCTAAAATACAAGAAACACGTGTAAAAGTAGGAAGATGAACATCAGGAAGAGCCTTCTTGAAAACCGGAAGAGTAGCATGTCCAAGACGCCGATGTCAGTCAATAGAGGAGACAGAGGAGAGAATAGTATGGGAGACATCAAGAAGGTAGAGCCCGTTATGCAGTCTTCCTTTACCAATGATACTCTGCGTCCGTCGGTCCTACATCAGAAAAGAAGAAGAGTTGAATGTGATAGAGCAATCCAAATCAGTAATGGAGCGACTAATATAAAGTAAATTAAACGGAGAGCCCGGGACATGGAGAGCCGAACGAAGAGAAATAGTGGGATTGAGAGGTATATCAGCAGAGTCGAAGATAGGAGCGATGTGGTCATTGGCTACAGTGATAAACTTTGGATGCGGAGAATCCAAGTATTGAGCTGGCTTCAAGGAGGTGATATGATGAGTAGCACCTGAATCCACTATCCAATAACTTCAGGGGTTGCTCCACAACTCACCTGCCTCTGTTGCCTCTGTCTCTCATGAAGGTATCACTTGTCTCTCCACTAGTCCGCGTTGGACTGAGGAGCAAGCTGAGAGGTATCGTCATGAATGTTCACTGGCAAGTGCGGGTATTTCATAAAAACGAGCAGGTGATGGTGAGAATGTGTGTTGTGAGGCTCAGTGTGAGCCTTGCTAAAAGTTTGAGAGTTCGGTGAATGGGTCCCTACTCAGTCCTGAGACGCATCGGGACAAATGCGTATGAGTTGGACATCCCAGCGAGCAAGGGTATCCATACTGTGTTCAATGTCGAGGACCCGACGTCATACTTTGCACCTCACGAGTATTCGGGCCCACATCTTCGCCGCCCTCCCGAGCCTTCACCACCGTTTTTGCCACCAACTACTCAGCCTACCCCCGAGCTTTTGCCACATTCATTGCCCTGTGCTCAACCCATCCCTAACCCCCACTTACCCAGGATCTTGTCCCCAACGGCTTCACCATTGGCACCTCAGACCCCACCGGATCCTTCTACTAGTATGTTGAAAGATGAGCTTATCACTGAGATCATTACGCATGAGTCTGCCCCTCTACAGACAGTCTTGTGTGTTGCTACCTGGTTCGTTGGCCCGGACGATCCTTCACCGACGACACCTGGATGTTACTGACAGAGCTTGATCGATTCGCCTCTAGACTTCGACTTCAGCACGACCATCTCCATTCATTGGAGATGGTAGCTTTTCAGTCCAAAGGAGTTGATTGGCGAGGACACATTCTAGCGACGACACCTCGACGACCTCTGGTAGACTCCATCGAGTATTACCTGGCATACATCGAGAGAATTCTAATCCCTATTCATCGGGATATGAATCTTTTCAAGGCGGGGAGAGTGATGTGGTGTAGCAACTTACCATATATGACATGCCCGAATCGACGATCCGACTCTGCGGATGCGTCCGGATTCGCGTTGCGAATCAATTTCATATTTACTTTGTATTTTTGGGTTATTATTTCATGTATTTTTGGCCCTGAGACCAACGACCAATCATATTGTTGATTTTGGGTGTCATAATTTCAAATTATTATTATATCTGATGTTTAGGATTGTCGTCATCTCAATGTTGAATGTGTGGAGACGCTTATTCCTTCATTCAGGTGATATCCTTTGCGATACTGACTCCGTGGAACCCTATGGTGACGAATCTTTGGGTAAGGTATTTAGGGTTTAGGGTCAACAGGCAACCCCTCCGACACTTTTCTCCCCCCTGTCCAGTGGTCGGCCACCTCCAGGGCCTCATCCGGCCACCCCTCTGATAATTTCTTTGCTAACAAGTAATAACTCAATGCGATTTCATTCAACATTCTAGTATAACTATGTAGATGAGCATAAGCTATATTGAATTAACATTCAGACAAGTGCACCTATCAATCATAGTATAGGAGAAATATACATCTCGTGTCGTATTCCACAGGGCCCTTTCAAGTATTCTTACTCATCCTCACTATATTATCGTACCTATAAATAAAATTGATTTCTATACTAAATTAACCTAACTATGACTATTGGACAAATCAGCATTAGAGAAGTAAAAATGATAAAAGGCATGAAGCTTTTAAGCGATTACATGAACGAACTCATTTATTAGTTCAATTATATGTGATAATGAAATGAAAAGACTACTAAATTCGTTGTAATGTAAAGGTTAAATGATCATCAAATTCTCTCTCGAGCAATTCGAAATCTAAACCTAAGATAGTAAATTTTCTCTCGAACAATTTACAACACTCAAGTTCGCATTAAGTAAAGTACCCTTATTACTACATAAATTCATGAACTTTATCTCTAAATTAATGATAGGTGATACTTTGTCAGTTGCATTGAGTGCAACTTCTTTTTCCTTTGGAGTACCATGAATCCATTTACTCGTGTTCTAATTTTCCAAACAACATATCTCTCGATCATAGAGTTTGATTCACAAAGAGAGTTAACACCACAATATGAATATACAAATATCATTACAAAGAACCAATTTCTCAATCTAGCAATTTGCAAATTATGTAAAGCAAAAAAGCAATTCATAATGAAGATGAAACTCTTTGTTTGCAATCCTAAACACGAATAAAATATCACAAATTTAACATAAACAAAACGATACATGATTACTAGAATGTTCAACTATAAGTTCATGCAAATTAAAACAATAAACAAAAATGAATCATCAAGAGAAAGGAAGGATTAAAAGAGATTAATGATTAGATAAAAATACATATAAAATACCCTTCAAACCTCCTTCTCTTGGATGCTCCACTTCGGCCTTCAGCAGTTCTCCAATCCCAGAAATGATCCAAAAGTTCTTCACAATTTTTTCTACAGGAAATATATAGTCCCTTTGCAAACAGGTCGGACACGGGTTCCAACACGGCCGTGTGTCAGGCCGTGTGGACGGTTCCTAGGCGGTTTCTCCACAAGCAAGAGTGTCTGGTAGTGGGCCGTGTCAGATGGCACGGGTATGGACACGGCCGTGTGTCTTGCCCTGTTCTTCAGACACGGGTTGGTCGACATCCGTGTTCAAATATGACACGGGTAGGCACACGGGCGTGTGTCCTACCCGTGTGAGTCTCTGTCTCCTGCGGCCAATTTCTTCAGCTCCAGGTGCACAGGACACGGGTAGGCACACGGTCGTGTGTCCACCCGTGTACGCCAAATTTTTGTCATGTCATCAGTCATGTTGACTCCGTGAACTCCTCTGTTTGCTCCAATATTTTTAGGTCCATTGGTTGGCAATACCTGCAATAGAAAAATGAAAGAATCAGTAAATAGTTTATTACAAGGAATGTCAAATACTTCTAAATGCGCTCCTCTATCTATGATACGACAATTTTTTACTATTATCGTGAAATCACAACAAAAAGGGGCAGGGAATAGTAGACATGATTATAATTATGATAGTAAAAAGCCTATCATAATCGTACTCATCAAATACCCCCAGACTTAGGTGTTTGCTTGTCCCTAAGCAAACTAATTCAAAAATTCGGGTTACTACTAAATAATTTTGCCTCCGCACACTGGTTGGTATGAATTTAAGGAGAACTTTGATGATGTAATCGTATGGGAAATAGTTTAGCAGACTTTTCTAAATATAGATTTATCTTAAAATTCCTCTAATATATCTTTTAACTATCTTCCACTCTTTCTTAGAGATAAAAGTATAGCCATCTAAAACAAATGTGAGAAGAAAATAACAATCTCAATAAGATACGTATTACTATTTCAAAACTTATAAGTACTCATATTGATAATCATGAGCATACCCTTTTTACACCCTCATCACAGCACTAGTTAGAATTAGTAAGATCGGATCCTTAGAACTTGTATTATGGTGCAGCCTTTTTGGCTTAGAATAGAAGATTAAATGTGAGGTAATCAAAGATAAGTTCGATGAAATTTTTTTTTCACACCTAAATCTTGATCGAGCCTTATGTTGTAAGATATCTTAACATACTTCAATTTTATATAAACACCCCCAGACTTTGCAATTTGTATATTTCCCACATTTTGAAGGACACTCTATTTTTTTTATATATATTTTTTCTTAACCAAGAGAACATAGTAGGGATCATTCCAATGGATGCAAGTAAACACGCACTCAGGCCACATATCACTATGTCTTTTTTTAAAGGGTTCAAAGTAGGGATCATTCCAAGTGGATGCAAGTATACACGCACTCAGGCCACATATCACAATGAACAAATCATTCCAAGAACGCATCAATGATAGGTGTGCTAATAGGTAAGGATTTGACCTTGGTGAATTTTAGTAGTAGAGTGTCAAAAGAATAGGGATTAGGTTCAAATTGGGTGTGCAAGGGTATCATGTTAAAGGTTTTGGGTTAACAAGGCTCAAGCTATCCAATAGTAGGCCTAAGTCATTTCCGCCCTTACTAATTAACCTATGTAATGTTTTGATGAATGCTAGAGGGTAAGTCCTAGACATCAATAGAGAGTATTGTCGTTTTAAACCCCTAATACCAAATTATAAAAATATTACACTCATCGACACACTTTATTATAGATAAGTATATTTTCTAAAATAGAGTGTTGGATAGTTACTAATATAGAGGAGTAATCTTAAAAGTAAATTATATAGAGAAAATTAAGCTAATGAATTTTTATGCTTAATTACGAAATCAACAAAGTTGAACACTCTATGAGTCTACATCAATTCATTTTAATCAGCGTGCGAAGTTAAATTAGATAGTTATAATCCCAACTGAATGAATAATGAGAGCTTAAAAGATCAAACAAAAATTTGAATGGGGGGGGTATAACAAACTTGAGTATTATGATAAGCAAATTAGAATCAATTGTAACCACGTGAATAGTCATTCCACCCCCAGACTTAAAATTTGTAATGTCCTCGGTGTAATGTAAAAAGCAGACATAGAGTAATTTCACGAAGACATAAGAAAAAAAATTGTTATCATAAAAGGTAGAAGATCACAGTAAAAAAACAGGAATTGTAATGAAATGCACTGATATATAATAGCTGACAGAACTAAATACACTGATATAAAAAAAGAGTACAAGACATAATACATAAAGATAACACTACATAGATACACATCAGAAGTATGCAGGGTGGTCGGTCGCATCGTCAGGGAAGGAAGGCGGTGCTGGAGCTGGCGGCTGGCGAGGAGCGATCCCTAGGTGGTCTCTGATCAGGATGAGGAGGTCCTCGGTCCGCTGCTGCGACTCCTCAATATGCTGTAGGCGCGGCGAGAGCTCGGTGTCGAAGAACTGTCGAAACTCCCGCGAGTACCGTGAATGATGTGGAGGGGGTGCAGACTCGCCATGAGCATAAGAGGAATGGGGCGGAGGTACCAACGGCACATCGAGTTCAGGATCCACCTCGTCATCACTGTCATCTTGTACATGCGGCCCACGTCGTGCAATAGAATATATGACGCCTCCCCGGCCCCGACGGGCGGTGACGAGGCGGAGGGAGCGAAGACTGCCCATCGTGATAGGCACGGTCTTCGCGACCACTGTCATCTGGGGGAGGGCTGAGAATATGCCCATATTCTTCACCAGGCGAGTAATGTAGGGTGCTACACAAATAGACCCTACGCGGGGGGTGTCGGCCTGGTGGAGAATAAACTGGGCCAGAAGGAAACCGAGGTGTAGAGGATAACGTGAAGACATGCTGTAGAGGTATAGTAGGTCCTGTCGACTGACAACACCGGAGCTTTCGCCCCTGCCGCTCAATGTGTGGCTAAGGAGATGGTGAATGTAATGGAGGGCGGGAGAAACCAACTTAGAGGCCTTAGATCGCTTGGCCTCGTAGGCGCTAGTGTCAAAAGAAATCTGGCGCCAGATACCGCCGGCCATATCGCGATTGGGGAGGTCAAAATGGAGCTCGGGGTAGGCAGCACTAAAGAGGAATGAATCCTCATACACGCCTAAATACTGGGTGAACTGGAGCATGGTGAGTGTATAAAATGTGCCACCCACTCAAAACGAGATTATCCCCTCGGGCGCGTGCGGCGCATCAACGAAGTTAGGCCGAAAATTGCAATAAAACGAGGACAGGAACTCTAAAGCGAGTTCCCTAAATCCTAACTCCTCTATGGCGAAAAATTTCCTCCAACCCGTTACAGATATTAATGCCCTGACATCCCCTGCTAAATTTATTTTTTCAAGCACGCTCCAATCAATCATGTGAATATCTTGAAATTTCTTTGATTGCAGGCGGTTGAAGCGGGCGGTGTGCGATACGTCGGTGAATATTAGCGGAGCAGCGGCATCCCGCCTCTCCGTTGAGATTTGCAGCTCCGGTCGGCGACGGCGAGCGCCTTGACTTCTTCCGGACGACATGATCTAGGAGGGAAGAATGAAAGTAAAGGGAAGCGAGAATTGGAGAAGATGGCGCCCTTGAGCTCAGGCCACGGGGAGGACTGGTGCTGGGAGAGGATTTGGAATGAGCAGGAAAAAACAATCACATGGCCCCCAATTTATAGAAGTTGAACACGGTTTCGCACACGGCCGTGTGTGAACCCGTGTTAGGGGGAACCGCAGCCTCGTGGAACACGGGGTGCGTCGATCCGTGCGTAGGCTTTGAACAGGGGTGTGCACACGGCCGTGTATGTGCACCCGTGTTAGGGAATCCGAGGCATCGTGGAACACGGGATGCCTCGGTCCGTGTGGTCAAACTAACAGGGGACAGCGCGGCAGGTGGACACGGGCAACCACACGGCCGTGTGTTGTCTCGTGTCTAAGCTGGCACGGCGAATCAACACGGGTAGGTAGGCGACAAGGCCGTGTGTAATCCGACACGGGCGTGTCGGATGTCTCGACACAGCGGTCTCGACGATCGTCGAGCGAAAGACACGGCTAGGCACACGGGTTGGTGCGAACCTGTGTTGTGCTCGGGAAGAATTTGGCCTTTTTGCGGAATTAATTCACACGGCTGGGCCTGAGGCTGTGTCGTGTACACGGCCACCCACACGGGCGTGTGGTGACCCGTGTGCCCCTCCAATTTTGCATTCCTCAGAAAAATTTTACAGAAAATTTTTTATTAAAATTTTTTCATTAAATTTTTCATTACAATTAACTAGATTTATACTAAAATAGAAATACTTAGAAACACTTACTATAGTTTAACATGAAACTAATCTAGACGGAGGCAGGTCTCTAGACGAGCGAAGTCCATAGGAAGCTCACCATAATAAGGCTTAAGTCGGTGACCATTAACCTTAAAATCTCTCTTCTCAGGATGAGTTAGCTCGACGGTACCGTAGGGAAAAACTTCTTTAACCTTAAAGGGTCTGGACCACTTAGACCTTAACTTCTCTGGGAATAAACGTAATCTGGAATTATAAATGAGGACTTGATCAGCTTTTTGGAATACCTTGGGTTTGCGAAGGTGACGGTCATGAAATAGCTTGGTTTTCTCCTTATAAATCTGGGAGTTCTCATAGGCCATAGTTCTCCACTCATCTAATTCGTTAAGTTGAAATTTACGCTTCTCTCCTATAGAACTAGTGTCAAAATTTAAAGAGCGTATTGCCCAATACGACTTGTGTTCTAATTCTATAGGCAGGTGACAAGATTTACCGTAGACCAATCTAAAAGGGGTGGTCCCTATAGGTGTTTTGTAGGCGGTCCTATATGCCCACAAACAATCGTTAAGTTTCCTAAACCACTGCTTCTTATTCCCTTCTACAGATTTTTTTAAGATCCTCTTAAGTTCTCTATTGGAAACTTCAACTTGACCACTAGTTTGAGGATGATATGGAGTGGTTATCCTATGTGTAACTTCATATTTTTGTAATACTTTGTCTAGTTGTAGATTACAAAAGTGTGAACCTCTATCGCTAATAAGTGCATGTGGTGTGCCAAATCATGCGAATAAAGATTTCAAAAATCTGATTACAATCCTACTATCATTAGTAGGCAAAGCTTGCGCTTCAACCCACCTTGATACATAATATACAGCTGCCAAAATATATTTATTCCCAAAAGAAACTGGAAATGGTCTCATAAAATCTATTCCCCACACATCGAATACTTCACATTCAAGGATAAATTTTTGCGGCATTTCATGTAATTTAGAAATATTACCTGCTTTCTGGCAAGAATCACATGAAAGCACATACCTTTGGGCATCCCTGAATAGAAGGGGTCAATAAAAACCGGAATCAAGAACCTTTTTTGCAGAGCGATTTGCTCCATAGTGACCACCATCAGGACCTGAATGACACTGCTCCAAAATCTTCCAACGCTCCTCTGCTAATACGCACCTTCGTATAACAGAATCTGCACATATCCGAAAAAGAAATGGGTCGTCCCAAAAGTAATATTTCAAATCAGAGAAAAATTTCTTTTTCTGCTGATATGAAAAATCTTCTGGAAGGACCTTAGCCACAAGATAGTTTGCATAATCTGCAAATCATGAATAATCAAGATGTATATTGGTAGATATGGTAAATAGTGATTTCTCAGGAAATATATCAGAAATTTCAGATTCATCTAACATTGATCGTAGTGGATTTTCTAAACGTGAAAGATGATCTGCCGCTAAGTTTTTCGCTCCTCGTTTATCCCTAATTTATAAATCAAATTCTTGCAACAGAAGAACCCAACGGATTAAACGAGGTTTTGTTTGCGCTTTAGCTAGCAAATATCTAAGGGCAGAGTGATCCGTGTAAACTACCACTTTGAACAATGTTAAATATGGTCTAAATTTATCAAAGGTGAATATCACTGCTAGGAGTTCTTTTTCGGTAGTTGTATAATTCTCCTGTGCATTATTAAGTGTTTTGCTAGCATAATATATTGGGTGAAAATGTTTGTTTCGGCGTTGTCCTAAAACAGCCCCTACCGCAAAACTACTAGCGTCACACATGATCTCAAATGGTTGACTAAAATCGGGTGCGATCATAATAGGAGAATTAATTAATTTCTCTTTTAAGAACTCAAAAGCATGTAGACACTCTTGTTCAAAAATAAAATGTGTGTCTTTTTCTAAAAGCTTTGTAAGTGGTTTAACTATTTTAGAGAAGTCTTTAATAAACCGGCGGTAAAATCCCGCGTGTCCTAAGAAACTTCTCACTGCCTTAACGGAGGTTGGTGGTGGTAATTTTTTTATGGTCTCTATTTTCGCTCGATCGACTTGAATTCCTTGGCTGGAGATCTTATGGCCAAGTACTAACCCTTCTTGTACCAAGAAATGACACTTCTCCCAACTAAGTGCTAGGTTCGTCTCCTCACACCTCCTAAGAACTTTCTCTAAATTATTCAAACATATATCAAATGAGTCGCCAAAAACAGAAAAATCATACATGAACACTTCCATGATATCTTCAACATACTCGTTAAAGATGGCTAGCATGCACCTTTGAAATGTGGCGGGTGCATTACATAACCCGAAAGGCATACGTCTATAGGCAAAGGTACCAAATGGGCAAGTAAATGTTGTTTTCTATTGGTCTTCTGGTGCTATAGGAATTTGGAAGTATCCAGAAAGTTCATCTAGAAAACAATAGTAAGAATGTCCTGATAAGTGTTCTAATATCTGATCAATGAAAAGAAGAGGGAAATGGTCTTTCCTAGTGTCATCATTTAACTTCCTATAGTCTATACAGACACGCCAACTTGTTACCGTTCGCGTTGGAATTAATTCATTTCTATCATTTGCTACCACTGTCAGGTCACCCTTCTTAGGAACTACTTGAACAGGACTAACCCATGAACTATCCGAAATAGGATATATAATATCAGCATCTAATAACTTCACAATCTCAGTCTTAACTACCTCTTTCATATTAGGATTTATCCTACGTTGCGGTTGAATGAAAGAATTATAGTTTTCTTCATAAAGAATTTTATGAGTGCAAAAACTAGGATTAATACACTTTATATCGGATATTTGCCACGCTATTGCACATTTACATTTCTTCAATACAGTTATTAATTTTGTTTTTTCAATATTGGAAAGATTTGAAGATATGATAACTGGGTACGAAGAGTTTGTTCCTAAGAATGCATACTCAAGATGATCCGGTAATTTTTTTAATTCTACTATTGGTGGATTCTTAGTATTATTCTTAAGAACTTCATGATCTCTTTCAGTAATTAAACTATATTCAGTTGTTCTATTCATGGCAACACAATTATCTAGAAAAAATAAATGTTCAACAATGTCATCATTTTTATCATCTTGTAGATAGCTGTTAGTTATGCAAATTTCTAAAGGATCTTTATAATAAAAATTAGAATTTATAGAAGTCATAAAATCATCAATACCATGAGAAAAATAGCAATAATCATCGTTATCTAAAGATTGTTTCATAGTATCGCCAATTTGAAAGGTGACTTCATCTTCTCCTACTCGCAAGACTAATTTACCATCAAAAACATCAATAAGTGCTCTAGATGTAGCTAGAAATGGACGACCTAGTATGAGTGGTATTTTGATATTTTCATCCATATCTAGAATAACAAAATCAGCAGAAAATATAAACTTGTCTAACTTAATGAATACATCCTCTCTGATTCCTCTAGGATAGTTAACAGATCGATCCGCTAATTGAATACTTATTCTAGTCCGGCTAAGTTCTCCTAGGCCTAGTTTCAGATATAGTTTATAAGGCATTAAATTTATACTTGCTCCTAGATCTGCTAAAGCCTTATTTACTTGTAAATCACCGATTAAGCATGGAATTGAAAATAAACCGGGATCCTTAAGTTTTTGTGGCAATTTATTTTGCAAAATAGCAGAGCATTGTTCACTTAATGTTACTAATGATAATTCTTCTATTTTCTTTTTATTAGAAATCAAATTCTTAAGAAATTTTGCATATTTAGGCATTTGAATAATTTCAGAAAAAGGTAAGTTAACATATAATTGCTTAAACATAGATAAAAATTTACCATATTGCGCATCCATGCGCTCCTTGTTAAGCTTTGATGGGTATAGTATTGCTGGTTAGTACTCCATCGGTTGCACATTCATCTCGCTTGGTCCTTCGCCGCTAGACTCCATTTGGGGTGCTTCCTTCGCAGGCCTTGGGTCTTGTAACTCCTTTCTGCTCCTTAGTTGAACGGCTTTTGCATGCTCCCTTGGATTTATCTTAGTGTTCCCCGGAAGTGTTCCTTGCTGCCTTTAGAAACCATCCTTGCAAGCTGACCAATATGATTCTCCAAGTTCCGAATTGAACCATCTTGATTCTGGAAGGCTACATCGGTAATTTGCATGAACTTGGTAAGCAAATCTTCCAATGTAGGCTTCCTTGGTTCCGGCTGTTGTTGTTGTCCTAACATGGGTTGTTTCCCTTGATTTCCTTGTCCTCCCCAAGAGAAATTGGGGTGGTTTCCCCGGCAACGGCGCCAAAAACTTGATGATTTCTTTGCTAACAAGTAATAAATCAATGCGATTTCATTCTACATTCTAGTATAACTATGTAGATGGGCATAAGCTAGATTGAATTAACATTCAGGCAAGTGCACCTATCAATCATAGTACAGGAGAAATCTACTCTCGTGTCGTATTCCACAGGGCCCTTTCAAGTATTCTTACTCATCCTCACTATATTATCGTACCTATAAATAAAATTGATTTCCAACCTAAATTAACCTAACTATGATTATTGGATAAATCAGCATTAGAGAAGTAAAAATGATAAAAGACATTAAGCTTTTAAGCGATTACATGAACGAACTCATTTATTAGTTCAATTCTAAGTGATCATGAAATGAAAAGACTATTAAATTCGTTGTAATGTAAAGGTTAAATGTTCATCAAATTCTCTCTTGAGCAATTCCAAATCTAAATCTAAGATAGTAAATTTTCTCTCGAACAATTTACAACACGCAAGTTCGCATTAAGTAAAGTACCCTTATTACTACATAAATTCATGAACTTTATCTCTAAATTACCATGAATCATTTTACTCGTGTTTTAATTTTCCAAACAACATATCTCTCGATCATAGAGTTTGATTCACAAATACGAATAAAATACCACAAATTTAACATAAACAAAACGATACATGATTACTAGAATGTTCAACTATAAGTTCATGCAAATTAAAACAATAAACAAAGATGAATCATCAAGAGCAAGAAAAGATTAAAAGGAATTAATGATTAGATAAAAATACATATAAAATACCCTTCAATTCTCCTTCTCTTGGATGCTCCACTTCGGCCTTCAGCAGTTCTCCAATCCCAGAAATGATCCAAAAGTTCTTCAAAAATTTTTCTACAGGAAATATATAGTCCCTTTGCAAACAGGTCGGACACGGGTTCCAACACGGCCGTGTGTCAGGCCGTGTGTCAGGCCGTGTGGACGGTTCCTAGGCGGTTTCTCCACGAGCAAGCGTGTCTGGTAGTGGGTCGTGTCAGATGACACGGGTATGGACACGGCCGTGTGTCTTGCCCTGTTCTTCAGACACGGGTTGGTCGGCATCCGTGTTCAAATATGACACGGGTAGGCACACGGGCGTGTGTCCTACCCGTGTGAGTCTTTGTCTCCTGCGGCCAATTTCTTCAGCTCCAGGTGCACAGGACACGGGTAGGCACACGGCCCTGTGTCCACCCGTGTGCGCCAAATTTTCGTCCTGTCATCAGCCATGTTGACTCCGTGAACTCCTCTGTTTGCTCCAAGACTTTTAGGTCCATTGGTTGGCATTACCTTCAATAGAAAAATGAAAGAATCAGTAAATAGTTTATTACAAGGAATGCCAAAGACTTTTAAATGTGCTCTTCTATCTATGATACGACAATTTCTTTACTATTATCGCGAAATCACCACAAAAAGGGGCAGAGAATAGTAGACATGATTATAATTATGATAGTAAAAAGCCTATCATAATCGTACTCATCACCCTCCATAGGATGTTGTCGCTCCTCAGCCTCCCAAACCTGGCCAACCACCTTCCAAAACAAGCCACCAGCCCGATTTACTCCCAGAACCAGCCGGCAACCCCACAAAAGGCCGCCTCCTTGCTGTCCAGCCAGTCAACCACCTCCGGATCTCCCTCCATCATCCTCCCCTCCGGCCGCCGCCAGTCCCACACACGTGGAGCCTCTCAAAACAGCCACTCACATCAGTTTTTGCACAGATCCGGGCAAACCAGACGAGATCCAGTCCATATTCTCCCTGATCCAGCCCTCCCCACCCCCGACCAGCCTTTCCCTTACTCGATCTAATCCCACCAACCATCGGAATCCCTCATTGAGCCCTTCAATATTCAGATCCAGTTATTTATAGCAGCCCAAATATCTGTATTGTGTTTTTGTATTGGTTTTGGGTTGTAAAACATTATTAGTTGTTTATTACATGTATGTCTGAATGTTCAGTTTATAATAGTTTTTTGTGTTCGGATTAATCTCTAACTGTAGGGTTCATTCGTCGTGCGCTGTCACATTGGCCCTCCACGCGGAGGAAAACCTAAGCTTGCTTTACCCTAATAAATTATTTTGTCTTGCTGTGAATTATTTGTGTGTGATGTTATTTATTATCAAATTGCGATTTAACTGTCGGATTTGCATGACATGTGGGGTTAGGTCACCGATTTTCCTCCGTCTATAGATCCGTCATTCGTCCTGCGCCAATTTTGTATGATAAGAGGCCCAGTAGAGTGATAGCATAAACATCATTTGTATGTTTAGAAGAAACATCACAAACAGAACACGTTCTACTAATGTGCATGTTTTAAAAAATAATTCACAAAGAACACGCATGAAAGGAATTTAGTTCAAAAGAAAGGCATTCCATGGATCCTTGTCATAACTTCCCACTACTCTTGGGAAACTCGATTATTTCAAAGAGAGTTCATTCGAGAAAAAAAAAACAGGTTATCTGAATATCCACTGCGCACTGTGTCAACTGTTACGGATAATCAAAAGAAGAAAATAGTAATCATAAAATAACTCGCATAAGAATATAAATGGTAACCCAAAAAAGTTAGGGCTACATCCATGGACGGCAACAGATGTTTTTCCATGATAGAGAATTAGGGCAATATAGAAACAAAGAGAAATGTGGCTATCAATTTCGCAAATCCAAACCCTACAACAACGAAGTTTACACAACATTTCGCAATACAAATTGTAGAGAAGAGCACAAACACTTGGCAAAAACGGTAAACCTTTGCATATACTTCTTGTGTATGTAAATACAAGTATAAATACACATACATAGGGAGAGAAGAGAGAGAAGAGTCTCATTTTCAAGATGTGAGACTATTACATAAATAAGAAGAAGGTCTAAGATGGGTCACTCTACGAGTCTTTACATATTCATTTTCTAACACTCCACCGCAAGCTGGAGCGTACAAGTCGTAGGCACCCAGCTTGGGCAAGAACTGATAGAATAGAGCACTCGGTAAGGCCGTAGTGAGAAGATCGACAACTTGATCAGAAGTCGGAACATGTTTCAATTCCAGCTTCTTCATTTGAACGTTTTCTCGAATGAAGTGGCAGTCAACTTCAATGTGTTTGTCATTTCATGGAAGACAAGATTATTAGTTATGTGTATCGCAACTTGACTGTCACAAACTAAGGTGGTTGGTGAAGAAAGTTTTACTCTCATATCACTTAGGAGACTCTCAAGCCATGTGAGCTCAGAAACAACAGACGTCATCGAACAGTACTCAGCTTCGGCCGAAGATCGGACAACCACAGACTGTTTCTTACTGCGCCAGGTAACAAGGTGACCTCCGAATTAAATACAAAATCCGTTGGTGGAACGTCGATCATCCAGTGAACCAGCATAATCAGCATCTGAATATGCAACCAATGTTGGAGTAGACGAGAAAGAAGTTTTGTACACCAGCCCTTGACCAGGAGAGTTTTTCAGGTATAGCAGAATACGTTTGACAGCCTGTAGATGAGACACCTGAGAAGAATGCATAAACCGACTGACAAACCCAACAGCAAAGGATATGTCTAGTCTTGTGACTGTTAAATAAATCAGTTTTCCAACCAGACGTCGATAGTATTCTGGATTTGGAAGAAGAATATCTGCATCAGAGACACAAGCACACAGCTTGTGATTGGCATCCATAGGAGTGTTAACTGGCATACATCCAGAATATCCAGCATCTTGAAGAAGGTTGAGACAGTACTTTCGTTGAGATAGGACAAGGTCATCGGGACGTCTTGTGATCTCAAGGCCAAAAAAGTATCGAAGGTTTCCTAGATCTTTTGTTTGAAAAACAGAACTGAGGTGATGTTTGACCACTTGTCATCTCTTGTGATTAGGATGTCATCGACATACACCAAAAGAAGAACCGTTCATGTTGTTCTCTGTCGAGTAAATAGTGAGAAATCTGTCGAGCTCCGAGTAAAGCCAACCTCCTGAACAACCCTGCTGAACTTATCAAAACATGCCCAAGGAGACTGTTTGATACCATAAATCAACTTCTTAAGATAACAAACTCGGGACTCCATCGTGGTCTCAAACCTGGGAGGTTGTTGCATGTAAACAGTTTCTTGAAGATCGTCATTGAGAAAAGTATTCTTGATATCGAGTTGATGTAGTGTCATTGACGATGCACAGCTGCGGAGAGGACACAAACCGTGTTTAGCTTGGCCACTGGAGAGAATGTCTCCTCATAATCGAGACATTGTTGTTGAGTAAATCCACGAGCCACCAGACGGGCCTTAAGACGATCAATCGTCCCATCAGGGGCATGCTTGATGACAAAGACTCATTTACATCCAACAACAGTCTGTACCGAAGGAAGAGAAACCAGATCCCACGTTTGATTAGCCTAGAGGGCCATCAAATCTTCGGTTGTGGCCATCCGCCAGCCCGGATGTTGGAGAGCCTACTGCACAGAGTTAGGGACAAAAATAGAGGATAATGAGGTATCGAAATTTTGAAGTGCCGGGGTCAGGAGATGTAAAGATGCATATTTTATCATAGGATGGGCTGTAGAGGCAGAGGTCAGGTCGACAGGTCGCACGGTGCCAGAGGTTGAAGCCGACTGCAGCGAGGTGGCGAAGCTGGGAGGTCTACGAGTATACACACAAAGAAGGGGGGTCTGCGGAAAACCGACGTTGGGGAGGGGCGGAGTGGAGGTGGTGGAGGAGATGTAACTGGTGGTGGTGGAGGAGACGTAACTGGTGGTGGTGGAGGAGACGTAACTGGTGGTGGTGGAGGAGACGTAACAGGGATGACAGGTCTTGGTAATGATGGGGGTGGTAGAGAGGACGTTTGTTGATCTTCCAGAAAGGTAACATCCTCCGAAATAGTGACCTTGCGGGTAGTGGGAGAATAGCAAACATACTCTTTTTGAGTGTGGGAATAACCAACGAACATATGTTTGGCCACACGAGTATCAAACTTGTTGGTGGAAGGACCTACAAAATGAACATAGCAGGTACAATCAAATATTCGAGGTGTGAGAGGGTATAGAGGTGTGGAAGGGAAGAGGAGGCTGAACGGGATGACGTTGTTAGGGGGTTTGGGGTTTGGGGTTTGAGGTTTGGGGTTTGGGGTTTGGCGTTTGAGGTTTGGGGTTTGGGGTTTGGGATTTGGGGTGTAGGGGTTTGGGGTTTGGGGTTTCGGGGTTTCGAGGTTTGGGGGGTTTAGGGGTTTGGGGTTTAGGGTTTAGGGTTTAGGGTTTTTAGGGTTTAGGGTTTTGGGTTTAGGGTTTTAGGGTTTTTAGGGTTTAGGGTTTAGGGTTTTTAGGGTTTAGGGTTTAGGGTTTTTCGGGTTTAGGGTTTAGGGTTTAAGAGTAATACCCAGGCTTGAATGCCAGAACAGGATTGGTGAGACCGACCCGCGCTTTTTGTAGCCGCGAGTACGCCGTACTCGCTGATGGCAAGGCGATTTGAGCAATGGGGGGTGGAGGATCCGACCTGCGTTATGTCCGTCCGACGTGAGACCAGAAGGTGCGATCTGTTGGAGCGCATAGCGAGAGTCGTAGGCGTGCGTGTCAATCGTCGAGCGCTGGCAAATCGTCGAACGCGCTGTTTGACGATCGCTGGTGAGATCGACGATCGCTGGCAAGCTCGACGATCGCTGCCTGATCGTCGAACGCAGATCGTCGAGCGCAGACCTGTGTCACGGGCGTGACGTGGCTGACATGGGAGTGTCCCGTGGCGGTGACCTGTTTTGGGGATAAGGCGGGTTGAGCACCGCTTTGAGTACACGGCTTTTGACACGGGCGTGTCACAGGGCGTGTCGGACGCGAAAATCGATTTTCCCGATTTTTCGTAGCCGTCCATTTTCTCAGCTGGGATCCAAGGGCTGAGTTTCTTTCCTGTTTCCTTAAGGCCGAGACTTGGACAGAAAGTCTCATTTTATGTTGGTCATTATCTTTCTTCTATTCTAGAGAGGGAAAGGGAAAGGAAGACGGAGGAAGAAGAAGAGGGGTTGTTCGGTGGTGGAGCTTGTAAGTGTCAAGCGGTGATCCGAGGCCATATTTGCGGAGGAAACGTTGTTGCGATTCTTTCAAGTTACCTTGGCGCTTATGGCACCGAAGCGGTCTGCAAAGGTAACGACATTTCTTCCTAACCATGTGAAGGCTTCCTTTTTGGCATATGTATGTGATTCCTCCACCAAAAGGTGGCTGATTTTGAGAGTCTTTGTGTTGATTCATGGAATCCCCTTTGTTGGCATATAGATCCGGAAATGGAGTACGGAATAGGTATGATGTGTGAAGCCCATCTGGACAGGTTGGTCTGGATTGGTGATATTGCATACGAACCGGAGAAGACTCTGTGATAAACGTGTAGTTTAGGAGTCGATGGGTTGGACCTGTGAAAGGAAGTAGCAGGAAGTACTGGAGTGGTAGTCCAGGAAGGCTTCCGCGAGAAATTCTCAACAAATCTTCTGATCTTGCAAATGAACTTCTGATCTTTTCTCGTCAGCATGGTTAGCGGCAAAGCGATCCGCGAGAAATTCTCAACAAATCTTCGATAGTAGCCCGCAAGTCCAAGGAAGCTCCTGACCTCGGCCACGGAAGACAACACTGGTCACTCTTGTATGGCCCTTATCTTCGCTGGATCCACAGCTATGCCCGCTCCACTCACCACATGGCCCAGAAAAGCCACTGACGATAGCCAAAACTCGCACTTAGAGAACTTGGCATAGAGCTGATTTTGCCTCAATGTATTCAACATCAACCGCAAATGTTTCTCATGATCAACTTCCGATCTCGAGTACACCAGGATATCATCAATAAACACTATCACGAACAGATCCAGGTACTCGCGGAATATTCGGTGCATCAAATCCATAAATACCGAAGGCGATTTGCACAGTCCAAACAGCATGACCGTGAACTTGTAGTGCTCGTACCTTGTTCCAAATGCGGTTTTGGGAATATCTTCTTCCCGGATCCTTAATTGGTAATACCCGGATTTCAAGTCCAACTTCGAGTAGACAGACGATTCCACTAGCTGATCAAACAGCTCATCAATCCGCGGAATCGGATATTTATTCTTCTCGGTTAGCTTATTCAATTCGCGGTAATCTATACATAACCGTAAGCCACCATCTTTCTTCTTCACAAAAAGCACAGGGGCGCTCCAAGGAGACATGTTTCGGCGAATATACCTCTGCTCCATCAATTCCTGCAGTTGGACTTTCAACTCCGCCAGTTCTTTTGGCGCGACGCGATATGGCGAGCGGGTCACAGGTTTCGCACCTGCCACCAACTCGATCGTGAAGTCAATCTCACGCTGGGGTGGTAGCCCAAGGAGATCCTTGGGAAACACATCTGCAAAGTCCGACACAATCAGAACATCACCCACACTGGCCTTAGGCTCAATAGCCTGAATTAAGGCAAAGTAGCACTTCGCACCCTTCCGAACAGCCTTTAAGACTTGGAGTGCAGACAACAACGTCCCTCCCACTCCTCGCATACCCGCAAACTTTGTCTCATGTTCGGTATTCTGGCCCAACGTGATTTCTTTGGACTGGCAATCAATCATGGCATGCTGCTCCGCAAGCCAATCCATACCAAATATCACGTCGAATTCCGATATCGACAATACAGATGCAGTCAAACTGAAATCATGACTTCCTATTTGGACCGCCACATCGCAAGCTTGATCCGCAAGCATCCAACAGTCATTCGGCAACACCACTCTGACGCTATCTGTCTTCACACGACTAGGTATCCCAAGCCGCGCTATAAACTCGCGAGACAGAAAAGAATTCGATGCACCTGTATCAAACAGTGCTCGCTCCAGCGTGTCCCGAATCATCACAAAACCTGTGACAATCATGTCACACACACAAGCCGCAGCCACAGAGGCATTAAGCAAAACATACAAGCAATAAAATACTCAAACACTAAACTCGTACCTGTGACGACGTCACTTTGATTGATGGCCTCCTGCAGGACAAGATTGTAGACCCGGGGCTGCGCCTGAGAGGCAGAGGAGTCCACCACCGCCTTTCCTTTTTCCGCATATGACGCTCCCGCCTTCTTTTCACTCTTTGGCGGCACCCGACAATCTCGAGCTATATGCCCCACTCAGCCACAATTGAAGCATGTACGAGTATCCGGCTTGGAGGTGGCCCCCGACGTTGCTCCCGATGCAACAGAAGAAGGAGCATGGCCCGCCGTCTTGGACCTCTTGCCCCATTTCTTCTTATAGAATGACTTCGTCGGTCGGGGCACTTTAAACTCTGGCTGTGACACAGTCAATGCCCTCTTCCCTTGCACTCTCTTCATGTCTTTTTCCAGCGCGCTTGCAGTGTCGACCAACGCCTGGAAGCCCTGGTTCACCGAACTAGAAAGCAGGAAGCTCAGCTCGTCTCACAATCCTTCATAGAACTTGTTCGTCTTCCTCTGCTCATCCGCAAATATGGAGCCCGCGTACCGCCCCAAGCGAGTAAACGCATGCAGGTACGCCTCAACACTGCCTTCTCCTTGTGTCAGCCTTTGGAATGCATTCTCCATGGCAATACGTTGTGCCACGGAAAGGTGCTTCGCTAGGAAGAGTCGAGAGAATTCTTCCATCGATACTTGTGTTAAGGGACGACCCGCCAAGTGATGCAACTACATCTCGTCCCACCACAGTCTAGCCTCTCCTTCAAGAAGGAAGGTAGCTAAGGTGACTTTCTGACGCTCCTCCGTTCCAATCGCCGTCATGATCCGCTTGACGCGCGATAACCAATCCTCGGCCTTTGCAGCAGCTCCCACGCCCGAAAACGTCGGCGGGTGAAAACTCATAAACCGCGTCAACTGCTTCTCAGCGGTTCGAGGATTCACAACCACAACAGGTTCTGGCCTCGCCTCCACCTGTTCTTGCCTCACGGCCGGCTGCGCCTGCCCTTGCGCCTGCCCTTGCGCCTGCCCAACCGGATGTCCTTGAACCATCGTAAACAAAGCCTCAGCAATTTGTCGCACGGTTTCTGCAGATGGCGGAGGTGCAGGCACCTCAATTGGTGTCGTACTTTCATCCGAACGCTGGGGCTCCGATTGTCCCGCACCACTCCGAGTCACCTAAAGGGGACAAGACACACACATTAGCGGCCTTACACAAGCAAACAACACAAAATAGGAACACGCAGTTTCCTCAAACACAAGAATTTGCATTCCTATCATGGACATTCAGGAATTCAAACGTGTTAACATGGTTTGCACAGACACGTGCTCGCCACCCCACAAAAGAAGTCGACCACGACTTCGAGAGGGAAAGACCAAGACAGCAATCATACAGTGGCACAAACATTGGCACGCAGGCCGGCCACATCAAAGAAAACATAACATGTACATTCACAATAGCCTTCGAGGGCTAGCAGCAGCAGCAACAAAAGCAGTAGGGACTTCAACCCTTATGCGTCCCGCTCGGTCCTCCAGCACCTGCACAGGGACATTCCACCCAAGGGTGGCAAACAGAGGCAACAGTCAGCATTCAGCTGACCAAATTATAACGACCCTACCCCTTTTCTCGGGGCAGCGGTAATCTTCCCTGCAGGCATATCATTTCACAAGCATGGTTATATATCTCATATAATGTGCTATCACGCACACATGTCATCACAACCGTTAGCCACTCGGCCCAACGATCTGCGATCGTCGAGCTTGCCAGCGATCGTCGATCTCACCAGCGATCGTCAAACAGCGCGTTCGACGATTTGCCAGCGCTCGACGATTGGCCCAGCGTTCGACGATTGGCCCAGCGTTCGACGATTTCCGTTCGACGATTCCGCGTTCGACGATTCCGCGTTTGACGATTTTGCCAGCCCACGAAGCCTTTGTTAAATCGTCGAGCTCAATTCGTTGAACACAGAATTTTCATTGACCGGACGCCGAACCCGAGCGGGACACGCCCTCGGACACAGCCCAATTTTCAGCAGGCAAAATTTTGGGTGACACGGCCTGGGACACGGGCGTGTCCCAGGGCGTGTCCCGCTAGGGTTCGGCGTTAGGTCGACGAAAATTCTGTGTTCAACGAATTGAGCTCGACGATTTAACAAAGACTTCGTGGGCTGGTAAAATCGTCGAACGGAAATCGTCGAACGCTGGGCTAATCGTCGAGCGCTGGCAAATCGTCGAAAGAGTTGTTTGACGATCGCTGGTGAGATCGACGACCACTGGCAAGCTCGACGATCGCTGCCTGATCGTCGAATGCAGATCGTCGAGCGCAGACCTGTGTCACGGGCGTGACTTGGCTGAAACGGGCGTGTCCCGTGGCGGTGACCTATTTTGGGGATAAGGCGGGTTGAGCACCGCTTTGAGTACATGGCCTCTGACACTGGCGTGTCACCGGGCGTGTCGGACGCGAAAATCGATTTTCCCGATTTTTCGTAGCCGTCCATTTTCTCAGCTGCGATTAAAGGGCTGAGTTTCTTTCCTGTTTCCTTAAGACCGAGACTTGGACAGAAAGTCTCATTTTATGTTGGCCATTATCTTTCTTCTATTCTAGAGAGAGGAAGGGAAAGGAAGACGGAGGAAGAAGAAGAGGGGCTGTTCGGTGGTGGAGCTTGTGAGTGTCAAGCGGTGATCCGAGGCCATCTTTGCGGAGGAAACGCTGTTGCGATTCTTTCAAGTTACCTTGGCGCTTATGGCACTGAAGCAGTCTGCAAGGGTAACGACCTTTCTTCCTAGCCATGTGAAGGCTTCCTTTTTGGTATATATATGTGATTCTCCCACCAAAAGGTGGCTGATTTTGGGAGTCTTTGGGTTGATTCATGGAATCCCCTTTGTTGGCATATAAATCCAAAAATGGAGTACAGAATAGGCATGCTGTGTGAAGCTCATCTGGACAGGTTGGTCTGGATTGGTGATGTTGCATACGAACCGGAGAAGACTCCGTGATAAACGTGTAGTTTAGGAGTCGACGGGTTGGATCTGTGAAAGGAAGTAGCAGGAAGTACTGGAGTGGTAGTCTAGGAAAATACCCGTAGAATGCTTGTGCTGCTTGTGCTGATGGGTTTGACATATGAAAGGAAGTAGCAGGAAATACTGGGTTGGAATTCCAGGAAATACCCTTTGGAATGCTTAATGTTCATGGGGAGTCCACCTGTGAAGCGAGTAACAGGAAGTACTGGCATGATAGCCAGGAAAGACCCCTGACATTTGTAATATTTGCGGTGTCCACCTGCGAAGAGAGTAGCAGGAAGTACTGGTGTGCCCAGTAAAGACCCGCGAATGTTGTGATATGAATGAGTGTAAGAGTAATACCCAGGCTTGAATGCCAGAACAGGATTGGTGAGACCGACCCGCGCCTTTTGTAGTCGCGAGTACGCCGTACTCGGTGATGGCAAGGCGATTTGAGCAACGAGGGGTGGAGGATCCGACCTGCGTTATGTCCGTCCGACGTGAGACCAGAAGGTGCGGTTTGTTGGAGCGCATAGTGAGAGTCGTAGGCATGCGTGCCATGACACAATGGGGGGCTACGGGCCCATCCCGGTGCATTACGACTATAACTCCGGCTGCACGGCATGGAGTAAATGCTCAAGTGAGTTGTCGTTGGGCTGTAACCTTGATACGGTGGTGAGCAACTGATTTGCCAGTACATCAAGGATGTGCCCTGAGTGCACGGACCGTTGGGTCGGGTGGCTAACGGTTGTGATGTCATGTGTGCGTGAGAGCACAATATATGAGATATATAGTCATGCTTGTGATATGATATGCCTGCAGGGAAGATTACCGCTGCCCCGAGAAAAGGGGTAGGGTCGTTATAATTTGGTCAGCTGAATGCTGACCGTTGCCTCTGTTTGCCACCCTTGGGTGGAATGTCCTTGTGCAGGTGCTGGAGAACCGAGCGGGACGCATAAGAGTTGAAGTCCCTACTGCTTTTGCTGCTGCCGCTGCTAGCCCACGAAGGCTATTGTGAATGTACATGTTATGTTTTCTTTGATGTGGCCGGTCTGCGTGCCAATGTTTGGGCCACTGTTTGATAGCCCTGTAAGGCCATAAGGCCAACGCTGTTTACATGTTGTAAGGCATTCCTATAATCTATAAAATGTGGAGTTTTATATGTTGGACATTCAAGAGAGGAGTTCAAGTGTATAGGCTTCCACTAGAATGCAATGCGTTAGGATCCGCTGCGTTACTCTGGTATCACTCCGTGACGACACCGCTCATTTTGTTGTATATGTTGTGGGGCCCCGGCCGGACCTTCTAGTATATGCGATATGACCAAAACCGCATTTGGAACAAGGTACGGGCACTACGAGTTCACGGTCATGTCGTTTGGACTGTGCAAAGCAGAGGGAACTTCGGGCGAACACAGAGAGAAGACCGTAGGTCCCCGGGAACACAATCCAGCGCAAGAACAGCGGTTAACAGCAGCACAGACCAATCCACGCGGCACGGAATAGCATGCCGCAGCAATTAAAAATGAGACCGAGGCAAGAAAGGGCGGACCGCGGCGACTAGAGACTAAACGAGACCGTAGAGGTTAAAGAGACCGCGCGATCAAAGAAGAGCAGTAGGCAAGATGAGGCCGAACATGGCAGACCGCGGCGGACACAGAACAGACTGTACGGTGGGACCCAGCAGTGAAGTCTATAAAAACCAAGAGGAGATTCGAAACCAGAAGGGGGAACAACACAATGAGTACCCTGCGGTCAGAAACTTTTTGTCCGCCAGAGTCCGGAAAACAAGAGGCCGCAGAGGAGGGTTGCGGTTAGGAAACCGCAGAGAGGGGTTGCGGTTAGACAGAACCGTTAACCGGCAAAAAATTGGAGACCGCGGAGGGGTTGCAGTTAGAAATTCAAAGACCACCCATAGGTATCGATGGATCTAATACCATGTAGACAAGAACACAAACACTTGGGAAAAACTGTAAAGCTTTGCATATGCTTCTTGTGTATGTAAATACAAGTATGAATACATATATATAGGGAGAGAAGAGAGAGAAAAGTCGCATTTTCAAGATGTGGGACTATTACATAAAAAGAAAGAAGGCCAATGATGGGCCACTATATGGGCCTTTACATATTCATTTTCTAACACATAAATTCCAAAAATATCATATAGAAATTTTCAAGAAAAAACCTGAAAAAAACAAATACACAGCAATGTTCAGAGTAGAGAAGAGCCCAATCAAGTATCCGTAGGTGGGCATAACTTAAGGAGGGCTAATTGAACTGAATACAAGCAGAATAAGATTAAAGACATCTCAACATCAGCATTTCTGTAGGAAGAATTAAAAAAACGAAGCTAAAAATACACAAAAACATTTACTCACAACCATACAAGCACAAAAGCATGAGCAAATGCATCTCCATGATAAAAAGGAACTACTTAGTACAAGGGCTTAAAGACCTTTTCTTAAAAATTACCATAAATATGAGCTGTGAAGTTGAAAAAAGATGCAATTAGAAATTGTAGAAATGGAGAAAGCCAACCTTGTATATATGTCCACTTGGTACAAATACAAAGAATGAGTACATATATATATATGAGAGAAAGAGGGAGAAAAGTCATATACACAATGTGGGACTAAAGAGAGGAGAGAAAAATAATAAATGCTATACAAATGGGCCTAGTTTAAGTGGGCTTTTCCAACACTCCCCCGCAAGCTGGAGCGTATAGGTCATATGCACCCAGCTTGGACAAACACTGGTAGAACAGGGTGCTTGATAAGGCCTTTGTGAGAATGTCGGCAACTTGATCAGTTCCTGGAACATGCTTTAATTCAAGTTTCTTCAATTGAACCTTCTCACGAACAAAGTGACAGTCAACCTCGATATGTTTTGTGCGCTCATGAAACACCGGATTCTTTGCGATGTGTATGGCGGCTTGACTATCACAAAATAGAACAGCAGAGGAGGGGAGTTTTACTCCTAGGTCAGTAAGGAGACTTTCAAGCCATGTGAGTTCTGAGACAACCGAGGCCATCGATCGGTATTCAGCTTCTGCAGAGGAACGGGCTACCACAGCCTGTTTCTTACTCTTCCATGTAATAAGATGACCACCAAAATAAGTACAGAACCCACTAGTTGACCTCCGATCGTCCAGGGAACCTGCATAGTCGGCATCAGAATAGGCAACCAATGCGGGAGCAGAGTCAGAGGTTTTGTACACCAGCCCTTGACCCGGAGCTCCCTTAAGGTATCGAAGAATCCGTTCAACCGCTTGAAGATGAGAAGCCCGGGGGGCATGCATGAACCGACTGACAACCCCAACTGCAAACGATATATCCGGCCTCGTGACTGTTAGATAGATCAACTTGCCCACAAGGCGTCGATAGTATTCCGGGTTCGGAAGCAGCAAATCGTCATCCGAAGCATGAGCGCATAGTTTGTGATTTGCCTCCATCGGGGTACAAGCTGGCTTGCAACCAGACTGACCAGCATCGTTGAGAAGATCGAGACAGTACTTTCGTTGGGAGAGCACCAACCCGTCCGGCCGCCGGGCAATCTCGAGACCCAGGAAGTAGCGAAGGTTCCCCCAGTCTTTAGTTTGAAAAACAGTGCTCAGATGTTGTTTGACGTCTTGAATCCCCTTTGAGTCATCCCCAGTGAGAAGGATGTCATCAACATAAACCAACAGAAGGACGGTGCCAGTGGCACGGTGTCGGGTAAAAAGGGAGAAATCTGCAAAACTCCGAGTGAACCCCATGTCCTGAACCACCTTGATAAACTTGTCAAACCACGCCCGAGGGGACTGTTTGAGACCATAAATTGACTTTTTGAGAAGACATACCCGAGACTCCCCCGTGGTCTCAAACCCGGGCGGTTGGCGCATGTAGACAGTTTCCTGAAGGTCACCATTTAAAAAGGCGTTCTTGATGTCGAGCTGATGAAGGGGCCAGTGGCGGTGCACCGCGACGGAGAGAAGAACGCGGACAGTGTTGAGCTTGGCCACCGGAGAGAACGTTTCCTCATAATCGAGGCCCTCCTGTTGTGTGAAGCCACGGGCCACAAGACGAGCCTTCAGTCGGGCAATAGTGCCATCCGGAGCATGCTTGATGACGAACACCCATTTACACCCAACAGGGTGTTGACCGGGAGGTAAGGGAACCAAGACCCAGGTCTGGTTGGCCCAGAGGGCCGTCATTTCCTCGTCCATGGCAGCCCGCCAGCCAGGATGGTGAAGCGCCTCCTGCAAAGAGTTAGGGATCGAAACAGAGGATAATGAGGTGGCAAAGTGAAGAAGAGAGGGAGAGAGGCGATGGAGAGAGACGTAATTCGCCATTGGATGAGCGGTAGAGACAGGAGCCGGAGCAGCAGGGAGCAAAGCACCAGAGGGCGAAGCCGACTGCATAGGGGCTACGGGATGAGGAGAGCGACGAGAGTAGACCCGGATAACCGGGGGTGGTGGACGGAGAGGAGGTAGGGAAGGCAGAGAGGATGAGGAGTGAGGAGCAGGAATAACAGGACGAACGACGGGAGCTGGACTCAGAGCGACATCAAGAGCAGGGAAGAAGGGAATATCTTCACGAAAAGTCACGTCAGCCGAGACAGTAACCTTGCGGGTAGCAGGCGAATAACAGACATAACCCTTCTGAGTGCGCGAGTACCCCACAAAGATATGCTTGGTGGCACGAGGGTCCAATTTGTCTGTGGAGGGACCGAGGTGGTGAACGTAGAAGGTACACCCAAACACCCGGGGAGGAACGGGAAAAGGCGGAGTTGTGGGAAAGAGGAGGCTGAAGGGAGTAGCATACTGGAGGACGGAAGACGGGAGACGGTTGATGAGGAAGCAAGTCGTGGAGAGCGCGTAGTGCCAGTATGGTTTGGGAACCTGCATTTGAAGCATCAGGGAGCGAGCGACATCAAGAAGGTGACGATTCTTGCGCTCGGCGACACCATTCTGTTGTGGGGTGTACGGACACGAGGTTTGGTGAAGAATGCCGAACTCAGAGCAGAGAGTGGCAAAGGTATGGCTGGTGTACTCCCGCGCATTGTCAGTACGAATAGTGCGAATAGGCGCAGAGAACTGAGTGCGAGTTTCAAGTATGAAAGCCCGGAATACGCGGGGAAGTTCAGAGCGATCCCGAAGGAGATATAACCACGTCATGCGAGAGTAATCATCAATAAAAGTAAGAAAATACCGATAGCCAGAAATACTAGTAAATTTGTACGGACCCCATATATCGGAGTGTACTAAAATAAAAGGAGCGGAGCTCCGAGTACAATGAGGAGGAAATGATGAACGGGGCTGTTTGCCCAAAATACATGTGTCGCAGCGAAAAGCAGGGAGAGTAACATCAGGAAGAGCCTTCCGGAGGACTGGAAGAGGAGCATGTCCCAGACGGCGATGCCAATCCGAAGAGGAGATAGAGGCGAGGACAGTGGGAGAGTCGTCAAGATAGAGCCCATTCTGCAGCCGTCCTCTACCTATGATAGTCCGCGTCTGCTGATCCTGTATGAGAAAAGAAGAATAAGTAAATGTCACGGAGTAATTAGAATCAGTAGTAAGGCGACCAACAGAGAGTAAATTGAAAGGAGAGCCCGGAACATGTAGAGCCGAGCGCAGGAGGAGAGAAGAGGTGAGAGAAATATCAGCACATCCAGAGACTGGAACCGATGCCCCATTAGAGACAGTAATGTACTTCGGGTGAGGTGAAGACAAGTACTGAGGTGACCTAACAGAGGTGATATGATGAGTGGCACCAGAATCAAGGATCCAGCGCGTGCCAGAGGATAGGCAGGCGATACCTTCATTGGAGATAGAGGCAGCAGAGGCAACCGAGGCAGGCGGACGGCTGAGCAGGCCATGAAGATGCCGGAGCTGAAGACGAACCTCGTCGAGATCAGTACGAGAGGAGGCAGAGTCGGTAGTAGCAGCAGAGGCATGCGGACGAGGAGGTCGGCCATGTTTGCGATAGCAGGTGGCCTCAAGATGGCCATCTTTACCGCAGAACGAGCACTTAAGCCTAGACCGGCCACCGCGACCCCGGCCTCGAGAGTCAGAGCGGCCACCACGGGCAGAAGGGGGAAGAGGCAATAAGGGAGCTGGTGCCTGTTGAACAAGGGCCGGAGAAGGAAGTCCTGGAACATCCGGAGGCGGGGAGACTTTGAGAAGCATTGAGCACACATCGGAAAAAGATGGTGTAACGGTAGAGGAGAGGATGTGAACCCGGACACTGTGAAGATGAGGTGGTACCCGGGCCATCATCATGGCGATACCCACAGCTTCCTTTTGGGTACGTTGAGCAGCAAGATCTAAAGTGGGAGGCTGATGGTGGATCCAAGCCTCAACCAGAGACCGGGCCTGAGCAACAAAGGACGTCAGGTCGGTTGCGCCACTGCTATCAAGGGCCTGGAGAGCAGTGATGATATCATATAGATGGTGGAGACTATCCTTGCCAGAGTAGAGGGTGTGGAGCTCGTCCCACATGCCTTTGGCCGTCTCATGATACATGGTCAGGCGATAAGATTCGCCATGAAGAGAGTTGAGAAGCCAAGTCTGCACACGTCCATCATTGCGTAACCATTCCTCAGTAGGGACACCGATAACGGTCTGAGTCAAATGATGAAGGAACCCCTTTGACTGAAGGACACGGCGAACCGAGTGTGCGCATTCCACAAAGTTCTTCTTGCCAGTGAGCGAAATTGTAGTGATCTGAAGCTCGTCGCGGACTTCCTGGAGAGAGGTCGGGCGTTCAGGAGGAGGAACTGTCGTGCCGACTGAGTCCGCAGATGTAGACATGGGGGCGACCTGGATGAGGTCGCGGCGAGCTGGAGGAGGCCGCGGCGAGATGGAGGAGGCCGCGGTGAGCACAGACGCTCAGCAAGGAGCGGGCCAAGAGAGGCCGAGGCGGACTGGATCAGACCGCGGCGAGCTGGATCAGACCGCGGCGGGTTGGATCAGACCGCGGCGGGCTGGATCAGACCGCGGCGGACTGGAGCGAGCTGAGAAGAGAGGACAAGCCGGGGAAGCAAGAGAGCGACCGCAGCGGGCTGGACCAGTCCGCAAGACTGAAAGAACGCAGAGAGGCGAGCCCGCGGCGGACAGGGAAAAGAACTTGGCCGCCTGAAGAGGAAGGAGAGCAGCCGCAAGCAGGGGAGAAACTGAAGGAGGCCGCTGCGCTTACGGCGGACGAAGGAGACCAAGAAGAGGAGGCGAAACTGAGTTCGCAGCGGACAGAAGGAGACCGAGGGATTGATGTCGCCGAGGTCGCGCCGGACAAGAAGAGGCCGCAGCGGACAAGGGGAAGCAGTGGACCCCACAGGATGGCTATAAAGAGGGGGCCAGAGGAGGAAGGAAGAGGAGGGAAGAGAAGTGGTTCCACGGGAGGAGAGGAAGCGGACTGGACAAGGGAGGCCGCAGGTGTGATGCGACTAGAAGTTGCGGACACACACACGCAGGCCGCAGAGATCGCAGGCCGCAGGGCGGACAGGAAAGGGAGTCCGCAGGAGTCCGGAACCTGGCTCTGATATCATGTAGAAATGGAGAAAGTCAACCTTGTATATATGTCCACTTGGTACAAATACAAAGAATGAGTACATATATATAGATGAGAGAAAGAGGGAGAAAAGTCCTATACACAATGTGGGACTAAAGAGAGGAGAGAAAAATAATAAATGCTATACAAATGGGTCTAGTTTAAGTGGGCTTTTCCAACAGAAATGATAGTGCGGACGAAGAAAAGGTAATCAGGAATTCACTTCAGAAAGTATTCTATTGGTACCTTTACTGCAGCTGCCAGAAATCCATGAGCCATTGATTCCATTCCATCCTCTTCTGACACAACTGCCTGAATTAACATAAAAATATAAATTATTTATAGGACAATTTCAAGATTTCAAATTATCATTCAAATACATCCCCTCACAATGCAGAAAATAATGACTTAGACTTCATTTGTGAGAGCAGTTGCGATTGTAAAATGAGTTGTTGTAAATGCAGGTTTGTAAATGGAGCTGCTAGAAACTGGTTGCCGAAAATGGAGATCTGTTATGATAGTCTATGTTTGCATAACTGTTCAGAACGGAGAACCGTTTGGCAAAATAGTGGTTATGATTAATTATATATATATATAATTATACGATTAATATATATTATATTTTAATAAAATACTTTTTTATTAAAATTTTCCTAATGTCATAAGTTTCCACCCAGCGGCGGTGACCTCAAGATGGAGGAGTAGGCGGAGGCAGCTGGAGCTTGGAGGAGGCGGAGGCGGATGGAGGTTGGCGGAGGCAGATGGAGGTTGGAGGAGGCGGAGCTTGGAGGAGGCGGCGACGGCTGGAACTTGGAGGATGTGGAGGCGGATGGACCTTGGAGGAGGCGGAGCTTGGAGTTGGAGGCGGTGGTTGGAGCTTGGAGGAGGCGGAGCTTGAAGGCGGAGGCGGCTGGAGCTTGGAGGAGGCGGAGCTTGGAGGAGGCAGAGACGGCTGGAGTTTGGAGGCGGCAGAGCTTGGAGGAGGCGGCTGGAGCTTGGAGGAGGCGGCTGGAGCTTGGAGGAGTCTGTGTTCGCCGGATCGCCGCCGGCTCCGGGCACAGGAGGGCGGTGGCGGAATTCAAAAAAAAAAATTTGAAAACGCCATCGACTGGAGGTCGGGGTAGCGGGTTGCAAAGGGAGGAATTCCTACAGGAGCTAAACGCGTGCGATTGGAGAGGGAGGCGGAAAATCAAAAAAATTTCTGCAACAACGTTCGTTTAGGGTAAACGCACCGGAGCCAAACGCGGAACCAAATGAAGCCTTGGTTAGTATAAACCTTGATTGCCAGAAACAGGAAAGGAAGAATATATTAAACCTGAAAATACTTGCTGATTCCCAATTGTTCCAGGGTTTCGAGCATAATTTTACGATCAAGACATGATGCAATAGCGCAAGGTGTACCAGCTGTATAAAGGGCTTCCAACCATTCCCTCAGCCCTTCAACTGGAGTGTCAAGCTGTAATAACCACAACCACATTATTTTTAGTAAAATATTACACATCATAAGTCCTTCATCGACAATATTACAAAATATCCGACTTTGAGAAGATTCTGATAGTACAGCTGTGAAAGCCTTGACTTCAACTTCTCCAAAATATTCTCTTCTTTTTCCCAGCACAACACCTACATGTCGGGGAATAAGAATTACAACATCACAAATGGAAATAGATTAAAAAGAGAAAGCATAAAGAAATAAAATATTCATGAGAGATTGAGAGGAAAACTCATCAAACAACGGTATGAGTTGACAGGTATAAGTTCAACCAGGATAATTCTACCTGAGCTAAAGATAATAAGCATTTAATGTTCAACAAGGCTAAAGTTACTCATTCAACGTTTGCAAAAGTATCATAGAGCTACGTTTATACAAGTAACAACCAAAGATTGCCTGCAAACTTCTAACTCGGTTATATTATTTTTACTTAAATTTACATAGTAATAAAATTGAAAGATAATTCAAAGCATTTTGGATTTCGTTGATTGAGTTCGTGTTCCGGACACAAAAGAGGTAGAAGGATGTCCACCAGTGTGGTGCGTATGCTAGCGCCATGAAAGGAATGCTAGTAACACGTCGGCGAAAGAAGGCCATTAAGGCATGGAGATATCTTGGAAATGGAATGTATCTTTCTTTTATTGCAGTTGGGTGAGGGTGTTACATAAACCCTCCATGCTATGTATTTGGTTTCTGCTTGATTGTAACTTAAAATTGGGAACCCTATGGGATCTATTTTCCTCACCACTTCCTTGTTCTCTTTGATCAGGGGAGCCCGCTAGGGCATTCGATCTCTCAACCGCGATCACGTAACATTTGGTCCGACTTGCCGCTCTTTCGGATGCGGTTTCCATCATCTGAAAACCAATGTTGTAGATGTCGGCTGACATAAACGTTTTGGGCAGAAAACGTCATGACATCGACATTTTAAGCAAAAATGTTGTTTTTGAAAATATTCCCGATATATCGGTCTTCAGGCTCTGATATATCAGGCTTCGGGCCCCGATATATTGGTCTTTCCCGATATATCGGACGATATCTCGGGAACGATATATGTCGAGTACTAAAAATATATATTTTTCATATTTTTTAAGTGTTCAAGCAGTAATATTTTGTTTTGTACAACATTTCGTGCAACTCTTTGAGTCAAGATTTGACTTCTTTCTCGTCTCACTCTCATTTGTGCTCTTTATATCGTTTACTGACATCAACGCTTATTTTGTGTAATTTATAAACATAAATTATGTGTATATATGTTTATTATATAATTTATAAACATACATTATATGTATATATGTTAATTGTGTAATTTATAAAATACATTATATAGATAATTGCACGTATTTACAAAAAATATTTATATATATATGAATAAATTTATTTAAATATTAAAATCTGACATTGAAAAATATTCTTAATATATCGTCCGCAATCCGTCATACGACATTTCAAACTCAGACCAACATGAACCCGACATCTGACATCTGCAACATTACTGAAAAATAACACTTCTTCTGTAGACCACCATGCGTAGCTCTTTCTGCATAACGCCTTGCGTCGTCGCTACCTCTCACACGATCGTGAGTCGATCTCTATAACAACACTTCGGTTTTCGCACCGCACCTGCCCTGCTTCTGCGAGCATGCCGCCATAACTTCGTTGCATAGCGCCCTCCAACCCCTCAGCACCTCAGCCTCCCTATGGATCCGACCATTTCCCGCCGCCTCGATACTCATGAGGAGTTCATCGCTTCGCTACAAGCCCTCTAGTTGTGAATGGATGCTAAGTTTGACGCCCTCCTTACCAGTCGAGTGTCTTCCTGTTCGACCTCCAGCGCAGAGTCCCCATCGTTATCCGAACTTTCCCTGGGATCCAATTTCGCCGTAAGCGGGCTTCCCTCAAGAACATCGCTCGTTCTACATTCCAACCATTCCTCGCGCACAAGCAAACTGTGTTGAACCTTCAACACGACTTAGTTATCTTATGGATGATTACTACGATGATCATCCATTTGAGAGAGAACTCAAGTGTAGATTTCATGTAATTGCCCCTTCGTTTGACGGTTAATCGAGTTCAGGATCTTAGTTATTGGCTCGTGGATATTGAATATTATCGTAATTATTTTGAATAATTAGGTGAGTGTTGCATTAAATTTGCGAAACATAGGCTTCTAGATCAGGTAAGAGCATATTGGTCTAGTATTAAGAGGACACATGGGCGTCTTCACCGCATCACAAGTTGGTTAGAGATGAGACAAAGGTTGTGTCAAAGATATTTGTCAGTATCATATCGGAGTTACCTCCTCAAGCAATTATTTACCCTTCGACAAGTATCCAAGTCCATCACTAATTATAGGGAAGTAGTGAGGAGCGACATCGAAGAAGAGTTAGATATGACCTCTCGATTTTGTTCTGAACTTCGATTGAGATACGTACCGAGTTTATTTATCACTACTTGGAGTCCCTAAAGCAGACATAACAATTCTCCCATCATTTGAGCAGAGATTCGTTAGAATTGGTCGAGTGGACTCGCACCCTGGCCATCCCTCAATGAGTTCTCCTTAGTCTGATACCACCACCTTGTCAACTCGTTCCCCTTGGACACTAATATTATGACTGATGGTGCGAAGTTATCCAACCCCTAATGAGATTTTTTGTCCCATTAGTGCTCCTTCATTTGAGTCTGCCTTGTACCCCATGGCCCTAAAAGATAGTGAGCAATCTAGCGATTTTATACTCAAATGTCATATTATAGTAATAGACCCCTCGCTTTCCCCGGCCCCCTACGTTGTCTTAGTTGCAAACTCGACCATAGACTCACCTTTGAATCTATGTTCATTTGGGCGTATCCAAGTTGTGGTGACGAGTGATGTCTAGAATGAGGGTCAAGGATCTAGCATTGACTTTGTTGTAGGTGTCCCACCTGTATCCATGGACACTATTATTATTGATGGTTTTCTTTTAGAAAACCATCCTATCAATGTTGATCCACTTATGGAGCCCTTCGTTGAGTCTTATGTTGTTAAAGGCGTGCCTAAAGATCAAGGTTCATCGAGCTCAGAGGTTTGGGCCTTCGAGCGCCTTTTTTGAGACTTTGGAGCATAAAACGCGTGTCTGGGTGAGATTTTTATTATAAACTTTTTTCAAAATAAAGAAAGAAATAATGTGAGAACTCTATAAATTTTGCAGGATTAAATGTTGGTGAAACATAATCGAGCGTTGAAACTTAAATTTGATGCAAGTGACCACATTGATTCTATTTTTTAAGAGATATAAATGATAGTAATGAATGATTAATGAGTAGAATAGATGAAGAATCTGATCAAGAAGATAAATTGATGTTTGATATTGATTATTTTAAATGGATATGGTTGTGTCTTGCCCTCGTCAAACGCATGCTTGCGCCTTGAGCCTAGGCACCGAGACTCTTTTGCTCTATGGTGCACCTTGAGCCATTAATAATTAAGGTTGAGTCCCCTAGAGACCCATTTAACGAGCCTCCCTTTCAGGGGAGCATTCATTTTAGCATGGATGGCATGTGTCTTCGCATGGGTGATCATCGCGTTCGCGACGATTTTTCTTATATACCTCCTGGAGGGCCACCTAACGGGATTTACAATATGAGATATACTTGACATGCTTGTGAGTTGCATTCTTTTATCGTCATCTCTGACATTCTTTTCGGTGTTGGCGTCGTTCAAGACAAATATTTCTATATACCACCTCGTGAACCTCCTGACGATTCGCATCCCATACGAGTCATTTGACATACCATGACTCTGCAGCTCAGTGTCGATGTCTCAGTCAATCAGTTGGGCATTCTTCGTACAACTCGACGAGTATATCTACACCATGCTTAAAGAACCTCTAAATAAATAACTTATTTTTAGGAACCTTTGCCACTATATAGAGTCTACGCTTAGTCAGTTTATCTAGTCGAGCATTGTGTGTTTGGATATGACGCATGTTTTTTCTAACCATGCTTCGAAGTAAAGTTATATTAAATAATAAAAATTTCAAAACTTGTGTGGAGAATCACATAGGGAGCAAATGTTCAATGAGCTTGATTGGTGGTGATTTGCACATTATTTAAAAGATTCTTATTGGGGACATCTATGAACATGAGTGTTAGGTGAATAAGTCCATACACTATCATGAGAAAGTCTGAGCCAAATTTCTTAGAGCTAGATATTACTAGGAATATGTGTGTTCATCTTCTACTCAATGTAGAGGATTTGACTCTAGAAGTTGAGCCACTTAGTTTTGGACTTTCTACATATACTTTTAGCATCAGTTTCCACCACCAGTACAGCTCTACCCATCATCATTACATCCCTACCCTTCACCTCTACGACAGCTTGTTGGGTGTGTGAGGCCCTCAACTACATCAGTGACACAATTACCTTTCACAGAGACGCATCCATCTTGGAGGGATAGAGAGACTTGTCTGGTTTGCATCTAGAGTTGTAGTCTCTATTCACCGAAGATGAATGATTCTGAGTGGAGAAGATTGATGGATATCGTTTGCGTGACATTAGAGGAGTCGACTGAGTCAACAATTTTTGGATCGTCAGATGGCCGACCGAAGACGGCCATCACGTTCGTCGTGAATTTTTTATGCGTTTATGTATTTTTTAATTTTTTGGGCTTACATTTTGGGATTTACAGTAAATCATTTGATCGTGCGTTTAAGTTCGTCGGATATCTTAACTTAAATATCCCCTTATATATCACCAAGTTAGGGCATAGGGAGGGGCGTCGAAAAGTTAGGTTTCCACAAAGATACATGTTTGATCGTCCGCTTTCGGTGTGACAACAAGAGCCTCCTGCGGTGCGACGACGTAGGTTTCCTCCTATGGGGGTGCCGACTCCATTATTCGTCCCCTGCCTCCAGCATCGTCTCGGCCTTCCCGCAACCTTCTTTCCTCCACCCGAACCTCAGACGTGTAACATCCGTAAATCTGACGCGAAATTTATTTTGATTGTAGGGTCTAGTCGCGACGAATTTTGATCGAGGCAGCGCGTCGTCAAAGTACGATATTAGTGTGGTCAAAATGTCGCATTTTATTAATTGGTGATTTATGTTAATTAATTATAGTGAGACACATTTTTAATTTTAGTAACGCAGCGCGACAAGAAATCGTTTAGTGCAAAGGCGTTAGTTTGGTGTGGAGTGAGTTGCGTATAACAAAATATAGAACTTATGGGGTGCAAATAGCAGTTTTACACCCCCCCCCCCCTCTCCTCATGCGGTTATCAAAACCGCAAGGCTTGAAAGTAAAATCCCGCAATCTCATTTCTCACAGGTTTTAGACAAACCGCAGGCCGACTGTCCCTTCTCGACATTTCCGTTTCCGCAAGCCCGAGGACGCCCAGCCGACGCTTCCCGCGAGCCTTTCTGCCGGGAGGGGAATCCCTCTCCGACCACTCCTTCCTCTACGAGCGCCGATGGACATTCCTTTTCCTTTCTTGGTCGTGGAAGTGCCGGATTCAACCCTAACCGGTGGAACTTGAAACCGTTCGTTTCTGGTGAGTTTATTTCTTCCTTTTCTCCATTTCTTCAGGGAAATCCTTCGATTTCGGAGTTAGTCTAACCTAGGTTTTCATCCTTGTGCCCCAATTAGGTTTTGGAGTTCGTGTTCCTCCGCAGAATTTGGGTTGAACGCTTTGAGAGTCTCAATCACTCCACATAAAGGTAAAATCTGAAGTTTGGCGCTTGAATTTTTGTAACCCTAGTTGTATAGAAATTTTTCACGGGAATATCGTAGAGGGGAAAATTCTGAAATCAGGGATACTGTAAATTGCAGGACTTTGGCGGGGTCGGGGCAGCTTTTTGAAGGTCCCCAGCAGTAGGATTGCTTTTGGAAGAGAAAATGTCGTCGCGCCGAGTATACGAGCGTCGCAGCACCCCGATAAGGAAATTCTAATTTCTTTTATTTAGACATATCAAGTAATTATATTTTTATACGCATGAGTAGGTTTCGTACAAGCATCATAACCATGCATAGAAAAGTGTGGCAGTAGGAAAATAATCGTGGAAACGCGTATGATAACACCTTCTTCCCTAACCACGTTAGTAAAGTCATGAACAGTTATTTAAGTACGAAACTTTACCCGTATACGTAAGTTTGGAGTTTGTCCAACCAAGGGAGCGAAGGTCCCTTCAAGTCGACCACGAAAAAGTCAAGGGTCGCTCTGTAGTACACCAGAAAAGATATCTCATGCAGAGTAGCGTCAGACGAAAAAGGTCAGTAGCACTCCAGTTTTTTCGTGCTTGGTAGAGGCGCACTACCTTCCTCATAGGGCATATGGTATCCTATGAGTTACGGAGTCTTGGGAGTTGACTCCCCTTGAGACAGTTAGTAGATTCGAGAACGTGTCCGCGCGACACTAGAACAATTGAGTTCGTCAGATGGTCTCGGGTCGTCAGTTTCAGTTGCGCGTTAGGAGCTACTCTGCCTAGAGCCTTCCCAGTAAATGTGTAGGCTATAAGCCACCTAGAACTAAAGTACAGACTTGACGTGAGACAGTACACCAGTTAGTGAACGTCAGGACTTGGGTAAATGAACGGAAAGTCATGAATATAGAAATATAGCGTGTTCACCAGGAAGTATAGGAAAAGCATGCATAACATATAGCATAAAATGTTTTCAGTGCACGAGACTATTTTTAAATACATGCATGCATTCATATGTAAATCTGTTTTAGTGTCACTAAGGGGAATTGTTTTTCTTTACTCTGACACTTCGTGGGCAATGTTTTTCAGGTGACCCAGGTGGGAAACTACGTCTAGTATGAGCGTTATGGTGGCGTCAGTTTGTAGTATTTTTCTCATTCAGTTTACTCTATTTCAGCATGTACTTGTAGATGTGGACAATGTACCTGGTTAATATTTTATATAACTTGTATCAGACTATTATTGTTACCAGATTTTCAGCTATTACAATTTCATTCTTGTTTAGTGGCTCTGTGAATCCAGATTTCAGGTATGTGGTTACCCTTAGTTAATTTATTTTTTTAACTTGCGCTGTAAGTCTTAAATCTGCTTAGTATAAACTTTTATTACATGCTGCTACTAGTTTTAATATTGTTTCCTAGTTTTCTTTATATCGCTGACCCGGCCGGACGGCTGATTTCTGAAATACTGGGAAGGGGTGTTACAAATTGGTATCAGAGCCAGGTTTAGGATCCCTGGACCCTAGAAGTTTTCACAGAGCCACAGGATTGTGTAAGAGTAAACTCTTGTTAGTAGAGTCTTTTAAGTTGCGTTTAAGCCTTAGTTTTCGCAAGAGTACGAAATAAAGTTGCTAAGCCAGATTTTACAGATGCTTGATAAATAATCAGATTTCTTTTATATGTTCTATCAGGCAACTCGAGTAAGTGAACCGGGTGAATCTTCACATCAGGACCCTGTTCCTAAAGCGACTATGGAAGATGTTGTCGTGCCGCAGGTACCACCAGTTCCAGCAGTTACAGAGGGCACTGACATAGCGTCTCAGATTGCCAAGGCGTTTACTGCTGCCTTGATGGAGTTTCAGAGAGGACTGGCTGCAGGGTTTCCAGTTCCAGTACAAGTATCAGCCCCTGCACTAGCTCCTGCCCCAGCACCCGTGGAGATGACCCTGGAGCGCTATTTGAGGAACTTTAGAGAGCTTCAACCTTCGAACTACAGTGGGGACGAGACCCCGATGGACACAGATGATTGGGTGGCAAACACCAGAGACCTGCTGGATGTTTTGGAGTGCCCAGAGAACAAGAAGGTTCCTCTGGCAGTTTTCCTCCTCCGAAGTGAGGCAAAGGTCTGGTGGGACAAGTACCTGGCAGATGACCCCGCAGGTAGATGGTTATGAAATTTCCTATTATTTTTTTTTGGAAGTGATACGTTCTTTTTATATAGTATGACCATACTTTTGGCCAGGTCGTACGCCAGACATGTTTACGTGGGGCGAATTTTCTAGAGCCCTTGCAAGTTGGTTCGTGCCTCCTTCTGCACGACGAGGTCTCCAGGAGAAGTATCTTAGGCTTTTCCAGGGGGACAGGACTGTTGCTGAGTACGAGCGAGAACTTACACATCTGGCTCGATATGCGGGCGTGATGCAGGGAGGCCAGACTGAGAAGTGCAGCCGTTTTGTGGATGGTTTACGTGATTCGTTGAGGCAGCCGCTAATGATGATGGTCAACGCTGATTACAGGAGCTTAGTGGATACGGCTCGCAGGCTGAAGGCTGACCAGCAGAAGGTTCAAAAGCGAAGTAATTTCCGTGCGAAGCGATCTCAGGATCCGCATCAGTCGCAGCAGAGCAGGAATGACCAGGGGAAGAACTGGAACAAGAAGCAGAAAGCTGATGCGAGGAAGAATGATCAATCTGGTGACAGGAGCAGGGACTACCCCCTTTGTCCCAAGTGTCAGCGTCGTCATCCAGGAGAGTGTTTGACCAGCGCGGGCGTGTGTTACAAGTGTCGTCAACCTGCACACATAGCTCGTTTCTGTCAGAAAGGTGGTTCGAATCAGGTAATCAACCTTGTTGTATTTTGTACATTTATGAAATTTCTGTGGATGATAAATGTATTTTGTTCCTGCAGTCGAAGTACGAGATTGGTGGTCCCAGTAGAGCAGACAAGGGTAAAGCTTTGATGATTACTGATGGAAGACCACAGCAGGGTCGAGATTTGGTGAAGCCCAGAGCTTATGGGTTTGGTCAACAGGAGGCAAAGGATCAGGAGGATGTAGTGACAAGTAAGTGTTTAAATTTGCTTAACAAGTTTATTTAATCCTCCGTAGTGACACTCTTTTCATTATGAAAATCATTCATGTAGGCATCCTTATGATTCGTGATTTACCCTCCAAGATTCTGTTTGATACGGGTGTTTCGCACACGTTTATCGCAGAATCTCTAGTGCGTAAGCTGAAGTTAGAAGTCCTTCCAGAGACAGTACCACTGGAAGTCATGATGCCTAATGGATCCCTTCTGTAGACCAGAGATAAGTGCATGGTACCGGTGCAGTTTGGTGATACCGAGATTGTCGTGGAAGCTTGCAGCTACCTATAGCAGGATTCGACCTGATTTTTGGAATGAACTGGCTTTCGGCAGTCAACGCCAGGATTGATTGTAGGACGAAGCAGATACAGTTTGACGGCCCCAATCAGACTTCATTTTCTTTTCAGGGCTTGAAGGGAGTAGTGAAGATGATTATCTCGACAGTCCAAGCTAGAAAGTGCATCAGTAAGGGTTGTGAAACCTTCGTAGTACTGATGAATGCAGAGGCTAAGGCTGACTTGTCAGAGGTACCAGTGGTGCAGGAGTTCCCCGATGTCTTTCCGGAATAGCTCCCTGGTGCCCCTCCAGATAGAGAGATAGAGTTCCTGATAGATTTGCAGCCCGGGGCTACACCAGTAGCCAAATCCCCCTATCGGATGGCTCCAAGGGAACTAGCGGAGTTGAAGAGTCAGTTGCAGGAGTTGCTTGATTTGAGTTTTATACGCCCCAGTACTTCTCCTTGAAGTGCTCCAGTACTTTTTGTGAAAAAGAAGGATGGTAGTCTAAGACTGTGCATAGATTACCGTGAGTTGAACAAGCTGAAAGTAAAGAACAAATACCCGATTCCCAGGATTGATGATTTGTTCGACCAATTAGTGTGCTCGTGCACTTTTTCCAAGTTAGATTTGAGGTCGGGCTACCATCAGTTGAAGATTCGGGACGTTGATGTTCAGAAGACGGCTTTCAGTACCAGATGTGGGCACTTCGAGTTCGTGGTCTTGCCGTTTGGGCAGACCAATGCCCCTTCAGTATTTATGGACCTGGTGAACAGGGTATTTCGGGAGTACTTGAATCATTTTGTCATCGTCTTCATAGATGATATCTTGGTGTTCTCTAAGAGTACAGAAGATCATGTCGCACACCTCATGATTGTTTTGAGCACCCTCAGGAAGAATCAGTTGTATGCCAAGTTTTCAAAGTGTGAGTTCTGGCTTTCAGAGATTGCATTCTTAGGCCACGTCATCAGTCAGCAAGAAGTTAGTGTCGATCCGAAGAAGATAGAGGTCATTAAGAATTGGCCAAGGCCGACGACAGTTCCAGAGGTTCGCAGCTTTTTGGGTCTTGCTGGCTACTATAGGAGATTCATCAGAGATTTCTCAAAGATAGGCTTACCACTGACTTCCCTTACTAGGAAGGGTAAGGGCTTGGATTGGACAGTTGAGTGTGAATTGGCTTTTGAGGATTTAAAGAGCAGATTGATGACCGCACCGATCTTGAGATTACCTTCAGGGTCTGACGGGTTTCAGATTTATAGCGACGCATCAGGTCAGGGTTTGGGATGTGTTCTCATGCAGCATGGAAAGCTCGTAGCCTATGCATCGAGACAGTTAAAAGTTCATGAGAGAAACTATCCCGTGCATGACTTGGAGCTTGCAACAGTCATACATGCTCTGAAGATTTGGAGGCACTATCTCTATGGTATTCGTTGTGAGATATTCATTGATCATAAAAGCCTCAAGTATATCTTTGATCAGCGAGAACTCAATTTGAGGCAGCGCAGATGGTTAGAGTTTCTATCAGACTACGACGTAGACATTCAGTACCATCCAGGAAAGGCGAACGTTGTAGCGGATGCCCTTAGCCGTATAGGTTCGTGTTTTTTCCTCCTCACTCAGCAGGAGGAGTTAGTGCGAGAGCTGGAGAGACTAGACATTACCGTTGTGCCACGCAGTAGTTTTGGTTCTGCAAGGTTGAGTTGGATGGAGATTACATGCGATATCAAGGATAGAATCAGGACAGCTCTACCGTTGGATCCAAAGATGGCAGAGATTTGGAGCTCAGTGCAGACAGGTCAGAAGGAGAGATTCACTATTCAGGATGATTTATTGTTGTTTGATGGCAAGGTGTGTATCCCCGATGTTAGTCACCTTCGCGAGGACATTCTATTTGAGTCACACAATTCCAGGTATTCTATACATCTGGGTAGCACGAATATGTATGCAGATCTCAAGAAGGTAGTCTGATGGTCGGGATTGAAGAGTGATGTTGCTGATTATGTAGGTAAGTGTGAGACGTACAAGTTGGTTAAGGCCGAGAGTCAAAGGCCTGGAGGCAAGTTGCAGACACTTCCCATTCCCGAGTGGACTTTTGAGGATATATCCATGGACTTCATTCATGGTCTGCCGAGATCGCAAAGTGGGAATGACTCCTTATGGGTTATAGTTGATCGGCTTTCTAAGGTCGCTCATTTCATTACTCTTAAGAAGACAGATCAGGGTCCCAGATTAGCTCAGATATATATAGACGAGATAGTTCGACTTCACAGTGTTCCCAAGACTATAGTTTCAGACCGAGATGGCAGATTCACCTCCAGGGAGTGGCGATACGTTCAGGAGCGGTTGGGTACCAGATTAAATTTCAGCACCGCATTCCATCCCCAGACAGATGGACATACTGAGCGCACAAATAGGACTTTGGAGAATCTGCTGCGGATGTGCATTTTGGATTTTGGAGGAAAGTCGGAGAAGTATATTACCCTTGTAGAGTTCTCCTACAACAACAGTTTTCAAACGAGTATTGGGATGGCACCGTTCAAGGCCCTCTATGGAAGACGCTGTCGGACACCGTTGTGTTGGGCTGAAAGTGAGGAAAGATCTACTATCAGGGAGTCATGGATTGATAAGACCACTGACAGGATCAAGCTTATTCAGGTGCGTATGAAGACAGCTCAGGATCGTCAGGCCAAGTATCATGATCAGAAGCACAAGTCAGTAGAGTTCAGTGTTGGAGACTATGTTTATCTGAAGGTCAGACCAGTCAGAGAAGTCTCTAAAATAAAGCGGATGAAAAAGCTGAGCCCCAGATTCGTTGGTCCTTTTGAGCTGCTGGAAAGAATTGGTGGGGTTGCTTAAATGTTGGCCTTACCTGAAGAAATGAGTGGTGTACATGATGTATTCCACGTCTCCTACCTGAGGAGAGCAGTCAGAGATTCCAGTCAGATCATCAGTACCGAGGAAGCACCATTGGAGACAGATCTTAGTATTGGGGTTAGACCAGTCAGAATAGTGGATTCAAGGATGCAGAAGCTCAGAAATAGAGAGATTCGCATGGTCAAAGTCCTTTGGATGAATTGTGGCAGGCCAGAGTATACTTGGGAGAGAGAGGATGAGCTTAAGAACAATGCAGACTATTCTGTTCTCTTCGATTCAGGTATGGTTACAATTTTCGAGGACGAAAATTTTTATTAGGAGGGAAGATTTGTAACATCCGTAAATCTGACGCGAAATTTATTTTGATTGTAGGGTCTAGTCGCGATGAATTTTGATCGAGGCAGCGCGTCGTCAAGGTACGATATTAGTGTGGTCAAAATGTCGCATTTTATTAATTGGTGATTTATGTAAATTAATTATAGTGAGACACATTTTTAATTTTAGTAACGCAGCGCGACAAGAAATCGTTTAGTGCAAAGGCGTTAGTTTGGTGTGCAGTGAGTTGCGTATAACAAAATTTAGAACTTATGGGGTGCAAATAGCAGTTTTAACCCCCCCCCCCTCTCCTCATGCGGTTATCAAAACCGCAAGGCTTGAAAATAAAATCCCGCAATCTCATTTCTCACGGGTTTTAGACAAACCGCAGGCCGACTGTCCCTTCTCGACATTTCCGTTTCCGCAAGCACGACGACGCCCAGCCGAAGCTTCCCGCGAGCCTTTCCGCTGGCCGATTCCCCTCCGGAATCCCTCTCCGACCACTCCTTCCTCTACGAGCGCCGGTGGATATTCTTTTTCCTTTCTTGGTCGCGGAAGTGCCGGATTCAACCCTAACCGGTGGAACTTGGAACCGTTCGTTTCCGGTGAGTTTATTTCTTCCTTTTCTCCATTTCTTCAGGGAAATCCTTCGATTTCGGAGTTAGTCTAACCTAGGTTTTCATCCTTGTGCCCTAATTAGGTTTTGGAGTTCGTGTTCCTCCGCGGAATTTCGGTTGAACGCTTTCAGAGCCTCAATCACTCCACGTAAAGGTAAAATCTGAAGTTTAGCGCTTGAAATTTTGTAACCCTAGTTGTATAGAAATTTTCCACGGGAATATCGTAGAGGGGAAAATTCTGAAATCAAGGATACTGTAAATTGCAGGACTTTGGCGGGGTCGGGGCAGCTTTTTGAAGGTCCCCAGCAGTAGGATTGCTTTTGGACGAGAAAATGTCGTCGCGCCGAGTATACCAGCGTCGCAGCACCCCGGTAAGGAAATTCTAATTTCTTTTAGTTAGACATATCAAGTAATTATATTTTTATACGCATGAGTAGGTTTCGTACAAGCATCATAACCATGCATAGAAAAGTGTGGCAGTAGGAAAATAATCGTGGAAACGCGTATGATAACACCTTCCCTAACCACGTTAGTAAAGTCATGAACAGTTATTTAAGTACGAAACTTTACCCGTGTACGTAAGTTTGGAGTTTGTCCAACCAAGGGCGCGAAGGTCCCTTCAAGTCGACCACGAGAAAGTCAAGGGTCGCTCAGTAGTACACCAGAAAAGATATGTCATGCAGAGTAGCGTCAGACCAAAAAGGTCTGTAGCACTCCAGTCTTTTCGTGCTTGGTAGAGGCGCACTACCTTCCTCATAGGGCATATGGTATCCTATGAGTTACAGAGTCTTGGGAGTTGACTCCCCTTGAGACAGTTAGTAGATTCGAGACCGTGTCCGCGCGACACTAAAACAATTGAGTTCGTCAGATGGTCTCGGGTCGTCAGTTTCAGTTGTGCGTTAGGAGCTACTCTGCCTAGAGCCTTCCCAGTAAATATGTAGGCTATAAGCCACGTAGAACTCAAGTACAGACTTGACGTTAGACAGTACACCAGTTAGTGAACGTCAGGACTTGGGTAAATGAACGGAAAGTCATGAATATAGAACTATAGTGTGTTCACCAGAAAGTATAGGAAAAGCATGCATAACATATAGCATAAAATGTTTTCAGTGCACGAGACTATTTTTAAAGACATGCATGCATTCATATGTAAATCTGTTTTAATGTCACTAAGGGGAATTGTTTTTCTTTACTCTGACCCTTCGTGGGCAATGTTTTTCAGGTGACCCAGGTGGGAAACTACATCTAGGATGAGCGTTATGGTGGCGTCAGTTTGTAGTATTTTTCTCATTTAGTTTACTCTATTTCAGCATGTACTTGTAGATGTGGACAATGTACCTGGTTAATATTTTATATAACTTGTATCAGACTATTATTGTTACCAGATTTTCAGCTATTACAATTTCATTCTTGTTTAGTGCCTCTGTGAATCCAGATTTAAGGTATGTGGTTACCCTTAGTTAATTTATTTTTTTAACTTCCGCTGTAAGTCTTAAATCTGCTTAGTATAGACTTTTATTACCTGCTGCTAGTAGTTTAATACTGTTTCCTAGTTTTTTTTATATCGTTTACCCGGTCGGACGGCTGATTTCTGAAATACTGGGAAGGGGTGTTACAAGACGAGTCTGAATTACCTCCACAACCGCCGCTTCCAGAGTCGTCGACATCCTTCCCTCAGCCTTCTTCCCTCCCTCACCTCAGTCGGGTCCCAGACGTCTTCCCTGCAATTGTCCGAGCCTCTAACCACCTTTCCACACCCCAGTGGAGCCTCATTCATCTTACTAACCTCTGTTCGAGCCTCCAGCCACCTGTCCCCGCCCCTATTGCCCACTCCAGTCGCCTTCCTACCCATGTTTTAGTTCCCCAATCACCTTGTTCTATCTCTAGTTGAGCCCCACAAGCCCCAGATAGTGTCTACCTCCCTCCTACAACCCTTCCATTCCATCTAAAACAGCATCTACACTCTTCGCCCCCCAAATGGCCATCCACTCCTTCGATAGCCACCATCCAGCAATTGTTACCTTCTTGGATTGCCTCTACTACTCTCACAATCATCAGATCTATAATCCTACACAAAGAGCTGCTTACATAGTGAGACCTGCATTTAGTTTCATGTCGTTTACAATTGTATGAATTTACTTTATTTGCTAGTATTATTAGTTGACTCTTTTATTTCTCGTAAGTGTGTGTTCTCATTGTCTTACACTAATTCTTAGTGCTTTCAATTAGTTGCAATTGTGTTATGGGTCTTAGTATGACATTAATTATTATTATTTGTTTCTGAATATGCATTTATTATGTCATAAGAGTCGCGTCCTTATATGATGACGTTATTTATGTAGTGTCCTTTTAGTCGTATGTTCAATTCTGTCGTCATTTCATTTAGTGTTCTTTTCTTTTTGGTGTTGATTAGAAGTCCTATTTAAAGGACCTAATGGGTCTTGTTTCGGTATGAATGAAGAAGTTTATTTCTCCAAACCCTAAAAGAGATCTTGGAATCTCTCTCTATCTTGAGCACGCCCCACTTTGGCAGCCACGGTCAAGGCTCTGTAGTATCTCCATCACCTTCATCTCCACCTCTGGCTACTCATCCGGCAACATCAGAAGTAGACCCATAACAACTTGGTATCAGATCCATCGATCCTCTTCCATGTTTATTTTTTATCGGATTCTCCTCTGCTGCTACAGCAGCCACGACTTCTCCATCTTAAACAGGGTTCTGCTCGTCCTCCATCAACTTCAACACAACCGCTCAATACCCCTTGAGGGATCGTCTTCGCCAATCAAAATCCACGCAGGAACGCCTACTCCAAACCCGTCACCCACCGCCCGACGGTCCTCGACGAGCTTCGTGGATCACACCGCCAATGGACTCCTTTCGTCCCCGTGCAGGAAGCGCATCCAGCCCCTCCGTCGGTTCAATCCCTCCCAACATCAAGCCATCTACTTTTTGTCTCCATCTCTCTGCATCATCAATGACAAAGCCACGATCGATCCATCCCAGCAGTACCGTGCGTCTTCATCGCACACGGTTGCGGCGTCTTCATCGCGCGCGGTTGCAACGTCTTCACCTCACGTGGTTGCAGCGTATTCACCGCACGCGGTTGCAGCGTCTTCACCGCACGCAGTTGCAGCGGCTTCTTATCGCGCGTGCATTAGACGAGACCTTCCTTCTGCGATGCCATTTTTCCGCCAATTAAGCATTCTTGACTATTTTGGAAGTCGTGCCCCTTTCCAACCTGCTGCAACTTTCCATCTCTAGAAGCATCGAGCCCAGTCCTCTGTTGATTGACAAGAAAGAAATGTCGGCCTTTCCGTCTTGAGCCCCGTACAAGAATATATTATTTATGACAATTATTTCTTGATTGATTAATCATTTCTTTATTAATTAATTAATTATCATGAACCGCAAGCTTAGTGTCGTAGAGATTGTAGTCCTCCGTTCGATAGAGGAAATTATTGCCTCTTGGGACGCACGCCTTCGGGACTTTGATGCACGTCGTCGGGACGTCGACGCTCGTTGTCGGGACAACATGTCCACACTCCTCCACATGCTTGATGATTTGAAAGTCGCCTACTCGCCAAAATTTCCTTTGTCGCTGCCACTGCATCTCCTCATGCAGTCGCCTTCTTCGCTCGCCGATGACATACCATTGCTCTCTGCGATGATTGCCCCTCTGTCATCATCTCTTGTAGGGGTGCCACCCCACCTTGGTCATCCTTCGTCAGTCACTACGGTTGTCGTCCCACAGCTTCCTTTGATGGCCCCTGTTTTTTGATACCTCCGGCCACCTCGCCACCAGATCCGTTCATACTGCTAATAGTCGCTCTTTCAATTGTCTTGTCGTTGCTGTTGACCACCTCTTCACCATCCCAGGCGAAGACATTCCTTTCGACGCACATTTTTCTGACGGCACTGCCACACCTCGCTGACATCCCCGCCACAGCTACGCGCTATCGGGTATTGTTCTGGCGGGAGATCAAGATGTCATAAGACTTGGCTCGCCATCCACGCAAAGTTCGAGCTTGAGGACAAGCTCAATTTGAAGGTCGGAAGAAATGTTATGGGTCTTATTATGACATTAATTATTATTATTTATTTCTGAATATGCATTTATAATGTCATAAGAGTCGCGTCCTTATATGACAACCTTATTTATGTCGGGTACTTTTTAGTCGCATGTCCAAGTCTGTCGTTATTTCCTTTAGTATTCTTTCATTTTTTGTGTCGATTGTCTTATTTAAAGGACCTAATGAGTCTTGTATCGGTATGAATGAAGAAATTTATTTCTTCAAACCCTAAAAGAGATCTTAGAAGCTCTCTCGAGAGAGAGAGAGCACGCCCCTCTTAGGCAGCCGCGTTCAAGGCTCCGTAGTATCTCCACCGCAGTCATCTCCACCTCCGTCCACTCATCTGGCAACATCAGAAGTAGACCCATAACAAATTATTACTTGTTACCTAATTAGAACTTCTCCGATTATTTGTGATGAAATGCATGAGGTTTAGTTTTTTGTTGTTTAATTAACTATGCGATGAAAATAAATGTATGATTAAAAAGTTGCACTGCATTAGGGATTAGGATGTGATTTTTCCATTCATCGATCATGTGTTGTCTGCTTGCTCGCATTTGCATTATCATTTTACGGTTTGTTGTGGACCTTTGCATTTTTTTGTGATTGCTCATATTGCATATAGAGTTAGGGTATCACATGTTCATCGCCTATAGACTAGTCAAGCGTACCAATCAAAATATACTCAAGACTCGCTAGTGCCTAGTATTTGATCCATATAGCAATAATGGAGGTAAAACGTTGAGTATGACTTAAAAAATTGGTTGACGAAATATGAGAGTAATGAGATCAAATCACTTTTCAAAAGTTGATAACATGTTGAGGCAACAATGGGCTTGACTTCACTTGAGTCTTTCACTTGAACAAGTGTTCTTTGACAAGAAATGTGATATCAAAAAGTTCCTTCAAAATTGTTGGAGCATTCTGCATAGAAGTACACGAGTAATGCAGGAAAATCAGTGAACCTTGTATATGCTTCTTCAGTATGTAAATATAACTATGAGTACAAATATAGGGAGAGAAGAGAGAAGAATCTCAAATCCAAGATGTGGGGCTAAAACAAAAAAGAGAAAAATAGATAAATGGGTCAAAACATGGGCCTTTACATGTTCTTTTCTGACACTCCCCCGCAAGCTGGAGCGTACAAGTCGTAGGAACCCAGCTTGGACAAGAACTGATAAAATAGAGCACTTGATAGGGACTTAGTAAGGATATCAGTCACTTGGTCAGTAGTCGGAACATGTCTCAATTCCAGCTTCTTCATTTAAACCTTTTCCCAAACAAAATGGCAGTCGACTTCAATGTGTTCAGTTCTTTCATGAAACACCGGGTTTTTAGCTATGTGAATAGCAGTTTGACTGTCACATAGTAACGTAGTTGGTGAGGAAAGTTTCTCACATATCACTTAAGAGACTTTCAAGCCGTGTACGCTCGGATACAACAGACATCATTGACCGGTATTCAGCTTTAGCTGAGGATCGAGCAACCAAGGCTTATTTCTTACTGCGCCAAGTAACAAGGTGACCTCCAAAGTAGATACAAAATCAGCTGGTAGAACGTCGATCGTCCAGGGAACCAGCATAATTTGCACCAGAATATGCAATCAATGGATTAGAAGAAGATGTTTTGTATGTCAACCCTTGACCAGGAGCAATTTTTAGATATCTTAGGATGCGTTCGACGGCCTGAAGATGAGACATCCAAGGAGAATGCATAAACCAGCTGACCACCCCAACAACAAAGGATATGTCCGATCTCGTGACCGTTAGGTAAATCAACTTCTCAACGAGTCGTTGACAATATTCTGGATTTGGAAGAAGAAGATCGGCATCAGAATCATGTGCACACAACTTGTGATTGGCATCTATAGGAGTGTTAACTGGCTTGCATCCAGAATAGTCAGCATCCTGGAGAAGGTCGAGACAGTACTTGCATTGAGATGGAACGGGGCCATCAAGACGTCTGGCGATTTCAATGTCAAAGAAGTATCGAAGGTTCCCCAGATCTTTTGTTTGAAACACAGAACTAAGGTGTTGTTTGACTACATGTATTCCCTTTGAATCATCTCCGGTGATTGGGATGTCATCAACATACACAAGAAGAACTGTTCTTGTTGTTCGATGTCAAGTAAATAGGGAGAAGTCTGTCGGACACCGAGTAAAGCTAACCTCCTGAACAGCCTTACTGAAATTATTGAACCACGCCCGAGGGGATTATTTGAGACCATAAATTGAGTTCTTAAGATGACAAACTTGGGACTCCCTCGTGGTCTCAAACCTGTGAGGCTACCGCATGTAGACTGTCTTTTGAAGATCTCCATTTAAAAAGGCATTTTTGATATCCAGTTGATGTAATGGACACTAGTGATGCACATCAACAGAGAGGACACGAACCGTGTTGAGTTTCGCTACCAGAGAAGGTTTTTTCATAGTCAAGACCCTGTTGTTGAGTGAAGCCGAGAGGCACCATTCAGGCTTTAAGACGGTCAATTGTCTCATCAGGAGCATGCTTGATGACAAAGACCCAATTACAGCCAACAAGGAGCTGTCCTGGAGGAAGAGGGACCAGATCCCACGTGTGATTTGCCCAAAGAGCAGGCATTTCTTCGTCCATAGCCGTCTACCAGCCCGGATGTTGGAGAGCCTCTTGCACAAAATTAGGTACAAAAATAGAGGATAATGTAGTGGGAAAGTCCTGAAGCGTCGGGGGCAGGCGATGTAAGGATATGTAATTCTCCATGGGATGGGCAGGATCAGCAGTTCGCAGAGTGCCAGAGGTGGAAGCTGGCTGCATTAGAGCGGCGAAGCGAGGGCGACGACGAGTGTAGACACGAAGAAGAGGAGGTTGGTGGTGAACAGGAACTTCAGTGGGAAGTGGCCGTGGTCGAGAAGACGTAACTGGAACAAAAGGTCGAGGTAATGATGGCGATGGAGGAGGTGGTGATGAAGCAGAAAAAAACAATTGATCTTCTAGAAAGTTAACATCTGTCAAAACAGTCATCCTGCGAGTAGTGGGAGAGTAACAAACGTACCCTTTTTGAGTATGGGAGTAACAAACAAACATATATTTTTCCGCCTCAGGATTGAACTTGTCAGTGGAGAGCTCGAGATGATGAACATAGCAAGTACAACCAAATGTGAGAGGGGTGAGATGGAATGGTGTTGTAGAGGGAAAAAGAGACTGAATAGGGTAGCGTTGTTGATAAAGGAGGAAGGGAGACGGTTGATGAGGTGGCATGCCATGAAAACTGTAAAATGTCAATACACCTTGGGAACGTGCATTTGGATCATGAGACAACGAGCAACATCAAGAAGATGTCTATCTTTGCGCTCATCCACACCATTTTGTTGAGCAGTATAAGCACATGAAGTCTGATGAATAATCTCAAATTCAGAGAAAAGAGTATTGAATTCATGACTAGTGTATTCTCGAGCATTATCTATCCGGAGCGTTTTAAGCGTATCGGCAAACAAAGTACGAGTCTCAAGAATGAAAGAACGGAACACACGGGGAAGTTCGGAGCGGTCACGAAGTAGGTACAACCAGGTCATCCGTGAAAAATCATCAATGAAAGTAATGAAATAACAATAACCAGATACACTTGCTATTTTATAGGGGCCCCAAATATCAGAATGAACTAACAAAAAAGGAGTAGAGCTCCGGGTATAATGGGGAAACGAAGAACGATGTTGTTTCCCAAGAATACATGAATCACAGGAAAAAACTTAAGCGGAACATCAAGAAGTGTCTTCCGGAGAACGGGAAGCGAAGCCTGCCCAAGACGCTGATGTCAGTCAACTGAGGAGACGGAGGAGAGAATGGTAGGAGAGACATCGAGAAGGTAGAGCCCGTTTTGCAGTCGTCCTCTACCAATGATACTATGTGTCTTGCGATCCTGCATCAAAAAAGAAAAAGGGGTGAACGTGATAGAACAATCCAAATCTGCAGTGAGCCGACTAAAAGAGAGTAAATTAAATGGAGAGCCCAGGACATGGAGAGCCGAGCAAAGTGAAATAGAGGGATTGAGGGGTATGTCGGCAGAGCCGGAGACAGGAGCGGTGTTGTCATTGGCAACGGTGATAAACTTTGGATGCGGAGAATCCAAGTATCGGGGTGGCTTCAGGGATGTGATATGGTGAGTAGCACCTGAATCCACTATCCAGCTCGGACTAGTGGAGAGATAAGCGATAACTTCAGTAGAGACAGAGGCAGACGAGTTGTGGAGCAACCCTTGAAGTTGTTGGAGTTGGAGGCGGACATCATGAAGATTAGCACGAGTGGCTGACGGACTAAGGGCAGCAACAAAAGCATTTGGACGAGGAGGAAGACCATGTTTGTGATAGCAGGTGGCGTCAAGATGGTCATCCTTACCACAAAAGGAACACTTAGGTCGTGGCCGGCCTCTCGACCCCTCCCCCGAGAGCCTAAACGTCCTCCACGAGCCGGGGGAGGGAGAGGTAGTAATGACGCTAAAGAGTGCTGGAGAAGAGCCAAGGAGGGAGGTTTGATAGTATCAGGAGGTGGTGAAACCATTAGCAGCATGGAGCACACATCAGAGAATGAGTGAGTAGTACCAGACGAGAGGATCTGAACCCGAAGACTTTGAAGATGAGGCAGGGCACGAGCCATCATCATGGCAATACTAACTGCTTCATTTTGAGCGCGCTGGGCAGCGAGATCCGTAGGAGGGGCTGATGTTGGATCTAGGCTTCAACCAATGTCTTGGAACGATCAACAAAGGAGGTTAAGTCAGTAGTACTGCGGGGGTCAAGGCTCTGGAGATCAGTGATGATGTCATATAGGTGCTGGAGACTGTCCTTGCCCGAGTAAACAGAATGGAGCTCATCCCACAACGCCTAAGCCGTCGTGTGATACATGGTCATGCGGTATGGTTCGCCATCAAGGGAGTTGAGAAGCCATGTTTGAACACGACCATCATTACGAAGCCAGTCATCGGTAGGGGCAGAAGGAACATCCTGGGTTAGATGATGAAGAAATCCTTTGGACTGAAGGACTAGGCGAACTGAATGCACTCACTGCACAAAGTTCATCTTCCCAGTGAGGGGAATGGTGGTAATCCGCAATTCGTCACGTACTTCAGGGATGGGGACAGCCGCCCCAACTGGAATGGAGGTCGCAGTAGAAGAACCCATGTCAGGCAGTCAAGAGACACGGGGTAAGCGGGTAAAGAGAGACAGCCTGCTCGGGAGAAGAAGAGGCCGACAAGAAGAACCCCGGCAAACACAGGGAGCAATCTGAGCAAGAAGCACCAGCGAGCAAAGAGGAAATAACACAAGTCGCGGCGGACAGAACAACCAACGAGAAGAGGGCGGCGGCCAACGGCCAGAGGAGACGATCGCAGCGGACAGAAAGCCTCATCGACTAGATAAGAATCCGCAGCGGACTGCAGAAAGCATGAAAGATCGCAGTGGACAGCGGCTGCGGAGAATCCGCAGCGACTAGAGATGAGAAAGTCGTCAGACACGAGGCCGCAGCGGTTAGCACAGCAGACAGCAACTAGAGCAGGAGACCGCAGCGAGAACAGGAGGAACTCTGGGACAGATGGTGCGGCTAACTGGTCACAGATCAAGGAAAAACCTCGCGGCAAAAAGACAGACCGCGCGGCAATCCTCACAAGAAAATTCGACCAGGAGAGACGTTGGAGAGCGCGGCTAGAAAATGACTGCTAGACAAGAAGAGAAGAGGCCGCAGCACGAAGAGAAGCCCGACAATAGAAGCGGCTACAAGAGGAAACCGCGCAAGAGAAAGCCGCGGTTAAGCTGGTAGATATCGCAGCGGCAATAAGATCCGCAGCGGTAAGGCGGGCAACAAGGTTGCGGAACTAAAGGAGAGGAGGTCACCACGACCAGAGGAGAGGAGGTCATCGCGGCTAGAGGAGAGGAGGTCGCCACGACTAGAGGAGAGGAGGTCGTCGCGACTAGAGGAGAGGAGGTCGCCGCGACTAGAGGAGAGGAGGTCGCCGCGACTAGTGGAGAGGAGGTCGCCGCGACTAAAAGAGAGACCAGCAACAGAATAGCAGCGGCTACAGCAAAGGAGAGACGCGGCTAGTAGTGGAAGACCGCGCGAGAAGGGGTGGTTCCACTGGAGAGAGAGGATAACTATAAAAGCGAAGCGGGAGAGAAAAGAGGGTGGTTCCACAAGAGGAGAGGAGAAGTCGAGTAGAGAAAAGGAAGACCGCGAAGGAGACGCGGTTAGCCAGAAGAGGCGGATAGCAAGGGAGTAACCGCAGGAGCTGGGCGGTTAGAAAAGAAGTGTCCGCCCGAAACCGTAGGTAGGACCGGATGCTCTGATACCATGTAGAGAAGTACACGAGTAATGCAGGAAAACCAGTCAACCTTGTATATGCTTCTAAGGTATGTAAATACAGAGTACAAATATATAGGGAGAGAAGAGAGAGAAGAATCTCAAATTCAAGATGTGACACTAAAACAAAAAAGGAGGAAAATACATAAATGGGTCAAAACATGGGCCTTTACATGATGTTTTCTAACACATCCAAATGGAAACCTGTAAGAGCATCAAGCTTCTAAGAATTTTGATTTCACAAAGCTAAGTGCAAAGTAATATATTACTCCGTTCTAAAAGAGAAACAAATACAACAGGAAAATATCATATCAAATAACATCTTTGGCCAGTTTGTCTGGATACAAGTGTTCTGGAAGTGAGCTTTATTCAATTGAATTTTCATTTAAATTTGCTGCATGAACGTACTTTGTTACTCTCAGTTCTAGTTTCTTTGGAGTGTAATATGTTTCATTTTAATCCATTGCTTTTACAGACACTTCTCACCTTTATGAAGGTTAGCTCAAAAAATACAAACTATCTTTTAAGAAAACAAAAAGTAAACTCAATTCCAGAACAAACTTCTAATCACTTGTCCATTTGTGAAGTACTGTTTAGAAGGTGAAATATATTGAATTAGTAGGAAAACCGGAGTCTAGGATATGAAATTTTAGAAAGCGTGATATTAGTATATTACTAATTATCATCCATCATGTTTGATAATAAAGAAAAATCTAGGTGTGAAATAAAAACAAAATAAAGGTTCAAATATCTTGAATATTTAAATCAAAAGAATGAGACAGATGAGGATAAAGTTTCTATAGTCAAGAAGAGGAGTTTAAAATAGAGAAGTGCCTCAGGAGTACCATGTGATAAAAAAAACCATGATAAAATTGGCAAAAATGCAATTAAAACAACAATGTTTGTATGGATCTGAGTATTGCGGAATAAAATCTCAATGATATCTAAGTTGAGTCATGAAAATTATAAGATGATTGTGTGACCAAACTAGAAAATATAACTGAAAAATTACTATATTAAAGACAGACTGAGAATAAGATGTATCTAAAATGACATAATAAAAAATAAACTAAGGTGGTTTGGTATACAAAGAAGGTTTAGTTAATGCGTCAATTAGACCATTAGATATAATTAGTTTCTGCAAAATATTTCCTAAAAATGAACGTAAATTAAAATAATATTGGGTTAGACGTTTGTCTAGATTATAGGGCATAAATGGTGCCTTAGGTAGACCATTCAGTATTCAGCAGGGAAAAAGACATGTCTGGTGATTTGGATATAGCGCAAGAGATCATTAATTTGTAACTGGCATAATGACCTATAAAATTTTTATGGCACTGTTAAACTAAACTATATAATATTGCAACTACATTTTGAAAATGGAATCTAAAATAGGGTTCTAATAATTGTGAAAACAAAAAAAAAGGTTGCAAAGAAGTTAAAATCTAACAAAGATTATGACTACAAAAATTATATTCTCAAATGTACACGAGAGATACATATTAGCATGATATAATAAGAAATGTAAACAATTTGGTCCAAAAGCTTAAATGTTCAACCTTTTGCAGGACATAATCAGCAGCAGTGTTAACAATAATTCGATGTACATGGCAAGCAGTTGGGATCTCTCTTCCTGCTCAAAAAATGGCATCTGTAAGAAAGCTTGAAAGAATAATTGTCAAAAATCATTATACGGAGAAAATATTTCAGTTATGCACTTCACAATAGGTCAAGGCCAGAGTAGCAACATTCACCCTACAATCACACTAATGCCTCCCCTCTTCCCTAGGATCGCAACAAGCATGTCCACAAACCTCCACTTTGCCCTTGTTGGAAATTTCCCGTAAGGTGGATTCATCGAGACGATCCGTTGAAGTCGTGCGCGAATATTTGAGTCTATTCGGACTCCTACAAGCGTGTGTTAGTTCAGTCGCACGAACGGTTGAAGCCTGTGATATGTTGGTCAGACCGTCTTGTAAATTCAGGACATGAACTCGGTCTCGCCATTGGCATATGAATAGACATGATAATTAAAATCTTAATTAAGTTATAGGATCTAATTTATTTGATTGTTTTCATTTAAGGAGTAATGGAGATTAATTAACCTCATTTTGTAACTCCTCTGATTTTACCTATTAAAACTCATACAAACCAATTTTTCAAGCCATACGAGTGAACAATAGACGATTTACGAGTCTTCCTTTTCAGTTTTCACCTTTTCCAAAACAGCCACCCGTAGTCTTCTTCATCGTAGTTTCGGGAGAAAATTGAGGGAGGCAGTTGTGGATGTCCTCCGCCATTGAGCTTGTCACAGGGATCAGTGCCCAATGATGTAAATATCGAAAGTCAGCGACATGTCGGATTGAGTTTTTAAAGGTCGGATGTTGGAAGTCGGAGACATGTCGGGGATATTTTAAAATATCAGATTTACATGTCTTATAAATAAAATTTTTATTTTTATTTAGTGATAATAATATATTATAAAAATAGAAAAATAATAAAACAAATAAATAAAAAATAAGTTATTTATATTACGGAATAAAATCAAATAGTATCTAAGAGAAAATATTATTAGCAAATGCAAAATTATACATTAAAAAATATATTTAATAGTATACAATAATTTTATTTTTATAACAAAAAAATTATTGAAAATAAATAATATTTAAAAGTTAAAAATCCTTGATTGATTATAATTTTTTTCAAACGTATAAATTTCTATTAAAGATATGCAAACAATCAAGTAATAGTTGTATTAAATATTACATATTTTTTAATATAAACAACTGAAACAACACTCAAGTCTTTATCCCACTATAGTGGGGTTGTTACGCCCCCGAACATGGCACGGGTCTCAGGGCGTCATTATGCTCGCCGACAGAAGGAGAGTGCAGGCAGCAACGGGGCTGAACCCACCGGTTCAGCCCCCACTCATTAAAGCGTGCGGCTACAGGGCTGAACTATCAGTTCAGCCCCGTTGGGGGGGAGGGCGTAGGGGGAGGTGACCGGGCCCTCTATGACCCAGGATTATATATACCTCGGTCCTCTTTCTCTTGGAGGTAAGCAAGGATAATCTCAGGTATTTCTCTTCTTCCTCTCCCTAAACCCTAATTTCTCTCTATCTTCCTCACTAGTTCTCTCTTCTTCTCTAGATCTCTATCATTTGGTATCAGAGCATCGCTCCTGCAACCATGATTGAAAACCTTAGAATAAAACTACGTCGGCTTGACGGATACGGAAGCCGCCATCGAGGAAAAGATGAGGGCATCCACGCAGCGGTTGGAGGAACGTATCGACGCCCGTATGGAAGAAATCAAAGCATTATTATCGCAAAATATGAAAGGGAAGGCGACAGCGAGCGAGGAACCTGGCGGTTCGCAAGTTCCGACCCTAGAGATGAACGGGCTTCATCAACTAGCGCCGCCAGCGAGCGAGGCGACCGGATCGGCGGGACAAAGCCGTGTCGGGGAGGGATCAACCGGAGCAATGGGCGCAGCAGGAGGATGGGGGTCCGCGGGGCTTTACTGGGTGCGGTATCGGTCCGGGTCGGATCCGGTGAGACCGACTTCGGGTGCGCACCATGGAGGCGGGTCTGCGAGGATCAGGGAGGGGTCGGACGGGCCCTTAGAGCCCTGGTACTACCGATGGGGGTGCGGGCGGTCTTCTCCGCCACCCGCGTGGCTACGGGCCACCAAGGGGCTACGGAATCAGCGCTCCTTGGGGAGGCCAGCCCCTACCGACGGGCGGAATGCATCACCAAGGGTACCCAGGCACACATCTCAATCCTACGGAGCAAAGGAGACCAACATAGTATGGACGAGAGCAAGGGTGGCACGGTCAGGCCGCCCCGCGAGCTTACATGCCCCCGAAATTGACACGCATGAATTTTCCCAAGTTCAACAATGGGGATGCTTTGGAATGGGTGCAGAAGGCTGAACTTTTTTTCAGTTATCAGGAGGTCCCAGAGGGCCAATGAGTACAACTAGCGTCCTTCCACTTGAAAGATGATGTCTTTCAGTGGACAATGGTTTCTGAGGGGCAGGGATTATGTGCCCTGTGCTGATTTCATGGAGGGATTCACCGCCAGATTTGGGCCATTGGAGTACGAGAATTTTGAGGCTCCAGAAATTGCAGCAGAAGCGGACAGTGATGGAATATCGCACGGAGTTCGAAAAGTTGGCAAAAATGGTGTACTGGGAAGAAAAAACGTTCCTCAGTTGTTTCGTATCGAGACTTACAGAACATTTGTGTGACGAGGTGCATTTGTATATGCCCCGCAGTCTAAATCATGTTATTAGTCTGGCCCGCATTCAGGAGGAACGCTTCAACAGGCAAAGGACTCGCACCACGGGGAGAATCACGACCACCTAGGTGGTCGCCAGGAGAGAACAGTCGGCGGCAGGCAAACCGATTGTGACGAGGCTATCATGGGCCAAGCTCCAGGCAAGGAAGAAGAAGGGTCTGTGTTTCAACTGTGACGAAAAGTACGATCTCGGGCACAAATGCCAAAAGATACAGGTTTATATATTGCAAGAGGATGTGGAAGACGAGATCACTCACTGACAAGTGTTGGAGGAGGACTTGGATTTCACCGACTTTGGCGTGTCCTTACAGGCGATGGAGGGATGCAACACCCCCCTCACTATGCGGATTGTGGGAAGGGTTAGCCAGGAGCGGGTGACGATTCTGGTGGATAGTGGGAGCACCCACAACTTCATCGATCCCGCTGTGGCTCAGCGATTGGGACATGTGATCGATCGTAGAGCAGCCTTTCAGGGCATGGTAGCAGATGGAAGTAAACTTCAGTGCAAGGGAGTCATGAAAGGGGTGGAGCTACGAATACAGGGGTACAAGGGTCGTGCCGACGTCTATCTCCTGCCTATCAGAGGCTCTGACATGGTGTTTGGGGTACACTGGTTGCGGCAATTGAGACGGGTGCCTTTGACTGGGATCAGATGACGATGGAGTTCCTACAACACGGGAAGCAGTATTGACTGAGCGGCCTAAAATCCTCCCCGGTCAAGGAGATCTCCCTCCGGAGCTTGGAGCGACTAGGAGATCAGGGCGGTACTATGTCGGTGATCATGGAAATTACACCGGCCATCAAAGTCCCTTCAGTAGTACCGGTGCAGATGCAGACGATACTGGCTCAATATGCTGGCATATTTCAGGAACCCCGTACACTTACACCACCGAGATTCAGGGACCATTAGATCCAACTCAAGGCGGGGCCGCGGGGGTCAAGCCCACCAACATAAGACCGTATCGTTATTCGCACATCCAGAAGGCCAAGATTGAGTGCAGCGTCAGAGAAATGCTTGCTGCCGGAATTATCCGTCCCAGTACTAGTTCTTTCTCTTCCCACATCATCCTGTTAAAGAAGGACGGGTCGTGGCGATTTTGTGGGGATTACCGCGACTTGAACAACTCGACTATCAAGGATAAGTTTCCCATTTCGCTGATAGAAGAGCTGTTGGACGAGTTGCAAGGCGCTTTTCTGTTTACCAAGCTCGATCTCCGGTCGGGCTACCACCAGATTCGGATGCGAGAGGAGGACATCCACAAGACTGCCTTCAGGAAACATGAAGGGCAAGATGAGTTCCTCGTGGTGCCTTTTGGGCTCACCAACGCCCCATCCAAATTCCAGGCCGTAATGAACGAGATCATTCGCCCTCTTCTCTTATTGGGTACATTGGGAATTATGTACCTGATTTGGAGAACCCCTTTCAACTCAATGATATATACAAATTTGTATTTGATGAATGTTGAGTTTACTTTTGTAGTGGCTATGTTGAAAAAAATTGTCTAAGTACAAAAATATCGAGACAAGTATCGACACAAGTATTTCATTTCAGTCCTACTCGTTTGAGTAGCACTTGCAATTTACTGCTTTCTTTCCTGCTTTCATTTTCTTGTTTTCTTTACTGCTTTCTTTATCGCTTTCTTTTCTGCTTTTCCTCGCAAGCCGTCCTCATTCTGATGAGTGGTTAACTGTTCTTAGCCCTCAGTATCGAAGAGCATTGGGACAAATAAAATAGCTTAAAATAATTAAAGATCTCATTTTTCTAATTAATTAAAGTACTTATGGTTTGCCCGGGGTTAACGACGCGCAGGACCACATATCAATGTGTGGGCTCTATCTCTGTTTTCCAAACGCTAGCCGAGAGGCCGTGCGTATGGACAGATCACCCCTTGGCAAAGAGAGTTCCGCACTAACCCTCGAGAGAGGAGGCGCGCCAACTCTACCGGATTGGGTTCCCCACCCAATAGCGGGGTTCTTAGCGTAATGCGGGCGTTAAGAGGAATCCTTCGTCGGACTAACGTTCTGTCGAATAGTCTTAGCGTTCAGGTGAGCGATAGTCCTAGAGATAAGTGAGTTCATTCTAGTGGAACCTCCACGGCCAAGTCTCCGCCTTAATTAATTAGAAATTTAGGATCTCTTTTTATTTAAAGTATATTTTAGTTCTAAATCGATTCGATGTCGTTGCGTTAAGATTTTCATCGGCTCCACCTTTTATGCTTTCTTTTTATGTTTTCATTTTCTTTTTTTTTAATATAAGATGGTGACTATTGAGATGGTCATGAATACCGACCAAAATGCAACCCTCATAGCGACCAGCACTCAGGCTGAAAAGAATCATTATGATGTATGGAACAAGTCAAACAAAATTTGCATGTTAACTATGAAACGTTCTATTTCAGAGCACCTGCTAAGTGGTCTTCCTGACACGACCATCGCTAAAGATTTTCTGACTACCGTTGGACAAAGATATAAGGTGTCTTCTAATGTTGAGATCAGGACACTGATTCAGGGCCTCTTCTCCATGAGATATTCGGGAGGCAGAGTGGAGGTTATAGGCGACATTTGATTAGTTCTAGCTTCAGGCTATAAGCTACTTTTAAGGGGTAATTTATATATTACTTTTTTTAGAAGAAACTTAATTTTTATTTTTTGCACTAGCTAAACTTAATTATGATTTTAACATTCATGATGGTTCTATTGATATTACATTTGAATCATAAGTTACAGGTCAATGTTCATTATCTGACGAATTATATAGTTTATGTCTACCTCCTACAAACATTTATGCAACCTCCGATAATGTTGAATGTGTTGCCAATCAAAGACCACTACTTAAGAAAAAATCAAAGACCACTACTTAAGAAAAAATCGTTCATGTTGTGGCATAAGAGTTTAGGCCACATTTCTATGGAGTGAGTAAAGAGATTGATTAAGGATAACATTCTACTTACTCTTGACTACAGTGACCTGGAGACTTGTATCGATTGTTGTAGGGTAAAATGTTCAAGATTAAAAAGGACTCCACACGCAGTCTCAATTTACTAGAGGTCATCCATACGGATACTTGTGATCTTTATTTCAATACTCTCTGTAAGAACATTTACTACATTACCTTCATTGATAACTGTTAGAAAATAATAGGAAAAATGATGTATTGACTCATGGTGTTTAGTCTCTCATTGTTTGTGTAGCTAGATTTTACTTTCATCTCTCCTATATATTTGTACTCATACTTGTCTTTTGGATTTCAAGAAGTATATACAAGGTTTGGAACTTTCCCTACATGGTATCAGAGGCATACGATCCGGCCTGTTTTTTTCTAACTGTTTGTTATGTCGGCTTACCGGGCGGCTTGTTCTCCTGTTTAACCACAGTGTCTTGCGGCCTGCTCCCTTTCAAAACACTTCCGGGTGGTTAGAATTTCTGTTAACCGCGGCTTCCCGTGCGGTTACGGTCGTTCTAACCGCTTCCTCTGCTCTTTCTCTCTCTCACTCTCATGTCTTCCACGCCTTCTTCTCCTTCTCCTCCCTTTTATAACTTTTCTAATAGGTAGGGTCTTCCCTCCCGTGTTTCCTCTGCCCGCGCGGTTTCATCCCGGCTAACAGCTTCCCTCTGCTGGGTGCGGTCTCCATGTCTACCCGTCGAGATCTTCCCTTCTCGCTGCTCTCCACCCTTCTCGCCTCGACTTCTCTTAGTCGCTACTCGTTGTGGTCTCCTTGTCTACCCGCCGAGTTATGGCCTTCTCGCTGCTCTGCTCCCTTCTCGCCGCGACTTATCTTTAGTCGTCGCGACTTGTCTTAAGTCGCCGCGACTTGTCTTTAATCGCCGCGACTTGTCTTTGTCGTCGCGTCTTCTCTTCTCACCGCGATTTGTTCTCTTATTCGTTGTGGCTTCCCTCATCCCGACGAGCTCCGCATCTAGGTCGCGGCATCTTCCCTTGCCGCTGGTGTGCTCACTGTGACCGTGCGGCCTTCTTGACCGGCTTGATCTCTGATTAGTTATTGCGGCTTATCTCCACAGAGGCGGCTTCTCCTCTCTGCTGTGGGTACCGCATTTTGGTCGCGGCATCCTCTTTGTCGCTGGTGTGCTATCACCGTGACCGTGCGGGCTTCGCAATTTTGTCGTTGCGGTTTCCTTACACGCCGCGGCTTCCCTTCCCGCTGCAGTTCCCCTGTTGTTATGTGCTTCTTGCGTGGGCTTCGCTTAACCGTTGCAGCCTCCTTAATCGTTGCGGCTTCTTTACCCGCCGCGGGTTCCGCATCTTGGTCGTGGCCTCTTGCCGCTGCTGTGTTGAGACCGAGACCGTGTGTCTTCTCCTTTTCTCTCTCCAGAGGGCCTCTCTTCTCTAACCGCTTTGGGTTGTTGGTTGTGGTTCGCCTCTATCCGCTCGGTCTAGTACCTGTTCGCCGGATTGTGCTCCTGTTGCAGTTTGCCTCTAACCGCCCGGTCGAGTACCTGCTCGCCGGTCTCTACCTTGTTTTCCCTGGTTGCTGCCCGCCCAGGTGTCTTGCCCTCTCGACTTGGTTGTTCGCGCGGTCTGTCTGCGGCTTCCCGTTTACACTGCTCTTCGTGTTGCGGTCCTCTCCTAACCGCACTACCTGCTCGGTTTTTAACCGTCGCGGTGTATTTCTATCCGCTACGGGCTCCTTTCTTACCGCGCTGGTCGTGGCCGTTTCTTGTCGCTGGTGCGCTGTCACTGTGACCGTTGCGGAATGTTCCTTGCAAGATGATCAGCTGTCCTTCGGGCTTTGTGGTGTCTATTTCCGATGGTGGTACCTCCTGTCTTGCTCATAGCTCATCCTGGATTTTGGATTCTGGGGTCACTCACCACATTAGCTCACGGAAACCAACAAAATATTTGAACTCCGTGTATCCCAAGTTCATTATTGTTGCTAGTGTGGACACAATTCTAGTTTCTGGCGCGGCACATATTCACCTCACCCCCTCCATTACTCTTCGCTCAGTCCTTCATGTTCCGGGCTCTCCTTTCAACCTTCTCTTTGTTGGTCGACTCACTACTAACCTCGATTATGATGTTATTTTTTCTTCTAACTTGTGTGTTGTGCAAGATCGCAAGACGCAAACTATCATTGGAAAAGGGCATCTCTCGAATGGTCTCTATATCCTTGACCCCTCTCCCCCAACGGTGTTGTCCTCTATTAGCTCTGTTGATTGGCATCGACGTCTGGGTCACGCTCCTTTAAACATCCTCAGAAAATCTCTCCCCGGCGTATTCCTCCAAGAGTTCACGTGTGAGTCTTGTATCTATGGGAAACATCATCGGTCTACGTTCTCACCACATCCTACTCGGAGTCATGCTCCCTTTGATCTAGTACACTACGACATTTGGGGACCATACAAAATTGCGAGTGTTTTGGATATTGTTACATTGTCACATTTGTAGATGACTACTCTCGGGTGACCTGGTTGTATCTCCTTCGTGACCGTTCTGAATTGTCTGGTGTATTTCGTACCTTTTTTATTGAAACTCGCAACCAATCTTCCACTACAATTAAAACCCTCCGCACCGATAATGCTCGTGAATACATGAGTCATGTCTTCGCTCTCCTCTATGTTGATTTTGGGATCATCCATCAAACCTCATGTGCATATACCCCCCCCCAACAAAATGACGTTGTTGAACGCAAGAATCGACACGTGCTTGAGGTCACCCGCTCTCTTATGATTCAAATGAATGTTCACAAACAGTATTGGAATTTTGCGGTCTCTACTGCCTGCACTCTTATTAACCGCATGTCTTCTTTCATTCTAAATTTTGTGGTTACCCTCAATCTTCTTTTTCCCTCCAAACCTCCTTTCTCCATCACCCCTCGCGTGTTTGGTGGCGTGTGGTTTGTTCATCATCTTGGCCAGTCCACTGACAAACTTAATCCCTGGGCCACTAAATATATGTTTGTGGGTTATTCTCGAACTCAGAAGGGCTATGTTTGTTTTTCCCCCAAGGATCGCAAGGTGGTTATTCTGCTGATGTTACATTCCTCGAAGATTAGTCATACTACTCTCAACCAGCTGATTCTCCTCTTCCCCCACCTCTCCCACGACCTGTTATCCCTGTTCATTCACACCTTCCTCCTCTTCTTCTCACACCAATCCCACCAAAACCACCTACACCACCTGTCATTCGTGTGTACACTCGACGTCCTTCTTCGTCTACTGCCTTACGGGAGCTGCCCTGCTCTAATGATGCTTTGCAGCCTGCGGATCCGACAACAGCTTCCACTACCCACCCGCTGGCCAACTATGTCTCTTTTTACCGTCTCTCTCTGAAACTCCGACAAAGTGATCTTTCTTTATCCACTATTTCCACCCCTAATTATGTACAGGAGGCTCCCTAGCACCCTGGGTGGCGGGCGGCTATGAACGAGGAAATGTCTACCCTTTAGGCAAACCACACTTGGGATTTGGTCCTGCTTCCTCCTGGACAATCTTGTGTGGGATGTAAATGGGTGTTTACCGTCAAACAGGGTCCGGATGGGACGATTCACCGTTTGAAAGCTCGTCTTGTAGCTCGTGACTTCACTCAACAACAAGGCTTAGATTATGACGAAACCTTTTCTCCAGTCGCTAAACTCAATATTGTTCATGTGTTGATCTCTCTAGCTGTTCACCGCCACTGGCCCTTGCACCAACTGTATGTCAAAAATGTCTTTCTTAATGGCAATTTACAGGAGTCCGTTTATATGCACAAACCTCCCGGGTTTGAGATCACGAGTGAGTCTCTTGTATGTTATCTGAAGAAGTCTCTTTATGGTCTCAAACAGTCTCATCGGGCATGGTTTGACAAATTTAGCAAGACTGTTAGTGTTGTTGGGTTCACTCGGAGTTCGGCCGACTTCTATCTGTTTACTCGTCATCGTCTAACAGGCACAGTAATTCTTTTGGTTTATGTGTATGATATTCTGATTACAGGAGACGATCTTTCAGAAATACATATGAACAAACAACATCTAGCAATTGTGTTTCAAACAAAGGACTTAGGAAGCCTATGATATTTTCTTGGTCTCGAAGTGGCTCGGAGACCTGATGGGCTTGTGCTATCTCAGAGAAAGTACTGTCTTGACCTACTTCATGATGCGGGTTACACTGGATGCAAGCATGCTGACACTCCCATGGATATCAATCACAAGCTTTGTCCTAATACCTCGGACTCCGATTTGCTCCTTCCAAATCCAGAGTATTATCGTCGCCTTGTGGGAAAGCTGATATACCTCACTGTTACTAGACCTGATATATCATTTTCTGTTGGAATTGTCAGTCGATTCATGCATGAGCCACGTATCTCTCATCTTCAGGTTGTCGAACGTATTCTTCGTTACTTGAAGACTTCTCCTAGACAAGGGCTTGTATACAGGCCCTCTTCGTCTCCCTTATCTCTGATTGCATATTCTGATGTTGATTATGATGGCTCTTTGGATGAACATCGTTCCACAAGTGGATACTGCACTTACTTTGGAGGACATCTTATTATAGGGCACAGCAAAAAACAGTCTGTAGTTGCTCGCTCATCTGCTGAGGATGAGTATCGATCTATGGCAGTTGTTGTGTCTGAGCTCACGTGGCTTGAGGGTCTCCTTGATGATCTAGGAGTCAAGCTCTCCTCACCCGCAACTTTATTGTGTGACAGTCAAGCTGCTAATACACATTGCCAAGAATTTGGTCTTCCATGAACGGACAAAACAAATTGAAGTTGATTGTCACTTCATTCGGGAGAAGGTTCAGTTGAAGAAGATAGAGTTATCGCATGTTCCTGCTGCTTAGCAAGTTGTAGATATCCTCACCAATGTCTTATCTCGGCGTCTCTACTATCAGTTCTTGTCCAAGATTGGTGCCTACGAATTGTACGCTCCAGCTTGCGGGGGAGTGTTAAAAAATACTAGAAAAAATGATGTATTGACTCATGTAGTAGTTATTGTTTAGTCTCGCATTGTTTGTATAGCTAGATCTTACTCTCTTCTCTCCTATATATTTGTACTCATACTTGTTTTTCGGAATTCAAGAAGTATACACAAGGTTTGTAACTTTCTCTAAAATAACTACTCCCGTTTTGGATATTTGTATTTAATTAAAGAGAGTATGAATCTCTTGATAAGACGTAGGGACCGCCAAATGTCTTCTCGACCGCCGAATGTCGCCGCGCCGGCCGAATGTCGCCGCACCCGCACAGGGGGCCCATGCACTGTCACTCGTGTGTGTGCGTGTGTGTGTGTGCGTGTGTGTGTGTGCGCGCGCGCGTGCCATATACAAAGAAATATTGTGGTCTGCCGATAACAATGAAATATAAATTCATGGTATTGATCAGGACTGTCCAATCCGGTTAGGTCATAAATCTCAAGCGTTCGATTACACAAATGAATCACAGTCATCCCTAAACATTTTGATAAGTCTCCTACACCTAGCATAATAAGGAGTATTAAACCTATAATTTTTGTATGGCTCCTCACCCTATAATGATGTGAAACAAAAATTGAGCTCACCCAGGGCGGATTTTGCAGTAGAATCTATGTCTAAAACAAAATATACTTATTTAAATCTTTAACTTCGCAAAATGATTTTAGTGATAATGTGCTCATGGTTGTCATCATTTTCAAAATGTGCTCAAGGTTGTCAGCGTTTTGATAACTTCTCAAGTCATTTTGCAGTAGCATCTACTCATTTTGATACAGGTTTGATTTTAGTGTTTTCAGATTTCTGTGATTTAAGATTTCTATCTTCATAGATAATGTTTGGATTTATGAGATCTAATTATTCCTCTTATTCTGCTTCAACTCAGTGTCATTTTCCTCTTTAACCGTTTATTGTGCTCATGGTTTATGTTGTATTTTTATTTGTTTTCTATGAGATGCATGTGCTCATCAATCCTTAAATTAGTTAGACTTAAACTTTTATACACTCAACATAAAATTTCAGTTACTTGGGTAACACCTCTTATAACATTTTACCTTCTGCCACTCTTCCAGCAACATCACATCGTATCCCCACATATCCCAGCCTTCCTTCCACGTGTCCCAGGGGAGACCGCATTTGACAAACGATCAAGTTTCAGGTCTAATGTGTGGGACATGGATGCCTTTCGCAGTTCCCATGCGATGGATATTGCATTGTACCGTGGATAATTTAGTGGTGCCTGTGCATAATTCTTTCTGATAAATTTATAGCTTGCTCACTATAATATCTGAGCCATTTTGTTCAAGATTCACATGTAAGTTGTGTTGCTTATGATTCATCATATTGCACTTCTTTTTTCAGATTTCTATTTCCCTTCTTTTTTATGGATATTGCATTGTACCCGTGGAAATAGTGATGCCAACTTAAAGTTTTTTTTCGGTATCAGTTTTTCTTGAACACAAAAGGTGTTCATTTCTAGCAATACTATTATATTTATGAAAAAATTCAGAATGTCTTGAAGATTCTTCATGCCAATTTTGTTCAATTTATACCACTTTGTTAAGTACGAGTGATATTAGGGGACAATTTTAATATTAATTTTTTACTGATTTTAGCATTGTTTACTGAATATGCAGGTTGTTGTTCAACGCGGGTTTTTGGCTCCTCCAGAACTTGGGCAAGAGTCCTCCAGCCGACGACTTCTTCCCCTCTATACACACTTCGCCAAAGCTCCTCCGATAACTCACTTAGGTTACTATATAGTTTAATTTCATTTTCTATACGGATGACACTTATATTATTTCAAAAGTGAATAAAGAGAATTTTGTAGTTTTTAAAATATTTTTTCCAAACAGTAAATATCAATCACAGCTCTCCTGTGCCTGTACATTAATCACATTGATTAGCCAAAGAACATAAATCTAGGTTTCTTTAATTTTATGATAATTTTAGGATTTGTTATTTGTTTGATCATCGAATTGTATTCGGCTACAAACAACAAGTTTCCTCATGCAAGACAAACTTAAGAACTCTCATTTAGCCATGATTATCGCCCACGACCAATGTCTCCAATAATTTACTCACGACAAATGTCGTCGCCCACTATCGATGTCGGCACCGATGATCGATGTTTTCGCCCACGTCCGATGTCACCACTCATGACCGATTTCACCTCCTTCGACCCATGTCGCCCCCATGACAAATGTCGCCCCCAACGACCCATGTCGCCGCCACGACAAATGTAGCCCCCACGACAAATGATGACCCTACGACAAATGTCGCCACCACGACAAATGTCGCCACCACGACAAATGTCGTCCCACGATAATTGTCGCCCCCACGACAATTGTCTCTCCCACGAAAAATGTCGCTCTCACGACAATTGTCTCCCCCACGACAAATGTCGCTCTCACGAAAAGTGTCGCCCCCATGACAAATGTCGTCCCCACGACAAATGTCGCACCCACGATATTTGTCGCACTCACAACAAATGTCTGTCTCACGACAAATGTCGTCCCGTACGGGGTCCCCTGTGCACGACTGCTTGTATATAAATATATGTATATATATGTATGTATATAATAGAACTTAAAAATTCAGGTTTAGAATTAAAATGACAGTGCTGCGAGAAGATTATGAGAATACTAAAAGATAAATTTTATAAAACCATAATCAAGCCAACAATGTCAAATAGATCCGAGTGTTAAGCAATAAAAAAGTTGTTCATATCTGAGTTGAGTGCGATTGAAATGAAAATCTAAAAAAGATGTATCCAAAAATTAGAAAAGGAAACAAATTATAATATATTAGAGAAACAATGTTGGTAGCATTCACCTATAATAAAGTAAAAAAATAAACTGTGTGATTTGGTCATGTACAATAAATCTTACAAAATGCACTACTTAAATAAGTAATATCATTAGTTTAAGGATTAGGCAGGAGGAGTGAACCTAAGCTATCATGGTTGAATGTTATTTGAAACTAAGGAATGCACGGGAGATTGCACGAAGAGGAAAGATTAGATTAACTTTCAAGAGATGTGCCTTTCCCAAGATGGGATTGAGGGCAAGATCTCTCGCCTAGTACAAAGTCAAATCATCTAAAGGAGATACAATATAGATGAAAGATGACCTTCCCGTGACACACATGCCTATATACATAGGCTCATTGCTCCACTCTCCATAAGGAGAATATTAAAATATTAAATAATTAAATTAATTGTATTTTTTAATTAAGACTTGTCAGGCCATTTGTGCCCTTCTTGAATATATTTGTATGATAGCATAGGCTCATATGCATATATATAAGCAATATATCCCCCTTGAATATAGGCATTGTCCCTAGAATAGATAGCTTAAAGCCAAACACTATAGTAGAAGAAAGAGAACGTGATATAGAGATGCCATGAGTCATTTCACCCATACGACAGGTGGAACAATTTGTCTGAATCTTACAATATCGGCGACACTTATAAAATGGACCATCGGCAATGAATGTTGATAGGGCGGAATGTTGGCATCTATAGTGGATTAGGTCTTCCAAGGGGCGGCGACGTTATGGAGAGTGGTGAGCCCAAAGAAGGAAGAAGTGTCAATGCAGAAATTGCAACAATGTGGCAAGGAAGGTGATGGAGATCGCGGTGATCCACTACTCATTCAGACGATCAGAGTCCATGGATGCATTTGGATGATTGTTTCGAGTCAATTTCATGTACTTATTTTATATTTTTGAATTGTTTTGTCACCTGATCGGTTCGGACAATCTGAGTCGTCCAGTCTGGGTGTCTTATTCAGTTATGACTTGTTTATGCATGCAGGGGGTGACTGTGAGGGATCGTGAGTTTCCTCTCCTATTGGAACTGTGGGTCATCTCGTCACTCTGGTGTGACGCCAAAAGCAGCCCTTGGTGCGACTCCAAGGTACACCCTTCCCCTCCCTCTTCTGTCTACTCCTCGCCACCAAGATTCCCTCCCTGTAAACTCTTCCCCAGTCCATCTCTGCCACATATAGGAAATCCTTTCCTGTTAAACCACCACATCAAGGCCTACTCTGCCATTCTTACCTCTCCCTCTCCACATCTATTATTCAATTTATCCTTTCTCGTTAATTCCCTCACAGAATCCATACATAAGTCTTTCATCAAAGCATTCCACTTATCCTCCCAAAAGACTCCCATTAATCCACCACATCCAGGCCGTCACTGCCATTCTTACATCTCGACCTCAATTATATTCTTATGTCCTTATCACACACGTCCTTTTAGATAATCACATTCACGATGAATTTATATACGTACCACCATGTGAACCACCAAATTTAAATTCTTATGTCGTTATCTTCGACACTCCTTCCGGAGGCTCCTTCCCTAATGAATTTTTCGACAAACCACCTGGTGAGCCCCATGATGATTCACGTCTCTTGAGGGATATTTGACATTCCACGATATTAAAACTCACTACTGATAACTCTATTACGCATCTAGGTGTTCTCCGTATACTCGATGATTGTTTCTACACGCCACCCAAGGAACCGTCAGATAGACCACCCATTTTTAAGAACTCCCACTACCACGTAGAATCTACATTTAGTAAGTCTGTTGAGTTCACAGATTTTCATTTGCATCTATTGCATGACTTACATGGTCCTTCTCATATAGTACATGAATCTCCTATGTTGTCTGATTCATGTTCATCATATGTTTTGTATCATTCGCATGTGCAACATGAATTTGTCTGATTTGAAATTGCAATAAATAATGAATATCATAAAAACCAAGTAGACCGGCACAAGAGGGATCAGATTTTTGAAATTGAGAAGTAGAAGATGATTCACATACGACTTGAGAGGTATCCAACGAAACAACAATACAATTAATGGGCCCCTATGCAATCATGTGACGGATCGGTGCGACTGCATATGAGTTTGACATCCCTCAAATTATGGCAATAAATCTAGTAGAGGACTTGATTCCTTATTATAATGAACATGTGTATAAGGACCCCCTTTTCCCTACCATGTATGAGCCACAACTTCCTATATTGCCTCCCACTTTCATACCTAAACCACAACATCTTTCATCCCTGCCTACCTCACCTCTGCCTCAGACCAGCGAGTCCCACCAAGAGTGTCACTTTGCACCATTGACGGTTCTAGTTAAGCTTTCAGACGGAGTTACATTTTGTGCAGAGCCGTCAGCTACCATCAGAGGCTTATCTCAAATTGTTATATATGACCTCATTGTGGGTAGACAAGATATGTTACAATACCTTGTCCGCTGGAGCTGCCACCCATTCCCTGATGACGCTTGGATTCCCCTAGAGGAGATTGCGCTACTTATCCCCAGGCTACGCCGAGACAATGACCATCTTCACTTACCGGAGATGAGTGCTTTCAAGCCAAGGGAAGTTGATGGCGATCACGGTGATCTGCTACTCATTCAGACGATCTGAGTCCACAGATGCGTCCGGATGATTATTTTGAGTCAATTTCATGTATTTATTTTATATTTTTAGGTTGTTTTGTCACCTGATAGGCTCAGACATTCTGAGCCGTCCGATCTGGGTGCCTTATTCTGTTATGACTTATTTATGCATGCAGGGGGGAGGGGGACTGTAGGGGATCGTGGGTTTCTTCTCCTTTTGGAACCGTCAGTCATCCCGTCTCTCTGGTGTGGCGTCGAGGGCAGAACTTGGTGTGACTTGAATGTAGTAAGTTACATGAGAGACAAGGATGTACCATGAGTGTGGAGAGTACAAACGTTGCAAAAAGAGTCCATTGGTGTTGTTTATCAGGTAGATAGAAAGTCAATGGAGGTAGTGAGAGTGGGTGTGATGCAACTGCTTTGAAGCAAATATTTTTGCAGCGGGAGCGAGTTTTTTTGAGTTAAGATGGTGTGGATGGGTGAAGTGGATAGAAATTTGTTTTATTTGGGAAAAAGTACGATAGGACAGATTGTTAGTTTGCATACAGAGGAGTTGAGAACTTGTCCATAGTAGATGTTGAATGGTTTAGTATGTGGAATGAAAAAATGAGGTTGTTGGTTAGACTGAACAAGGTTTTTATTAGGTTGAGTGAAGTTGAACTGTACACTGGAGGTGTGGGAAAATTCAATATCAATGTAAGTAAACATAAGAGAGATGAAAGGGACGAGAGGATTGTATTGGTGTAAGAGGGAAGAGGTGATAGTGTTGAGGCTTATGAAGGAGGCAAAGTCGCAACGGATCACAATGGATTCATAGTCACTGCGGAGTGAGGAGAGCTAGTTGGCGGCATAGATGAAAGGAGGCGGTGAGGCAGTGTGAGAAATTAGAAGATGGAATAATGGAAGGAGGCCATGTTTTACATTTTGCAATTGGGAAGCAATGATGAGGAAATGGGGGAGGACATGGGTTGCCTTTGCCTGGCTCGGGAAAAAATAAGGGGGTAGTGTGATGGCCTAGAAAGAAATTGAGAAGGATTTTGTGTCAGAAGGAGGGGTTTAGGCCTTTCGGGCTAGGTCAAAACAGGGGGTGGTTTTGGCCTTTCGGGCTAGGTCAAAACAGGGGGTGTCAGGCTAGATTGTTTTGAGGGTAGAAGGCAGGATTGACGATTTGTCTGTTGCAGCGGGATAAGTAAGGGCAGAGTTGGTGTATGTGAAGTGAGGAATGGATAAGCTATGGTGAATTGGAGCTCAGAGCAATGGAGATTTTTTTTATGCTTGCAATAACACTCATACAACCACAAGTTGTTTGTGTGACCTAGGAATGGAAGTGATGCACTGATGTTTGTAGGAGCTAAACCACAGCAATCAACATAGATCGAACTGAAAGGATAGGTCGGGCCAATTGGTACATACAGTGAGGAAGAAATACGTGAGAGATTGCACAAAGAGGAGTGATTGCATTAACTTCGAGAAACATGCTCTCATCAAAATACAATCGAACGTTGATTCCTTCGCCCAACACAAGTTTGAATCTATTAAGGAGATACTAGATAAACATGCTCTTCGAGAATCATGCTCTCATCAAAATACAATCGAAGGTTGATTCCTTCGCCCAACACAAGTTTGAATCTCTCAAGGAGATACTAGATAGAAGAAAGATGGTTTTCCCATGATAAACAGTCCTATAAATAGGCTCTTAGGCTTCACTCTCCATGAGGAGATCATTAGTAAATATTATATTAATTGTATTTAATTAATAGATTAGTAGAATCGTCAGTAACTTCTTAAATATAATTGTATGTTCCTATAAGCCAATGTGTGTGTACATAATATTGTTCAAGATGATCCAAGTAGTTTAGGTTTAGAGTATCAGACACACTCGACGGAAACAAATGAAAATGAGCATTCATGAAGTTGGCCTTAAATAGTAAGAATAAGACTATTGAAGATAAAAATGACGACAACACTAGTTCAAAAATGATATGTATGCATAGCTTTCAATATCAATAAGTTTATTAGTAGAACTTAACAAGAATAGAAGTTGGTTATCATTATTATGATTTTACATAAAATAAAAGGGCAACCTGGTGCACAAAGCATCCCTGCACAGTGAGGGTCCGAGGAAGGGTCCCACCACAAGAGTGAAATGTAGACAAACTGATGTAGGGATAGGCTACGGGTGCACAAAACCTACGACACTAGGTGATAGTGCAAGGGTGACGCACTAATCTGAACCTAAATGCAATGCAATCGCCGATATCTCGATAAAAATATTTGAGAAATGATAATTCTAACTCTACGCAAATATTTGAAATTGAAAAACTGTTAATTAATTTTGACAATTTATAATTGCTTCCTCCGCTCGGAGTGTCAAAGCAAAGCGCGCGGCGAATATCTCCTCCTGCAAATTATTAGCGGACCGAAACAATTTCTACGAGCAAGAATGTTGGGTATTGTATCCACAATAACCCTGATTTGAAGAAGGGTCCCCTTAAACTAAGATGAATTGAGTTGTATTTTATGCTCTATTTTAGTTATGTGCTTGCAGGACTATATTGATAAGTACAACCCAATGTCAGGTTACAGTGGTCATGAAACACAGGACTATACAATGTAATCCTCCATTGTGTAGACCAATGTGTTGACTCACGTGTAATCTCTCTATTGGGGTGTACTTTTGTCGCAAGTGCATTAGAAGGATCAAGGAAGGACAAGGACTTGAAATCAGAAGGACAAAATTTTACCGAAGTAAAATTCGTCGAGTATCGTAAGGGATATTCGTCAAATTCGTCGAGTATACACATAGATACTCGTGGAATTCGTCGTGTATACCTACTGGAACTCGTCGAATTCGTCGTATTTACATAGGGTAAAAACTCTGAGACTTGGAAAATCAGTCAAGTAAAAATCGTCGAGTATCATCAATTATACTCGTCGATTTCGTCGAGTTTATCTTCCGATACTCGTCGAATTCGTCGAATATACATGTCGATACTCGCCGAATTCGTCAAGATTCATTGGGCATACCTTTGAGTTTCCGAACTTCTCTAGAATTTTCTAAGTCAGATTCGTCGAATATAGCTCAGCTCATGCGTCGAATGCATCGAGTGTATCAGTCGATACTCGTCGAATTCGTCGAGTATGACAGCTGATAATCGTCTAATTCGTCGAGTTTGTCTTCTGCAAAGCTTTGAACTAGAGGTTTGATCGGGCTGAATTTCTCCAAGTGTTTTTCGTCGAGATTGATATGCAGTTCGACGAGTATACTCGGTTATACTCGACGATACTCGACGAATTATACTTAGGGTTATTTTCTTACTGATTTCAACTTTCCGGTTCGTTCTTCCCGATCGTCATGTATAGTGATTTACGCACGTCTTGGTATGGAAAGACTTTTCTAGCCGTTACAAAATAAAGATCCATATATATATATATATATATGGTGAAATTTATTTCAACCCTAATCGTGCTCAAATCAAGAATCTTCCCGAATGAAGAACGTATGTCGGCTCCCATACGCTATTTCACGATTTCCGCTCGTCCGACGATTGTGCTGTACGATTCAATCGTCTTCAAGCTAATCGACTGGATCATTGTTCTCTAAAGATTCTGATTCTCTCAGATCTAGTCGATCATTGATCAATGTCTTCAAAGCATTCAAATTTTTTGTGTTCTCCAAGACATTCAAGATCAACCTATTCGAAGAACGACGGATTGAAGACTATAAATCTGAATAGGATTATTTGTAATCTTTATTGTGTAAATCTTCCTTTACATTTGTAGGAGGTTTTCCCTCCGAGTTGTAGATCTGTGTTTGGATCGAGTTGTAAGAGAGTTTGTTCTCCGAGTGATAGGAGCGTTGTCTCCGAGTTGTAGGAGTTGAGGCTCTTAGGTGTAAGATTTCTTTAAATCTGAGATAAAGGTGAAGTAGCTGAATCTAGCCCTTCGCGGTAGATAGACGAGGCGAGATAGTGGACGTACCCAACTCGGAAAACCATTATAAATCTCTGCGTTCTGTGTGCTTAATTTTTCAGTTGTTTTTATTCCGCGAAAAGACACAGACCTCACCTATTCACACACACCCCCTCTAGGTGATTTAGGTAGACATTAAATACTTTCAATTGGTATCAAAGTGTTGTTGTTCGGTATAAGGTTAACATTTTGAACAAGATCTCCTATCTAGTGTCAAGAGATTCCGCTCAGTTGCAATGGACAAAAGCAAGGATATGTTTTCTATGAAATTACTTGTGTGCACATAAAATAACTTTCCTATGTGGAAAGAAAGAGTCAGATTATTCATGGAAGTAGCAGATCCCAGGATATTTCAGATTGTTGAAGAAGGACCTCATATTCCTACTGAGTCGTCTGCCCTGAATCTGACTGTCATGATCCCTAAGAAGATAATAAATCTGACTAAGGATGAAATTGTTTTGCTCTATTTGGATAAGAAGGCGAAGAATATTATAGTCAGTGCAGTGGATGATTCAATGCTTCAAAATTTATTCCACTGCAAATCTGCCAAAGAGATGTAAGACTGTGTAGTTGTGCTCATGGAAGAAACCGAAGAAGTTAGATACGATCGCAGATCTTTGCTGAATCAAGAATACGAAGCTTTCAAGCAGGGTGCAAATGACACTATTGCTGACAGCTTTGAGAAATTCTTCAAGATTGTTAACGGGCTCAGAAACTACGGCCGCACCTTCACTAATGGTGACCTAAATGACAAATTTCTCAGATCCCTGACAAAGTACTAGGGCACAAAAGTTGTATCCATTAGGGAATTCGGGAAGCTGCCAGAGATTGATCCCCAGAATCTCTTCAGAAAGCTGCTCTCCTATGAACTTCAAATGAACACTAGAAAGAAAGAGGAGCAAAGCAGCAGGACTTCAAGCAGAGAGAAGTCAGTTGCCCTGAAAACTGAGGGTTCGAGAAAATCTAAAGTCATGTCACCAGTAAGGACACGAGCTTCAGATACTCCAGAAGACTCTGAGCCAAGCACTTTTGGCTCTGAGTTATCTGATGGAGAGTTTTCACTCATCTCCAAGCAGTTCAAAAGATTGTTCAAAGGTAAGAGAAAGGAAGAGAAGAGCTCCTTCAAAGGTAAGAGAAAGGAAGAGAAGAGCTTCGTCGCAAAGAAGTACAAGACTCTCAGCGACAGTGACTCAAGTGAGTCAAGCTCAGAAAATGAAGAAGCTTACTTCGGGCTCATGGCTCAATCAGATGATGAGGTGGGCGACTCCCAATTCCATGGGAAGGTAAACTCTCACACAATCCTCTCTGAGTCGAAAATTTCCACTAATGCTCATGAAGACTACTCTTCTGAGGAAGATGACTCTGACATGATGGCTCAGCACCAAGAACTCTTGAAAGCTTTTAACAAATGATGCAAGGTAGTAAAAAAGCAATTAAAGGAGATTGCTTCTCTCAAGGCAGTGGAATCAAGACTGAGGGAGGAAATTGTTGAATTAACTGCTCTCAGAAATGAAGTTCACTTTTTGAGAGAGGAATTGAAATGCTCAGCTAAATCATTAAATCAGAAAGAGAAATACTTAGATGAGCTAGAAGAAAAGTTCTTCGTGGAAAGGAAGCTGGTTGAAAGCTACTCGAAGTCAAAGACCATTCTTCCCCTCATTGATGAGTTTTCTACTCCTAAGAAGAGTAGTGGTCTTGGCCACGTAGCTGGAAAGGGTAAGGCTGCTAAGAAAGCCAGTACCAAAGACAAAGGGAAGGCACTACAAGGTCAACCTTCGTTCAAGAAGGTAATCTTCCCGACGAATAAATTTGACCTTGAGTCGTCCTTTGGTCACTTTGCTAGGTCTACTTATGTGGAGCCTAAAAAGCGCTATCAAGGATGGACCCATCCTCAAGACTTTGGTGTCAGTGTTTTCAAAGTACCTTCTGAGGAAATTACTCTTAAAAACTATGATCCTTACGTTCATGGACCAAGTGGTAAGAAGGCTCCAAAAGCCAACATTGTTGTTCCCAAGGCCAAGAAAACTGTGAAGCCTTGTGTGTGCTGCAATTACGAGGCTTCCACTTCCAAGTCTGTGGCCCCTGCTAGACCTCTCGTACAAAAGGTAAAGCAGGAGTATAAGAGAAAGTACAACAGGTTTGACCGTTGGTGTTACGAGAAGATTGGTCACTTCGCAGTAAACTGTTGGTTCCATCCAATAAAACTTGAAACTTCGCGAGTTAACAGTGTGAGGCCGACCACTCGTAACGTTAAAATTCCAAGTGGTGTTAAAGTAACAAGGAACCAAGGAACAAAGAACCCAAGTCTGTTTGGGTTCCTAAGGTAAACTGATTTATGTTTGCATGTATGTCTGAAGGCCAACAAAACGTCAATCTGGTATTTAGACAGTAGATGCTCTCGGCATATGACCGGGACTAGAAGCCTACTGCGAGAATTTACCCCAGTTGAAGACGAACCAAAAGTTATCTTTGGAGGGTCTAACAGGAAAATTACAAAAGGCTACGGTATTATTTCCAACGGCATAGTCTCTTTTACAGACGTGACTTATGTTGAAGGATTACAGTATAATCTAAAAAACATAAGTCAATTATGTGACAAAGGTTATATCGTTGAGTTTTACAAGGACAAGTGTCTGATAAAACGTCTGCTAATTCGGAGACAATCTTAACAGGCACTCAGAGTAGAAATATTTTCTGTTTAAATTTTTTATGTTTAGACAATCTACATCAGTGTGTTTTTTGGCAAAAGATAGTGCATTTCTCTGTGACCAATGGAACAAAAGATTAGCACATATTAATTTTAAAACTATAAATATGTTATTTTCTCACAACTTAGTGTATGAAGCCCCTAGCATTAAGTGTATTAAAAAGAGTCCATGTCACGCATGCCAGATGGGTAAGCAGACAAGGATTATCTTTAAGGGTATTTCTGAAAAAGATTCCTCTAAGAGTTTATACCTACTTCATATGAACTTATTCGGTTCTATGTCAATTCACAGTTTATGAGCTAAAGTTTATACGTTTGTTATTGTTGATGACTACTCCCGTTTTACGTGGGTGTTTTTTCTAAAACACAAGTCTGACACCATCAAAGCTTTCACGAATTTTGTTGGGCAAATTCAGAACGAATTAAATTGTTCCGTGATCAAAATCAGAAGTGATCACGAAACAGAATTTGAGTCTGATGTCATGACAAAATCCTGTGGAAGTCAAGATATCTTTCATGAGTTTCCCTCTCTGCGTACTCTGCAACAAAATGGAGTTGCTGAGAGAAGGAATATAACCTTCATTGAAGCATGTACAACTATGTTGAATGACGCTTCACTACAAGAGTACTTCTGTGCTGAAGCAGTCAACACAGTTTGTCACGTACAAAACCGAGCTTTAATCAACAAGAGCCATTGTAAAACTCCCTATGAACTGCTGAAGGATAAAAAACCGAGTGTGTCCTACTTTAGAATCATTGGCAGTAAATGCTTCGTACTTAACAATGAGAAGTATTACTGCACGAAGTTTAATGACAAATATTTTGAAGGTATTTTTGTAGGGTATAGTAGTCATAGTAAGGCATATATAATTTTTAATAAGAAAACTCTGCTGGTAGAAGAGTCTATCATGTTGTATTTGACGAGACAAGCATGTTTCATGGCAGCTCGTCTAGTGTTGTTGGTGTAGATGCAGGTACCAAATTGGAAGAACTAAGCTTGGAAGAAGCAGTCAAGGAAAATGCTCCAAGCCCAGTCAAGGTCGTCGATCCAAGTGTGGTGGATGAAGAACCACTAGATGAAGAATTACCTCAACCTTCAGGAGATGCAATGGACATAGCAGAACCTGTTAGTGGGAGAGGAATAAATCTAGCGTTCAGACAACTAAAAGATCATCTGGCTGATCTAATCATTGGAGAGTCAGGCGACGGTGTTAGGACTAGAAAATGTACTGCTAACGAAATTTTTCATCTTAGTTTTCTGTCTCAGGTTGAGCCAAAGAAGTTTGAAGAAGCAAACAAGGACGCTTCTTGGATAATGGTCATGCAAGAGGAGCTCAATCAGTTTGAGATATGCAAGGTTTGGGATTTGGTGCCCAGGCCTAAAAGACAGAACGTGATCGGTACCAAATGGGTTTTCAGAAATAAGCTGAACAAAAACAGAGTGATTATAAAGAACAAAGTCAGTCTTGTAGCTCAAGGATATAGAAAAGAAGAAGGGATCGACTTCAATCAGACATTTGCTTCAGTGGCCAGACTCGAAGCGATCAGGTTGTTTCATGCGTATACTGCTCACAAAGGCTTCAAAACCTATCAAATGGACGTGAAGTCAGCATTTCTCAACGGAGATCTGAAAGAGAAAGTATACGTAACACAACCCCCAAGTTTTGTCAACTCTACTTTCCCCGATTATGTTTACTTTCTGAACAAAGATCTTTTCTTAGGCAAGTAAAAGACAAGATTTTGCTAGTGCAAATTTATGTCGACAACATTATCTTTGTTTCTACGGAAGACAACATTTGCAAGAAGTTTTCTAAACTATGCAAGGGAAGTTTGAAATGAGCAGTATGGAAGAACTGAATTATTTCTTAGGACTTCAGGTGAAACAATCTGAAGATAAAATTTTTATCTCTCAGACGAAATTCACTAAAGAGTTACTTAAGAAATTCGGAATGGAGAACGCAAACTCGATGAGAACTCCAATATGGTCAACTATGTCTCTGGACAAAGATGAGAAAGGAAAACCTTTCGATGAAACCAAGTACAGAAGCATAATTGGATTCATGCTCTACCTGACTGCCAGTAGACCAGATATAATGTTCTCAACATGTGTCTGCGCTAGATTCCAGGTGAACTCCACGGAATCTCATTACGTCGCTGCAAAGCGAATTTTAAGATATCTTAACGGCACACCAAATCTTGGTTTATGCTACCCAAGAACTAATGATGTCGAGCTAATTGGTTTTTCAGATGCAGATTTGGCAGGAAGCATGGATCACAAGAAAAGCACTTCCGGGATGTGCCAATTCCTCGAAAGAAGACTTATCTCATGAAGCAGCAAGAAGCAAAATTGTGTGGCAACATCAACTGCCAAGTCAGAGTACATCTCTGGTGGTAGCTGTTGCGCACAGCTTCTTTGGATTAGGAATCAGCTTGAGGATTACAACCTGAAATTCAAAGAGATTCTGATGTTTTGCGACTCCTCCAGTGTCATAGCGATCGCAAATAATTCAGTTTCTCACAGCCGGACAAATCACACCGAAGTAAGATATCACTTAATCCGGGAGCATGTTGAGAACAAGGACATAGCTCTCAGCTATGTCTCGACAGATAAGCAAGTCGCAGATATATTCACGAAGCCACTGGACGAAGCCAAATTCTCGTTTTTTTAAAACGGAACTGGGCATGCTAAATAAGGACTCGTGAAGATGGCTAAAAAGACAGGAATTCACTCGAAAGTACTTCACTAAGCAGAGAAATGTGTCCAAGTAAAATTCGTCGGATATCATTCATCAGACCTCGACGATTCGTCGAAATACTGCCAGTACACATGACGAAACTAGACGAATTTGGCTCTGCTTCCGGCGAAATTTGCCGAATTGGACTTAGGTAAAATTTTCTTTATTTGGATCTGAAGAGACACAATTTTCAGGTATGCGTGTTTTCCTCTTAAAACATTACAAGTATATATATATATATATGTGTGTGATTGTTGGGGCAAACAGTACCTATTTCGTCGAAAGAAGCATTCTGTCTCTGCTGACTCCTTCCCGACGATTCGACTGCCGCGAACAGCTCATCATTCAAGCAAGTTCGTCATCTCTCCCCGTCGATTCGTTTCTGCGCGAGCCATTCCAGCAAGTTCTACAGTTACAGCAGAGTTTCCAGTCGGCCAGAGATCTTCCCTTATCGCTCAATTTCAGTTTCGGAGCTTCAACAGTTCATCCAGAGCTGATTTCACTTCTCTGTTCTTCATGGCTCCTCGAAGCACAAGTGGCTTGCTCGGTGGTGGAGAACTGGTTCATACAGAGTTTGCTTCAGCCTCACACAAATTCAAAAATATAATACTCATGTTGGCAACAGCCGGCCTCTCCTCTGTCCTCGAACACCCCTGCAAAGTGTTGGACAAAGATGTTCTTGAATTCTTTCACAATGAAAAGCTTTGTCGTGAAGATGCAGTGATCAAGAGCAGAGTTCGTCAGATCAAAGTTAAGGTGAAGGCTTCTCGGCTTCCAGCTTGTGAAGAGACTGATCACCTCGAAGAGGATGACTTTACCAGAGTTATGTTGTTCTGTGGATTGCCAAGAGATACCAAGGCTGTTAAAAGGAAAGGAATGAATGAGTAAGGCAAGCTGTTATCAGACATCCTTGGAAAAGTACTGTTATGCAAGACTGGATCTCATGACTACCTCTCCTCCGAGATGTTCAAAATTCTTGTGGCCATCATCTGCAGGAAGAAAATTGATTGTGGTGTTGTGTTGTTTGCCAAGATCAAAGATAGTCTCCGCGCTCCCAACTTTGGACGAATTCTAAGTTTGTATCTGAATCAGATGGTAGAGACACGTTTGACATGTTCAAAGGTGTCCCTATCCACCACCTGAAGAAAATCGACTCATCCATCTTCTCGAGGTGGGATAAGAGAATCCAGAGGCCAGGGGGAGACAGAGACCTGCCTGAGGTAGAGGAAGAGGAAGTACCTGAGGAAAGGATTCCTACTTCCACCCCCAGTGAGATTCCTAATAGACTGAGTGCAGGAATTGAGGGGGAGCCTGCTGAGACACAAGTGGCCATTGAGGTAGTGCCCTTAAGTGTTCCTGCGGCTGCAGAGACAGATGCTCCAGTCAGTTCTGAGCCAGAGACACCAGCCCCAGCTGCAGAGATTTCAGTTCCAGTTGAAGATGTTGTTGTTATAGTTCTAGAGACAGTTGATCTTCTTACAGAGGTTGTAGAGATTACTTGTACTGCTGCTGCAGAGGCAGTTCCTGATGAGGCTGAGAATGAGATAGCAACTGACGATGTTCTGCTTGCTACTGATCTAGAGGATGTTCATGATGCTGCTGATGTTTTGAATGTTGTTGTTGAGGTTGTGGATGAGTCAGTTGATGATACTGAGCTCAATGTTGTTGACTATGATATTGCTGATGAGGATGAACTTGCCGCTGCTGATAATGTAAATGATTCAACTGAGATAGTTGTCACAGAGAATCACATTGTAAATCTTCCGAATGTTCTACCGATAAGGACTGAGGGGGAGCCGACTCACCCTTTGGTCTTGTGCGAACAGACAAGAATAAACCGGAAAATGGAGTAATAGAAATCTTTATTATTCCAAAAAAGTGTGTATTCCTTTTATAGAATTGAGGAGATGGGAGAGATTGCAATTAAACAATGTGGGACTAAATAATTACAGGTACAGGCGGTTTAACATAAACACAAGCCGGCCAAGCCGTGCGGTTAGATGAATAGGCTAACTGTCCGACAACCACCAGAAGCAGAGAACAAGCCTCCACGGGAGACCGTCAGACTGCCCGGTCTCCAAGTCGCCAGAGACAAACCGGCAGACCGCCAGGACACCAACAGCAACAATCCATCAACCGAAACCGCTGGAGAGAAACCAACAGACCGAACAGCCTGTAATCCGCCAGAGTCAGACCGCCAGACCGTCCGGTCTCTATTCTGCAACACTCCCCCTCAAGCTGGAGCATATATATCGATCATGCACAGCTTGTCGCAAATGTGATAAAAGGAGGCGGATACCGACTTGGTTAAAATATCAGCCAACTCTTTATCGGAGGTGACGAACGGAGTACAAATTTGCTCCTTCAGAATTTCTTCCCGAATAAAGTGGCAGTCGACTTCAATGTGCTTTGTTCTCTCATGAAAGATCGGATTTTTGGAGATGTATATAGTGGTCTTGTTATCGCAAAACATGGGTAGAGGATGGTTGTAGACCTCTCCTAAGTCAAGCATGAGAGTTCGTAACCACTTCAACTCACACGTGGTCGACGTCATAGTTCGATATTCTGCTTCTGCACTGGACCTGAAGACGACCGACTATTTCTTCCTCTTCCAGCTCACAAGGTTTCCCCCTACGAAGGTGCAAAAACCCAATGTTGACTTGCGATCTCCTTTGTCATCAGCATAGCTCGAATCTGAGTACGCTTCAACCCGCAAATGACCATTCTTCTGAAAGAGTAGTCCTTTCCCAGGCGCTGATGTAACATACTCCAATATCTTCAGGGCAGACTGTAGATGGCACTCCTTAGGAGCTTGCATGAATTGGCTAACCTTGCCTACAGCATAGGCAATATCGGGTCTGCTCACCGTGAGATATATAAGTTTACCTACCAGACGTATGTACCTCGTAACATCTGAAAGAAGAGGAGAGTCATCCGTCCAGGTTTTATCTTCTTCAGTCGTCATGGGGCATCGGGCAGGTTTAGCCCTAATCAGTCCAGCCTTTTTAGTAAATCAAGAGCACACTTGTGTTGAGAAAGGACAAGGGAATTGGGCTTCCAAGAGATTTCTATCCCCAGAAAGTATTTTGGAGAGCTCATATTCTTTGTGACCAGGTGTTGACGAAGATGCTTCTTTGTCAAGGTTATCCCAGCTTGGTCATCTCCAGTGAGAAGAATATCATCCACATATACCGCAAGCACCACTAGCCCCATAGAGGTTTTGCGAATAAATAAGGAGTGATCGACAGAACTTCTCGTAAAACTCATGGCCGTCACAATCCCGCTAAACTTGTCAAACCACGCCCGAGGGCTTTGTTTTAGGCCATAGATAGCCTTCTTGAGTCGGCATACCTGTGTCTCCCCCTGAGCAACATGCCCTGGAGGTTGCTCCATGTAGACATCCTCCTGAAGATCCGCATACAGAAAGGCATTCTTGACATCCAGCTGTGAAATAGATCAATCCATGTTGACAGCAACAGAGAGGAGGACCCTGATAGTGCTGAGACGAGCAACGGGAGAGAAGGTGTCAAAATAGACAATCTTATAAGTCTGAGTAAAGCCTTTGGCCACAAGTCGGGCTTTGTAACGATCCACACTGTCGTCCGGTCGGAACTTTACCACAAAGACCCAGCGACAGCCAACGACATCTGTACTAAAGGGAGGAGGAACCAGGGTCCACGTACCCCGTTCAGTGAGATTAACAATCTCCTCATCCATGGCAGCCTTCCAATGTGGAACAGTAAGGGCCTCCTGCTAGGAACGGGGAGTGGCAGTGGCAGAGATAGCCACTGCAAAAGCTCTGCGAGAAGGGGTAAGACGATCATAGGAAATAACAACAGCAAGCGTGTGTTTGGTACACGCCCGAACCCCTTTGCGAAGATCAATGGGAAGATCCAGGTCAGCGGGTTCCTCAGCATCCGGAGCATCCGTGGTGGAGAGAGCTGACCCGAGAGTAGAGAGCGACGGCGGAGGAGAGGAGAGAGATAGCGGAGGTAGAGAGTGAGGAGGAGACGATGGAGACGGTGGAGGAGGAAATACCTCGGTAGGTGTCGATGGGCTAGAGGTAACAGGAGGAGAATCGGAAATCGCAGGAAGAGGAGAGGAGTCGTCAGAGAAATAGGGAGCATTCTCGAATAAGGTAACATCCGCGGAGACGAACTGCTTGCGAATAATAGGGTCAAAACAAAAATAGCCTTTTTGAGTGGTAGAGTATCCCAGAAAGACACATTTGGTGAAGCGAGGGGAGAGTTTGTCGCGAGTGGCGGAGGGAGCGTATACAAAGGCTGTGCACCCAAAGATGCGTATAAGGAGAGGAAAGGGATCCTTGCCCGGATAGAGAATGGAGAATGGGGTTTGACCGTGGAGAACCGTGGATGGAATGCGACTGATGAGATAGCAAGGAATGAGAACTGCATATCCCCAGTAGGAGCGAGGGACATGCATCTGCGTTAGCAGAGTGCAAGCGACATCAAGGAGGTGACGGTTTTTGCATTCCGTCACTTCATTTTGTTGCGAGAAATAGACGCAACTTGTTTGATGAACAATCTCATATTGCATACAAAAAGATGAAAAAGCTTGACTAATATACTTCTTAGCATTATCAGAACGTAAGATTTTAATTGAAACACCAAACTGATTTTGAATTAAATGATAAAAAGATGTTCATACATCGAATAATTCAGAGCGTTCACGTAAGAGATACATTCAAGTACATCGAGAGAAGTCATCTATGAAAGTAACAAAATAAGAACTACTCTGACCAACGGTGAGGGTAGGAGCAGGACCCCATATGTCGGAGTGAATGAGATCAAACGGACGGGTAGAGCCATTACCTTGCTTCGGCGGGAAGGTGGAACGGTGATGCTTGTCAAGCTGACAGGCGTCGCAGTTGAGAGGAGAACTGTTCGGAGGGAGGAGGGGCAGAAGCTGACGAAAAAGTCGTGGAGGAGGATGACCAAGGCGGAGATGCCACTGTAGAAGATCTGTAGAAGAGGAGAAGGCGGACAGAGCGGAAACGTTATCGAGGAAATAGAGATCGCCGCTCTTAGTCCCAGTAGCAATCGTCCGTTGGGAGCTCGGATCCTGAAAAAAATAATAAGTTGGAGTGAATGTGATGGAGCACTGAAGTTGCTTGCACAAAGAGGTAACCGACAATAAATTGCACGGAAACTTGGGCACATAAAGAGTGTCGGCCAGGCGAAGAGACGGAGTGACATGAACCACTCCAGTCCCATGAATCGGGGAGGGAGAGTCGTCTGCAACAAGGACCGGGGGCAACCGATCATGTGTTTCAAGAAGAGAAAAGCACTGAGGATTGCCCGTCATGTGATTAGTCGCACCAGAGTCGATGATCCATTTACCATGAGTAACCACGTGAGCACTACCTGATGACGTGACCACCGAGGCGGACGGCTTTGAAGAGGAGGTGGAAGAGTCACAAGAAGGGCGAAGATGTGAATGTTTCATCCAACAGCGATCCACAAGATGCCCGGTGCGGCCACCGTGAGAGCAGAGGAAGCGTGAAGAGCCACGCCCACCGGAATGGTGGTTGCGACTACCAGAGCCACTCCGCTGAGTCTGGTGAGCATAGTTGTCTGGAGGAGGAGAAGACAGAAGCAGACGCTGAAGTAGAGAGGTAACCGCGGCAATGTGTGTAGCAGTTATATCCAGGGTGGGAGAGTCCGCTTCGCCCAAGATTTGTTGGCGGATCATGTCATAAGACTCAGGAAGTCGCAAAAGATAGCACACAACAAGAATTTCTTGGAAGTGCTTGTGTTGTTCGGCCAAATCCGCAGAGAAGGGGTGATGTTGAAGAATCTCAGCCGCGAGAGTCTGGACTTGTTGATAAGCGGCAGCAGGAGACATGGAAGGACGGGTAAAGAGGTTCGCATATAAAGTATAGATGCGGGACGTCTGAGCCCCCTTCGAGTACAGAGCAGCAAGATGAAGCCAAGTCTTCTTGACCGTCTCATCATGACGGATGACGGGAAGACATTCATCCGGAAGGCTGTTAGCTAGCCAAGTGCGCACAAGTGCGTCGCTAGCATCCCAGTCGTCAAACTCAGCGGAAGTGGGAGGAGGAGGATCATCGGTGAGGTGGTGGCGTTTGCGTTGTGAGCGAAGAAGAAAGGTGAAGGAGACACTCCAATTCGGGTAGTTGGAACCGATAAGTTTGGAGACGGTACCAAGATTCCCGGAATGAGTGGGAAGAGGGGGCGGATTAGTCACAGGCGTAGCGGTGGTGGTAGAGGAACCGGAAAGAGCCATAGAAGAGAGGCCGCGCGGGTAGCAAGCCGCGGAGACCGCACGAATGGGAAGGAGCAAGAACAATGCAAACCGCGGCGGATAAGAGAAGAAACCGCAGCAGACACAAGTCGAGGTTCTGCAGCGGTCACGGTGTCAACACACCAGCGGATAGATAGGCCACGACCAAGCAGCAGAAGAAAGCAGAGGGAAAGAAGTCGGGCGGGTAGATAGAAGGCCGCACGAACAGGAGACAGAGAAACCGTGAAAGCAGGTCGCGGATTGAGAGAGAGAGATGGAGTGAGAAGAGGGTCGCGCACACAAAGGGAAGCGACAAAGCAGAGAAGGGAAGAGAGGCCGCGTGAACAGTCAGCAAGAAGAGGATCAAATCGCGCGGATAGGAGAAGGCACCGTATCAGGAGGAAAAGATCGCCTCCTCTGATACCATGTGCGAACAGACAAGAATAAACCAAAAAATGGAGTAATAGAAATCTTTATTATCCAAAAAAAGTGTGTATTACAAGGTATAGCCTCTATTTTATACAATTGAGGAGATGGAAGAGATTACAATTAAACAATGTGGGACTAAATAATTTCAGGTACAGACGGTTTAACATAAATACAAGCCGACCAAGCCGTGCAGTTAGATGAATAGGCTAACCGCCCGGCAACCACCAGAAGGAGAGAACAAGCCGCCACGGGAGACCGCCAGACCGCCCGGTCTCCAAGTCGCCAGAGACAAACCGGCAGACCGCCAGGACACCAACATCAACAGTCCGTCAACCGAAACCGTTGGAGAGAAACCGACAGACCGCACGGTCTGTAATCCGCCAGAGTCAGACCGCCAGACCGTCCGGTCCCTATTCTGCAATAGGTCTCGATGCAGACACAACTTGATAGGTTCGTCAGAAAGCTACAGAGAAGGATGGTTGACCTTCCAGGTGGACCTCCAGTGGAGGAGGTAGAGATTGTTGATCAGTCAGATGAGGAAGGAGATGCAGAGGTGCATCGTCCTGTCCTAGAGGCTCCTGCTCCTAAGCTACTTTCTAAACCTTGTGTCACTCCCATGGAAGAGTCTTCTAGTGACTCCGAGGGAAGTGAAGATACCCCCTCCCCTCGCAGTGTTCTGGATGCAGATATACCTTCTACTACTACAGATGTATCTATTCTGAAATTCATTGAAGCCCTGATGGCCCGACAGCAAGCATGTTTTGATCAATCTCTGAAGAAAGTGATGAAGAAAGTCAAAGAAACTGAGAACGACATGAATAATGGCCTTGCAGCTATCAAGATGTGTTTTGACAAACTGGATAATAGGTTGGACTCTTGGTTCATGCAAGGCGGCCAAGCAATTGTTCATACTATGGCAGGGCTAAAGAGTAACTTGGATGTGCTTCAGAACGTTGACGCCAACGTCAAAACAATCATTACTGTACAAAATGAAAGAATCAACTACTTTGATGACCAAATGGTCCACTATTCTAATGTCATAGCAGCCACGGTACTTGAAGAAATCTGAAACGGGGAGGATGCATTGAAAGCTAAGGTGACAGCCCTTGAAGCCGACATGGTAGAAAACTTCAAGGGAGCCAAGATCTATAGTTATGATAATTTCAGTTGGCTTCATAATGAGATATTTGGTGGGCAAGGTTACGGGTGCAAACGAGTCGAGCTCGAGTCGAGTTTGGCAAAATTTCCAAGCTCGAGCTCATTTTTCTCAGCTCGAGCTCGAGCTCAAGGCCAACTTATCGAGCTCGAGCTCGAGTTTCGAGCTCGCGAGCTCGAGATCGAGCTGCTCGCGAGCTTTTTAGCTCATGAGCTTTATTTCCTTATTTTTCTTATTATTATTTTTTATAAAATATATAAATAAAAAGCTCGCGAGCCGGCTCGCGAGCTCATGAACAACATTAGATGAGCTCAAGCTCGAGCTCAACTCGTAATCGAGCTCGAGCTCGACAGGCTCGAGCTCGACAGGCTCGAGCTCGAGCTCGACAGGCTTGAGCTCGAGTCGAGCTTTTTTCGAGCCGGCTCATCGAGCTTTCGAGCTGCCTCAACTCAACTTGCACCCCTAGGCAAGGTCAGACTCGAGCCAGAATTTCTGAACCTGCAGTGCCTGCTCCAGTGGATGTTCATGTTAATCCTGCTCAGGATTATTCTCAGTACTGGACTGACACTCAGAATTTTCCTCAGTTTGAACCAGAATATGTTGTTGCTACTGCTGCCCATCCAAAACTTCAGATAGTTGAAGACACCTCCACTAGCTCAGAGAAGGAGAAAATATGGTGAAGGCTCGTCTGTTGTCAGGTCAGATCCTAATAGAGAAATGACTGAGGTATGGAGTCTGATTTCCAAGAGTATCATTCTGGACACCTTCAAAAGAGTGGACTTGGCGAATGAAAACAGATGGGATTACTATAACACTGATTAATGGCAGAAGTATGAGGTAGCATGCGCTAAAAGAAGACTTCATTTCAGGAAATACAATGTTGATGATCTGAATGCGACTCCAGCTCCGCCAAGATATTATTCAAAGCCGAAAGCATATTTTGCCAAACAAATTCAGAAAAGCAAGGGCAAACAGATTTGATAGTTTCTTTTATGATTGATATTTGTAGACATTGGTTGCCCCAATATAGAACTCATATATATATATATATATATATATATAGGGTGAGAATCAGGTGCGAAGAGGATAAAGTGCGAATGTGCGAACAGTGCAGCATCCGTCGTCCATTGCACTCGTCGGGCACCTGCATCCAACGGTCAAGCTCTTCTCAGCACCGCTGCCGCCGGCTGCGGGGTCGCCGGGCACCGGCCGCCCGGGGTTCATCGGCGCCCACGCCGACGAACCCCGGGCGGCCGGTGCCCGGCGACCCTGCAGCCTGCGGCGGCGGCGCTGAGAAGAGCTCAATTTTTTTTTGCAGCGGCGGCTCCGCCGGCCGCGGGCTCGCCGGGCCCCGGCAGCCCGGGGTTCGTCGGCGTGGGCGCCGACGAACCCCGGGCGGCCGGGCCCGGCGAGCCCACGGCCGGCGGCGCCGCCGCTGCATTGTATCTCTTCGCACGGGATCCTGTGCGAATGTATTCGCACGGGATCCCGTCCCTATATCCCGTCCCTATATATATATATATATATATATATATATATATATATATATATATATATATACAATTTAATGTTTTGTCTGCGAATGTTGTTATTTCTTAATTTTATATGTCATGTTCTTTCTATGTTTTATTATTATATGTACAATTCACCTTAGCTTGTAGGGTTCTAACTTATTCAAATAGGGAGAGATTGTTGGGTATTGTATCCATAATAACCCTAATTTGAAGATGTGTCCTCTTAAGCTAAAAAGAATTGAGTTGTATTTGATGAACTATTTTAGTTATGTGCTTGCAAAACTATATTGTTAAGTACAACTCAATGTCAGGTTACAGTGGGTTATGAAACACAGGACTATACAATGTAATCTTTCATTATGTAGGTCAATGTGTTGACTCGCGTGTAATCTCTCTATTGGAGTATACTTTTGTCTCAAGTGCATTAGAAGGATCAATGGTGCAACCCGGTTTAGGGATAAGTGACTTAGCAGCGACTTTCCCGAGAGAGTAGGGACTTCGTTAGCAAAATTTATACTCACGGTGATTAAGTTCGATTGCTTAACGTTGGCCCCACGCGGACGTTTAGTTACCACGCAAGCAGTCAGCTCAAAGATCCCAAAAAAAGACGCACTATGTTTGCGGGAAAATAACGACAGTATGAGCCGTTAAGAGTTTGCAAGCGCTAACAATTTGATCAAAAAAATTAATTGCATGAGTATAATTTAACAGTAAGGCGCAGTCAGGTATACCTGCGGGGGATTTCCTTGAAGTGGGATTTCCCGGGTATTGGGGTCGCTGGCTGGCCGGAATTTGCTACGAAGAAAGCTGGAGACTAGAGCAGTGGTGGGCGGTATGGGGGGTTACAGGAGAAAGGCAGGCGGTTTGGGGGGTTACAGGAGAAAGGCAGGCAGTTTTGGGAGTTACAGGGGAAAGGCAGGCGGTTTTGGGGGTTACAGGAGAAAGGCAGTGAAGGTTGACTGGACTTGGGGGCTACAAGGGAATAGGCGTGGAGGAACGGAGGAGGTGCCTGGAGGAGGTAAGGATGTGGGTGAGGCTAACAAGAGAGGGGTGGAGGAGACGGAGGAGTTGAGCGGCACAGGATGCTGGAATTTCCGGGCGGTGGCCTTGTCGGGGAAGGAGGAATTGCTGTAGGGCGGGCCGGAGGAAGTTCGGGAAAGGCGGGTCGATGTCGACCGATCTTCAGGAGGCGCGCGACCTTGACGGAGGAGGAAGAGGCATGGTAGGGTTGAGTCGGAGGGAGATCGGGAGCTCGGGTCGTCGTCGACTAATCTTTCGTGGGCTCGTCTTCGTCGGGGAAGGAGGTGGAGGGTCTGCGATGCAATCTGGGAAGTAACGGGAAACAACTGCGGGCCGGGATTATTTGCTGGAAGGAAACGGGGAGAAGACGGATTTGTCTCTCCCGATCCTTAACGTCAGCTCTGAGATAATCCCGATAGGCGGTTTTAATTGGAGGATAGGCTTCGGTTTCAACAGTAGGTTTTAATAGGATGAGGGAGTTGCAATGTTTATGAATAATTAAGGGGGGGGAAGAGTTAAGAAACCCCAAGAGATTTTATGGGTCATCAAGGTGGGGTTTAATTTTTGAAACTGCTTAATTTAAACCGATTTAATTATATAATATTAAATCAGGAAATGAAACTTCCCTCATGCAGTTAAAATAATATCGTGCTTGACTCCTAACGCCCTAAACTACCGGACCAATTCATTTAAGTTCGAGTTGTCTGGCCAATCCAACAAGCTGCGACATTGAAATAAAAAGTACGATAAAAAATGCGATACAACGATACAAACACTGATAACAAATACAAACATATGATAAGGGTACTCTTAAAAGGAAAACACACACACACACACACAGCTCATCCGGATGCGTCCACGGATGCATCAATTCCCCCGGGGTTGAAAGGACTCGACCCCGTCGAGAATTGAAAAAACACCTGCAACAGTAAGATCAGGACGGAGGCGACGAAGCTTGGACACGCTTATCCATGAACTGTCTGATATATCTCTTCCCTTCCATGAAACGAGATAACGCTGATAAGTACTGGTGCGCGTCTGAAATTAACGAACATCCAACACCTGCTCAATCTCCTCAATGATGGGTGTAGAGGGACCAAAGTTGGTTGCGGAGTGGAAGGAACGGAAGTGGGTGGTACAAGTTTAGAGTCGGGAGGCTTTCCATAAAATGGAATAAGGTCGGCAATATTGAAAATAGGAGAGGTTCCAAACTCAGCGGGTAAGTCTAAAAGGTAAGCATTTGTGCCACAACATTTTTTCACCTGAAATGGTCCAAAACGTCATTGTTGTAGCTTGTGATAGGTGCCCACGGGAAACCTCTCCTTCCTGAAAAAAGCAAGAACCCAATCTCCTTCGGAGAAATACAACTCGCGGCGATGTTTATCCGCCGCCTCCGTGTATTCCTCAGAAGATGCTCGCAAACTGTTAGCAATCAACTCATGCAAAAATTTTAAATGATCAATATATGTTAGCGCATCAAAAGAAGTACATTCAAAAGAAGGAAGAGAATGACGATCGAGTAGTAACGGGACGGGATAGCCATAGACTACTTCAAAAGGCGATTTGGTGGTGGAACGATTCTTTGAGTTGTTATAGGTGAATTCCGCTTGAGGTATAACTAAATCTCATTGCTTTGGATGCTCTCCTGCAAGACATCTAAGAAAATCGTCCAAGCTTTGATTCACTACCTCAGTCTGCCCATCCATCTGCGGGTGATAGGCGCTACTAAATTCGAGCTTAGTCCCAAGTTTTCCCCATAAAGTTTTCCAGAAATAACTCAACAATTGAGTGTCACGGTCGGAAGTGAAAGAGCGGGGAATCCCGTGTAAACGTACGATCTCCCGAAAAAAAAGATCGACAACATGTGTGGCATCGGTCGCTTTCCTACAAGGAATAAAATGGGTCATTTTCGAAAAACGATCAACCACGACAAAAATTGAATACACTTTTCGTTTGGTTCAGGGTAATCCTACGACAAAATCCATAGAGACTTCATCCCAAGGCCACTCAGGAACGGAGAGAGGTGTGTACAGGCCGGTATTTTTGGCGTGTCCTTTATACAATTGACAAGTCGTGCAGGTCCTAACGAATTTGGCAACATCCTCCTTCATTTTAGGCCAATAAAAGCGGGAGTTAGCGAGGACCAGAAGTTTGTTTTGACCAACATGACCTCCTAATCCAGAAGACTGAAGCTCTCTTAGTATAAGCTCCTTGAGTGGCCCTTCACAAATACAAAGGCGAGTGCCTTTGAATAAAAATGTCTCGCTCAAAATATATTCTGTGGTGGGGTCGGTTCCACTAAATTGACACGCGTCCCAAATCTTACCAAAATATGGATCGGAGGGGTAAAGACTTTTTTGCTTATCTAAGTCGAGGATATGCGGTTGGAGGGTGACTAAGACATGCGACCTACGGCTAAGTGTGTCTGCTACTCTAATTGAAACGTCGGGCTTATGTTTCAAACGGAAGGTGTACTCCTGAAGAAAGGCTACCCATTTGGCATGCCTACGCACCTCCTTCTGGGAGTTCAAGTGCCGAAGCGCAGCATGATCGGTATTAAGGATGAATTCACGTTGGATCAAATAGTGCCGCCAGTGGCAAAGAGCTTGGACGATGGCGTAGAACTCTAGATCATAGGTAGAATAACGGGTTTTGGGCTCGTTTAGCTTTTCACTAAAAAAACGCGACGGGTCGTCCCTCTTGACTCAAGACAGCTCCTACTCCAATAATCGAAGCGTCGCAATCTACCTCAAAGATTTTCTCGAAGTCAAGAAGTGCTAGCACAGGAGCACTAGTCAACTTTTCCTTGATAAGAGAAAAGGCACGCTCTGCTTCGGCCGTCCAAATAAAATGACCCTTTTTAAGACAGTCGTTCACAGGCAAAATGAAAGTACTGAAATTTCTAATAAACCGACGATAAAACGAAGTTAATCCATGAAAACTGCAGGCTTCAGTGATAGTCTTTGGACTCGGCCACGCTCTAACTGCTTGGATCTTTTTTGGATCAACCTTAATTCCTTCGGCCGACACAATATACCCTAAGAAGGTCAAACTACCAGTCAAAAATACACAGTTCTTAAGGTTTACGTAAAGCTTGTTCTCCAAAAGGATCTGAAGGATCAGACGCAAGTGCACAATGTGTTGGTCGGGGTTGTCGCTATAAATCAAGATGTCATCAAAATAGACAACCACACATGTTCCCATCAAAGGGCGGAGTACTTGATGCATGAGTCGCATAAAGGTACTAGGGGCGTTGGAGAGGCCGAAAGGCATCACAAGCCACTCGTAGAGTCCTTCCCTGGTCTTGAAAGCAGTCTTCTATTCATCCCCGGGTCGAAGCCGGATTTGATGGGAGCCGCTTTTGAGATCAATCTTGGAAAAGATCTTGGAAACACTGAGCATGTCCAGCATGTCGTCCAATCGATGGATCGGAAAACGATACTTCATGGTAATTTTGTTGATGGCTTGACTATCCACACACATTCGTCAAGTTCCATCCTTCTTAGGGACGAGGAGTGCAGGTACTGCGCAGGGACTCATACTCTCTCTAACATGACCCTTTTTGATTAGGTCGGTGACTTGACAGTGGAGCTCTTCGTGCTCTTTAGGACTCATACGGTAATGTGGTAAGTGGGGTAGGCTAGCACCATGTATAAGATCAATACAATGTTGTATATCTCGCATGGGAGGAAGATGATCTGGTAGTTCATCGGGCATAATAGAAGAAAACTTAGAAATAAGAGGACGCACTAAGCTAGGAATCTTTGTGGTCTCTCGACTGGAATCTAGGCCGGCTAAAATATAGACAACTTCGCTTGCTTTCATCTCCTCCTGGAATTGGGAACCAGATAATAGCATGTGGGTTGAAGGAAAGGAAATTGCTGTGATAGGAGACGTCGAGGTGCGACTAGGTGGGGAATGCTCTAAGGGCTTAGGCAAGTGTCCATTCTTCTGGGGAAGAAGAACGATCTTGCGCCCCTTACGTTCAAAAGTGTAAGAATTTTTTGCTCCATCATGAATTACGCGCTTATCAAACTGCCACGGTCACCCTAACAAGATGTGACAAACCTCCATGGTCGCAACATGATACCAAACGGAATCCTGGTATGACGCCACTATGGAAAACTCTATTAAACACCGATGTGTGACTGGAATAGTCACGGAACTAGTGACCAAAGACAAACTGTAGGGTTTTCCTATAGGTTCGGTTCGGAGTTTAAGCTTTTCTACCATATGCTGTGACACAATTTTCCATGCTCCCGCTATTAATGATGATGGAGCAAAATTGCCCATGTATGCATGCGGTCGTACGGAAAATGTTATGTCTCAACCACTCGTCCTCTGTGGAAATTTTGGGGGTGAGGAGACTATGTTGCATGACGCAAACTAGGTGCTCTGTCTGCTCTCCTTCTACTTCGATTTCGTCCACAACGCTCGCGTCTGGTTGGGAGTCCGTAAGGAAGACCCCGTACTCAGGTTCCTGATCTTCCTCGGACTCAACCACGGCTACAAACTGCCTACGAGGGCACTCTGAGGACTTGTGTCATGGTTTCATGCACTTAAAACAACGAGAGGTTCCCGGGTTGGGTCGGGAACCTACAACCTCTTTGCTTTTAGTATAGGAAGGGGCCGGAGTAGAGCCACTAGTGGACCAGGGAGGGTGATTCTGACTGAGAAGCTTGGGTGAGTTCGTGTTAGGAAGTCTCTCAGAAATCCGAGGGTCGGACGTTTTTTTCTGTAGAGATGCTTCTACACGTCGGGCCCGACTGGAGATCTCCCCTAGGTCTCGAAAGTCATGAAGCTCTACTTGCTCCCGGATGGCATAACGTAAGCCATTTAGATAGCGAGACACGGTCATATCGTCCTCCTCTCGAATGTCTAACCTGGACTGGAGGATAAGGAACTCGTTGGTGTAGTCATCAACCGAGAGTTTATCCTGTCGTAGGTTGTGAAATTTGTGATATAAGTTTTAGAGATAATCCGGGGGAACATATCACTTCCGCAACTGGTTTTTAAATTAGACCCAGGTCGTGATCGGGGTCAAACCTAAGGTGAAACGGGTACACTCTAATTGGACCCACTAGACTAGTGTGGGACCCTTAAGCCGAAGGGTGGCATACTCGACTTGGTGATTCAACGGCATCCGTTTCCAAGCCATGAATCGCTCCATACGCTCGCACCAATCTAAGCATCCCTCGGGTTCTACTCGGCCCTCAAAATCTCCTACATCCAACTTGACCCATGCATCCCATTGTGGTGGGTTTGGGGGATCAAGTGGTGGTAGCAATGGTTTATCCTCCCTAGGATTTGGTGGTTGTGCATGATTTAGACCTAGGTTTCGAGCGGCTTCTAGGTTATTGACAGAGGTTCTTAACCCATTGACGACTTGGATAACATCTCCCACTTGGAGTGTGAGTGTTTCCATCATTTACACGAGGTTTCCCATGCGATGGTTTAAGTCATCGATGCTCGATTCAAGTTTGTCCGCTCTACCCTCCATTTTTTAAAAAAAACACTTAATAATAATTTTTTTTGAGAAGAGGGCTCAAAATATATTTTTTTTAAAGAGAATTTTTAAAAGAAAAATAAATAAAAATCTTCTTTGTTTTTTTTGTTTAAATATTAATAATAAAGATATATTATATATTTTGTTTTTAAAAGAGAAAATAAGTTCACTTTTTTTAATAAAAGATGTGATGATATATTTTTTTTTTAAACAACCTTTATCTTTTTTAAAAAAAACGAAGGAAACCAATTTAGGGAACTCTGGATCGTTCGATTCACAATTGGAGCGAATTGAACCTCCTCTGATACAAAATTGGTGCAACCCGGTTTAGGGATAAGTGACTTAGCAGCGACTTTCCCGAGAGAGTGGGGACTTCGTTAGCAAAATCTATACTCACGGTGATTAAGTTCGATTGCCTAACGTTGGCCCCAAGCGCAAGTTTAGTTACCACACAAGCAGTCAGCTCAAAGATCCAAAAAAACACACTATGTTTACGGGAAAATAACGATAGTAAGAGCAGTTAAGAGTTTGCAAGCGCTAACAATTTGATCAAAAACAAATTAATTGCATGAGTAGAATTTAACAGTAAGGAGCAGTCAGGTATACCTGCGGGGAATTTCCTTGAAGTGGGATTTCCCGGGTATTGGGGTCATTGGCTGGCCGGAATTTGCTATGAAGAAACCTGGAGACTGGAGCAGTGGTGGGCGGTTTTGGGGGTTACAGGAGAAAGGCAGGCGGTTTTGGGGGTTACAGGAGAAAGGCGTGCTAGGGTTGAGCCGGAGGGAGATCGAGAGCTCAGGTCGCCGTTGACCGATCTTCCGTGGGCTCGTCTTATTCGGGGAAGGAGGTGGAGGGGCTGCGATGCAAGCTGGGAAGTAACGAGAAACAACTGCGGGCCAGGATTATTTGCTGGAAGGAAACGGGGAGAAGACGGATTCGTCTCTCCCGATCCTTAACGCCAGCTGCTGAGATAATCCCGATGGGCGGTTTTAATAGGAAGATAGGCTTCGGTTTCAACAGTAGGTTTTAATATAATGAGGGAGTTGCAATGTTTTTGAATAATTAAGGGAGGAGGGGAAGAGTTAAGAAACCCCAAGAGGTTTTTGGGCCATCAAGGTGGGGTTTAATTTTTGAAACTCCTTAATTAAAACATATTTAATTATATAATATTAAATCAGGAAATAAAACTTCCATCATGCAATTAAAATAATATCGCGCTTGACTCCTAACGCCCTAAACTACTGGACCTATTTATTTAAAGTCGAGTTGGTCGGTCAATCCAACAAGCCGCGACATTGAAATAAAAAGTGAGATAAAAAAATGCGATACAACGATACAAACACTAATAACAAATACAAACACTGATAAGGGTACTCTTAAAAGGAAAACACACACACACAACTCATCCGGATGCGTCCACGGATGCATCAATCAAGGAAGGACAAGGACTTGAAATCAGAATGACAGAATTTTACTCAGGTAAAATTCATCGAGTATCGTAAGTGATATTCGCCGAATTTGTCGAGTATACACATAGATACTCGTCGAATTCGTCATGTATATCGACTGACACTCATCGAATTCGTCGTATTGACGAAAATCTCTGAGACTTGGAAAATCAGTCAAGTAAAAATCGTCGAGTATCATCAAGTTTACTCGCCGAATTCGTCGAGTGTATCTTCTGATACCCGTCGAATTCGTCAAATATACATGTCGATACTCGCCGAATTCGTCGAGATTCATTCGGTATACCTTTGAGTTTCCAAACTTCTCTAAAATTTTCTTAGTCACATTCGTCGAATATAGCTCAGCTCATGCGTCAAATGTGACGAGTGTATCAGTCGATACTCGTTGAATTCGTCGAGTATGACAGCCGACACTCGTCGAATTCGTCGAGTTTGTCTTCTGCAAAGCTTTGAGCTATAGGTTCGATCGGGCTGAATTTCTCCAAGTGTTTTTCGTCGAGATTCATATGCAGTTCGACGAGTACACTCGGCTATACTCGATGAATTATACTTAGGGTTATTTCCTTCCTAATTTCAAATTTCTGGTTCGTTCTTCTCGATCGTCATGTACAGTAATTTACGCACGTCTCGGTAAGGAAAGACTTTCCTAGTCGTTACAGAATGAAGATCCCTATATATATCTAGGGTGAAATTTATTTCAACCCTAATCGTGCTCAAATCAAGAATCTTCCCGAACGAAGAACGTTTGTTGGCTCTCGTACGCTATTTCGTGATTTCCGCTCGGCCGACGACTGTGTTGCACGATTTGATCGTCTTCAAGCTAATCGACTGGATCATTGTTCTCTAAATATTCTGATTCTCTCAGATCTAGTCGATCCTTGATCAAATTCTTCAAAGCATTCAGATTTTCCGTGTTCTCCAAGACATTCAAGATCAACCTATTCGACGAACGACGGATTGAAGAATATAGATTTGAATAGGATTACTTGTAATCTTTATTGTGTAAATATTTCTTTACATTTGTAGGAGGTTTTCCCCCGAGTTGTAGATCCGTGTTTGGATCGAGTTGTAGAAGAGTTTGTTCTCTGAGTGGTCGGAGTGTTGTCTCCGAGTTGTAAGAGTTGAGTCTCCGAGGTGTAAGATTTGTTTAAATCTGAGATAAAAGTGAAGTAGCCGAATCTAGCCCTTCGCGGTAGATAGGCGAGGCGGGACAGTGGACATACCCAACTCGGGAAACCACTATAAATTTCTGTGTTCTGTGTGCTTAATTTTTCAGTTGTTTTTGTTCCGCGAAAAGACACAGACCACACTTATTCACCCCCCCCCCACCCCCGCTAGATGATTTAGGTCGACACTAGATACTTTCAAAGAATCACAACACATATATTTATTCACCAATGAAAATGTCGAATCAAATAATCCAATACCACTAAATAAACTCACAAAGTAGCGGGCTGAACCGAGGCACTCGAGAATTAGGGTTCGGATGTGTAGATAGGCGATCGGAGGTGGAACCGGCGACGTGAAGATGAAGGGGGTGGCTGTCCTCGGCGGTAAATGATGAGATCGGGTGAGAAAAGGTTAGATCCGGCCACGTATAAGAAGATCCGGGCCGGAGAGGGATGGATCCGCTATTTTGGGTTGGATCCGGGCAAAAATGGAAAGTATGAGCTGTGAAAATAACGGATCGGGGCTGAAATTCTCCGATCTGAATAGATCTAGAGAATAAGGGTGATTTGGAGGTGGTTCCACAAATGGGTGATGATGGAGAGGTCGGTCGAGCTTAGGGTGGCTAAATGGTGGTCGGGTTTTGAGGAGGGCCAGCCGGCGGTCGGGCTGGAGGAGGGAGGAAGGGATGGTGCTCGGTGGGCTGGGTGGGGGAGGAGCTGAAGGGGAGGAGGCCGGCGGTGGCCTGGCGGCTGCATAGCGGGAGGGCGGCCCCGCTGCTTGCTGGAAACAGCCGGTCGGGCTGTTTAGGGTGCTGTTTTGGGGGGAGATAGCGGTGGAAACGGGGGTTTGAGGGGTGGAAAATGAAGGCAAGGGTAGGGAGTACCTTGGGGGAAAGAACGAGCACCTTGGAGTCGTCAACTAGGGTACCACGGCGTCGGCACCGGGGAGTGATCGCTGGAATCTGGGAATAGAAATCTCCAAATTCTGCAATGTCTTATTCAGCCCACAAGACTCCTATTTATAATAAAATGAAACACTAGGGCATCTCAATCAACGGCTATGACTGATCGGTGGGAGAAGCCGCTAAAATACATGAATAATGAACCAAAAATAATAAACTAATATATGAATTTGACTCGCGGCGACATTCCGGACGCAACTGGGGAGTCTGATCGTCGATCCGGGCATGCCATATGGTACGTCGTCAAATCAGCCCCAAGCGGGCCCAAAGCTTGTGCTCGTTTTTGCTCCGCATCACACTTTGCATTTTTGCAATAGTCTACTTCCAGGACTCGAACTCGTGACCTCAAAGTCACACGGCAACACCTCAACCGATGCGCCAAGGCACCCTTCTAATAATAATAAAAAAATTGTTGCCTTATCCATTACACGTATAATCACAATGGGAAAAGAAAAAGTGAAGGAACATGTGAGCGTGGAACAAGATATTAAAGTGGCTTTCAAGAATCAGCCTAAAGTTTACATGTAAAGCATATAATGATATAAAAGAAATCACAAAGGGGCCACGTAACTCCTCCAAATCATTTTGAAGGCTGAAACTGCACCGGGGGATGCTCTGAGCGGCCCACAGTATTGTTGCACGAGGATCGTACTAAAGTAGAAAAACAATTGATGAGGATCAATACAATTTGATGGAGAATTTTAAAAACTGGATGTACCTCTTCCAATACACATAAAAACACGAGGGGAGAAGCTAAAAGCCTGTAGGAGGTGTGGGGGAAGGGAACATCAACCTTATGACAACTAACAGAATCATATGTTTTTGTTAGTTCAATATAACTTGATATTTATTCCGCTAATACAATGACATCAAAATTCCCTTTTAATAGGTTGATGAGACAAAGAAAGTAACTTAATACAAGTTTTCAATGATTTAATTTGAAAGAACATTTTTTATGGCTTGTGAATGGCTATAGAGAAAGCACGGGCAAGAAGGGAGATATGTGAAAAAATAACAGTGCACTCAGAAAGATGGAAGACAAAAATATTAACAAAACAACATTGACAAATATCTCTTGTTCCTAGTTTAATGATAAAAATCTAGGAAATTAACATAGTGTAGTCAAGAGAGCAGGCATCAAACAATAATTTCAAGTAAACTAATTTGGTAAATTAATGTGCACAACACTAGTTCAGCAACTCATGATATAATTCAGAAATATATGTATTGAACGAGTTTTTTAAAAATATGCAAATTTGATATATTATCAAGTAATCATCATTCCTTAATATTTATTACAATTCAAATAAATAATCTTATTTAAATAAATACAGAGGACAAAATATGATGAGATGCACACATGTCAAGAATGGCTAACCCTCTTCAGAAGCAAGTTGTCTCCAAGCATCCAACTTCAAGTGGCGGGTGTTAGCCTGCAATGTGCAAGAGTAGCTTTAGCAAGGACATGCATAATCACCAAAAGGCGGACAATTTAACTTACTCGTTAAATACAATTTACATGATCATTCAGCAAACACTTGATGGGGATCACGGATCGCGAGCGGGTCAACCGTTATCGAAACCCAAATGGGTCTACATAAGCAGTAGGCGTTGATAAATTCATCGTATGGACAATCCGAACCAGTAGTCGCGTTCAGAGCGGTGACGATATATTCTTATGCACTATTATTGTATTTTTGCATTTTTTTATTTGTGCATATTCTATGTAAAACCAGCCTATGTCGGTCCCAAGCCCGGATGAAAAATGGTGAGGGTTGTGTTAGGTAGACGGCTAGCATAAAATTTAGTCACCCTTATGAATATGGATCATTTGAGAATTTGTGCAAAAGCTAGGTTGTTCCCCTTAAAGAACGTGTCGTATGGTCCGAATGCGGCGTCTTGGCAAGTACTGATGCATCTCCAGCACTTTGGTGTAGTGTTAAATATGCAAGAGTCCTCATCGTATGGTCTGAATGCGGCGTCTTGCCAAGGACCGTTGCACCTCCAAGAGGACTTGGGTGTAGTGTTAAATAGACAAAAGTTCTCACATATTAGACGTCTTAGGGAAGTATGTCGTAGGAATTGTAATCGACTTAGGTTTGGAAGTTGGAATATAGGCACGCTAACGGGGAAAGCGATGGAAGAAGTGGATATGATGATGGGGAGAATGATAAATATTTTATGTCTGCAAGAGACTAGATGGGTGGGTGAGAAAGCTAAATTTGCATAAGAATAAAGGAATTTTGTGGCTTACATATTTTTTCAATAAAATACTAAAGTCAAATAGTATGTCGGACCAATGGAAGGAAAGTATCTTGATACCTTTGTATAAAATAAAGGAGATATACAAAATTTTGTTAATTACAGAGGAATTAAATTGATGAGTCATACCATGAAACTATGGGAACAAATAATAGAAAGAAGATTAAGACGAGAAACTAACATCTCGGAGAATCAATTTAGATTCATGTCAGGGAGGTCGACCATGGAAGTTATACATCTATCGAGAAAGAAAACAAGATTTGCATATGTTGTTTATTGATCTTGAGAAGGCTTATGATAAAGTTCTAAGAGAGATCTTATGGAGAGTCTTAGAAAAGAAAATGTAAGTGTATCGTATATCGACATAATCAAAGATATGTATACAAATTCAGTGACAAGGGTGAGGACATCTGGAGGATCAACACAGGAATTCCCTATCACTGTTGGATTACATCAAGGTTCAGCTTTAACCCCTTATCTCTTTACCCTTATCTTAGATGAGCACGCCAGACATATCCAACAAGCAATACCTTGGTGTTTATTATTTGCGGATGATATAGTTTTGGTTGATGAGACGCGTGAGGGTGTAAACGCAAAACTTGAATCTTGGCGAGATACATTAGGAAAGAAGGGCTTTAGGTTGAGCATGGCAAAAACGGAGTATATGGAGCTTAAATTTAGCAGTACAAAAAGGACAGATGACTTCGTTATTAAGTTGGGTGATCAAGATATTTCTCATAGTGAGTGTTTTAAATATCTTGGATCGATAGTTAAAAAAGATGGAGGTATTGATAAAGATGTGACACATAGAATCCAAGCGGGTTGGTTGAAGTGAAGAGATGCGTCAGGGATCTTATGTGATCGTAAAGTGCCACTAAAATTTAAGCGCAAGTTTTGTTGTACTGTATTTAGACCTGCGATGCTCTATGGTTCTGAGTGTTAGGCAGTGAATTGTGTACATGAGCAAAAGATGGGAGTTGCGGAGATGAGAATGCTTTGGTGAATGTGGGGACACACGATATTGGATAAAATTAGAAATGAAAGTATCAGGGATAAGAGAGGAGTAGCACCAATTTCAAAGAAGATGTGAGAAGCTCGTCTAAGATGGTTTGGACACGTACAAAGGAGACCATTAGAGACACTTGTTAGGCGTTGTGAGAGTCTAATTACTATCCATGTTAGATGAGGGAGGGGTAGACCAATAAAGACTTGGAATGAAACTATAAAGAAAGACATGATTTACTTAGGCATTGGTGAGATTACGACAAAAGATTGGGCACAATGGCGACAAAGGATCCATATAGCCGACCCCACTATAGTGGGATAAGGCTTGAGTGTTGTTGTTGGGCATATTCTATTTATTATTGTATCGAATGATCGTAGCCACCCATAGTAGGATCCTTGCTTACAAGTAGGAGCCTATGGGTTGATTTTAAGAGAATCACATATTTTGGATAGAAATTTTGGGCTCTCGCACTCTCCCCCCATTTCAACCATAGGAAAGGAGCATCACACCACCAGTCCATGACCCAAGACATCCTCTACTCCCTCAAGATCACAGTCGCACAGCTCGATGTAGTGGCCCAGCCAGCAGGGATTCTCACAGCATAATTGTCGGAGCACGCACAACAAACGACGGTTTAGGACATGCAAATCGCGCCCCCTCGTTGTTCAGCAACAGCTTCTCCCGGCCCACAATGCACGCAACGATGCGCCCACTCCAACTCCTCCCTCGTCACTCACCTACGCCCCTTCCTTGCAACCACATCCGCTACTGGCTCGAGCCCCTGTGGACAGCGGCCTCCCGGGTGGTTCCTTCCATGACCCTGCTACCTCAAGGAAGCAACACACTACTTCGTCGGCGGCCCTTCGCTCCTCATTAACGAAGACCCTACAAAAATGACTCTCCATCTTTCTTTTTTTGTATCCCTTAGTCGGGCATTCACTACAGTCTTCCCACATTTCAGTCGGAATCCTCTGTTTCCACGTTCCTGCATCTTATTCCTTTCCCACGAGGCCACGACTTAAAGCTACCGGGCATAGTACTTGTTGCGGTCAAACTCGAAGTCTCAGTCGAACCGAAATAACTTGGAATGCCATAGCTCTCGCAACGGTCGAGCGCGCACACAGTCAATGAGAGAGACGACGGTCGTGACTACGATGAGCCGAACGGACGGGCGGAGGAGGGGCGCGGCGCAGCGGCCGACAGGAGAGACGTCGTTCCCCGACGAGGGAGGCGATCAGCTCCTGCACAGGCCGCTTCTGGCCGGCAAGGTGTCGGCCGGCCGCTTCTGGCCGGCAAGGTGTCAGCCGGCCGCTCTGGGGAGCGGCCGGCCGAAGCCGGCTTGCCTTCGGCGCAGATCGCTGGTTGCGCGGCCGCTGTCGAACGTGCACCCGGCACCGGCAGGCCACTCGCCGGGGCGCGCAAGGCGCGGCCGTCCATTGCGTCCGGCTGGAGGGCCGGACATGGCCGGCAGCTACCGCGTCCTGCCACGGCCGCAATGGTCGCCGTGGGAGGGGGGCGCTCACATCGGTCGCGCGTCCGGCGAGGTGGCCGCGTCGTGCGGCCGCAATGGTGCGACTGCGAGGCACGACCTCCTCGCCGGCCGGAAGCCTAGCCTCCTCGGGCCGGCCGGCCGGTGGAGAGAAGAGGGAGAGGGGTCGGTGGCTTAGCCGGACCCGGAAGGCCATCGGGTGCGGGATCCCGCGCACGCGGATCGCGCGCGGTGGTCAAACTCATGACCCCACTAATGTGGTGGGGATTATGGGGGGAGCGGGCTAAATGCACACTGATCCTCCATAAAAGGAGTCTCATTCCTAACAATTGCCCCCCGAAATCCTAAGTGTTAGAAACTGGTACGAGAAAAGAGCGAGGATTTCTTCCTTTGGGAGCTCTTGGAGGCGACGGCGACAATGACAAATGGAGAAAGAGCGGAGGAGGATGGTAGCGCCCTGCAAGCCCAGGTATGACGTTAGGTCGGGTAGATGGTGACCGGGGTGCGAGTACCCTGGTAGGCACCCGGATGCGGACTCGACTAAGTGCGCGCGCGCCGGATGGTGCGCGTGGTTGCGCGCGCGCTCGCCTGATGGAGCTCGCGGCCGCGCACGCGCCTGACGGAGCGCGCGGCCGCGCGCGAGCGCCTGACAGAGCGCGCCGCCGCGTGGTCGCCCGCACATGATGGCGCGCCCGCGTGCGTGAAGGCGTGCCTAGCGAGGTGCGCGATCGCGCGTGCGCTCGTGCTCTCGGCGCGAGTGGTTATTGTGCACGTGCTTGAGTTCGTGCGAGATTAGGCTGTTGTCTAGGTGTGTGGCTTGACCCAGCGGATACGGGGTGACGGTATCCGGCAGTCGAACGGAACGTCCTTATCTTGATTATCGAATTTCAATCTTTATTTTTCTTTTATTTCAGGTCTCAGAGCGTTCCTCGTGACTGATGCGTCTGCGTTCATCACTCTCTGGTGACCAAATTGCGATTTCGAAGAAGAGATAAGGGTTACCTGCCGATCTTGAGGTGAGGATACCGTGTGCCGAGGAAAGGGTCCAAAATCCTCCAAAAGGCTGGTTGACGGTCTGCGAGATCACTCTAAGATCGTGCTTCCGATTTCCACCATGCGAGGAGGTGATCGACATTCTGAAGTTCTGCGGTGTTCTGATATCTCAGTTTACTCCGCTTGGGATGGTGCTCCTTATGAGATTGGTCGCATCCTTTAGGGAGCATGGCTCGAGATTTTCCTTAGATTGTTTTAGAGATTGGTGCGGTGTCCGTGTTGATAGTGGTGATTGTATTGAAATTTTTAGCAATATAAGCTGGCTTGATTTCGACACTCGGACAGACCGTTGTCATGTGAATACCTTGTTTGGTTATGTTAAGAACTCCTGGAGGTTTGACCGTTATCGTCGTCAGAAGGGGAAAGAGCGGGTCAAACGTCTAGTTAGCATCTCCTTATTTGTAGAGGAGAAACAACTGTTGCGGTGTGGGATATCTACCGATTCTGAGCGGGCAGCCGAGATGTCTTCGGTTCGTGATAGAAAAAGGAAGGCTACCATAGCCATTTGTTGTGATGAGGGTACGAAGCCCCGGCCTTCTTCGAAGCAACAGGTTTCTCAGGATGATGTCGTTTCTCGTGGTTGCCGAGGCGAGACTACTTCTGTTGATGCTGATGTGCAGGTGCTGGGATGCTTTGCCCCCCGGGCTCCTCTTCCAGAGGCCACTGCTCCGAGGATGTCTTCTTCTCTGAAGGCGATGAGTGATGTAGTAAGTGAGCTTGCTTGTTTTGGGTTTTCTTATTTCGCTACTTTTTGTGTCATACTGACTTTTCTCTCTCCTCTTGCAGATTGAGGCACTGGCTCATATTGCTGTTACCTTGAGCGATCACTACGTGAGCTTGAAGGATGGGTATTTGGCCCTCCAGGAGAAGTTTCGAACAGCAGTGAGATCGCTTGCTTCTTTGAGAGATGATCATGACCGGGATATTTCTCGATTTCGCCGGATTGGGTCAGAGTTGAAGACAGAATTTGAGGAGACTTGAGCAGCATTGGAGGTGGAGAAGTCTCTGGTAGAGAGAACCATGCAGATGCTGAAGAATGGCCAAGAGGAGACTTCCTGTTTTGCGTAAGAGCTTGGGGCGTCGAAGGCCCAGGCGGAGATGCATTCTTCTGAAAATTGCGTGTCAGAGTTGAAGGTCGTCGAGCTTGCTGAGTATATGGATTCTTCGGATTACGTGTGTGATCGTTGTTTCATTGTCGAGGAGATTCGTGATGAGATTTGGACTAGATAAGTGGAGCCTCAGATGGATGATATTTACGAGCTCGCACTTAGGCATGGAGTATCGAAGGCTCTTCTCCCGATCTGCAGGAGCTTGGGGTGTGATGTGTCCAGCCTCAGCTTTGACGATATCTCAGATGACGAGAGTTCGAGTCCTGGTTCTGATGTTGATGCAACCGATGTGTAGTGTTGTGATCTTTTCACGCTTGTATGTTTGTATTTTCTTTTAGTTGGGTCTGTTGTATGTTTGCCATCATTTTTTGGCGGTCATGGACAGCGCATTTTTGCGTATCTTAATATGATATTATTGTGATAGTGTTGTTTTTCCCTTTTTGCACAATTGTCAAAATGTAGGATTGTAGAGTGTAATTATTCAATCCGAGTGCCGGGAAATGGGATGATTCAATCCGGGCGTGGGACATTGTCTGTTTTGCGTGAGTCAGGCTCGCGGCTTTGTTCGGGATTGATCGCAAGCGGGGCAGGCTCGGGCGATGATGAAGCGTAGAAATGCAGGGTCGGTGAAGAGTTTGCTCGTTCAAGCCGCATGCGCAGTCTTACCTAATTGAGATTTGGTTGGTGTCGATCGCGAGGGGGGCAGGCCCGGGCGAGGACGAGGCGTAGAGAGGCAGGGTCGGTGAAGAGCAAGGTCGTTCAAGCCGCATGCTCAGTCTTACCTAATTGAGATTTGGTTGGTGTCGATCGCGAGGGGGGCAGGCCCGGGCGATGACGAGGCGTGGAGAGGCAGAGTCGGTGAAGAGCTTGCTCGTTCAAGCCGCATGCTCAGTCTTACCTAATTGAGATTTGGTTGGTGTCGATCGCAAGGGGGCGTGTGACATTGTCTGTTTTGCGTGAGTCAGGCTCGCGGCTTTGTTCGGGATCGATCGCAAGCGGAGCAGGCCCGGGCGATGATGAAGCGTAGAAATGCAGGGTCGGTGAAGAGTTTGCTCGTTCAAGCCGCATGCGCAGTCTTACCTAATTGAGATTTGGTTGGTGTCGATCGCGAGGGGGGCAGGCCCGGGCGAGGACGAGGCGTAGAGAGGCAGGGTCGGTGAAGAGCAAGGTCGTTCAAGCCGCATGCTCAGTCTTACCTAATTGAGATTTGGTTGGTGTCGATCGCGAGGGGGGCAGGCCTGGGCGATGACGAGGCGTAGAAAAGCAGGGTCAGTGAAGAGCTTGCTCGTTCAAACCGCATGTGCAGTCTTACCTGATTGAGATTTGATTGGACATTACTGCAGGAAATACAACGTAATATTTAAATAAAGATAATTTGCGCGAGTTTGGGCTCGCAGCTTTTACAACTCAAATCATAGAATTTAAGCAAGAAATAAGAATTCACTGGTAAACTTGAAAATACACAATAACTGAAAGAACAAGAAGGCACTGGTAAAATTGACGCAGATTTTGCGCATTCCATGTGCGAGAAAGGGTCTTTCCTTCCATCGTTCTTATTTTGAAGGTTCTTGGCTTAATAACTGTAGTGACAACGAACGGTCCCTCCCAAGAAGGTGAGAGCTTGTCTCTCTGTGGTCCTTTGTCAGCTGATTTTATACTTCGTAAGACCAGGTCCCCAACGTTAATAAGTCTGGGCTTTACTCTTCGATTGTAAAGTCGTGCTACACGTCCTTGATAGGCGGCGGCGCGAAGGGCTGTCGTGTCTCTGACTTCTGGGACTAAGTCAAGATTCTCTCATAGCGTCTCGTCGTTCTTTTCTAGGTTGAAGTTCAAAACTCGGGCACTTGGGACGCTGATATCAACAGGGATGATGGCTTCAGTTCCGTAGCAGAAATTATACAGAGTTTCTCCGGTAGGGATCCTCTCCGTGCTTCGGTAAGCACATAATACATTGTGGAGTGCATCAACCCATTGCCCCGCATCATCCTGTACTCGACTCTTTAAGCCCTTAAGGAAGGTATGATTTGTCACTTCTATTTGTCCGTTGGTCTGCGGGTGTTCCACGGCGGTATGTAGATTAATTTTCAGATCTTCGCACATCTTTATAAAGGATTTTCCTGTGAATTGTGTTTCATTGTCAGCAATTATAGTTGCGGGAATGCCGAAGCGACAAATAATTTCTTCCAAACAATTTGTTTAGCATTTCCTCTGTGATTTTGGACAAGGGTTCTGCCTCTACCCACTTGGTAAAATAATCAATGGTCAAGACGATGAATTTCCTTTGCCCTAAGGCTTGGGGCAGGGAACCGAGAAGGTCGATTCCCCATTGCGCAAATGGTCAGGCTCCTTGCAACGTCGTAAGAGTGACTGGAGGCTGTCAGGGAATGTTCGAGTGCATTTGGCAGCTCTTGTATTTTTGGACAAACCCGGCCGCATCTTTCTTCATGGTTGGTCAGTAGAAGCCTTGGCGTAAGATCTTCTGGGCCAACGCTCTGCCGCTCAAATGCTCCCCACAAATTCCTCTGTAGACTTCTTGTAACGTGTATTCCGCGTCTGATTCTGACAAACACTTTAAGTAGGGCCCGGAAAAGGACCGCTTGTATAGCTCTCCATTAATGATGGTAAGGGTTGTTGCTCGCATCCTTAAACGTCGTGCTTCCCCCCGGGTCTTCTAGCAGTTGTTTATGTTCAAGGTAGGCTTTCAGTGGACTGATCCATGATGACTTTTGTTTCTCAATTTCTACGATTTTCCACGGCCCTTGAATATTGGGGATGACGATCTATTCTACTTTGCGTCTCCTAGATTGATATCGAGAAGGAGATGTGGCGAGCTTGGAGAGTGTGTCAGTCCTAGAATTTTGTTCTCTGGGAATATGAACGATCTGATATTGTGGCCCCTTGGCCAGAAGAGATCCCACAAGTGAAAGGTACTGAGCTAGGTGGTCATTCTTGGCCTCGTAATCACCCTCAATCTGCGAGACTATAAGTTGGGAATCTGAATAAATTGTCAGGATCTTCACCTCGCAATCGATGGCAAGTCTGAGTCCTGCAATTAGGGCTTCATATTCGGCAATATTGTTAGTGGCTGAAAACCTCAACCTGAGTCTGTATTCCAGGATAATTGTTTCTGGGCTTATTAAAAGCAATCCTGCCTCTGCCCCTTCGATCCCTAACGCACCATCAACATAAATAGTCTATCGAGCGGCAAGAGTGGTTTGTGTAGCGGCTGTTTCTTGTGGAATGGTGTTCTCCACAATGAAATCAGCCAATACTTGGGATTTGATATATGGTCGAGGCAGGAAATGAATATCGAACTCACCCAGTTCGACCGCCCATTTTACTAATCTTACCGATCCTTCTGGTTTCTGGAGGATTGCGCGAAGTGGGAGTTCGGTTAATACCTTTATCGTGTGAGCCTGGAAATAGGGTCAAATTTTTTGGGCTGAGAAGACAGGGGCTAAGGCTGTTTTATCTGCTGTAGGATATAGAGCCTCCGTGTCCGAGAGGACCTTGCTGAGATAGTAAACTGGACGTTGAATTCCTCCTTCATCCTTGACTAATACTGAGCTTAACGCAGCTGGTGATATGGCCAAGTACAGGTACAGTGTTTCTCCCGGGATTGGTTTTGAGAGAACTGGAGGCGAGGCTAGATATTGCTTCAGGGATTCGAAGGCGGTTGGCATTGTCCGTCCATTGGAATCCTGTTCTTCACGCCCCTCTAAGGATCTTGAAAAATGGAAGATACTTATCTCCAGTGCATGCTAAAAACCATGAGAGTGTGGTGATCCTTCCATTCAAACGTTGTACTTCTTTCAGGGAACGAGGGGGTGACATATCCTCAATTGCTCTGATGTTTTTCGGGTTCGCCTCTATTCCTCGATGTGTCACCATAAACCGCAGGAATTTGTCTGACTTTACACTGAATGCATACTTGCTCGTATTGAGTCTCATGTCATATCGGCGAAGGAGCTCGAAACATTTCTCCAGGTCCTTCAGGTGATCACCTCGATGAATGCTTTTGACCAACATATCATCTACATATACCTCCAAAGTCTTCCCGATGAGATTTTTGAACACCTTGTTCATCAGTCGCTGGTAAGTAGCTCTGGCGTTCTTAAGTCCGAAAGGCATCACCTTGTAACTGTTGGGTTTCTCTATGAGGATGGCACAACACTTGTGCACGCAGCGGAAGAATAAAAAAACATCAAGAAAACCCAAAAGAGATGGGATCGGGTCATGGTAGTTGAATCAAGAAGTTAACATACAACTAGGCAAAAATTACCTCGGTGGCGTTGAGTCACAACTCAACGGAGATGCTCCAAGTTTCGTCTTCTTGCTGGTGGCGAGTTCTACGTGGAATGATATCCACGTCTTTGCAGAAATCCACACGAGCGGGAGAACGCCGATTTCCGTCGCACGGATAATCGGGAAGGAGAGAGACCGCACCTTGCTCTTCCACGGACTGCTAGGTCCGCGCCAGGAATAGCAACACCAGCGACAATCGCCGGAGAGGAGGAGGTCGACGGAGTGAGCACGGCGGCGGAACAGTTCCGTCGGCGGGTTCGGGATCGGGATCGGCGGAACGAACGGCGAACGGTTTCGTCTCGGTTCCGATTGATCAGCAAGCCTATTTCCCGAAAACCCTAAGTATCCATTTATACCAAAGGCATAAATAGACTTAGGAATATCGCTATCCGCAGACCACCCAAAAACTAGGGTTCCAGAATCGGCGAGAATCACCCAGCAGATTCGGCGAGAATCAGTCAGCGAGAATCACCTAGGATCGGCGAGAATCAGTCGGCGAGAATCACAAAGCAGATTCGGCGAGAATCAATCGGTGAGAATCACCTAGGATCGGCGAGAATCACCCAGGATCGGCGAGAATCAGAGTACAATACTCGACGATTCACGCCGAACGTGGGTCGACGATTCACGTCGATCGGCGAGAATCAGAGTACCAATCCTTCAAGGCAACATTTGCCCAACCCGACGATCTTTTAAGGCAACACTTTGCCCATAACCTCATTCAGGTCGGTGATTGGTAACCTTTAGCAACACAGTCAATCATCCAACTTCTCCACATCTCTTATGTGCGACCCTGCAGGCTCATATCGCGTTGGCAGTGAGATTATATGTTTGACCACTTCTAGATCATCATGGTAACTCCAACAGACTCTCACTTGATCTTGAAAGTATCAAACCAAAAACCTCACAAACAATGAGCGGCATCTAGCAATGCATCATTGCTCCCCAAGCAATAAGAGTTTATAACTCATAAGCCTTTATGTCCAATGTATCAGCGTTGTCTTTGTCCCTTTGTCCCTTACATCCGGAGAGAACTAGAGGCATGGACCGTGTCACCCTCGTAATAGCTCAATCCAAGTTTCTTGATCCAGGACGGACTTCCAGAGAATGGTGAGTCCAATATCACATATTGACTCAACCAAGCATGGCCATGCATTTCTCAGTCCAGTTCCATCAAGGGGCCCATGGATGCAACTCCTGTCATACAGGAGGACAAATCTCATATCTGCTCACACACAAACACTCACATAATTCGTAACATGCCCAACAACCACCCTTATCATCAACCTTTCTCAAGGAAGACTTTAGATGGCATCAAAGCACGCTCTTCCTCACTTGATGAATGCTGTGACTTCAGGTCAAAGGACCACAACACCATTGTCAATTGAGACCTACTCGTGACACGATTGGATGACAATCCACAGAGTAGTCTCAGGTTGGGTCTGTCCAGTACAACTTGTTCACTAACAAGTACCCACGTGATGACTTGATATCACAATATCATGACCTGTGAGAACCGGTCATCAGTCAACGCACGTGCTAGCCTTCATGTACCATCATCACCCTTACCTTCTATGATTATACTCGACCAGGGACCTTTTAATAATGAAGCTTCAAATAAATCATAGGCTCTCACATTCAAGTCACGTACTTGATGTCCCATGGAAGCGAACATTCTAAGGGTATTTATTATGTTAACATTTAACTATCATATAGAAAAACTCATAATAAAAGAACTTGTCATTAATTGTAAGAGAAAAACTAGGTACATTGTTCATCATATGAACAAATGGCCAACAAAATACATGTTTACATGCAATCCACAAGATTCTCACTAGAGTTGATCATTTAGGTATCGTATACCCATCGATCTAGTATGACCATCATGCTTTCTCTGCGCGAGAGGCTTTGTCAGTGGATCCGCAATATTCTCCTCAGTCGGCACTCTGCAAATGTTCACATCTCCTCGTTCGGCAATCTCACGAATAAGATGAAACCGCCGAAGTATGTGCTTGGAGCGCTGATGGGATCTAGGTTCCTTAGATTGTACAATTGCACCATTGTTATCACAGTAGAGAACTACGGGACCAACAATGCTAGGAACTACATCAAGCTCGCCGATGAATTTCCTAATCCATACAGCCTCCTTCGCCGCATTAGTTGCGGCGATATACTCGGCCTCTGTTGTAGAATCAGGAACTGTCTCTTGCTTGGAACTCTCCCAGCTCACAGCTCCTCCATTCAGGCAAAACACAAAACCTGACTGAGACTTGGAGTCGTCTCTATCAGTTTGGAAGCTAGCATCCGTGTAACCACTTACAACGAGCTCTTCCTCTCCACCATACACCAAGAACACATCCTTAGTCCTTCTCAAGTACTTCAGGACATTCTTGACTGCAATCCAGTGACACTCACCGTGGTCTGACTGATACCTGCTAGTCATGCTCAAAGCAAAGGAGACGTCGGGTCAAGTACATAACATCGCGTACATGATTGATCCAATTGCCGAAGCATATGGAATCAACTTCATGCGGTCCTTATCTTCACAAGACTTTGGACACTGGTCCTTAGAGAGATTCACACCATGAGACATGGGCAAAAATCCTTTCTTGGACTCAAGCATGTTGAACCGCTTCAACACCTTTTCGATGTACGTACTCTGGGTCAAACCCAGCAACTTCTTCGATCTATCTCTATAGATCTTAATACCGAGTATATAAGTCGCTTCACCCAAATCCTTCATTGAAAAGCAGTTCACTAGGTTGTTCTTAACAACTTTCAGGGTAGGAATGTCATTCTCAATCAACAGTATGTCATCTACATACAATATCAGGAAGACAACAATGCTCCCACTGATTTGCTTGTAAACACAAGACTCATCTTCATTCTTGATGAAACCAAACTCTTTGATTTTCTCATCAAAACGAAGATTCCAACTTCGAGAGACCTGTTTCAGTCCATAGATGGACTTATTCAGCTTGCATATTTTAGTGGCTTCATCTGGGGATACAAAACCCTCGGGTTGTGTCATATACACTTCCTCAAACAGGTTTCCATTAAGGAAATCCGTTTTGACATCCATCTGTCAGATCTCGTAGTCATAATACGCAGCAACAGCAAGCAATATCCTTATGGACTTTACCATGGCAACAGGGGAAAAGGTCTCATCATAGTCAATACCATGAATTTGCTTGAAACCCTTAGCCATCAGTCGCCCTTTGAATGTCTGTACATTCCCATCCATGTCGGTCTTCTTCTTGAAGACCCACTTGCACCCTATGGGTCGTACCCCTTCAGGTGGTTCCACCAAGTTCCAAACTTGGTTTGCATACATGGAGTCCATTTCGGATTTCATAGCCTCAAGCCATTTGTCGGAGTCCGGTCCATTCATAGCCTCTTGGTAGGTTGCTGGTTCATCATCATGATGCATAAGCAACACATTACTTATTTGAGACACGAGAAATCCATATCTCTCAGGCTCAAACCTCGGTCTACCAGATCTACGTACTACTTGTGTTCCTTGAGCAGGTTCTCTAGCTACAACATCTTGTAGTCCTGTCTCAGAATCCAATTCCGGTTCATTCACTACATGTGGTTCTTGAACTTCTTCAAGCTCTACCTTTTCAGTCTTTCTTGATAAGAACTCTTTCTCCAAGAAGACACCAGTCCTTGCGACAAACACTTTGTCCTGAGACGGTAGGTAAAAGTAATACCATTTTGTTTCCTTAGGATATCCCACCAGATAACATTTATCCGATTTGGGTTCCAGCTTGTCAGGCATTTGACGTCTCACGTATGCCTCACGGCCCCAAATTTTAATGAACGACATACTAGGACGCTTCTCAGTCCATATCTCATATGGTGTCTTCAGAACCGTTTTCGTTGGAGCGCGATTCAATGTCATTGCAGCAGTCTCTAAAGCAAAACCCCAAAAGGAAACAGGCAAGTCTGCATGACTCATCATCGAACGTACCATGTCTAACAGAGTACGATTTCTCCTCTCAGACACACCATTATGTTGTGGTGTTCTAGGTGCAGTGAGCTGTGATACAATACCACACTCTTTCAGATGATCACGGAACTCATGACTCAGGTATTCGTCACCTCGATCAGATCGGAGTGCTTTAACCCTTTTACCCAACTGGTTTTCTACTTCATTCTTGAACTCTTTGAACTTTTCAAAGATCTCGGATTTGCACTTCATAAGATACACATATCCGTATCTACTGAAATCATCAGTAAATGTAACAAAGTAGAAATACCCACCTCTAGCCATGGAACTCGTGGGTCCGCATACCTCACTATGTACAACACCCAAGAGATCCTCAGCCCTCTCAGTAAAACCAGTGAAATGAGCTTTAGTCATCTTGCCTAACAAACAAGATTCGCATCGCTCAAATGATGCATAATCAAATGAGTCTAAAAGTCCATCTCTATGGAGCTTGGATATGCGCTTCTCGTTGATATGGCCCAAACGACAATGCCAGAGAAATGTAGGGTTCGAGTTATTTGTTCTTAGTCTTTTATTATTTTCTACATTACAGATCAGATGGTGCAAGTTCAAAACATAAAAACCATTAAACAATTGGGCTACAGCATAACAAACATCATTCTTAAATATAGAACAACAGTTGTTCTTAATTATAAAAGAAAATCCAATCATGTCCAAACATGAAATAGATATAATGTTTCTAGTTATGGCCGGAACAAAATAACAATTATATAGTTCTATTACAAGCTCATTGGGCAAAGAAAGACGGTAAACCCCTACGGCTACAGCAGCAACTCTTGCTCCATTGCCGACGCGGAGGTCCACCTCCCCTTTACTCAGCAATCTTCTCGTTCCCAGTTCCTGCACATTTGTATAAATGTGAGAACCACATCCGGTATCCAATACCCAAGATGAAGCAGCAGAAAGGTTTATCTCTATAACGTGAACATTTGAAGCGGAAGTCATACATCCCTTCATTTTTTGCAGACCTTCAATGTACGAAGGACAGTTCCTCCTCCAATGACCAGCCTTGCCACAGTGGTGGCATTTCCCTTCCTTCACCGTGCTTTTCTTTTTCATCAGTGCAGAAGACTTGGGCTCAAGATATGACTTAGGTCTCACCTTCGTCTTCTTAGAGCCTTTGGCCTTGCCTTTGCCCTTATGCACCATCAGTATGGGGCTGGCAGGCTTGGCCTTCTTCATATTGATTTCGGCAGTTCTCAACATGCGTAGGAGTTCGAGCAGTGTCTTGTCTATTTCATTCATATTGTAGTTCAAGACGAACTGCTCATAACTGTCCGGCAACGATTGCAGGATCAGATCTGTGATCAACTCTTGACCAAGGGGAAAACCCAGTCTTTCAAGGTTCTCTATATACCCAATCATCTTGAGTACGTGAGTCCCTACTGAGTCTCGAACTCCCATCTTGCACTGAAACAACGCTTTTGTAACGTCGAACCTCTCTTGACGAGCCTGCCCTTGAAACATTTTCTTGAGATGCTCGTCAATCTCCTTGCACCTCATGTTCTCATGTTGCTTCTGAAGCTCAAAGTTCATAGTGGCAAGCATAAGGCATTCGACATCTAAAGCATCATCAGTATGCTTCTTATAAGCATCCGTCTCAGCACGGGAAGAATTCCCGGTCGGCACCTCGGGGTTTTCTTCTTCCAAGACATAGAGCTTTCGCTCTTGCCTGAGAACAATTCTCAGGTTCCTGTACCAGTCCATGTAATTAGTCTCACTGAGCTTATCCTTATCAAGGATGGCTCTCAGAGACAACGTGGAGTGTGAAACACTTGTCATGGAATTCTACAAGAATTTATGCAGAATAAAATCAGTACCAAAATTTCAAATACAATTTATTTTAATTTGGACTTCAATTAAAACACTCCCACTATTTTATTCGAAATGATAGCCCTCACTAACAATTCGGAGAGTTCATGCGAGCTACTCTCTTAGTGGATAAGATCCGTATTTCACCAACACAATGAGTCAGCTTTGGCTTTCCTTTCACGATGCGGTTATTTAAGTAGGCAACGCTTGCCAATTGCATGCTCATGCAATTCTTGTATGGTTGGTGAATAACTCCTTACTCGCATCCATCATATGGTGCATGCCAACCCTATGCCTCTAGGCACTCAACCTTTGAGGTCACCTAGTTAAGCTGGACCCGATGTCGACAGTGGGATATCACAATTATCCGCTCGCACCCTTACCAAGATAGATTAATGTATCTTGCTTTGGCAAGCCCACACTTCATCGATCGAGGCAGGAAGAGTGTCATCCATTGGAAAGCATCCGAACACTTAATATTTGATGAAGTGATTTTAATTATAGGTTAACAGTTAACCATGATCAACATTTGATCAATGTGCACATCCAAAGAAAAATAATTTTTCTAAAACCACATGCATCCCTTATGTGCACAACCTGACACCATCAACATTTGATAGAAGAAAGGGTTAAATCTGAACATCCGAAAACTTCCAAATCCTCAGATTTACATGCATTGGACAAAAGCAAAGACAACTCAACTTAAAATAATAGACAAGCTCATCTCTCTATGTTGGATTCAAAATCCAAAACAACCTCGAGGGATGGTTACTGCTAAGGAGACTACAATTTCTAACAATTAGAAATTTCCACGCAATCCCAGACGTTCTTGGCGGGGTACCAAGACTAAATCTAGACATTTAGAACAATTCTAAATCCTTAGGTTTACACGCACTGAAATAACAAAACTTTTGATACAACAATCATGGTCGAAACCTGGCCTCTGATACCACTGTTGGGTTTCTTTATGAGGATGGCACAACACTTGTGCACGCAGCGGAAGAATAAAAAAACATCAAGAAAACTCAAAAGAGATGGGATCGGGTCATGATAGTTGAATCAAGAAGTTAACATACAACTAGGCAAAAATTACCTCGGTGGCGTTGAGTCACAATTCAACGGAGATGCTCCAAGCTTCGTCTTCTTGCTGGTGGCGAGTTCTACGTGGAATGATATCCACGTCTCTGCAGAAATCCACACGAGCGGGAGAACGCCGATTTCCGTCGCACGGATAATCGGGAAGGAGAGAGACCGCACCTTGCTCTTCCACGGACTGCTAGGTCCGCGTCAGGAATAGCAACACCAGCGACAATCGCCGGAGAGGAGGAGGTCGACGGAGCGAGCACGGCGGCGGAACGGTTCCGTCGGCGGGTTCGGGATCGGGATCGGCGGAACGAACGACGAACGGTTTCGTCTCGGTTCCGATTGATCAGCAAGCCTATTTCCCGAAAACCCTAAGTATCCATTTATACCAAAGGCATAAATAGACTTAGGAATATCGCTATCCGCAGACCACCCAAAAACTAGGGTTCCAGAATCGGCGAGAATCACCCAGCAGATTCGGCGAGAATCAGTCAGCGAGAATCACCTAGGATCGGCGAGAATCAGTCGGCGAGAATCACAAAGCAGATTCGGCGAGAATCAATCGGTGAGAATCACCTAGGATCGGCGAGAATCACCCAGGATCGGCGAGAATCAGAGTACAATACTCGACGATTCACGCCGAACGTGGGTCGACGATTCACGTCGATCGGCGAGAATCAGAGTACAATCGACGATTCACGTCGATCGGCGAGAATCAGAGTACCAATCCTTCAAGGCAACATTTGTCCAACCCGACGATCCTTTAAGGCAACACTTTGTCCATAACCTCATTCAGGTCGGTGATTGGTAACTTTTACCAACACAGTCAATCATCCAACTTCTTCACATCTCTTATGTGCGACCCTGCAGGCTCATATCGCGTTGGCAGTGAGATTATATGTTTGACCACTTTTAGATCACCATGGTAACTCCAACAGTAACATTAGATTCCCTTATCAATTTTGAATGCGGTGTGTTCTACATCTATAGGGTTCATTTTGATTTGATTATAGCCAGAATATGTGTCCATGAAACTGAGAAGTTGGTGAGCGGCAGTCGAATCAACGAGTTGGTCGATTCTTGGGAGAGGAAAGCATTCCTTCGGGCAGGCTTGGTTGAGGTTGGTATAATCAGCGCACATCCTCCACTTCCCGGAGGACTTCTTGACCATAATTACGTCAGCTAGCCAAGTGGGGTATTCCACCTCCCGAATGAACTGTGCATCCAGAAGCTTTCCTACCTCTTCTTCGATTGCTTGAAGTCGCTCAGGAGCGAAATTTCTCTTTTTCTGACTGATTGGCTTACATGCAGGATTGATATTTAACGAATGTTGAAAGACCTGTGGATCCACACCTGGCATATCCTCGGGGCTCCAAGCAAAAATATCTTTGTTTGCCTGGAGATACGTTGCTAGCTCCTCCTCCTGCTGCGGGAGGAGGGATCCCAGTTGAATGGTGCGGGCCGGATTCGTCTCGGAAAGAGGGACTTTGATCAATCCTTCTATGGGTACTCCTCACTGTATAATTGTCTCATCACGTAGGTCAAAATCATCAATGCTAAGAGCGGTTGATTTTGTTGACTGGGCTTGTTTGGAGTAGCAAGTTCGGGTTGCCTCTTGATTTCCTCGAACGACCCCTACTCCAGCAGTGGTGGGGAACTTCATTGCAAGGTGCGGAATTGACGAGATGGCTTTTAAATAGACAGGACAGGCCTTCTGAAGATAGCGGTGTAAGCTGAACTCGAGTCTACAATGACAAACTGAATATCATGCGTGGGTCTTGGAAATTCTCACATGGTAATCGGCAAGGTTATCATCCCTTGCACCTGAACTGGGTGATTGTCGAAGCCATAAATAGGTCATGTAGCTGGAGTGAGACGTTGATTAGTGAGTTTCATACTTTGGAGAGTTGATAGGAATAAGACGTCGACCGAGCTCCCATAATCGACAAGTATTCTTTTGAGATTATAGCAAGGATCGCTGATTCCCGCATTGATGACGAGCGGGACTTGGTGAGGTGATCGCAGTCCTTCGAGGTCTTCCTCTCCGAACGTAATGGTAGAATCTTGTCTGAATCTTTTATCTTCATGGATGTCTTCTTGGAGATCTACAGAGAGTATCTGAGTAGAGAGGATTGGAGATCCGGCGATAGTCTCAATATTACCCGCCATCTGTCTGCCTCCGGTTGCCGCTTGTGGAGCGGTCTGCTGCTCCCATGCTTGCCTGGGGGCCGGTTGATCTTGCATGCGTCCTTGCAAAAATCTGTCGAGAAGCCCTAGCCGGACGAGGCGGTCGATCTCGTCTTTTAACCTGGTACATTTCTCGATAGTGTGCCCGGTCCCACGATAGAATTCGCAGTATTTTGACTGGTCGTTCCTCGGATTTGGGATCAGCACTTTGGGTCGATGAAGGGCCGGGTCATTTTGAATTGCATAAAGTACATAGGTTTGTGTGGTGTTTAGTGTGGTATACTCTCAAGGTGGACCTCCCCCCAGAAATCGCGCTGACGTTGACCATTTTGATGCTCTTCCCTGCATCCTTCGTGAATCTTAGGAGTTTGCACCTAACCACTTTTCCTCTTCTAACTACCTTTGATTTGTTGATAGTACGTCTCGATAACTTCGTCAGCAGCAATTTGCGCCTCCACACGATGCACGAGATCTGGATAGCTAGAGACAGTTTCTCTCATCAGAGCTGAATAAAAGCCACTGGGGAGAAGTCCTCCAAGAAATACACTCATTAAGAGTTCAGGGTCGACCCCCGGAATTTGTCGGGCATTAGCAGTAAACCGGCGGAAAATTCTTCCAAGGACTCACCCTCATTTTGACGAATTCTAGACAAATATGAGGGGTGTCGAACAATCCTTCGGTTAGTAATAAACTGAACAGTGAATTGTCTTGCCAGCTTTGTGAAATTATCTATGGTCCCATCTCTCAAAGAATGGAACCAGGTACGAGTCTGCCATTTTAGTGTGGCTGGAACCACTTGGCAGAGCAGTTGATCCGGAGCATTGTAGATTCTCATAATAATAGTGAAGTGGTTGATATGCTCCAGCGGGACATCGGTCTCATCGAACATCTCGATATTCGGAAGTTTAAAACCATGCGGGATCGGATGATCTAGAACTTGGGGTATGAGGGGGGAGCCTCGACGGAGAGGACGACAGGCGAGTGCGTCCCGCAGCACAACTTGTCTGAATTCCTCTGCAATTACTTCACGTATCTCCTCCAGGGTGATCCTTTCGCATGGCGGCGATTGAGCCACTCCTTTCGCGTATCGACGACGATGACCGGCTCTGGTTCCACTAAGAGCTGGGTGAGTGGAACTAGCGGCGTCGGAGATTTCTTCAGACACTTCTTCCCTGTGAAGAGCTTCTTGTGTCGGACCATGTTTTGCCAAAGGCGGCGGTTGACTGGTGTCGGTGGCTGGAGAGGAGCGGGAGGTGCCCCTAAATTCCTGAGGAGAGCAAGCATCTCCGTCTGCTGCTCCTCCATCTGTCGAACTAGTCCTTCCAAAACTGTTACGGGCGCGAGTATAGCCTCAGCCTCGAGTGGTGCATTAACGAGTGAATGAGAGTGGGTTGGCTCAGTGCATCCCCTAGGGAAGGATCCTTCGGCAGTTCGGACACTTCTTTTCGCCATTGAAGCTGACCTTGAGTGCCACTGAGTTGAGGGTACCGTTCATGTGAGGATGTTTGGAATCGACTTCCCACAGACGACGTCAAACTGTTGCAGTCAAACTCGACGCCCCCGTCGGATCGGAATAACTTGGACCGCCTTAGCTCTCGGAGCGGTCGAGCGTGCACACAGTCAATAAGAGAGAGATTGTACACACGATGTTTTTTACGTGGAAAACCTCTCAACTGGGTAAAAAACCACGCGACCGGATCTGCGCCGGTAGAACCCAACTATTTGTTTGTGATTACAACTTTCACGGAGAATCAAGGGCAACAGGCCGCTGCTCGTTACACTTTGGAGGTGAGAAAGAGATGCAGGCTCATGGCGGGCATCAGGCTGCTCCGTGCGAGACTGTTTGCAAGGGAATTGTGGATAGACGAGGCACTCGCTACGGCAGAAACCTCTTTCTCGCTGCTCGTCGCGAACTTGGGCGGGTTTTGGCGATGAGGCGGTGGCTTGCGAATGGCTCGAAGGTTGCTTGAAGATGGCTTGAATATGGCTCGAAGGTGGCTTGAAGATGGCTCGAAGGTGGCTTGAAGATGGCTCGAAGGTGGCTTGAAGGTGTCTTGAAAATGGAATCCGGAAGAGCTCTGGCCTGAGAAAGAAGAAGACAGAGGAGCCAAAACGTGAGAAATGAGGAGGTCTGGAGGCCTTTTTATAGCCTTCAGGAGGTGGTTACGGTGATTATGCGGTTATCCGCACACCGTAACCACCCACATTAATATATTTATCATTGTTTTGGAGTGTATAATTTTCGCTAAATGCATGTCGTCACTATGATCATGATGCCCCCCCACTAATGGTGGAAGTTACGCGTGCGGTTTTTCACGGAACGGACGGTCGTGACTACGATGAGCCGATCGGATGGCGGAGGAGGGCGGCGCCACGGCCGACAGGAGAGACGTCGCTCCCCGGCGAGGGAGGCGGTCTGCTCCTGCACCGGCCGCTTACCGCCGTCAAGGTGCAGGCAGGCCGTAGGGAGCGGCCGGCCGGTCGCCGATTGCGCGGCCGGTGCCGAATGTGCACCCGGCACCGGCCGGCCACTCGTCGGGGAGCACATGGTGCGGCCAGCCATTGCGTCCGGCCGGAAAGCCAGAGGGTCGGACGCGGCCGGCGGCTACCGCGGCCTCCCACGGCTGCAATGGCGGTCGTAGGAGAGGGGCTCTCCCACCGGTCGCGCGTCCGACAAGGTGGCCGCGTCGTGCAGCCGCGAGGCACGGCCTCCTCGCCGGCCGGAATCCTGGCCTGCTCGGGCCGGCCGGCCGGCCAGCTGGGAGAAGAGGGGTCGGCGGCTTAGCCGGCCCCGGCCGACAATCGGGAATGGGATCTCGCGCGCGCGATCGCGTGTGCGGATCGCGTGTGGCGGTCAAACCCATGACCTCACTAATGTGATGGGGATCATGGGGGGAGCGGGCTAAATGCACACTGATCCTCCATAAAAGGACTCTCATTCCTAACAGTACTGATGGCCTTAAAGTTGTCGGCATGTAGCTCTACTCCTTTCCCCCTGTAGCATTTTTCCTTTGTGTGTCATTACATCCACGCACACCCACGTCATTACAGCCACGCCCCAAACCCTCGCTTTCAACTCCCATGTGCAGCCCCACATTAGATGTCAATTCCTAACGTGTCTTATACACTTTTCCACCATATACTCTAACCTTCAAATGTTAACATGGAACTCAACCACTCCCTCCCCATGCACACCGCAAATTTAATTTTATGTAGCCATCCATCTACTATGTCAATAGTTACTCCACACAAGACACTACCAACCTTCATACACGACCCACCATTTTATCTCTTTTTTCTCTGCAAGCTGTCGGACATTGCCATCATAATCATGTTTTAAAAGGGTGATTTACTCCTGCAACATCAATTGCTGATGAATTTTCTATGAGAAAATGATGGTGATTTTGTTCTCCACCATCCATAGGGATGCCCCTTGGACCCCGTTAGGGGCTCTGCCGCTAAGACCCTGCTAGGGGCGCAACCCCTAGAAACCCCGCCATAAGTGCCTTATATTTTGATGTAGATTGTATGTATATTTGGGATGTATCTGCAATGTGAATGTTGTAAATTTTTATTATCTTGTTTAAATGGTTTAAATGATCGCTCGATTATATGTTAATCATATACACTATATTTAAATGGTTTAAATAAGTGTATGATTAAATGTTAATCATCTATTTTGTTTAAAAATGTTTAAATTTGTACACAATTAAAATTTTCATCATATTTTCATAAAAATCTCTTAAAAGGATATTAAGTGTTCGAATGTCTTCCAATGAATGACACTCTTCCTAACATGATCGATGAAATGTGAGTTTACTAAAATAAGGTTCATCAATCTATCTTGGTGGGGTGCAATCGGATAATTGTGATATCCAGTTGTCGACATTGGGTCTAATTTAACTAGGTGACCTTAAAGGTTAAGTGTCTAGAGGCATATGGCTGACATACAGCATAAGATGGATGCTGTTGAAGCCAAAATTTGACTCCGACAAATGTTCACAAAATAGGGGCGTAGCCGACATCTACTTGGCTCAAGCTCCGACCTCCGACTGGTCGTGAAGGACTAAGAAAAACTGGCCCAAAGCCGCAGTAGGGAGGTCCCACCGCTTACCCGGAAGGTCACAGAGAGCTTCCCCTCCAAAGCCAAAAGCTGGGCTTGGAGTTCCTCAGAAGACTGCCGAATCAATCCTCTTAAGAGTCTGGAAAAAGTCCCTTCTGAAGAACCCTTATGGGCTTATTTATAGATTTCAGAACCTGAACTGCCAATAACAAAACTGTACTGATCTGAAATTACCGGGGTACCCTTGGCTAGGTCTGCCAACAGCCAAACTCCGCTGTTCTGAGGGGCTATATGCAGTCCACCAAGGGTAAGAGGGTAAAAATACCCGGGGTAAAAGAGTAAAAACCTCTGTTTGACAGAGAAAAATAATATATAATACAAAAAGACCTCTTCTCGCCCTGGCGAGTGGAAAGGCACCTGCCGGCGAGAGGGACCCACCGCCCGTCTCGCCGGCGCCTCTCGCCCTGCACTGCGAAACCTCCTTGCTGATGGAGACTCTCTCGCCCTAGGAGGTCCTCTCGCTTCTGGAGGCCCTCTCGCCTCTGGATGGGGGTATTTTGCCCATTGGAGAGTCCATCGTCTCGCCTCTTGCGAGTGGGCCCCCCCCCCTGGCCCCATCTGCCCATCTCGACCTATTTGCTTCTTGAGGGCTCTTTACGAGCCCGAGGTTGTACACAATCCCCGCTCTTTTTGAGATTACTCTAAGCTCAAAAAGAATGTTCAACCGAGGCTCGTTATTCAAGGTGCATTAAAAAACGTATTTATGAGGAATCTTCTGAGGCCCCCCACCGGGGCCTATAAATATATGACTCCTGCCCCGCACACCTGGCGCCTCACTCTGCATATTCTTCTTCCCTATTCTTGAGTTTTTCAGAATGACGCATAGTCAAAGTTTTCGCGAACGTCTCGCACTGGTGCGAGAGCAACATAAAGCCAACGTGGCTGCTTTCACCTCTTCTCTGGTCCGTCCCCTCGCCCCGTCGTCTCGCTTGAAAAAGACGAAGGCTGGGGGCCCATCACCTGTAGCAGTAGATTCGTCTCGCGTCTCTTTGAAACCTGTCCCCACCCCCCATGCGCCCTCCACGGAAAAAGAGGTGGGTACTTGCTATTACCACTGTTATTTCCGCGACCGGGTGCTCTTTTGTTGACTAATGCTTTCTCAGGGGGCTCTGGTGGTTCCTCCGTCCCCGAAGAGTCCGCGAGATGGTTCTGTTGTCCGTTGCGAGGAGCTTGATTCGCTGCCCTCATCTACTCCTCTAACTACTCCCAGCGAGAGGAGGGATGACCCCTCCCCGGCCGCCGATACCTCTCGCCATCATGGTAAGGGACCTTCCCTCGCCCTTTTGAATCCCCTTCGCTACTCTCACTCTCTCCTGCGAGTGCCTCTTCCACCTTGCCCCTGCACTCCTTGCGCAGATTCTCGGGCCAACTCTCCTATTGAGGAGCAGCCAAAGCAACTCTCCGTCTCGCCTCCTCTTGCAGACGGGATTGAAGACTATCTGGGCGACCCCTCAGATCCAGTGGAGATGAAGCGGAAGACGGCTGAGCTCTTCCGGAAGCACGCGCGCCTCATTCACTCCTTGACTTTAGACAAACAGGCCGCGGAGAAGCGCATCGAGTCGCTGGAGGGCGAGTGCGCTCGTCTATCTTCTGGAGCCAATGCCGAGCTGGATGTCGACGGCACCGACCCCGAGGCCATCATCGATGAGACCGATATGCAGCTCCGTCTCGCGCGGCGTGGTCTTAAAACCATCCGTTCCTTCCACTCGCGGAGTAGACCTCCTCGCGGGGGAGCTCGCGGCGGCCGCTGGGAATGGCGCCCATACTGAAGAATGTCCGTCCCGCTATCCATCTTTTTCTTCTTCTCGAAAGATTTGTAATAATGGTAGTCCCGCCAAAGTACGCAGAGAGCTTGGCCTCCTGCGGGATGATGTCTGATCATAAATATATTTTTCAAGGCTTAATTTTTCTCTCTTTTTTAATCCTCCTTTTTAATTTATGCTAAATATTTTTTTTATAGCTTTTCCTGATTGTGACGGGTCGCGCCGTTCGAGGCATAGGAGAGAGAAAAGGCGTTGACTCTTCCTCTCCCCCTCATTTTCCCGCCCTTTTAATCATTGGCCCTGCATCAGTTATAAATATGCCTAGTCCAGGATTAGATACCGCACTTTCCGCCTTCGCTGTTAACCAAGTCTTGGTCCTCTGACCTCTCCGTCTCGCCGGCCCATTCTCGCCTAATTCCACCTTCGTCTCGCCTAGGACCAATTCGCCGAAGAAGATGGGTAAGAAGAAAGTGGAGGAGGGTGAGGGGCGCAGCCGCTGCGGGAAGAGGTTTACTGACCATGACTTCCCGCTCGGCCGGCTCCCTCGGGAAGACCATGATAAGTTTGCCCGCGAGTACCTGGGGGAAGGGATCGAGTCGCGTCCCCCCAAGGTCGGCGAGTGCATCAACACATACTACCCTGGGGAACTCGCCTTCCCCGTCTCGCACTTCGAGGCGGGGTTGAGACTTCCCCTCTGGCCTGAGGTGAAGCAGACCTTCAAGTACTTCGGTGTCATCCCGGCACAGTTCAACCCTAACGCGATTTCGGTGTTGATCGCGTTCGCATGCTATATGCGCCGGGAACGCATCGAGTTTAGCTTGACGGCGTTCCGCAAGCTTTTCATCTACCACGCCAACGCCGATGGCGTCTCGTATTTTACTGGGCAGGGGCTCAAGGTATGCGAGACGCCCAACAAGAACCATCATTGGCTCACCCGATTCGTCTTCATCCGGGGAGACCGCGCTGACTTCGGCGGCATCCCTCTCGCGCCGGTCTCTCCGCCAGAGAGCTTCTACGTCACCCCCCAAGTCAGTGGGCCAGAGAAGCTGCTATGCGAGTACCTAGTTGGCAAGAACTTCGAGGTCAACTTCTTGCGGCGAGGCCTCGACTCGCTTCTCCCAGTGCTCCCGGGCGAGGGTATTCTTTTGTTTCTCTCTCTTTGCTATTTGTCGTCTCGCTTCTTTCTAACCCCCGCTTGCTTTTAGGTGAGCGAATTATTCCAGCATCCCCTCCTTACAAGAGCAATATTCACCCTTCCAAGGGTCTTGATCTCGCCAATGCAGCGGCAGAGGCGGCGAGAGAGTCCCTGGCGGTCATCCCGACCAAGCGTCCTGGAGATGACACGGTCCCTTCTCGCTCCAGCCCTCCAAAAAAGAAGATGAAGAAGGTTGTAGTCATCTCCCAGGAAAGGAGGAAGGCTCCTCAAGGGAGCCCTATCTCTTTAGGGGAAACTCCACCGCCTCCCTCGCCTAATCACCAGGCCGTCTCGCCTATCCGCGAGACGGTGCTTTCCGATCAACCTGCTGCTGCTTCCAGCCTGCCCGCCACTGCTTCCAACCCGCGAGCTGCTGCTCCTGATCAGGTGGCTGCTACCTCCTCTCGCGAGGGCGACTCCTCTGGCCGTCCCGCCCCCGCCTCTCACATGAATTATGACCTGGGTCCCGTGGTTCACGATGCCGTCGGCGACCCGGTTCTGCTGTGGGGGCGGGACGCCAACCGCGTGTCCATCTCCACCCTCCTTCCATCATGGAAAGAGCAAGAGGTCCCTTCCAGCCACGCCTTCGCCATAGGGTACGGCCTCTATGGCGGCCTTGACGCCGCTTTGCCTGAAAGCGAGTCCACCAAGGACCTTGTGCTAAAAACTTGCCACCATCAAATGCGAGCCTTGGAGTTCTCGCACCGCTCCTCTCGCCGCCTCATTTACATCAATTCAAAATGGAAGGCCAGCGAGGAAAATCTGGAGGCGGAGCGGGAGAAATCTACTGGTCTAGCGAGAAGGTTGTCAGATGCCGAGTCGCTCCTCGCGAAGGCCCAAGGCGGCGTGGTAAGCCATAACTCTCTTTTCCCTTGGGTTTTTCCTTTCCTACGATTCTTGGCTAACTGCCAGGTCATCCCGCAGGATGCCGAGACGGCGGGACAACTTCGCTCGCGCGTGGCAGCTTTGGAAGAGGAGGTCCGGGTCCTGACAGCTGAGAACGCGCGCCTTCAGGCGGATGCTGCGTCGTCATCTCGCCGCGAGCCCTTCCGGACACCACCGCCACACTACTCTTACGAGGAAGTTGAGGAGCGATGCCGAGACGCTGGTGTCCGTGGGGCTGAGCTGGTGCTGCAGATGATGAAAGACCTGGGGGTTGTGAAGGATGAGTCTGAAACAGTGACCGCGCGCGACTTGGTCCCCGAGCTCTATAGCGAGGAGAGCGATGATTCTTCATCCGGCGAGGAGGACTGATGCGCCCCCTTCAAGATTTAGAATCACTCTCTCCTCCTCCTGATGTAAAGACTTTATATTATATTTTGTGGCATCTGCCAAGTAACGAGCGAGTGCTCAATTTTGCTGTCTTCTATTTTATTTCTTATTTTGTGAAGTTAATCTCTGGTTTGCTCTTTGCCTGCGGGACGGTGCTACTACTTCGTCTCGCCGCGTAATCTTTCTGTATATATAGTTTTCTGTTTTATGTCCTACGCGAGACGGGTTCTCGACGCGCTTAACGACCGCGAGTTGGCGCAATGGCTTGCCTCGCGAGTGCCCTTTCGCTACGGCGAGACGATCCTCAAAAGCCATCCGCTGCGAGTGCTGTCACCTGCCCTACTCCACACCCTTTTTCCCTTTGTTTATTTTTGTACTTTAGGACTAAGTTGGGATACTAAGGTGTAGTGCCGCTTAAGGGGACTTTTCACCCTATTCCACCAAAATGAATTCTGCCTTGTCAGTTTGATGTTGATGGAGATTGCTTAACCCAACCCTATCCCCCACAGGCGAGCCTTCAGACTTGTCAGCTAGATGGGAGCCTGCGCAGCGGGTCTACCTGGGGCCGAGCCGAGCTCGGGGTGCCGATGAAGATCTCAACTCAAAACCTATCCCCCACAGGCGAGCCTTCGGATCTGCCAGCTAGATGGGAGCCTGCGCAGCGGGTCTACCTGGGGCCGAGCCGAGCTCGGGGTGCCGATGAAGATCTCAACTGCGCAAAACCTATCCCCCACAGGCGAGCCTTCGGACCTGCCAGCTAGATGGGAGCCTGCGCAGCGGGTCTACCTGGGGCCGAGCCGAGCTCGGGGTGCCGATGAAGATCTCAACTCAAAACCTATCCCCCACAGGCGAGCCTTCGGACCTGCCAGCTAGATGGGAGCCTGCGCAGCGGGTCTACCTGGGGCCGAGCCGAGCTCGGGGTGCCGATGAAGATCTCAACTCAAAACCTATCCCCCACAGGCGAGCCTTCGGACCTGCCAGCTAGATGGGAGCCTGCGCAGCGGGCCTACAGCCGATGAAGATCTCAACTCAAAACCTATCCCCCACAGGCGAGCCTTCGGGCCAGCTAGATGGGAGCCTGCGCAGCTCGGGGTGCCGATGAAGATCTCAACTCAAAACCTATCCCCCACAGGCGAGCCTTCGGACCTGCCAGCTAGATGGGAGCCTGCGCAGCGGGTCTACCTGGGGCCGAGCCGAGCTCGGGGTGCCGATGAAGATCTCAACTCAAAACCTATCCCCCACAGGCGAGCCTTCGGACCTGCCAGCTAGATGGGAGCCTGCGCAGCGGGTCTACCTGGGGCCGAGCCGAGCTCGGGGTGCCGATGAAGATCTCAACTCAAAACCTATCCCCCACAGGCGAGCCTTCGGACCTGCCAGCTAGATGGGAGCCTGCGCAGCGGGTCTACCTGGGGCCGAGCCGAGCTCGGGGTGCCGATGAAGATCTCAACTCAAAACCTATCCCCCACAGGCGAGCCTTCGGACCTGCCAGCTAGATGGGAGCCTGCGCAGCGGGTCTACCTGGGGCCGAGCCGAGCTCGGGGTGCCGATGAAGACTCTATCAACCTGCCAAGAAGCCTATCTACCCCGAGCCGAGTGCCGAAGCCTATCAGGGAGCCTGCCAGCTAGATGGGAGCCTGCGCAGCGGGTCTACCTGGGGCCGAGCCGAGCTCGGGGTGCCGATGAAGATCTCAACTCAAAACCTATCCCCCACAGGCGAGCCTTCGGACCTGCCAGCTAGATGGGAGCCTGCGCAGCGGGTCTACCTGGGGCCGAGCCGAGCTCGGGGTGCCGATGAAGATCTCAACTCAAAACCTATCCCCCACAGGCGAGCCTTCGGACCTGCCAGCTAGATGGGAGCCTGCGCAGCGGGTCTACCTGGGGCCGAGCCGAGCTCGGGGTGCCGATGAAGATCTCAACTCAAAACCTATCCCCCACAGGCGAGCCTTCGGACCTGCCAGCTAGATGGGAGCCTGCGCAGCGGGTCTACCTGGGGCCGAGCCGAGCTCGGGGTGCCGATGAAGATCTCAACTCAAAACCTATCCCCCACAGGCGAGCCTTCGGACCTGCCAGCTAGATGGGAGCCTGCGCAGCGGGTCTACCTGGGGCCGAGCCGAGCTCGGGGTGCCGATGAAGATCTCAACTCAAAACCTATCCCCCACAGGCGAGCCTTCGGACCTGCCAGCTAGATGGGAGCCTGCGCAGCGGGTCTACCTGGGGCCGAGCCGAGCTCGGGGTGCCGATGAAGATCTCAACTCAAAACCTATCCCCCACAGGCGAGCCTTCGGACCTGCCAGCTAGATGGGAGCCTGCGCAGCGGGTCTACCTGGGGCCGAGCCGAGCTCGGGGTGCCGATGAAGATCTCAACTCAAAACCTATCCCCCACAGGCGAGCCTTCGGACCTGCCAGCTAGATGGGAGCCTGCGCAGCGGGTCTACCTGGGGCCGAGCCGAGCTCGGGGTGCCGATGAAGATCTCAACTCAAAACCTATCCCCCACAGGCGAGCCTTCGGACCTGCCAGCTAGATGGGAGCCTGCGCAGCGGGTCTACCTGGGGCCGAGCCGAGCTCGGGGTGCCGATGAAGATCTCAACTCAAAACCTATCCCCCACAGGCGAGCCTTCGGACCTGCCAGCTAGATGGGAGCCTGCGCAGCGGGTCTACCTGGGGCCGAGCCGAGCTCGGGGTGCCGATGAAGATCTCAACTCAAAACCTATCCCCCACAGGCGAGCCTTCGGACCTGCCAGCTAGATGGGAGCCTGCGCAGCGGGTCTACCTGGGGCCGAGCCGAGCTCGGGGTGCCGATGAAGATCTCAACTCAAAACCTATCCCCCACAGGCGAGCCTTCGGACCTGCCAGCTAGATGGGAGCCTGCGCAGCGGGTATACCTGGGGCCGAGCCGAGCTCGGGGTGCCGATGAAGATCTCAACTCAAAACCTATCCCCCACAGGCGAGCCTTCGGACCTGCCAGCTAGATGGGAGCCTGCGCAGCGGGTCTACCTGGGGCCGAGCCGAGCTCGGGGTGCCGATGAAGATCTCAACTCAAAACCTATCCCCCACAGGCGAGCCTTCGGACCTGCCAGCTAGATGGGAGCCTGCGCAGCGGGTCTACCTGGGGCCGAGCCGATCTCGGGGTGCCGATGAAGATCTCAACTCAAAACCTATCCCCCACAGGCGAGCCTTCGGACCTGCCAGCTAGATGGGAGCCTGCGCAGCGGGTCTACCTGGGGCCGAGCCGAGTTTGGGGTGCCGATGAAGATCTCAACTCAAAACATATCCCCCACAGGCGAGCCTTCGGACCTGCCAGCTAGATGGGAGCCTGCGCAGCGGGTCTACCTGGGGCCGAGCCGAGCTCGGGGTGCCGATGAAGATCTCAACTCAAAACCTATCCCCCACAGGCGAGCCTTCGGACCTGCCAGCTAGATGGGAGCCTGCGCAGCGGGTCTACCTGGGGCCGAGCCGAGCTCGGGTGCCGATGAAGATCTCAACTCAAAACCTATCCCACACAGGCGAGCCTTCGGACCTGCCAGCTAGATGGGAGCCAGCGCAGCGGGTCTACCTGGGGCCGAGCCGAGCTCGGGGTGCCGATGAAGATACCTCTTCCTGTCATTAGGACTTCACGAGAAATAATGAACGAGAAATAATTTGAGAAGTACATTATATTAATTATACTTTGAGTACATATCTTCCGCTCTACCCTCTCATGGGTAGAAGCGTTTTAAGTCATCCCCACTCCAAGAATGGTTCAAGGTCCTACCTTCCACATCCTGGAGATAGTAACCCCCCGCTTTCAACACTCTCTCTACAATATAAGGCCCCTCCCAATTTGGATTGAGCTTTCCCACCGGGGCGGACCTCCCTGCCGCATCAACCTTTTTTAGTACTAGGTCTCCTTCCGCGAATTGTTTTATCCTGATATGCTTGTCGAAGTGCTTTGCCATTCGTCGCTTGATCTCCTCCTGTCTGATGGCTGCTACGTCTCGCAGCTCCTCTGCCAGGTCTAGCGAGAGGCGCATGCCTTCTTTGTTTTTCATCCTCCACGCCTCGTCTCCATCACCTGCAGCCGCAACTCGTGGGGATCGGACCTCGAACTCCACCGGTAGTACCGCCTCGCAACCATGGGAAAGCTTGAAAGGGGTCTCGCCAGTGGCCGTATTCGGGGTTGTTCTCAGAGCCCATAGGACCGAGGGGAGCTGCTCCACCCAATTCCCTCTCAGATTCTCTACCTTCTTCTTTAGCAGGCTAACGATAATCTTGTTTGCTGCCTCCACCTGACCGTTGCTCCTGGGGTGATGGACAGAGGCAAATCTGAGGTCGACGCCCAGCTGAGTGCAGAAGCTGGTGAACTCTTCGCTAGCAAACTGGGGGCCGTTATCCGTGACTATGGCCTGAGGTAGCCCGTGCCTGCAGATGATCTCCCCCCAGACGAAATTCCTGATGACCTGGGAGGTCACCTTTGCTAGCGCCTTGACCTCCAGCCACTTGGAGAAGTAATCTATCATGACCAGGAGGAATCTTCTTTGTCCACTAGCTGGAGGAAAAGGCCCCACCAGATCCATCCCCCAAATGGCGAAGGGTCATGGTGCTGTGATGCCTCGGAGTCTTTGAGCCGGCAAGAGCTGGAGGGGGGCGCAGAGCTGGCACTTCTGGCACTTCCTCGCAAATTCTGTCGCGTCCTTTCTCAGGGTGGGCCAGAAGTACCCCTGTCGGACCACCCTTGCTTCCAAAGTCCTTCCTCCGAAATGACTACCACATTCCCCGGAGTGCACCTCCTCCAGAACGTGCCTGGTCTCCTCTTCTGTCACGCATCGAGCCAGGAGACCCGAATGCATCCTCCGGTACAACCCTCCTTCATGCATGAGATAGTGGGCCGCCTTATGACGGAAGTTTCTTGCCTCCTTGACCCCCTCAGGGAGGGTTCCTGTCAGAAAGAAAGTGACGAAAGGATCCACCCACGAGGGCCGCCGATCAACCTCCATTAGCTCCCCTTCTTCGATCGCTGGATGGAATAAATCAGTCAGAGCACCCCCTTCCCAAGGTCCGAACTTAGCCAATCGATCGGCAGCAGTGTTCTCTTCTCTGGGGACGTGCTGGATGGAGAACGTCCGGAACCCCCCGATGATCGTCCTAACCTTGGACAAATATTTTACCAGGGTGGGCTCCCGGGCCTCGAACTCTCCACGTATCTGAGACGCCACCACCAATGAGTCCGTGAAAACCTCCACGTCCTTGATCTCGAGCTCCTTAGCCAAGCGAAGGCCGGCTATCACTGCCTCGTATTCTGCTTAGTTGTTGGTTGTGGGGAAATACAAGGCGACTGCTTGTTTTATGATCACTCCCTGAGGACTTGTCAATATCACCCCTGCTCCAAGGGAGTGCTTTCCTGAGGCCCTGTCGACCATTATCTTCCATGTTTCTGGCTGCTGCGGCTCCTCGCCCCTGACCTCCGCGACATAGTCTGCCAAGAAGTCGGCCACCACCTGTGCCTTAATGGAGAGCCTTGGTACGAACGAAATATTGAATTCGCTCAACTCGATAGACCACTTGGCCAGCCTACCCGAGTGCTCTACTCCTTCAAAAATCTTTCGGAGAGGATGGTCCGTCACCACTCTAATCGAATGTGCTTGGAAATATGGCCGGAGCTTCCTGGCTGAACTACCAAGGCGTATGCCAGCTTTTCTAGGATAGGGTAGCGAAGCTCCGCCTTCCTTAGGATCCTGCTAACATAATAAATGGGCAGCTGTTTTTTTCCCTCTTCTCTGACTAGGACGGAGCTCACCGCCTCTGCTCCCACTCCTAGGTACAAGGTCAGATCTTCCCCCTCTTTTGGGCTTTGAAGCAGAGGAGCCAGGGAGAGTTGCTCCTTCAGCTTTTGAAAAGCTCCTTCGCACTCCGCGGTCCATTCAAACCTCTGGCTCCCTCGTAGCACTTTAAAGAAAGGTGAGCACTTCTCTCCTGACCTGGAGAGGAATCTGCTAAGGTCGGTCAGCTTTCCTGTCAAGCGCTGCACCTCCTTAGCGTTTCGCGGTGATTCCAGCTCCAGAATGGCCTTTACTTTATCAGGATTAGGTTCTACCCCCGCCGGGGTCAGAAGGTGCCCAAGGAACTTCCCACGACTGGCCCCGAAAACGCATTTCAAGGGGTTCAACCTCATTTTGAACTTCCTCAAGGTGGCGAACGTCTCTTCCAGATCCTGGAGATGCGAGTTCACCCCCTTGCTCTTTACCATGAGATCATCAACGTAGACTTCTAGGTTCCGACCCCTCTGACCCTGGAAAACTCGATCTATCATCCGTTGGTATGTCGCTCCCGCGTTTTTTTAACCCAAAGGGCATCATGCTATAACTAAAGCACCCTTCCCTTGTGATGAAGGAGACGTCCTTGACATCAGGAGGGTGCATCCGGATCTGATGGTAACCTGAAAAAGCATCCAGAAAACTCATAACAGAAAAACCAACGGCTGAATCAACCAGCGCGTCGATTCGAGGCAGGGGGTAGCAATCCTTAGGGCACGATTTATTTAATAATGAAAAGTCAATACAAATCCTTCATTTTCCTCCCCCCTTCTTCACCATTACAACATTGGAGATCCAGCCTGGGTACTGGATCTCTGAGATGAAGCCCGCCTCCAGGAGCTTCTTGACCTCCTCACGAATGGGCTCCTCCAGCTTAGTGGCGATGGCTCGCATCTTCTGACGTATGGGGCGCGTCCGCGGGTCCAGGTTCAGGCGGTGGCAGGCCACGTCCGCATCAATGCCCGGCATGTCCGCCGCGCTCCAGGCGAAGATGTCGACGTTGCTCTGGATGCAGACCCGCATCCGCTCCTGGTCTTCGGGACTCAGGCCCCCGCTGATCCGTACCCTTTGTACCTGCCCCTGGCTGGTGCGGACTTCCACCTCTACCACTTCCTCGGCCACCTCCAGCCGCGACTGCTCCCAGCCGTCTCCTGCTTCTTCTTCCTGCTCCAGCCCTTCCTCTCCTCCTGCTCCCTCAACTTCCATCACCTCGTCCCGCTGCTGCTCAACTTCCATGTCCCTTCGGGCTTCCTCCTCAGCCCCTTCTTCTCCCTCTTTCTCCTGCATTCTTTTCCGTGGCTCCAACTCCCCGCTCCTCCGGACTTCCTGCACATCTCCTCCCCTCTGCTCCTCAGTCTCCATTGCCCCCTCCGGGTTCTCCTGTTGCTGCTCGACCCCAACTCCCCCCTGAGCCTCCTGCACACCTCCTCCTTGCTGCTCCTCGGTCTCCTCTCCCCCGACTTCCTCTTCGGCTCCTTCTCTTGCTTCCTCTGGGCTCACCTCCTTTTCCCCGACAGCTTCTTCTTGCGCCGCCATCTCCTTCTCCAACTCCTCCGCCTCTGTCATCCAAGATACGGTGTTAACCGCTGTAATGTAGCACTGCCTTGCTACTTTTGGATCTCCCCTGACCCTGACCTGCACCCCTCCATTGTTAAACTTGAGACATTGATGAAAAGAGGAGGGGACGCAGCGAAAGGCGCTGATGAGGGGACGTCCAAAGATGGCGTTGTAGCTGCTCGGGGCATCTACAATCACGAACCGGCAGTTCCGTGATACGCCCCCCAACCTTACGTGCAGCCCTACTCCCCCTTCCACTTCTTTCCTCTCCCCGGAGAATCCGAACAACGGTCCATCCGAGGCCAAAACCCTCTTGGCTTCCACCTGCATCTCATCGAAGGCCTTCTTAAAAATCACATTTACGGAGCTCCCGTTATCCACTAGGATCTTGGAGACCGAAAAGTTTTCCACCGCCGTCTGGATCACCAAGGCGTCGCAGAATGGGTACTCGTACTCCGGCATATCCTCTGAAGAGAAGGTAATTTTTTCTAGTGGGGGTGGGGTCTGGGAGGTTGAGGCTACCCCCTTTCGGAACATGGTCTGGAAACTCCCCTTTCGGGTGGCCTCGATCCCAATCCCCACATGTATAGCCCCGATACCCCCCCGGGTTCCTACATCCACCCTGTCCTCGCACCTGTCTTCCGCCTCCCCTTGCTGCATTTCCTCGATCCTCACCGGCGGATCCTGTCTCCTCAAACCTCTGGCCTCTCTCATCTCCAAGAATTCTAGACACGTGGATGTAGCGTGACCTCTCTCCTGATGGAAGTCGCAGAAAGGCAACGCCACCCCACCCCTTCTCCCTTCTCCTCTTCCTCTTCTTCCTCCTCCTCGAGCTCCTCTTCCTCGTCCGATCCCCATTGCCTCCTGCTGATGCTGAAAACGATCCCTCACCCCCTGTCTCCATGCTGGTTGATCGAACCTCCTTGGCTCCCGGAAGTTATCTCTTCCCCGGAAGCCTCCTCCTAACTCCTGGGGGTGACCCTCCTGAGGCCTCCAACCTATCCGGTTGTTCGGCTCTCGGGCCCCCC